>JAHHFK020003840.1:0-600000 GCA_024533555.2 Aedes koreicus
AGAGTAAACATATGTCCGCGTTGGTTTTTTTAATGGAATAAATAAACACCTTTTTGCGATTATTATTAGTAATCTTATTTTTTACTTAATTCCTGTTTAAGAAAAAAAAAACATAATATTCTTTATAACTACTAATTATCTACTAGTATTATAAAGTTGCTAGTTTTACGTTTCGTGGTCTTATCATGCTGTTTTCATAATTTTTTGATTGACCAGAGTATTCACTAACAATAACATAGCTCCGTTCATCATTTGGACTAAATACATGATATTCTTTTGGTTCCAGGAATTGCAACAAGATCAATTAATCTGTTTTGGAATAATATTTCAGCTTCTGTGTTATCTGCATCGACTGCATATATAAATTCTCAGTTTTTTTTTAACTTGGTGCTTCACTCCTTGAGATGTCTCTCAGTCATAAATTTGATGTGTGCTATTTACTCCTACAATCTTTCTAATACCACTGGTCATTCGTTTTATGTTGCCACCGATACTATCGTATGGACATTTCCCGTATGACTTTGGAAAAAAGTGCCATTTTATTATTTTTTTTAAATATTTTTCGCGGTAGCGTAAATTTTCAATACTTGACTTAATCTTATACTTGTAAATGATGGTTTACAAGTTCTCTGCGAATTATTTTACATTGAGAAGAAATTATCCAAAAATTGTCTTTAATTACATCAATGTTATGCTCGTCCAAACGTTCTGAAAGACAATTGGTTTCTCGAGTTGCATATGCTTGCAAGAAACAGGCCTCAGTACTACAGTATTAGTTATATTCGCATAAAACTTTGTTCATCAAAAAGTGTTGGGAATTGCATCCGTATGTAAATCTTTAAAGATGCTGAGATGATGAGATACTACCATCTATGGTAGCAAAGGAGCCCTCTAGAGCACTGGAATAATCTGAAAAACGTTTTGACCAAGAGTGCATTGCTGTTTGTGATATTCAAATTCTTGTATGATGGGGAAATGACGGTGGACGCGTATGTAGAGACACTTACGTGACACTTACAAAATCTCCTCCCAGAAGCAATTCCTCTTAAACAGCCCTTGATTAAGAATATTTTTAATTTTTTGTCTATGTTAGTACGACCGTCACGAAAAGTGCGCAAGTTTTTAACGTTAAGAACTCATTCGTTTCTCCGAAAATTGTTTACACCAATCGATCGAAAATATGTCTACGCATCGATTAGAGGACATTGTTGATTTCAGGCCATAAACTGTTGAAAAGTTCATAAATGGTAAGCCTTGTCTTTAAAAGCCATCAAAAAGTATATTAATGAAAAGAATATAACATTGTTCAATCAAAATGGCCTACATTTAGAAGCGTCACCATTCTGATCAATCCAATGTGGCTGTACCTTGAAGTTTTTCATTTTTATGTCCATAAACTTTATGCGTGGACAAATTTTCCTTTCAATTGCCACCCTGCCATCGACTTCACGTTCAGAAACATCCGTAGTCGGTCGTGGTTACACTAGCCAGAGGAAACCTCTTATTACTTCTTGGTCTATAATTATGACTATTGAAGTTTGAGTAAAAATTATGACTATTGAGGTTTGAGTCTAAGGTTACAACATCGCACCCCTTGTGCTGAACTGGCTGGCATGACGTGCCGCAAGGGCTCAGTAAGGATTCTTTGTCAAGACCTGAAGCTAAGCAAGTTTCATAAGGGTTATATTACATTAATATTTTTTTCCACTGTATTTATCTACTCACTTTTTCGTATAATTACCATAGTAACATATGGAATTCAAATGATTCATTTCATTAACCTTAAATCATTATAGTACCTGTGAGATGGTAAAAATGATTATTGCGATGCAAGGAAACGAAGCAGCACATCGAAATGTTAGATATACTATTTTTAATACGATATATAATTTCAGATCATCCATGGAATTCTCAAATATTGTAGATTTATTAAGTTTCCGGTTTTGACATTAATCATAGTCATATGAAATTTATTTTAATTTGGATAGGCTGCCGGGTGATAAATTTTGTTTCATTATATCAACAAATGTTTTAATCCAACAATCAATAAAAGATGTTTTAAATTCTCGCCATGTCAAAGCTACTTTCATCGAAAACCGCATGAGCGCAATTAGCAAATAGCTGCATTTTATTATTATATGTATTTTATTTAGTATTTTATTATACCATCGTATTATTTTCATCATATCTTGTTTGTATGTTATTTACAATCATATTATATTTTCAGGATGTAGAATTGCTTTTGGATTTTCGATGGTGACGAAATGATGACGGTTCCCTCAATTCTCTTTTCTATCAACTTTTAACCTTAAAATACAAACAATTTTATCGAAAGGAGTTTCGAAAGCTTTAATGTTCATACCACATTGTACATCCCATTTGCGATCGCTGGACCGAGGATGGATTCTTGCGGAACATCTACCGATTTCACAATAAACTCATGCATTGGCGTGCACAAGGCTATGACCACGGAACGGAAGGGCAACTTAGAACGATTCAATGACACGAAAAGTGGAATATTTTGTTGTGTAAAAAGTATCTCGATTTTATTTGTTTCCACTCATTCTATTTCTACAGTTGAAGAAACGTCAAATCAACTGCTATAAGTGGTATATTTGCTGCCATATGATCATCACAGTATGCTCTGGTTACGTAAAGAAAAAACAACAACACTTCATTTTGTGATTTTTCCATTTTATTCTGTGATAATCTCTTCAAGAAATACTATTACTACTTACACCTTTGAATTTGAAAATAAGAAGAATGATTAGTAATTTCCATTTAATTTCAACTACCTTTATTGCTTATCTTGACAGATACGCGTATTTCGTCTACAATGTGCATGAAATTACTAATCATTCTTCTTATTTTTAAGTTACAGGTATTCCACTAAACAGCTCACCTTTGAATTGTAAGATGCATTTCTACAATCTGAAGAAATAAAATGTTCGGAGCACACGAACATATGGTTGCTATCGTGAACACTCGAATCGGTAAACTCAAATTTCAAATTTCCTAGAAGTAAGAATTCTGTAGTGAATCATTTTTACTACATTTATAATTCACGTACCTCTAAGCCAGTGCAAAAAAAGAAACATTGTTGGATGCTGATGTGCTGAATCAATTCGTATATTATCATTTCAGTTGAAAGCCGAATTTAACGACTAGCGACAATCGCTTTTACTTTCGTTCTGCACGTTATACCTGATGTCGGAAGTAGTGCGCTGTATAGCGCATCTGATGCACAATACAGCGCACATAACAACAAAAATCAAGGGCTCTAAATCACACACCTAAGGTATATCAAAAACGCAGATGACGTCACTACAATAACCAGTTGGGAAAACAACTCGTATGCAATATAGAGAACGGTGAATTAATGTCAATAGATCTCTATTTCTTGCTGTACAGAACAACGATTTGCAGTATATCAAAAACTGCTAGTTTTTTTATGTATCAATCTTATATTTTGATATATTTCGTCTTTGCTTGAATGTTTGTCTGCGCTTTTGAATTAATTTTTCAGCCCTTTTTTCCATCGGCAGAATTCTCTAAAACGTTATTTGAAACATTTGTAGATCATTTAAGCTACTACCATGCCACTATATGAAACCTACAGTTCAATACTCCAGTTGCTGATCAAAAAAAATAGACACTAAAAAGATTAAGTGACATTTAACTCCCACACAAAGTCCCGTAGAGGGGTGTGTGAATACTTTTTTTTTCAAATGCAATTGCACTTGCACAAAATATTTCCTGTGCAATAAAATTCATAACATTTTGGAAATACTCTGGCTCCTTAGTCAAGTGCATGCTGCGAATTTCGTTCAAATAAAAAAAGTCGATTAAAATGTCACACATTATCAGACCTTTTTGATTGGAAATGCTCTTAATTGACTTTACACCGCATATCAAATTGCTTATTATTTTCAACCGTCATGTCTGCTGTCAAAGTGGTTGAATAAAATATTGATTTGTTAATTTAAAAGAAGTATTAAAGTCTTAATATAGACTTCTCCAAATGTTTAAGTGTGGGGTGATGGAATGTGATACAGATCATTTCACCGAATGTATTAACCTCTCTTTTTTGACAGTTCAGGGAGCTTGTTTACTAGGTGATAGAATTTGAACCGCTCAAACGAATACTTTTCATTGGCTTTTTCTGTACGATTACGTAAAAATATGTACGAATGACGTAAAAATAAGCACTGTTGTCTGTTTTCCGGCTATTTTACTTCAATCGTAATAAATTTAGAGCACAAAATCTCAAACCGATCTTTCCGAAAGTATTCTAAGTCCATTTATACAAGCACCCTGAACTGTCAAAACTGTATTGATGACGCCAGCGTGTAATGATCTATATATGGTATGAACAAATCGATGTACCTACATAAACAGTCAATTTATTATTCACACAAAAGAAAAGTCAGAGCAGTCTCTTTTTGGATCAAATCATTAATAATAACTATTTATTTATATTTATATATTCGTTCTACGAGGAACAAACCTTATTGTAAGTATTTTGCTACTTTATACTAGCAGGTCGAAAATTGTTGTCTAAGCTTGGAGCAGATTAAAATATTTTCCGTGTAAAATGTGTGACCTCAATCGCAAGATGTCACGACTAAGAGCACTCAAAATTCATCATTATTTGTCGTTCAAGATATACTTCCGTTCTGTGCTATGACCCTCTTCCCCTCCTTCCACTCCTGATGATTTCAAAATGTGAAACGAAATTGAATTATTTTTCAGTAAGATACATTTCACTTTATTGATTATTTATAGGGTAAAAATAGGAGAAAAAAGAGGAGGTGGGGGGTATAATAATAATAATTATTATGGTGCTTTTTGAGAAAAAAAAAAAATATTTTATTTAAAAAAATAAAATAAAAAAAATGGGGGGGGGGGGGGGAGGAAAAAGGGGGGGGTTATAAAAAAAGGGTTCGTCTCTCCAGATCAATCACCTACTAATAACCAATGGATTAGTAGCATTAAAGAGTATTAACTTCATCAACTGGGTTAACGAGGTGCTTTGGAGTTAATCTGATGGTAGTTCATAGCTTAGTGGGTAGTTCAATTATATCAACAAAAACTATTGGGATTCTAGGCTTCCAGAGTATATTACATGGCTACCCTAGAAGGAAATGTCCTAAAAATAATAAAATAATATGACTCGCTGATTATGATATTACATTGTTATAGAAGTTTTTATCTAGTCAAAGCAAAGTAACAAATTAATAGTAACAATAGCTGTTTTTGATACATCATTATAAAACTGTATCAAAAATTGTTATTATTGTATTATGTGGATTTTTTGTAACGATTTCTGTTATTTTAACTATATCCGCGATCGAAATTCTAACAACTGGTCATAAAAACAGCATAACTTAATAACAAAACCTGACATAATTTTGAATAATCATACGCAATATTAAGTACACTCAATTAGGCATTAAGGCATTGAACCTTGGATTGGTTTAGTCTCTTTATCTAAGAGAGTTTCAACCTCTTCCTTTTTCACCCCTAACCCTTTAACACCATTCTTTTAACCCAAAAGCTGGGGTGACTTTTAATTTTTATTCTTTTGCAGTATAGCTTTATACAGTACTGGATCATCCGACAATTTATTGGATTCAGCAGTAACATTAGCTTCTGGATAATATATCTATCTGGATAATTTATCTGGAAAGCGCCCTTCCAGACGTTTCTGTAGCGTTGACCTATACTTGTCCGGAAATACTATATCACCTTTTTCAACAATATGTTGAAGACTCCATTTGGGCCTGGAGCTGTTTTTGCTACGTGTATAAGTTGTCCATTCGTCGATTGCATCCTTTTTTCTCGCCGTACGGTTTTGGTGGGAACTTCGTTGAGTCGTGCTTAGGGAAAGAAATCCTTTAGAAAAAATTTGGAGCTCCAAGTAATATTCAAGATTGTTGCTTGTGTATTGAACTCTGAGGTAGTATTCAAGTAGTTGATGCCGGAAAAAAATATATTCATGAATTAACGAACAATCATGCTTTATAAAAATTCTAGAAGCCCGGTGAGTGACGGATTTCTTGCCAAAAAAAAATCCTAATTATATATAACAAGCCCCCATGCCGGCGTCGGTGGTGTAGTGGTAAGCGTGACTGCTAATTGGCACCCCAGTGGGTCTGGGTTCAATCCCAGTCGACGTCGGTGGTTTTTCTGAGGCGAAAAAATATGGTCACGTCTTCCTTCGGAGCGGAAGTAAAGCCCATAAGTAGGGTCCAGGTGGCAGAGTCGTCTTCCTGGCGTCGGTGATTGTCACCATGTGAGGAAATAGGCCGACGGAAAATAGAAAAAATAAAATTAAAAACAAGCCCTCATGATTAATATGCTAAGACTAGTGATCAATGATGCAACAGTAGAATATCGTCGAGCACTCTGAAGAAGTCTGTAAGTGGCAGACGAAATAGGGCTATCTGTCGATAGCACAAGCTTTTTATAGTGAAATTTAAAGAAATTTGCTCGCGTTTACTAATGTTAGTTTTCCTATCAATAACTTGTATATTCTACTGGGCTGCAAAATGGTGAGTAGACACCTGGGATGGAGCGTGCGTCCCGGCAACATAGCTCTGGTCCTCACAAGTTCCTACCTCATGCTTCCACGGGTCAAGAGATGACAAAGACAGCCAGCTAAGGGTTGCGTACTTAGCTGGTAGTGCAGCCTGGGCACTGTTGTCCGTCTGACTTCAGCTAGATTGAGGAGGTGCGTGCCGAGCGTCTGTCCACCAAGGAGGTGCGGCTCATACAGCGTCTGTCCTGGCATCCAGCGGTTGAGTAAGAAACGCGTCAACTATACATTAGGTGGCAGCCGCACCAAGGCGATGTAGGCAGCGTGACCCCGGTAAACTAGCATGCTGAAATCTTACCCTACCACGAAAAATGGAAGTATTCTTTATACGGTATATAATTTCAGATCATCCATGGAATTCCCAAGTATTGTATAATAATTTTGAATTGTTTTCTTCCCCTATGGCTAGGATAATGCAAGTCCTTCTACAATTGCAGCAGGATCAGCAGACATGCAGACATTACAAATATAATTGTAATTATCATTTTATATTATAACATCCCTTCACAATATTTGTTTATGCTATTTTCAGCTTCGCATTTGCATCGTTGTAAGTTTTCGCCCACATAACTCACGTTATGTATTTGAAAAGATGGGATGGTTTTTTACATTTTTTTTAGAGAGTGGATTATATACGACAAATTCTATAAAAAAAAAGTTCTTCGTCCAAAATAGTTAATTCAAAAACTAACATTGTTTATGATCCTACATTTTCTATTTTACAGACATAAAGAATCATTTATGGGCCCAGTAGGAAAAAAGAGTTATCGAAGAATTTCCTGTCATTCATTTTTAATTTTTTTTGTTTTGTATTTATTGAGTCTCCGTTTTTGGGCAGTAATCATACTGATATGAAATTTATTTGCCTAAATTTTCTTTGCTATTTTGCTAGGCTGTCAGGTGATCAACTTTATTTCATTATATCACGTTAGAATTTTCGCTATTTTAGAGTTTCAATCATCTAACATCGCAGCGGAAGAGGCAAATAGCGGCATTTAATTATTATATGTACATTATGTAGTATTTCTTAACAACATCGTATTATTTCCATCATATCACCCCTTCACATTTTCCTACAGAAAACCGGATTTAGGCGGTATCTGGCTTAAACACGAAACATACCTTCAATGTATAACATCTAGCATTCCATACACGTCCAGTATATAACGCAGAAAATTACAGCAGTGGTAGGCTTTTGAAAATTATGGAATCTGTGGTAGGATTTTGCACTTATTGCTGAATGTATTTTGCATTTCCGGTTTGCAAATGGACTTTTTACCAATTCTGAGCTGATCTGATTCATGCAGCGCTGTGTGCCATTTGGCAAGTGTTTGATTTTACATTTCAATCTGTGTCATTACTTCAACATAACTTACAATATCATTATTTTTGGTAATATTGTTTTATACTTCATAGATGATTTAAACATTACTTATTGTTTTTTTTTTTTAGCACGCCCATTTATCTTTAACTCCCTTCCAGTTAAATCTTCCCATTCCTAATTCGGTAGCAATAACTATTAGATCAGCAAAGATAAAAACGGATTGCTGTTATTAAATCAGCATCAAGTAGCAAATAGTGACCATGGCAACAGTAAATTAAAATGTATAAATGTTAGTTTTGTAAAATTTCAATAGATTTAACAAACTTTTTCAGGATACCTCAAATCAAGATTTTGGTGAATTGCTGCTATCGTTGAAAACGAACGAAAACGTGCTTATGCGCCACTTTAACACTTTACATACAACATTTCTTGCATTTCAGGATCATCCGAATGAATGTCATATATAATAGATACAAGTGCTTGTAGCATTTTTCATTTACATATACATATATACACTATTATATAAATATTTCATGGGAATGGGTGGGACCATCACGGCACCCGATTGAAGCACTCTGGATGGGGAGAGTGGGAATGCCAACTCCCCATTGCTAACAGTTTGTGAATAAAGGGCGGGCTCTTCTCCCCGCCCATAGGGGCATCTTCATGTTAGATAACTTGCTCTTTTGACCAGTTGTTCAATCTTGTTGTTGGAAGGAGATTCTTTCTATCCCTATGGATACGTATAAGTGATGTTGCATATCGATCCACCCAATCCCTTTTTGGCCCTTCATACAACGGCATGATTAGGATAATCAGTGGTTATTAAAGCTTGATCAAGTCAAACAGAGAGGAGAGCCCATTGCTGTCGGACTTAGTTTCCGTGCTAGAATGGGTGGTAGTACATATCATACACACATCATACACACTAACTTGTTTATTCTACTTCATTGGTACAACACAGAATTGCCAGCATTGTCCTTTGCTGAACTGTGAATTACAGTTAATTATTTTTATAGCTGATTAATGAATCTCACGTTAATAGCGTACAAAAAGAAAATCGAAGAACCTTTACGAAATTCAAACAAAATCAAACAAAGTCAAAATAGTGTTAATAACGCCTGGATTTGTTTTATAGAATATTACCATTGGTAAAAAAAACTTTGATAACAAGCAAACGAAGCGATGTGGGGGTGACCCCGGTGTAGTGGTTAAGATGCATAACTCTCAAATTCCCGGACCCTTAACGAAAATGCTCAAAAAGAGATGTTTGAGTGACAATGACAAGTGACGGGAGATGAACCACCCCGGGGCTAAAAACCTCGATAATCAAGAAGAAGAAAAAGAAAACAATGCAAGAAATCCGCATCATAGTAAGGGAAATATATACATTCGGATGAATAGATACCAAGAGATACCGCTTGCTTCCGGCTACCACTATTCTCAACATTATTTTACACTTTTGATTTTGATTGGCTAGGATAAGATTATCCATTTTTATGTATGCACAACCGGGCCGAGACTAAACGAAAGCGCTTACAATCCATTCTACAGCAGCGGAAGAGAAACGGTGCAAAAAGCAAAAAGGTGGTTTCCATGAGAAATTAGCATGTTGGGAAATATTGTTTAAGGCGTAATGCTAGATTTCATAAAATGGAAGCTATAGTTAAAATAGCTTGTGCCGGAATAAATTGTATTATAAATTATTCCGCCCTTTTCTGTCTTCTACTGCCTCATGCCATGGTGTGTGAAGTAAGAGCAGAGGTTGGAGTTTTGAATTTCCCTTCGTCTTTTGAGTTATATACGCTTGGAAAAGCATGGCTTCCAAACACACTTCGCATACACGTAAATAGGCTGGAAAGTACACACAACTTATGATATACAACAGTTTATCACTCCAGTGACTGGCAGACTTCTTGAACCGCAAGACTGTGCACACTGAACCGAGGTGGTTCCGGATTTGGAGTTTGCTGAAACTTCTTTGTTCCCACTCGTTCGGTCAAAGAAACGGGCGTCGTTATGTAGTTTGGAAATGGTTTCAGTCCGGCTGTGTTCAACAAAACTGCGATATGTTTTTCACTTATTACATATGATTTTCAAAACAATAAAAGAAACATAGCATACGAGAAGGGGTGACTAACTATAAAAAAAAAGTAGTGAATGCTTATTTAGATTACCTTCGGATTTGTTCAACACAGCCGCGAGTCTTTGGAAACGTGAAGAAGCATTTCTGCATGGCAACAACTTTGCATATTTGAATAATTTATTACTAATAAGATAAAATATTGTGCACAAGTTCAAGCTGCGGAAAATTTCATGGCGCTAGAGGGTTTATAAAGAAAAAGGAAATAGTTCATAAATTGTGTTTCAGATTGTTCCTTCCCGTGACATTGATTCTGGCTTCCTTTGTATGTATAGTAAAAAATAGTTAATAGCCCTAATTTTGTGGTACAACGATATTCTTGATTGACATCATCAAATGACAAAGGTAAATATTCCCGACAGAGAAAGAACTTATTCTAAGCTCGCTAATGAAATTCAAAGCACTTTATCTTTATCGCCGCTAGAAGCGTAGATCATCGAAACCTGTCCTTTTTTAATGATCCCATAAATGTGTGGTTTGTGTGATAATATGCAACTTCGGCTGGGTTAGTGGTAGAAAAAGGATCTAAGGTCAACATACCTAGCGTAAACAAAAGCTCAAAAGTACGGTATACAAAGTGAAAGAAAACGGAACCGCTATACATCAGTATGCGTTCGAGAATACCTCCGAGGGAAAGGATTGATATAAATTTAAAAAATTATCTTTTTTCCGTTACAGCTCGTTATTTCCACATTTTCACCTTCGCTTCAAACAGAGGCGCAAAGAAAGGGATATTTTAGGCCAGTTTTCAGCTTGCGTTATCGATCAACCAACTGACCTCTGGAGGGCCCTTTTCGATGGCATAAAAAAGGCTACGCAAGCGATGGGATCTCCTTGTGTGTCTGAGCATTCATTACGATTCCCCGGAGGGTGAATGAAGGTAGTAACTTTATTATCTGCTTTTCATAGAAAATTCATCGAAGTGGATGTATTATGATAGCCGGCAGCGCATGCCTCTAAAGATATTTTACCTCAAATAATTCAACGTATATATGTGTTTTGCCCGTACACAGTATATGATAAATTGACCTCATTTCCATTGCACTATTTCAGCGCCTCAGAAAAGGAGTTATTATTATTATACATTTATCACGCCTCTGGGTAAACAAATGCTCAAACGCCTTCCGATCTGATATCGTCTGCAAGCCACGAGACCCCTGTATTTCACTACACGTGGTTAGCCGCATACTAAAATTATTAATATTTAACACCCTCAATTTATTATTATTCCAGCAGCGCAACGTCCACAGACAGGTGGTATAATGTCTTCTCCTTCATTCGTTTTTTTTTCAGTCGTATTTTTATTTGTCTACCCTGAGAACCGCATTAAAATTATGATTAATTAAATTGATACCGCTCTTCTTTTGTTGGATGCTTTTTCCGGTGAAAATCGTAAAATTACTCAAAAGAACGATATGCACGGTAGCGTGTGAGGCTTTATGGCTCCCTGTGCACTTCTGCCTTGTTTGTTCTAGAGCGGCAAACATGAATTGAGTCATCACCACCCAATCGACAAGAGCAAGAACCGCCTTTGATATGCACGGTTAGATATAATTTAATTTAGGTACCCTGGTATCTTCCAAACGGAGACACAAATCAAGCACGTTGATTTGAATGTAATAGGAATGAACAACTTCTGAAGCAGCCTGGGAGTGATCGTGATCACGTCTCCATGGTTGAAGCATGTTGGGGCAATAAAATATCTTTAGGGGAAAAAATTGAATAACAAGAAAAGCAGCACATTCATTCTTTCCCAAGCAATATATGCTACTCTTTCCGAATGTTTTAAGATCGAACAAAAAAAGTGTGAGTGTGTAAGCTACTTCTATAATGGCCTTTTTATGCTACTCCCATTGCTATTATTAACAAAAATGCCGCCGCGTTGAGCATTGTGTGGTTTATACTTGGAAGTGCAATGAAGCGCACCGTATGCAATAGTGTAGCTGCGGCAAATCTAGAGAAAATAATAATAAAAAAGAACAAGCGACACCAAAGACAAACGACGACCGGCGACAATCAATGTTCAATTGATCACGAAAAAATATATTCTTTAAAAATATAACCGCACAGGCAGCAAGAAATCCGTGCTCCCAACGGATTAGAAGAAAAAACATATTGGAATCGGTGAAAAATAAAAGTGTAAATAGAATGCACTCGAGCCGTGTTATTTCGAATGACAAATTAAATTCATGCGTGTTTGATACAAAAATAAAGAAAGGAATGTGAATCGATTCTTGTGCTTTTAATTGGTTTTCTATTTTCGTGGCTAGAAGAACGTGGACCAGTACTAGAACATGTGAGATAAATAAGGTTTTAAAATGCTGGCATGCCTGTTAATTAATGCACACAGAAAATCATACAATTTCTTCTCAATGCTAGGCTATATAATCTTAATAGGTGTCTAAGCATAAGTATTAGATCGTTACTTATTTTGAGATAGTAAAAAAAACACAATTGATCTATTGCGGCACCAAAGATTGGCGTAGGAAGTTCATCCAAAATAAAAATAAAATTAAAACAAGTTCATGTTTAGTCCTACGTATATCACTAATTCCGGAAAATCTGATTTCATGACAAAATGGCAAACATTTAAAATCAAAAGTATTGTTGTTGTTGTTGTTGTTTATTAATGACTTAAAAATCATCTTTAATCATAGAAAATGAGAAGACAGATTAGTAATTTCCATTTAATTCCAACTACCTCTATTGCTTATCTTGACAGATACGCGTATTTCGTCTACAATGTGCAGACTTCTTCAGTGTCGTGTACTAATACTCGACTAGTCGAGTTCTCTCAAACAAAAAAGTCAGCGAATTGTTGAGCGGTTAGTGAGACATCTCTGGTGGGGACTTCGTAAACATGGTTTCGAGATAAACGCTATTAATGTTTTCATATTAGTTCACACTATATTTTGCCGTACTCGGTACAAACAGCTATTGTTTTGTCAATTTTTCCTGCACGCTTTAAAAATCATTTCTTTTAATGATAAATAACTCCCATATTAATTTTTTGTCAACTGAGTATAATTTGAATTTTAAAATTCTTATTCCATTGTGTTCCTGCAATTGACGAAACCAATTGAATCTTAAAAGTCTTTTGCTCTGTTTCTGCGACACATTGACTGTAACCAATTTCTCGTGGGATAACGCATCAATCGAACTCATACGTCTGACAGAACAGGAAAATATCTGAAAAAAATTTCATATCTAAATGTTTTTTTTTTTTTTTCATTTTCTATAAAAAAAAAAAAAATTCTAGATGTCATCGGAATATTTAAAATCAAATTTTACTCATTTCACGAAAAATGCAATAATATTTTGAATGAAAAAATAGTATATTTATACGAAGATATAACCAGAGAAAAATAAAAGATTAAAAAGTTATAAATATAGACTCTTTGTTTAAAAAAACAACCTGCATCTCAGGCTCTAGAAACCATAAAATCACGGCATCACGGCGGCGAATCCTGGGGTACTGATTTGGATGAAGTAAAAACTATAACTAAATAGTTAAAAAATATGAAGGCTCCAGGTGATGATGGAATTTTCTATATACTCATCAAAAAACTCCCAGTGAGTACCTTGTCTTTCATGATAAAATTATTTAATAAATGTTTTCATTTGGCATACTTTCCTGAAAAATGGAAAAATGCCAAAGTTGTTCCAATTTTGAAGCCCGAGAAAGATCCAGCTGAAGCTTCTAGCTACAGACCAATAAGTTTACTTCCTTCAATCAGTAAACTTTTTGAAAAGCTCATTTTGAATAGAATGATGCTTCACATCAATACAAACTCAATTTTTGCAGATGAGCAATTTGGAATTCGCCATGGCCATTCAACTACTCATCAACTTTTGAGAATTACTAAATTAATTCTTTCGAACAAATCTGAAGGCTGCTCAACGGGAAATGCTCTTCTAGACATAGAAAAAGCATTCGACAGTTTTTGGCACGAAGGTCTGATTGCTATATTGAAAAACTTTAATTTTCCGCTCTATATTATAAAATTAATTCAAAATTATTTAACTGACAGAACTCTGCAGGTAAATTATCAGAATTCCAAATCTGACCAACTACCTGTTAGAGCTGGAGTTCCTCGGGGTAGCATTCTTGGGCCGATACTATATAACATTTTTACTTCCGACCTCCCTGATTTGCCTCAGGGTTGTCATAAATCCTTGTTTGCCGATGACACAGGCATTTCCGCTAAAGGAAGAAGTCTTCGTGTCATTTGCAGGAGACTGCAGAAAAGTTTGGACATTTTCTCTTCTTATTTACAGAAATGGAAGATTTCTCCCAAAGCTTCCAAAACTCAACTCATAATACTCCCACATAAACCTAGAGCTTCTTTTTTGAAATCTAGTAGTAGTCACATCGTTACTATGAGCGGCGTTCCAATTTCCTGGTCAAGCGAAGTGAAATACCTTGGTCTATTACTTGATCAAAAATTAAATTTAAAAAATCACATTGAAGGCATTCAAGCCAAATGTAATAAATATATAAAATGTTTATATCCTCTTATAAACAGAAAATACAAACTTTGTCTGAAGAACAAACTACTAATATTTAAACAAATTTTTAGACCGGCCATGCTTTATGCTGTTCCAATATGCTCTAGTTGTTGTGCTACCAGGAAAAAAATACTTCAAAGGATTCAAAACAAAGTTCTGAAGATGATTTTGAAGCTGCCTTCTTGGTACAGTACTAACGAAGTACATAGAATTTCGAATGTTGAGACTTTAGAACAAATGTCCAACAAAATAATTAAAAATTTCAGACAAAAATCGTTGCAATCTTCTATTGCAATGATTAATTCCCTTTATGCTTAGTTAAGATTTATTTTAGTTTGTTTGTAGTTTTAAGATTATCATTGATTATTATTGTTATACTGACACGCAGGAATAAAAACCTGTTTAAAATACTGAACTGCTAAGGCATGAACAATGTAAACAAAATTAGGTACATATTTTAACAATTAAGGTTCATACGTTACGGTAGTAGCTGGAGCACCTAGATTAACATAAAATGTAAATATGAATAAATTTGGAACAAATAAAGAGTTTAAAAAACGGCATCACGGCTAAAGAGATCATACAATTTCAAGTATTTTCATTATAATAAAAATAAGTCTATGAAACACGGCAGGGATGGATTTTTGGCAATCAAATTGTTCCTATTCGACGAAAATACTACATAATTTATCAAATGAATTAATAGCATGCCTGGCAACACTATTGCAAAAATATAGTGGTTTTGTTTAAATAATATTGTTTTAAATAATGTTGTTTTAAGTCATTGTTAATAGACACAATGTTTTCGCAGATTCAAGCAAACTAAAAGAAGAGTTTTGACTGATATATAAGGACTATATAAATAATGGTTTATTTCATTCCAAATGCTGTATTTCGGGTAAGCTTCCGAATATTTTGAGATTCAAGAGTTTTCTATGCAACAAAAGCTTGAGAAATACAGGTTATCAGAATTTTCCAATCAAATTCTACTCATTAGTCAAAAATAGTTTGACAACACTGCTGTTCATATAAAGTTTTTTGTATGTTTCTTGATTCTTAATCAGCCTTGGGCTGGTTCATCTCCCGTCGTAGTCACTCGAACACCGCTTTTGGGCATTTTTGTAACTAGTCCGGGTGAGATTCGAACTCGTGACCTTGGTGTGAGAGGTATGGATGAAAACCACTACGTCGGGGTCGCCCCCACAAAGTATTTTTCTCTAGATTCCTTGCACAATTTTCTTTACTGACCAACCAGAAATCATTCTTCTCATTTTCTAGTCAACCAGAAAGGTTGTTTTGGACCATAATAAATACGGCAATATAAGCAATAGAAAAAAAAAGGGGTGGTCAACAGTAATGTCATCGGTGGCATACATACAGGCGCATTACGAATCATTAACGTTCATCAGTAAAAATGAAAATATATGTGTAAGGGCAATGGCAAAAGAGATGTACCGTGGTACCTATGAACATCTGAGTAGTGACACCATACACTACAATTGGCTTGTCCTTCTTGAGGAGCTAAACTCCGACTTCGGCAATTCGACACTTTTTGATATACCCATGAACCAGGAACTTCGTGGCATCCCAGAGCATTATAATCCTCCTATGATTGCTCTGGTGGTATTTGCTGCAAAGTTTGGCCAAGTTGATTCCACTAAATCGTTCTTCACCGACGGATCATTGATAGAGGAGTCAGCAGGTTCTGGTATGTTTAATGAAATTCATAGCGTCAATCGTAAACTTCAAGCTCCTTCTTCCGTATATGTCGCTGAATTAGCGGCAATACACTTTACTCTAAAAAATATTTCCTCACTTACGTACTTACATCATTTTCAAGGATAGTCTCAGTTCTATAGAGGCTATTCGATCCTTGAGGCCGGTAAAGCATTCCTCGTTTTTTCTCATGAAAATACAGGAACTTCTAACTGGTTTATCTTTGCGTTATTTTATCATCACCTTCGTATGGGTCCCTTTTCTTTGTTCAATTCCGGGCAATGATAGAGCGGACTCACTTGCAAAGGTGGTCGCTATGGATGGCGATATTTAATGAATTTTTCCCTATTTTTCGTCAACAGTCACTCGTCAGCTAGCAGCATAAATGGAGTATAGGAGATTTGGGGCGATGGCAATTTTTTCATCCCAAAGGTGTCGAAGAAATCTTGGTTTGAGGGAATGGATGTTGGTCGAGACTTCATTCGTGTGATGTCTCGCCTCATGTTCAATCATTGTTCTCTGAACGCTCATTTATACCGTATTGGGCTGAGCGACAGCAATCTCTGTGAATATGGACAAGGACGAAGATTACATTAATAGGCATTGTGGAGTCAGGTCTGAGCTTTATTATTCCCTACCAAGCAACACAGATCGATCAAAATTGGTTGCAGCAACTTGACTGTATTTAAAATCAGTGACACCGCAGTAAATTTAACTGATTACAAACAAATGTGCTACTAGGGCTTCGGGCTTGAGGTAGACAACCCACTGTACCGGTTTGAGATATTTTGGCTCAACGTGATCAGAAGTTTATGAAACTAATCTATTGTTTTTGATTAATATTAGCCTCAAAGAGTTTATTTATATATATATATATATATATATATATATATATATATATATATATATATATATATATATATATATATATATATATATATATATATATATATATATATATATATATATATATATATATATATATATATATGTGTGTGTGTGTGTGTGTGTGTGTGTGTGTGTGTGTGTGTGTGTGTGTGTGTGTGTGTGTGGGGGGTGGGTGGGTGGGTGTGTGGGTGTGTGTGGGTGTGGGTGTGTGTGTGTTTGTGTGGGTGTGTGTTTGTGTGTATGTGTGTGTTTGTGTGTGTGTTTTTCTTTCTTTCTCGCAAATTTTCAAGTCGAAAGTAAACCAAAAGTTATTATAGAGCTATGAATTATGATTAAATAGTTTAGAACCACAGCGAACAGACATCCAAGCTGGAGTGCCCTCCGTGTGTAAATTTCTGTAACTGCCATTTTATATTTACAGCTCGTTTTCGTTTGTTTTGGTGAATCGTTTGTTGATGGCGCCACTTGCCCGCCTCGAGATTTGATAGGCTGTCAATTTTAGTTTGGTGAAACCTAGACTAGGCAGCGTTGTTTTTTCAACGGTTTGCTTCTAAAAATTTACACAGTAAAATGGAAAAAAATGTTCGAGCCTGGATGTCTGTTCTCTGTGTTAGAACTTAAAATAAATGTATTATGTACCTTACTTGAAATTCTCACCCATCTTTCAATCCGTTAAATTTTTATTCCTATTCACCTCGAGACGGCCACGAGTAATCGGTTCTACCCTCTAACCTTAGTTCTAAGATAACTGATGTATATAAACATGAATATTTGGCTCTGTAAAGCTGAATCAATTGAGCCTGTACAAATAAATGAATTTAAAAAAAATCTATGAGTTTTATGCTCTATTTCATGGACCAGTAAAAACAAGGTTGTCTGCTGAGCAGTTTTAGGTTTGGTAAATTCCCATGCAAATTTTAAATGTGTTGTGCAGAGTCAGTTTCAAACTAAATGAGTTCAAAATTCGGGAGTCTTTTTGGCCTTTCATACAATGCCATGATGACGAAGATCAGTTGTTATGAAAACCTGATCAAGTCAAACAGCGAAAAGTTTCCTAGTCCTGAAGGATGCAATGAAATGTATTTCATACCAAGTTCATACACCAACAAACCTAGCATTTTTTAAAGTGATACTTGAGCTGCCTTATTTCATATCTATAAACTATGGTAATGATTTTCTCTTAAACTACATTTACCCAGAACTTATTTGTGAACTTACCATTGCATATTATTATCACTAATGCCAAATACTGATTCGTATGCCAGAACTAAGTAAATGTTCCTACTCCCTGAAAAAAACTCGGTTTTACTTTTTCAAAACCTGGTTTTACAAAATTCACGAAATTCACTTGATGCTTTAAAGTATAATGTTCATTTCAATGCAACAATGAAACAAAATAGACTGTCATAGCCTGCTACATTGTATATTTAATCAAACAATCCAATTAAAACACTCACGTAAAGTCATCATGAATGACGAAAGATATGACAATACAGTCTCTCAGCAGATCGAAATTCCTACCAACCAAATGTCTGCAGTAGCTCAGAAAATGATCAAATTTCAGCACAGATCGACACAAAGTTAGTGAGTATGTAGCGTCAAACAACCAACATTCCGTGCATTTATGGTCTACTGCCTCCGGATTATAATTACCTTGAGTAGAAACGACACTCGCAAGGCTAATAGATCGTCAAGTATGAGACACGGCCGCCGGAGCAATAATAAGCTCATCTTAAACTAAATTGGTTGACTAATTATTTCTTTATGTCTCTTTCGGTGATGCTGGTAGTGCCATCATCATAAGCCGGCATTAATAAGTGCCTCATGTTTTGGGCGCAGATGCCCTTGTGTGTCCTGCTGAAATATTAAATCACATATAAACATTAGAGGAAAATCTCGTTAAAAATATACGAATCTATTAGTGTATGTCTATGGTTCGTTCTGATTATGAAACATTGAAGCTTGGATTTGCTTGTTTTATCACAAAGGAAATGTCGGTTTCTAGCGAGGACAGAATAATTCTTATGAAAGATCACATTTCTCTCAGACACAAACAAATCATCGACCAAATAAATCATTTTCATGTGAATATAAAATTGGAGACTGTGGAAACGCCCGGGAAGTGCTTAATCGTTTGGTCATAATCTTGCTCAAAGTCGCAACCACACGAGGATGTTCTACTGTAGAACGATTGGTGAACGTTTAACATGACAAGATCATAAAAAAAACAAAATCCCAGACGCTTGATTCACCAGCATCTCAACCTTTTTTACACGCACTCCACATCGCTGTAAAATATCTAGTCTTGGATTGTTTTCGTTCGCTTTCTCTGTCTCTCTTCCATGCCAACGGCTTCTTTTTTATTAATTAAAAATTATAAATCATAACAAGACGAAAAATCATAATAACGACGGTTTTGATCGCCATCATCTTCATTCGCTTGTTTGTTTATCGCTTTGTATTAATGGCAGTAAAATTTCTTGAGAATTTACTTATTGATTCAGATGGATCCCACGAGAAACAAAAAACCCAAAACTTCAATGACATTAAATCTTCATCTCAAATGAAAAGGTTGATTAGCTTGAGATAGAAACTTATTTTTGGATAATTTTGGCTCTTGTCGTTATAGAAAAATTATAGTTTTCAGAAGTAATAAAATAAAACTTTGAACTTATCTACAATCGTCGCAGAGTTTTCCCTCCTAACCTCCGACTTCTCTGTCGACTCAGCCCACCTGAGATAAACTTTTGCTCGAAGGCAACTTTTTTTAGGAGTGAGTGTTTGATTTAAGTGGATTAAAACGATCAATTCACTTGTCGCTTTAGACGATTTAATAGTGCCGACGCCACCGGAATACTCGTGAGATTTAATGAGACAAGGTTCTTCGCATTGATTTTTTTTTCTTTTGTAGATTTTATTATTTTCTATAAGTAAGTTTGGTTGTGCCGCCTAAAATGATAGCCTAACTCCAGTCGATAATAAAAAAAGCTGAGAACCATGGGAAACAGCCATTAAGCTGGTATGTGGCCAACCAATCAGAGGAGTTCGTTGGAGATAACTCCCATATGTTCGTATTGGTGGGTACGTAAACGGACGTGTCCGAAAACTCCCAAACACTAGAGCAAAATTCCATGACAGATGGGCAGTTAAAAAATTTATGACTGAACATCGAGGTTAAGCATTTTGACGGCCTTTCCGTTGGGAGTCTTATTGCATATAGCAAGTGGCAGTCGGCACTGATGTGATTTAGCATGAGGTTTATGTACGTAGAGTTTGGTCACATCAAGGAAAACTAAAAATTGATGAATATTTAACATACGAGTGGTGTTATGCGATTTGCAAAAACAAGAAGGACCAATTGTTTGCATGCAAGCAATGCTGATGTTATGTTAATGAATATGTAGCATTCATACAGTTTACTTCAACCTAGGAGAAGGATGACGTATATAAAATGTATTTGATTTCTCAAAAAAATGTACGCTCAAATGTTGCTGACTAATGATAATAAATTTGAATCTAGTCTCATATTTTATTGTTCCACAAACTCAATGTTTATAAACTTACCCCTTCCTCTCGTACATTAAGGTTCGATATCACTTGATAATCAACTAAAGGGTGATACGGTCAAAATTTGGTCAAGGGAAAACGCGTGTAAATCGGTGAAATCGTTTATTTAAAAAATCAAATTAAATTTCTTTTTCAAGTTCAATTAGTATAAAATTCAGGATAAATATTCAGTTAGGCTTCCGCTTTTCCAAATCCGAATTGCCGGGCCTTACGCTTGACCCCTGCCATCAGATTTTGTACAGCCACCTTGTCCACCTTCTTCGCCGCAGAAAGCCAGTTTGCCTTGAACTGCTGCTCGTCCTTAGCAGTTTTTTTGGTCTTCTTTAGGTTCCGCTTGACAATAGCCCAGTATTTCTCAATTGGGCGGAGCTCTGGCGTGTTGGGAGGGTTCTTGTCCTTGGGAACCACCTGCACGTTGTTGGCGGCGTACCACTCCATGGCCTTTTTACCGTAATGGCAAGATGCCAAATCCGGCCAAAACAGTACGGAACAACCGTGTTTCTTCAGGAAAGGCAGCAGACGTTTATTCAAACACTCTTTCACGTAAATTTCTTGGTTGACAGTCCCGGAAGCTATGAAAATGCTGCTTTTCAAGCCACAGGTACAGATGGCTTGCCAAACCAGATATTTCTTTGCGAACTTTGACAGTTTCGTGTGCTTGAAAATATCTGCTACCTTTCCCCTTCCTTTTGCCGTATAAAACTCCTGTCCCGGAAGCTGCTTGTAGTCGGCTTTGACGTAGGTTTCGTCGTTCATTACCACGCAGTCAAACTTCGTCAGCATCGTAGTGTACAGCCTCCGGGATCGCGCTTTGGCCGTCGTATTTTGTTTATCATCGCGATTTGGAGTCACTACCTTCTTGTAAGTCGATAGTCCGGCTCGTTTTTTGGCTCGATGCACGGTTGTAGACGATACACCCAGCTTATTTGCGGCATCTCGGAGAGATAGGTTAGGGTTTCGCTTGAAACTACCGGCAACTCTCTTTGTCGTCTCAGCGGCTTCCGGTTTTCGATTTCCCCCCGATCCAGACTTCCTGGCTGTCGACAAACGTTCCCCAAACACTTCAATTACATTTGTAACGGTTGATTTGGCAACTTTTAGCGATTTTGCCAACTTTGCGTGCGAGTAGCTCGGATTTTCGCGATGCGCGAGCAAAATTTTGATACGCTGCTCTTCTTGCTTGGACGGCATTTTGACAACTGAAGAGTGAATTCCAAAATCAAAATAGGAGCAACATTCTACACACACACACCTTCAAAATGAGGGGTGTTCAGGTTTTTTAAATGCAAAATTGAAAGAAATACGTCAAGTTGATATTGACCAAATTTTGACCGTATCGCCCTTTAAATGTTTAAGTTTGAATAAACCAAATGTTTAAGTTTTAATAAATAATATACAAGTTCATTGTAACCTCTTCTTTTTATTCGGCATTTCTGATCACATTTGTTCGTGTATTGTATTTCATTGAAAGAGCCATCCTACCCTGGTCAAATAAAACTGAAAAGCAACTGGACGTAATTAACACCCACGTATTACCACTAAAAGAAGCCCTACCTTTGCCCTTCTAACACATGATCCATCAACCCTTGGATGGATAGATTAAATCCTGACAGCATAACAAAATGCTACATAATTGGCATTGATTACAAACGAACCAAGAAAAACCAATAGCTTCAAACTATTCACACTTATTGGTCCAAATGAAAGGAAGAAATTAGGAAATTTTCCAATTGATAATTACACCCCTCTTTGTTATTCGGCACCTCCTCACATAATACAACTTTGTCTAAGGGCAAAGAAAGAGTCCTCCTCCGAACAATTTTCTGCACTTTTCCCTAGATGTGCAGATTTTTTCGCCGACACACTGTTGAAGTTATACGCTTCTCATATTTTCATCATCAAAAGAGCGGTAAATTGATGAATCATGTTCACTGCACACTATCTTCCGCCTGCATCCTTCCCTATTTTAGCAGTTACCCACTTCGACTGGCCATGCTCACGTATATGCATTAAACATTAAGGCTCAATGCGTCCGTTCTCCAGAGCTGTCCATAACTCTTGTATTACAGGTTTCGATTTCAACTTCAACTTGAGTTACAGCTGGACAAGTTCTGAGCACTGCTCGCTCTTCCCTGTTCGGTTCGATTCCAATAAAGGTTCAGCTGGTCCAGCGCGCAAGTGATTGGCACGAGTTATTTCCTTGCGAAAGGGAAACACGTATAGTCCAGCCATCCAACTGGAGATGGACAGAAATTATAAATTATGACCATTTGTCCATTGAAAACCTATCGACTCCTGTCGTGAGGCGAAAAATTCGATTTGATCACGATTCGCACCGCTACCGAATTGAGCCAAGGGCAATTTTTTCATTGGAAAGCCGGCGAAAGGCACACAGTGTCCCATAATAAATACCCAACTCTGCGGTGGGCAGCATCGGCGAAGAAACAGCAAAAAACGAGATGTGTCGTCCTCTTTTGTGCTTGCTTCTATATGAAATGTAGAAACTGTCAGAACGGTAATCCCTGCAGAATAGAGTAGATTTATTGATATTTGCTACTTTATGATATTTCTATCAAACATTTACGATAATGGTTCACATTGGCAGCGATAGCGGGTGGCTGCAAAGAGACTGCAGAAAAAGAAGCAAACTAGAAACCCCTCGCATGATAGTGTCATGAGGTCGATTGCTAGAACCAAACAAGAGCAAATCAGACGTGATCACTGTGATTTCAATTTGCAAGAACAGTGAGATTGAAGGAATTATAAAATGGTCAGACTTTATTTTAAAATGCGAAGTGATTTGAAAATATAAACGCTCAGAAGAAAAATCCTAATGTGCTGTTCTTAAAGTCTTTTTAACATGGTCATTTAACATTGAAAACAACACTCAACAAAAAAAAACCTGTTGATTTCAAATTATCATCAATTCACTTGAACTGTTTGAAAAATCGTCGATTAAATTCAGAGTGATCACCTTTAAAATAAATTGCCTGCTTCAAACGATCAAAAACAAATTGTATTTATGCTGCTCGCAGGTGTTCTTCTGGTATTAGATCCCACTCAGTCGCTAGAGGTCTCTTCAGGTTTTACAAAGTTTCATGTTTTTTAGAGCAGACCCTGGCCCCCACATACTCCATACTGAAAAGTCCATTGCATTCAAGTCATGCAAATTCGCTGGCAGCTTCGTAATGGGAATGAATCCTGGAAAATGTTTAGCAATATACTGTTGAGTTTGTTTCGTTTGAAGAGCCGTTGCGGAGTCCTGTTGGAATACTCAAGGTTGAACCAAGATGAGTTTGTTCCCACGGCTCAACAACATTCCGTAGAACCAATTCCCGACAGGTTTGTTGATTGATTCTCAGCTCTTCAGGAAAAAAAAACCAGTGGCGTTCGACCGTTATGGGTCATTGCGGACAAAACCATCACTGGAGTAGTTTTTTGTAGTCGAGTGCAACCACCGAAACTTCTTCGGGATTTTTCTGTCAAACAAACCCTATCGTTTTGCTTGTTTATGAATTGTTGAAGAGCTTTTCCATATTTTCCAACTTGGCTTCCTCGGCCCTTCACAGAAATGCCTTAGCTTTTATCATTCTGTGGCTTGATTGTAAGATCCTGCACTTTTATGTGATGGTAATGATCTTGTATGGCTTGGTCTCAAGCCTCTCTTTCAGGATTCGTCGGAAACATCTGATATATGGATCGGATCGGATATATGAACCTCTTTTGCTAGTTGAATGGCACTTCCACGCGGATTGCTTTGCAAACATTTTTTTACCTTTTTACCATGGCAGGTGTAGTTGCTATGGCTTGACGTCCACCATGATGCCGTCACAGACAGACGTCCGACTTCGTCTAAGTTACCTGTGTAAAAACATGGCTTTCCTCAAGACATCAAGTAGCAATAACCTATTAGATGGCGTCACAGATTAGTTTTTATTGGTAAGAGACAAATGGGTTGCCAGTCAAACTTTAATGTAGTAATAAGTTGACTAGGCCTGTGCAAGATGATTCCAATGTAATTAGATTTTACACAACAAATTAGAATTTTACACAATAAATTTGAATTGTTCTGTTTGAGCTTGAATCTGTCTGTCTGCGATACCGTTTTGTAGTAGAATTGTTTGATTGTACGGTTTATGAAACTTCTGTACACGCACAAACTGACTACCTCCCAAACAAAATCTTTCAAACTGGAAAATGAGAAGACAGATTAGTAATTTCCATTTAATTCCAACTACTTTTATTGCTCATCTTGACAGATACGCGTATTTCGTCTACAATGTGTAGACTTGTTCAGTATCGTGTACTAATACTCAACGGACTGTGTCCAGTATTAGTACACGACACTGAAGAAGTCTACTCATTGTAGACGAAATACGCCTGTCTGTCAACATAAGCAATAAAGGTACACACTACCAAAATGTCATGTAAATTTCGGTGCCCTGAGACCGACACATGCAAGCGTGCTTTAGCTCAGAAGAATGATTTGAAAGAGATGAGAAAATAAATTCAATCAATCACACCTTTAGTCATTTTCCGTATGTGTCAGTTTCAAGAGCTATAATTTTACACGAAATCTTCGCTTACGTTCCCCGACTTTTTACAAAGATGAGATACGTCTCGTGTAAAATTAAAAATTTCTTAGTGTGTAGTTGGAATTAAATGGAAATTACTAATCTTTCTTCTCATTTTATAGTTACAAGTATTTCACTAAATCACACTCACAAGGATTCAATATCTTTCTGCCTAGTTCCTACTTTAAACAAAGCAATAACTGCTCTACGTTTTTCTTCTAGATCCATTTTTCAAATTCAAATACGAGTGCGGAAACAAGTTGCATGCCAGCTGACAGCTACACACTTAGAAATTATGAATTTTACACGAGACGTAATTCATGTTTGTAAAAAGTCGGGGAACATAAAAAAAGATTTCATGTAAAATTATACCTCCTGAAGCTGACACATACGCAAGTAGACAAAAGATATGTTCGATTGAATTTATTTCCTCATCTCAATCAACTCATTCTTATGAGCTAAATGACGCTTGCATGCACGGAAAAAAATCCATGCCCGTATCCGTGAACGGC
Organism: Aedes koreicus; assembly: GCA_024533555.2. Classification (NCBI taxonomy): domain Eukaryota; kingdom Metazoa; phylum Arthropoda; class Insecta; order Diptera; family Culicidae; genus Aedes; species Aedes koreicus. Next base: position 25,832 of record JAHHFK020003840.1, read on the forward strand.
AGTCATGAATTCGAGAACAAACAAAAATACACCGTGAACTGATTCACGTAATCGGGAACTAGTTCACTTTTTGGGGTAAAAATCATGAAAACGTGACTTCATCCGTTTTCATTTCCGTGAACGCTTTTGTTTCTGTGTGTGTCGGTCTCAGGGCGCCGAAATTTACATGAATTTCTGATAGTGTGTAAGACTCATGGTAAACATAGCGACAAAAGGGAGGTCCGATGTAATTTTATGTGCAACATTGTAATAGCTCCAAATGTAATGTAGCAGTTCAATTGACGGATCCTGTAAGATAACTTTCAGCTACCTGAGAGATGATTTGTCGCCGCAAGTGAGGTAATTAACCCCGGTAGGGCGCAACTTCAGGCGTATGGTGACGGAGGGTGCTGCTTATCCGAGCGTCTGTTTCCCATACTGAGTGCGGCTCAAAACGGCGTCTGTTTGTTTGATAGCCTGGAATCCAAAACAAATCTGTGCAATTCCCAACAAGTCGCCCTTAAACAATACACGTTACAAATAATACAACAGTAAATATGAACAGAAACAGTCAGCAAAGATCTCGTTGCATAAATAAAGACTTCGATTGGAAACTCGGTACATGTCACCTGCGATAAAATAATCTAAGACTTCGATTGGAATCTTGGTACATGGAACTGCTCCCGGTTTGCGATAGAATAATTTACGACGACTTTCAAACGCGCAACTTCAAAGTCGTATCACTGCTGAAGTTTTGCTGGCAGGGGATATGGAATGCAGGCAAAGAGCAAATTTTTGCTGAAATGTGCAACTTGTCTAGGTATAAACTGTTAATTGATTTCACTAGTGGAACGGAACATGGAGGATGCGCATGAACCATGAACCCGAGGAGACAACTTCTGAGTATAGCAGTGTACACCCATGCCTTAGTAAGTTTAAGTTTGCTCCTATTTTAGTCATATATTGACAATATTTCGTGTTTTTTAAGCTTAGGGACCTTAAATAGTGTTAAGACTGTTAATACAGATACTAATATTGAAGGTAATATACGTTTTATTCGCAAAGTTCACGAAAATATTATTTAAACGTTTCTCTGCGGGGAGGGGCGGGCCTCGCAACCACGACCTAAACTCATACAGTCACCCTATAGTAAGTTTGTTCATTCCGGAAACTTTCAATTTTATTCTGAAAATCCCATAAATTTTCAAATATTTACTACCATTCCCTTATAAACAGATGGTGCTGCTGGTGATTGTGGACAGAAGCTCAACCGTACTGAAAATGATTGGAAAGCTAAATTAAAAGTAATTTAAATTAAAACTCCACTTTATCACGTTTATCAACATTAAAAATTAAAAAGCTGAAACACAAGTCGAGCACCCGACACTGAAGAAGTCTGCAAGTCAAAAGTTTGACGGGTGGCAACTAAAATCTTGGAATTTCTTTCTCAGGCTGTCAAAAAAAGACAAACATACTTGAGGAAGATCTGATTAATTAAAAAAGATAGATACATTGTACATTGTTGGAAAAAAAATTGTGAACATTGGAAAACGGTCCGTAATAGACTTCCGTGTTATGTCGAAACAGGAGCGTTGTACGGACTTCATGTCAACTTTGAGAATGCACCTCTTGATTCTACCAATCAATTTGCAATTCGTGGCTCTCCAGTTATTTCTGTACACCAAGGAGCTCAAAATCTCGGAGGCAATCTTCCATTGGGCGACACTGTGGCAGATTAGTCGGGTTGTGGTTTTTTGGTACAAATGAGATTGAATGGGTATTCAGGAACAATTGTGTTTTTTGGCGTAATGTAATGACGCTTTATCCGGCCAAAACAAGTATTGTCCATCTGCATGATGGGATCAAAATTTTCGTCAAACATTCATGACGGGATCAAAATTTTCTTCAAACATTCATTCTTGTACACATCTTTGTTGATAGCCAAAATAGCCTCTCTTGGAAATGGCAATGCACAGCATCACCTTCTGTTCAAACTTATGTTTAAACTTATATTTTATGTTTGAAAATGCAGTAGAACTATCCATGGAATAGTATCGATTGTTTTCGGGAATGTACGTCTTCGAAAGAGGGAAGTAACTTTAGTCGTCCAAAACATTTTCGGGTTTTTTTTTTTACCAACGGGGTTTTTGTGGTTTTCGGGGGGATATTTTTTTTTGTGTGTGTGGGGGGCTGTTTTTTTGTTATATGATGGTGTGTAGGCGAGAGCATATTTTTTTTTTTTTTTTTTTTTTGCTTTGTTTTTTGTTTGGGGTGGGTTGCGGGGGGTTGGGTGTTCTTGGTGTGGAGATAGTGTGGAGAAAAAAAGAAAAAAAAAAAAAAAAAAAAAAAAAGAAAAAAAAAAAAAAAACAAAATATAATATAGGGTATGTGTCCCTTGACTCAGCCTAATATGCAACAATCGATTACATGTTTTACCATAACTCGTAAAGTATTTGAGTTGGAAGCGATATTTAACTAGTTATACACTTGCTTAGATATGTTCAATATGCCATTTGGTAGTATGTATCACGAAAAGTTACACAACTCATTTTATAAAGTCAGAAACTTTCGAGGGATATGGATGTACTGTCGGTCTATTAGCGCCAAATTGGGTCTATTCATGGATGCAAGTTCGTCCCATTCGATAGATTTGTTATTAAATGTTGTCTTCGTACGATTTTTTTCTGATTTTCTGATTCAATGCGTTTCCAGCTGTATTCGCTCTACCCAACAAACAATTTCATAAATCAAACTATACTTAAACTGCTAAGAAACACTTAAGTGATTTTCACATATGATTTAGCGACCATTTGATAATCAAAACATTATAATTCACTCTACACAGATTTTGTTCCTTTAGTTTGTGTTCAGATGACCCATATGGAAAACTTTCAACCGAAACTCAGACATTTTTATTGTAAATTTTGCCAATAACAACATTTTTACCACGCTTTCCATATAACAGGCCATAGTTGGGAACGTGGAAAAAAATATGTTCCTAACATTGGGTCTATGGTTTTCTTGTTAAATCACTGTTATTTTACCTATGTGACCTGTTAGTTTATAACGTGTGACTATTTTCTGTACATCTTGGCTGTATTTTTCGGTTTATAGGTTCAATTTCTGCAAATTAATATCATTCGAAGATCGTGTAGATATTCTGTTCAGCTTAACCAGTAAAGTCATATTGTCTAAAAAGTTGAGGAAATCGAAAATTACGCGGAAGTGAGCAACTATTAATTGATTAATAATGTCTCAACTGCTTTGAAATAAATCGGTCATCCTGATAGGAATATAATTTTGTTGATTATCGGCGAATTAATGACATGTTTGGTACATAGGCCGAATGAAGGAGCTAGGCTGACATTACATCCCGTTACCCTACTCACTCTCATTTCTCTCTGAGCTTGTTTGTTGTTGAGCATAAAGGACTTGAAAAAATTCCAACATTTTAGTTGCCCCCCAAAATTTGGGAGGGGAAGTTGTTTTTGGTGGGGGTTGTAGGAATTTGTTGGTGGTTGTTTGTGATTGTTTGGGGGTGTATGTTTTTTTTTTTTTTTTTTTTTTTATAAAGTGATCAGGTGAAGTGATAATTTAAATTTTCCTAATTTTCCAGTCACAATAGTTCAACCAATACGCTCGCAATAGCGTTTATTTAAAAAAAAATTTAAAAAAGTTAAAGGAACTGACTCTGTTCAATTTTATTTTTCCATAACTATGAGGTTATACCACAGAGAACAGACATTGATGTCCATATACCTTTTCTTGAAAAACGTGTGTAAAAGTTAATATAGGCAGCTGGTATAAGAAGCAAGTCCAAAGAAAAACAAACAAAAAATTTCAGGTTTTGTGCTAGGTTTTTTATTAATAAACATAAACATGACAGTTATCGCTTATTTGCAGCGCCGCCTACCAGGAGCATAATGACATACATTTGAAATGTCGGTTTAATGTTTTACTCAAGTAGCAGACCAAAGATGAACGTCTGTTCTCTGTGGTTATACATCGAAAAATCCATTGCATTACTCGTTATTTACAATAGGGTAGAGAACTACATTGCCCTAATTGCCTATTGTTGGCACATCGTGACAAAAAGCCAAATTTATCTGTGATCCAAACGTTATTAGTTTGAGCAAATGTTCAGTACAAAGCATCAGTTTAATAACAAGTATAAGAGAGTGTTGCACCCTTACAATCTCCTTGTTTCTTGTTTTTTTTACTAACCTGAAAACGATGAAAAAAAAAATATAAAAATCCTGCTATCCATTTTTTAATTAATTTGTAACATTTAATTTTTATTTATATAGATGAAAAAGATTGAAGAAAGAAGATAAATCGATAAAAAATAAATTTATAAAAAAAAGACTTAAAGATAAATAGTTATACCTGGTCCGAGCTCAGCATATCCCGGTATTTGAACGGGTTTGGAAAACACCAAACCTTGATGAATCTACCGAAAACTTATAAGACCTCGTCAATACTTAAAGTCAGCACACTAAAATTACTTTAGCAACTATCAGCATGTTGCTTGAGGGAGCATATGTAGTTATTATTTTTATTTGTTACTGAACCAACGGGTTCATACCGCGGCGTAGTGGTAACATACATACCCCTCACGCCAAAATCACTAGTTCGAATGTCATCCTAAAACAGGTTACAATAACAAAGAGAGCTGAGACAAATGATGAAATTCTCAACGCAAGCATGCACTTTTTTTGGAATCGAAAAAAGCATCGAAATTAAGTTGGTAAACTAGAAAAATTTAAACTAACACATTCACTTGACAGCTTTTATAAAATAAAATATTAAAACCTTTTTCGAATGATCCCTAGTAAACGCAAGCAAGTTCCTTTGAATTCCATTTGAGAAAGCTTATCGTAGGCCTATTAGGACTTCTGTTAAAAAAGTTATTCAGTATTTTTATTTTTATTTTTAAAAAGTGGTCGAGTGAATGTGTTAGTTTAAATTTTCCTAGTTTGCCAAATTCAATCGTTTTACTAAAAAGTGTTTTTTTAAATAGTGTTTTAAGAAAGTGAAGTCAAAATGAAGATTGACCCAAGATTTTAATGTTGATCTGCAGGTGTTCTGTTAATTAAGTAGAGAAAAATAATTAAGTTGATTTTTAGTGTTCCTGTTTTTTTTTTTTTGCAGCGGCACCCAATGTGCGCCCAAAGATACGCCAGGATAATATCCAATATCAAACATACAGGCCAAATCAATGCGAAGGGACACTATAATTCAAAATCCTAATCCCCTTTGAGGCACGACAATAGCAGTAGCAAAACAGGTCAGGAAAATCCTCCTGCAAATAAAAGTAAACAACACCAGTCCAAGTGGCAACTGTGAAAATTGGTCCAAAGACAGTGAATGCTCCTATCGATGAAATATATCTTTATGGAATTCATAACTCCAGTCCGCATTAGATACAGTAATAAATGTATGAATGCTTCCAGATCTCTCAAGAGAGATAACCTGAAGCAATATTTTTTGTTTACCTTTTTTCTCATCCGAACCACGGCAAAGTCCGTATCAATTGATACCGATGATGGTCCTCACTTTGCCACTCTTATCCACTTCGACGATGACCATAAGCCTGGCAGGTCATCATAAACGTAGTGTACAACAGGAGAGATGATAGAGATATTCGCAGAGTGCCAGGAGGAATATATTTTTTATTATTATTGATATAAATAGCGAGGGATCAGGGGGAATCGCCTTCTGATTTATGGCGTCTTGATTTTCTGTGTGATAGACCATAATTTGTAAAATATTATAAGATTTGTTGGGCGTTCTACCACATGCACGAATTGGACGCTTACGGTACACAATTTTCCCCAACATTGATTCTTTATGGAGCGAGGGGAGCTCAACCTATCAATGAAAAAAAGATGACCTAAAGTATCTTCGGGGAAAGGATATTACGGTTGATATGGTTCCATACTATTTTCCTCTTCAATTGGTCTGCGATACAATTTAAGCTACACAAATAAAGGCAGTGCTCAATTCAGTGTATCATATGTATATCAGTGGCCAATGTGAGCACATCGATTGATTTTTTTCAAGAACTGACGGACAGACGACGTTGAATAACTTTAAATTGTATTGATTTATTAGTGTTTTTCTCTAAACGTAGATTTAGGTGAGGGTATATTTATTCATTGCCTAATTAGACTTCACTGCATAAATCCAAGATTTATGAGTATGCTCACTCACAATGGGTTGATGAAAAATATTAGTGAGAGCCTCAACGCGACTGTCAATGTGATGATCAAATATTCTTGCAAAAACTCTGTACTGAATTTATCTCTTGGCATCATGTTTTTGACGTTTAGTTGACATATTTATATCTTTACCCTTCAACATGAGAGTATGAAAATATATGTATCATACATTTATTTATATTTCGTTTAGCCGGCAAGCCATCCTACCTGGATAGCCTACATGAGGGATTTGAAAAACCTTGATGAGTTGTGGAGGAGCAAAATTGATGCCCATTGTCTCCGGCAAAGCAAAACGAAAAACACGATAAATCAAACAGTCGCCTCAGAGATGTGTTCTGGTGAAGCGGACAAGAAAAACTAGCTTTATTTTCCAATCGGTGGCATAGTCAGGTTTTCAAGATCATGGGTTTGTTTGCCTCTTTCGATGTAGTAAACCCGTTGATACTGAAGCAAGTAACCTAAAGCAGAAGCATGCAAGTGATTGAATTGGACATACTGAAGTATATAATTCTTTCCGTTCAACCATCATCGTTATACTTAGTTCCCTTCTCATTCTGATTTTGATGAAAAACAATTTAATCATATAAAAAATAGTGGAGTTCAACTCCTGCAGATATACAAAGTTGAATCTAATGTCGAAGATTTATGAATTCACATTTTTATTATAACGATGATTTTATTTCGAGCAAAAACATACTCACCGTAACCAAAAAAATCTGAATGGAAGTCAACGAAAAGGACAACTCGGGCAGCAAAATACGCAAATTTCTACTCCAAGCTTTTCTGCTCGTTGATTTGCATATACTCGAGCTTGAGGCCTTGCACCAAAGAGAATCGTTTGTATCCCATCAAGCTAATGTCCGTGGGACAGAACGAGACTAGCAACGCATCGAGATATACATCAGCGAGTAATATTTGAAATACGGTCATTTATGGATGCAGATCCGTTCACAGGGAGATCGTTATCGCTCGATATGCATTTCCTTGGTTATACCAGACACCGAATGCGGAGTAAAACCTCCCGCAGACGAAAACGAGTGGGTTTAATTTTTTACTTTGTCAAACTAATTTTACCTAAACAGAAACATGTCTGCGAGGGATAACCGCAGAAGTTCGAAGTTTATAAATTCATAAGAAAACGCCTGATCAACGGATCCCTTGTCATTTTTTCTTATTCTTGTTCAAGGTCATAAACATTTTTTTATTTACACAAAGTCCCTATGCACGGCGCATATTTCCTAGAACCTTGTGTAATGGCTAAGAAATAATTTCATCAAAATATCTAAATTACGATTTCCTAAATAAAAAAACGTAAACGCTGCCAACCCATTACATGCATGGAATAAACTAGAACGCCCGCTATCCGCTATTTCCTGTAAACGTGAAAATTTACTTCTTGAAGCATTTAACGAAACCATTACCGACACCTAATCTAACACTACTCACGTCAAAAGCAGGTCGTACGCGATCATAATCGCATCAAAAACAATAAACTAAAACGTTTACTGCCCATTAATAAATAAAAAAAATTCACTGCCCACGAATTAACTCGAGAGTCAAAAAAGCCAAATATTATTATTCGAAGCCCCGGCCACACAACAAACATTCGCTTGCTTTATTCCCATCACAACAGGCGATTTCGTTTTGTCCTCGACAAGAAACGTGACTGATTTTTCATTTTATGCCACCTTATAAAACTGAAATTATTTTTATGCTCCTTCTGCCATTTCAGCCTCAAGCTGCAGGTTTAATTTCTCACCGAGGGCTACATTTTAATTAATCATAAAAAAACGGACCGCAATTATGATAACATTCATAAGCAATATTAATAAAAAGTTGCTTCCACTCAGTACAACTCCCTCAGAGTCAAGTTGGAGCAGAGCTCTGGACCATTTATTCTGATCTTCCGAAATATTGAATTATCTTTCTTGCGTTGATTTGTTGGTCCCCTCTATGGTTTGTTTTTGAAAGCTCAGAACCGAGTGTCTTTCTACAGGCTACACAGAATGGCTGGCGACAGTCAGACCATACATCTACATAAGCTTCATTACGGCCAGCGTCACAATTTATGCCCTCTGCATTAGGGTGGTATGATCAAAACGGAAGACCATAACGATGCAAAATTCCGAATGTAAAATTTTCTGTTGTGTTATCGTACTATTGTGCCTCTTCCTTATTTAGTAAAATAAAAAAAAGTTGCGTCTGCGTCATGTAAGTAATTGTATTGTGAGATTCTCTAATAAATATTCCTTCGCAAAAAAGTTCAAATCTTGGACTTAAAGAAAACATTAGAATTATGAAATTCATCATGTTGATGGTGTGTAAAACTATTCTGCATTCATGTATCGATAAACATGTAGAGAAATTCTTGGTCAAGCGCAATATTTGATTTTAAATAGTATAACTTGTGATGAAATACGCCGCAGAAGTAACTGATTGAATTTTTCCATGATCAAAACCATTCACATTATTTTAATAGGATGGTAAGTCCACTCTGTTGTCTTTATATCCCTTAGAAAGTCTTGTTGAAATATGAATTAATTACTCAAAAAAAAAAGTTTTTTTTTCTTCAAAAGTACGTTTGATGAAACACAGAAGTAAAATTAGCCACTACATGGGGTATAACGCACCACCCGTTACTTTGTCACACTTTAACCCTTTCTAATATGTGCATGCCTACTCTTTCTGTTTAGTATTACTACAGAAAGTAAAAATTAGGAAACCTTTACTTTCCATAATTCGTTGTTTTCTGGTATCACCAATTTCAACATTAGAGATAGTTTAAAAGTTACCAGTAGGGCGCATGTTACGCCAAAGTCAACTCAGAACTTCAGAGATTAAAAATTGCTATTTGTGATTGAGTGATTCTGTTGTTTAATCTCATGAAAACACTTAACTTCCCTACCTCTACATTACATTCTCCGAACTGGTAATTGATTTGAAAAGACTCGAAACCATAAATAATATCTGATAACACAATGAAAATATGCCCTTCTTACACAAAACATCTGGATGTCTCGTTTAAACCCAATTTAGTTAGTTTTTTTTTTTTGCAAGCTTTTTAACTTATAAAATTCGATTTCAAGTTTTTTCAAGTTTAATATGTCAATTTTGCTTGAACTATGTTATCAATGTCGCCTCGAGTGAAATCTGAGAGATAACTGCTCAACCAATATGCGTTTTTTATTTCTCTTGAAAGCCAATAAAATTAACCTAGGAGCCGGGGGAGGGTTAAAAGCGGTGTAATGTGACTATAAAATTTTAGATACAAGCCTAAAGTGTAATTTATAGCATGCAAAAAACCCGATCCTATTCTGCTTTCACTTTCTCGAGGAAAAAATGACATGAAAATGAGTCAAAACATGTGGCAAAAAACTCTTGTCCCCCTTAAGACACATTTTTGTATTTATTTTTCATATTGATGACTTCAATAAGCATAGTATGTCCCTCAATGCAGAAATCGAGATCTTAGTACTTCTTTAACTCTTGCAGGTGTGAGATTTGAAGTCGCAATTTTAGCGTGGAAGAGACCAAAACGAAGGGTTGAGAATATTTTAGCTCCAGTATTTACTCGCAATGTTAATTGTCAGTATAAAGACAACAAAAAAATCTCACCTCGGGTAAGTGATTAATTTAATAAACTTTGTATCCATTTCACTAAATCTGAATTATCTGTAATTAGTTGACAGATTTAATGATTTTCGATTAAAGGCTTTGTATTCCCAATCATGTCTACTGATACTGTCGCACTGGTGCTGAAGTTAATCTGAAAAAAATGTTTTCGAAAATAAAACAATTCAATGCTTGTGTTACTTTTGAATGAAAATTACAGATGGGATAATTTTTATGAATTTTTTCAAACCGTAATGATGCTCATCTAAAACAAATTATTCTATATGGTTTACAATTGCCATCAAATAGCATTTAAGTTAAGTTAAATCACTTGTCGAAAGGTTTCTAATGCCTTTGTCATATAATCTCCCTGCAGTAGACTAATCTAAAAACCGTTGAAAATAAAATTTCCAGAACCATCTCCTAACCTACTAGGTAGTTTAGCCTTAACGAGGTTATGTTAAAAGTAACAGAGGTAAAGCAATGGGTTTTCTGAATTCTGGAGGAATTTAAATCATGGCATAAGTAAATGGTTAATGGCATAATATATCGTTTGACATATTCCAAATATGTGATTGTGACCTTGTAAGTTATAAACTATCCAGCTGGTATAAAAGTAATTGTACCGAATGTGCAATGAAATTGTTCTTACTTTTCATATCACTTTCTTCAAGCAAATTATTCAGCAAGAAGCAAACGTAGTACGTAGAAAGTTAAAGCCGATTTATGTGAAGAGGAATTTACTATATGACGATATTTTACTAATGCACTCTTTCATTTCAAAATATATAAATATTCGTCAAACAACCACCCTACCACAAAATAACACAACCATCACTTCTTATTGTAGAGCACACATCATTGTTATTTCTGGTCTGGAAAAGTAGAACCGATGACTTCGACGGCGCTCGACCGCCAGCCCTCTACGTTGGAGAGGGGATTTCAGTTATTAAACCCATCGGCAGCGAGTGATCACCCGTCCCCTTCTTTGGTCACCTGTGCGATTTGCAACTCAGCGTACCTTCATGATACGGGAAAACAAGTGGTTTGGTGGTCGGAAAGAGAGTATGTACACGGGTAGTTGCAACTCCAACTCAGCCTCAGTGATTTAGATATTCGTTTATTTATGTTGAGATAACAATTTATTTTAATTCAGTCCGTAAATTTAATGACTTATTTACGATTACCATAATATTTTTAAGGCTGAATAATAAATGAAACGTGGCTTTCAGTGAAACTTTATATGTATTTATATTAAAAATTTCGATCAATACACGATGAAAGAACCGAGAAGAGGAAGCAGAAAGGGAATGCGAGAGCAAGATACGCGCTCACATTAATTTATGATATCGCATATATCCTTGACTGAAATATGGCGTGCACTTGGATTTTGAGTCCTGCATGCGTAGTGCTCAACAATAACACCATATTTCGCACAATTTATCGAAGGTCATTGCTCTGCTTTTAAGACTGTTTAATTTTCTTTTATTTTAGTCTTTAAATAATAGTTTTTCAACTGGCTTTTATTATGATGCTTCGAAGAGCTAATGTTCAGCTCATTTATTTATCGACCGTTGAGCTTCGTCGTCAGAGTGATAGTGAACTATTGAACCAAAAACACTAAAATGTATACACAAATTTCAATAACATTGCAATCAGTGACAGGCCGTAAACAATATTATATTTCCGCATACAATTGCAGAAATCCGATCGCTGATGAATGTCCATGTTCCCAAATGAATTGAACAATTACCCTCGGCTGACCCTCGGCTATTATATTTAATATATTTCAAAGCTGTGACCCCGAACCGGAGATTTAACTGAGGGATCGAACGCATCGGACAGTTTTCAAATCGAAATTACTCCATTCCGTATCATCACCATTCCTATGCCCTGATGCTGCAACCGTCGACACGGAAAGGTACTTCTAGGGTGACAATCACTATCAGGGTAGTAAAGTTTGCAATTTTCCATGACTTAATTTAAAGTTCCATCCCAATTTAGTAATGAAAGTAGAGCAGTTTTTTATAACAACTATAAGGTATTTCAAATCTTTACTAAATAAAGTATTTCAATTCAAAATAATTTTCAAAAAATAGTTTGAATTTGAAACCACATGTCAACCGAATTTCTATGTGCGTGTGATTTTTTTTTTTTCTTCTATTTATATTTATACAAGGTTGATGAAATTCTTATGAACTAACCCAACACAGAGGCCTTAGTCAAAGACCTGACTAAGAATATCTGTTCTGGATTGTGGACAGGGGATCCCACTAAAACCTAAGACCTTGTTGCCCAGATTCCCCGGAACTGACTTATGTTATTACTTCTTGAGGAATCTGATTTTGTCTTTTGACAGCAGCACTTTTTAGGAATGTTCAACTTCGCCCTTTTTTTTCATGTTTCCCAGCGCTGCGACCCAGGTTGGATCTCCGCATTTCATTATCGATGATGATACATTAGCTAGTAGACGCCGCTTACTACTGCTAGGACCGTAGCTAATTGGCATAATTCTGGCAACCACGTTGATGACCTTCGCCGCCTTCTCGTAGGCATAATCTACTGTTGAAGTTTAACCGGTCATCGATCATCACTTCCAGATGCTTCACCACGCGTTTCGAGGCTATGGGATGGTGATATCTGCAGCTCCGCCCCCTGCAGCCAGTTTTCAATTATGCCGATTACTACGGTCACTGGAAATACGCTTGTCACTGGCAATACGATTTTGTCCACTAAGTCAACGATCACTGTGCCTTTGGGCAGCTTCAGCGTTAACACTCCGTTGTGATACCGTTCCAAAGTGTTGAGCCAGGGATAGAGCCTTGTGAAACTCCGTGGTTTTCACCGATATTCACCTATGAAAGTGTTTCTTCCGAATTCTGCACAGGTAATCAGAAACCCTCATTCTGTACAGCGACTCGGCAATAGCCTCCAAGCTGGCGCTATTGAAGGCGTTCTTAACGTCGATCGTTACATCGACGCAATATCGATCGCCACTCGTTTCTGTTTGGACGACTTTACCGCTGTCTCGACCACTGTCCGAATGGCATCCACCGGAGACTTCCCTTTCGGAAAACCGGATTGCATCTTATTATCCGGGTATTTTCATCACTGCGACCATTTAGTAGATCTATTGTGACATATCACCATTATTTTTTTTTTTTGTGCTATTCAGCATGACGCATCACTATTGCTAGAAGTGATTGCCAATGTTTTACTGATTGCATCTTCCATAAACCGTGTTTGGTCTCCTTAAATTTCGTCAGCATGTTCAGGATGATCCTCTCCAGGAGTTTCTAAGGGCAGAAGAATATTGGGGGGGGGCGGGGGGGTTGGGGGTGGGGGGCCTTTTGGGGGGGGGGGGAGAAAGGAATGTGGGGAAGGGGGGGTAAAGGTGGGGGGGGGGTGTGGGGTTTCGTGGGGGGGTGGGGGGTGGGGGGGGGGGGGAAAGATTTTTTTAGTGGAGCGTGCGTCCCCGCAACATCGCTATGGTCCTCACAAGTTCCTACATCATGCTTCCACGGGTCAAGAGATGACAAAGACCGCCAGCTAAGGGTTGCGTACTTAGCTGGTAGTGCAGCCTGGGCACTGTTGTCCTTCTGACTTCAGCTAGATTGAAGAGGTGCGTGCCGAGCGTCTGTCCACCAAGGAGGTGCGGCTCATACAGCGTCTGTCCTGGCATCCAGCGGTTGAGTAAGAAACTGACGCGTCAACTATACATTAGGTGGCAGCCGCACCAAGGCGATGTAGGCAGCGTGACCCCGGTAAACTAGCATGCTGAAATCTTACCCTACCACGAAAAATGGAAGTATTCTTTATACGGTATATAATTTCAGATCATCCATGGAATTCCCAAGTATTGTATAATAATTTTGAATTGTTTTCTTCCCCTGTGGCTAGGATAATGCAAGTCCTTCTACAATTGCAGCAGGATCAGCAGACATGCAGACATTACAAATATAATTGTAATTATCATTTTATATTATAACATCCCTTCACAATATTTGTTTATGCTATTTTCAGCTTCGCATTTGCATCGTTGTAAGTTTTGGCCCACCTAACTCACGTTATGTATTTGAAAAGATGGGATGGTTTTTTACATTTTTTTTAGAGAGTGGATTATATACGACAAATTCTACAAAAAAAAAAGTTCTTCGTCCAAAATAGTTAATTCAAAAACTAACATTGTTTATGATCCTACATTTTCTATTTTACAGACATAAAGAATCATTTATGGGCCCAGTAGGAAAAAAGAGTTATCAAAGAATTTCCTGTCATTAATTTTTTATTTTTATTATTTTTTGTTTTGTATTTATTGAGTTTCCGTTTTTGGGCAGTAATCATACTCATATGAAATTTATTTGCCTTTTCTATTTTGCTAGGATGCCATGTGATCAACTTTATTTCATTATATAACGTTGGAATTTTTGCTATTTTAGAGTTTCAATCATCTAACATCGCAGCGGAAAAGGCAAATAGCGGAATTTAATTATTATATGTACATTATGTAGTATTTCTTTACAACATCGTATTATTTCCATCATATCATGACCTTCACATTTTCAAACAACAAACTTGATTTAGGCGGTATCTTGCTTATCCTTCAATTTATGACATCTAGCATTCCTTATATGTCCAGTATATAACGCAGAAAATTACAGCTGTGGTAGGCTTTTGAAAATTACGGACTCTGTGGTAGGCTTCTGCACTTATTGAAGAATGTATTTTTCCTTTCCGGTTTGCAAATGGACTTTTTACCAATTCTGAGCTTATCTGATTCATGCAGCGCTGTGTGCCATTTGGTTAGTGTTTGATTCAACATTTCAATCTTTGTCATTACTTCATCATAACTCACAATATCATTATAGTTGGTAATATTGTTGTATTGATTTTACTTCATAGATGATTCAAACATTACTTTTTTTTGCCCATTTATCTTTAACTCCCTTCCACTTGAATCTTCCCATTCCTTACTCGGTAGCAATAACTATTAGGTCAGCAAAAATAAAAGCGGATTGCTGTTATAAAATCAGCATCATGTAGCAAATAGTGACCATGGTAACAGTAAATTAAAATGTATAAATGTTAGTTTTGTTATTTTTCAATAGAATTAATAAACTTTTTCAGGATACCTCAAATCAAGATTTTGGTGAAATGCTGCTATCGCTGAAAACGAACGAAAACGTGCTTATGCGCGAAACCACAGAACTCTACACTTTAACATTTTACAACATTTATTGCATTTCAGGATCAACCGAACGAAGATCATATATAATAGATACGAATGCTTGTAGTATTTTTCATTTACATAAATATATACACCATTATATAAATATTTCATGAGAATGGGAGGGACCATCAGGGCACCCGATTGAAGCACTCTGGATGGGGAGAGTGGGAATGCCAACTCCCCATTGCTAACAGTTTGTGAATAGAGGGCGGGCTCTTCTCCCCGCCCATTGGGGCATCCTCATGTTAGATAACTTGCTCTTTTGACCAATTGTTCAGTCTTGTTGTTGGAAGGAGATTCTTTTTATCCCTCTGGATATATAAGTGATGTTGATAGAAAACTTTTTGGAAGGTGTAGGAAGGGTAGGGGGTGTGTTTTTTTTTTCTTTTTGTTTGGAGGGTTAGGTTACGGAACCCTCCCCTGAATTTGAACCAAAAAATCGATTTTTTTTTTTGGCAAAAAATGAAAGCCACATATTCGTAGAATATATGTGTAGAAAGATTTTTTGATACGATGAATATTTATTGAATGGCAGCGTCTCGAACACACCTGTCTCACGTGCGCTGCGGGGGCTTTCTAAAAACTTTGAACGCGTTTTTCTCGAAACCATGTTTTTCAATCTAACTTCAAGCCCCGGGCTTGAACTATTAATCCGATTCCCTCCATCAAATAACTGTTTGAAAGGTTATAATTTTTTGTACGGCTTGAACTAAAAATTGGCATAAATAATTAATTATTTATAATTTTTGAACACGGTTGAAATGAAAAAAAGTAGCGAAAAATTAAACTTTTCAGTTCAAATGATCACTTTGCAATGAGTTCAAGTTTAAATTGTCTGAAATTTAGTTCAAGCCGTAGAAAATTTCATTATCTTTCAGAAATGATAACTAGATTTGATTTCTGTCCACTACAAGAGGCTGCAGGCTTGAAGTTGTCGCCCCATGTTTTGCGCGCAGAGGCTTACGGAAATCGCCATTTTGTAGCCGCCATTTTGAATTTTCACAATTTTTTTTATCTCTTTGAAATTTTGAATAATAATCAAATTTAATCGTTAAAACCGGAAGTTCGTACGCCTTTTCATTCTCCCACAAAAAAAAATACAAACTTTGCCTTATTTTTGCCCAAATCCAGGGGAGGGTCCCCTTAATGGATGTCTTTATTATACTTATTCCACCAATGTACCAATTACATATACTGGGGGGGGCCCCTCTGGTAATGATGGGAAAGGAAAAAAAAATATTAGCTAAATTTTGATTCGCGTGGCTTTGGCCTGGATACCGTCGTAAATTGTGTAATTACATATTACTACAACAACTTGTTACAGGAAAACTTCGATATAAGATAGCTTGAAATAATAAAGGATTTTGTCAACTTTCTTGCATATTAGGAAGATACTTCAAATTAGCCAACCGCGATAGGCCTCAGAGTTCACGCATTGTTAGTCGTTGTTCGGCCAGATCCCATTTGAAGAGTTTTGGGTGCGAAAAAAATGTATGGTGGTTGGGGGTAAAAATTTTTTGTTTTTTTTGATAGGTTTTGTTTTGTGATGAATCTCACTCTCGGGACTCCATTGGAGTTTTTAATAACCAACGAGCATTAAAATAACTTTATGGGAAATAAACCTACCTGTGGCTAATATTTTGATGTTAAAATAATTATAAGAAATAAATCTAGGTTATCGTAATACAATATATTACGAAACGTGTTATATTTCAATGATCAGAAGAGAAAATATTATTAAAGGAAGAATTTTTATATCACCTGTCTTGAAAAATTCAATCCGTTTTACCGTCCTATAAGCAGCATGCCCATGACGTTCTGAACAAACGTACGTATGACAGCAGTAAAGCAAATCGCATTAAAACTGGAGTGCTTTAGAAAATTCGAAAGCATAGCAACGTCGAACGATGGACATCCTGCATTCGAGGCAATACAAATTGAGTTTTCGAACATTGGTCATAAGCGCTCATAAATATAAATAAAACAGCACGTTCGCGATCCTGTAAATACTCTTTTCCTCACCGATACACGATTGGAAAGGGCTTTGGCCGAATCGAATTGCTCATCAAATAGACGATTGTCATAGAAAATGTTTCTGGGCTGCTGTCCACCCTTGTCCTCCCACATGTCCGGATTTTCCGATTACTTGACCGAAAAGACGAACCGTTTCAAATGTTCACATCAACGACAATCTCCAATAAGATAATTACTGCATTCGAAAATAGCTCTAAAGTACAACAACTAGAGGGTGGCAAAATCGTGCGGCAGATGTCCAGTTGATGCTTCCTGCTTACTTTAAAGCACATGAATTTATTCGAATGTCCTTTGTTAATGATTGTCCTGCACGGTTTACGTTTTGTGGCATTGTTTTCTAGTGTGCGTATAGGCATAGGATCCGGTCCGTGTGGACTCGGGACACGATCCGCAGGATAAAGGTCATATAATTTAATATTGAGTTGAATGCGTATTGTCGTATTGTGGGTGGTAATCCTCAATTGAACGAATAGCCCTGCCTATAGTAATGGGCCGAAACTTCCGTCAGGCGGAAATGGTGACACAATCTGACTAGCCTCTGCTGCCAAGTCGAAAATATGAAGTTGAATGACAAATATTAGAATAAATCTAAAGCAGAATCATACACAATATCATCTGACCAAAAATTGCCACTTCAACTTCTGAAACAAACCCATCACATATCTCAATCCATAATCCCTCCCCCATAACTTGCCAATGACAACACCAAGTTTCGGTACCTACTATAGAAATACACAAAGCTTCAGAAAGCAAAACAGCAACCCGACCAACAGATGTTCGCTCGTGAGTGCGTGTGTCAAGCACTTTTCACACCTCTTCGACCTCTCAGAAACTCAGCTAAATAAACACACAAAACATATCTCTCGGGTCACCGCTTCGGAATAACTTCCCGGTCTTTCGAGGATGGACGGATTAGTCGTGTGCCATGAGATATTTTTCAACCTATGGTAGTAGACCATCAATGTTTGGTGACGGTTGGCTGAGCACGAGCCAGAGGTCGTCGGAGGTGGGAAAACTAAAGAGCAGTATAAATTATGACGTGTGAAAAAGAACACACTTAAATTGTCGCTCGTTTTTGTCTTCTTTTGACCCTCACCGATCTGTGTTGTACCTCTTTACAAAAGCAAACGAGCTGAGGAAAGCTGATACCAACTGGGAGCGTCAAATTTCGTGCCGCTCGGTTAAACCCCAGGCCTCGCCTCGGACGATGAAAGGCGTATCAACTTAATAATTTTGAGTTATACATAAATATAAATATCGTAGCATGAATTATCATAAATATTTATATATCATAGTGGCGAGTATGTATGAATAAACACTAAATACCCTCAATGGTTTGGTTGGCCTGTAGTCTTGGTTGGAGCGCAGTGTGCATGAACGTAACTCTCAAAAATCACCCAATTTTCGAAGCTGTTATTTCCTGGCATCCCATGTTTCATTCTTCGCGATTGATAAAAAAACTCCATGTTCATTCTGTCTCGAATCAACATGGACTGACCAGAGGCTCTCTTTGGTATATTACTACATATTTATATAGGTCTTGTACACCGTCAGCAAGAAAACGACCCCACGAATACGAAAAAAAAAATTAAATAATGGCCGTTTCATATGTGTCTAATATACATATTTATGGTACAATTTATTTGTTCTTAAGCTCACTAGAATAAAGCATAGTATAACAAGGAGGAACGGATGGAAGAAAAAACAAAAGCCAAAATGTTTGAAATTTATTTTCCCATCCAACATTTAACAATAAATTAAAATGAAATATTTTTATATAAACGTGAACACAAAGGAAAGGAGAGAAAAATTTCAAAAATATGCATTATAAGCAGCGAGCGCGGATATTCGCGGTTCAGGTTTTCGGGCCCCACAAAGAGGCTCGGATATTCAAATGAACTTATTTCGGAAGCAGGCAGCGCTGCGTGCATTTTGGGAGCTTCTTTTATCGCTGTTTGATTAATGGATTCACATATTACCGTATAATGATTTCACACGTAGCTCTAACGCCGGAACTAGCCAGCGCACAAGGAGGTTGTTTTGTAGATAGAAGTTACATTGAATACACATTCTCTGATGCATGACAAAATTAGATTTGTAATGTTACGTTTATGGGATCACAAATAGAATTAAAGGTATGCTGAAATTGATAATATTTATAATGATTATCCAAGAACAATGATCAAACATGAAATTTTTGAGAGATTGTTGTCAAAAAAAACTCTAGAAGTATTTTTTGAGTTATAATGGGGTACTTTACAGAATAACAGAATATCTGTGCCACATTTCTTCCCAACACCTGCAAGCGAACCAAGCTCAATGAATATCGTGTTAACGCACTGGTTTAGTTTTTCTTGTACAATAAAGTGCTTAATTTATTATTATGATCGAATCATAATTTCGATAATTCGAAAGCTTCGTGGTTACTTAGTGCTTCGTAAACATGGAGTTTATCAGGCTCCGAACACTTTGGTTGATTATTTCTAGCTATCGAGCTTGTTGTGACGTACATATTTTTCAGTGATTTAGTATCAATTTGGACTCGGGAGAGGGCATCTGAAACGACATTAGCCTTTCCTTTAATGTACTCAACTGTGAAGTCATACTCCGACAAATCCAACCTCATTCGGGATAGTTTGGATGAAGGTTCCTTCTTCGACAATAAGTATCTTGCATTGTAAATGTTGTCTTGCAGGACACTTGTATGGCTTCAAGACAAAAACGGTGGAAAGCCGAAATAAATAGGTCGAATTTGGTTAAGTTTGGTTAACAATGGCACAATGACACAATGACAAGATATCGGAGAGCAATAGGTGGAAGGTCGAATGAACAAAAAGTCTAATGGACAAAACGTTGAATGAGGACTTAACTTCTAATAGACAAAAAGTCGAATCACCGGAGGAAGGGATGCATAATTAGAAGAGACGAATGGAGAAAACCAAAGAGAGAGAAAATATTGAAATCAGATATCTGCGAATATAAGTTTTTTTTTGTCAAGCATGTAAAGTTCAACCGTCAAATAGTTAAATCTTGTCATTATTTTTATTTGGAAAACAAGGAAAATTTTAAATTAACACTTCACTTGATCACTTTATAAAAAATAAAAAAATAAAAAACTGAAACACTTTTTCAAACTACCTCTAATAAACGAGAGCGAATTCCTTTAAATTTCACTAGAAAAAGCTTATCCTTCAACAGAAAGTTCTATTTAGGCTGCAACTCACAGACGAGCACTCGACACTGAATAAGTCAAAACGTGGCAAAAAATACCTTGTGAAAATAAATCTCAAAAACCTTTATTCTTTTGTAAAATGGTAAACAATTTTTCTATTTCTTACATGTTAAAGTTGTTAAGAGACTATCAATTACGGTTACTTTGATAGATTGAAAAGGTGTTTCAGTTATTTAAAACAATCCTATTTGTATATCCGTTTTCACCCTTTATAAATGACATCTTAAAGAAATAGTATTTTCAACAAAAGATTGCTTACACCACACATTTGTTGAAGTCGTCTCTTTCGTAAAACTTGATCAAAAAAGTTATTCAGCAAAAACCCATTTTTTGTCTAACACCCTAGCTCAAATCGTGAAAATGACTATTACTTTTCTTACACCAGACCTACGACGATACATTTTTCAGCAAAGATGCCACAGTTTCAATAAAGAACATCGTTTAAGAACAATCTATTGCACTTGTGTATGTATGTAAGGTAGCCACCATCCCTTCTAAGACCTTGTCATGTATGCAGCTCAAATTGAGTTACCGGGTTGCATTTACAGTAACGCTGTATGAAGGGCCAAAAACGGTGGGGCGGACCCGTAAGCAGAGACACTTATGCGAGACCCGCGGAAAAATAAAATTCTCCTTCCAACGATACGATCCAACAAATCAAATAACCTAATTCGCAATACTTATTAAGCTTTCTACAGGATGGCTTGTTAAGAAGGGCGCGTCAATCTCACTGAAACTGTTGGAGTAGAATTCACAGCATCCGACTCGAATCCGTAGGATAAGAAAATGATACTGTTTATTCCCTCCTAGACGCCGGTTGACATACCACTCCATTGTCCAATTCCAGCTTGAGTGATACCCTGATGCTCCCACCCTTCCCAATATATATTCAATTTCATATAGTAATATTGAAAATATAGTGAATTAATATTCTAATGACAAATAATATAGTGAATGAATATGAGAATGATAATAACAATTCCATTTGTGAACCTGAAAGTTTAGACAATATAGCTGCGAGAAAAAAAAATGATTTGAAATTATCTCATAAAACATGGGATATCCATGGATGATCTGAAATTATATTGCAAAAGAATAGTAAACCTAAAATTTCGATGTGCTGTTCCATTACCTTGCAATCATTTTTGTAGTGAGTCTCATCGGAAATAGTGATTTTAATGAAATGAATATAAATGCAATTATGTCACATCATTTGATATCATAACATAAAATAATAAACTGACGTTATAATATAAAATAATAATACAAGCAGGCCAGTAAACTATAGTAGAATACATATATCCGTAACTAAGCTTACCATCCACTCATCGAAGGACTTCCACTGTTGCAGTTTCTATTGGATTAAGTTCTACTAAGATTAGAATGTGTTTTCACAATAATAGTCAGAGAACATAATAAACGTAGGTACAAGATATATCTGACATCTATGTGGACTAATATCATAATAATATAGGAAAAACTAAAAACAGCTAATAATAAGGCAAAAAAAATTTCATATGAGTATGAATCCTAAAACTGAATCTTAATAAACTAAAATAAAAAAAATTTAAAAATGATTTTTTAGATAGCTTTTGTTCATCTGGACCTAAAAATGATTCTTTATGTCTGTGAAATAGGAAACGAATGATTGTAAACTGTTAGGTTTTGAATTAATATATATATCTTTGATGAAGAAGGAAAGAGCTTTTTTAAGTAGAACTCCTCGAATATGATCCTTTCTAAAAGAAAAACATTAAAAACCTTCCTATCTTTTCAAATACATAATGTAGGTTAGATGAGCTATAACTGACAAGGATGCATAAATGCGAAGCTGAAAATGTATTAAAAAAGCATACAAAATGTAGTGAGTGGATGTTATAATATAAAATGATAATAATTTCATTTGTATATACATGTTTGCAGATTTTGATTCTGCTGCAATGGTATACGGACCCGCGCATCCACCATGAACCTGAAAGCTTAGATAATGTATCATAGCCACGAGAAAAAAAAATTGATTTAAAATTATTTTACAAAACTTGGGATATCCATGGATGATCTGAAATTGTATAGCATATAAATAATAATGAACCTAAAATTTCGATATGCTGTTCTGTTAATAAATGTGATATAACCACAGTGGAACTGACTCTTAGCTTCGGGTCTTGATCCCTACTGAGCCCTTGCGGCACGTCCAGCCGGCCAGTTCAGCGCAAGGGTAAAATCGTCGCTTGTCAAGTAACTGCAAAAAAGAAAGACCTTTGCATAGCTTCAATGTATGTTTAGCAACATGGGGCCTGTTCATAAACCACGTAGCACATTTTTGAAAATCTCAGATTCCTCCTCCCCTCTCGTAGACTTTTTTCCATACATTTTTTTGAAATTTTGTATGGAGCTTAGACTTTAGTCAGATCCCCCTCTCCCCAGAAAAGTCTACGTTGATTGTGAATAGCCCCTGAGTAACCGCTCAACTTATAATGAGAGTGATGAATACTCCAAACGATGAATATTCGATTTAGTGAAAAACGTCGGTCAGGATTGTGTTCCAGCAAAACCAATTTTTCGGAAAACGTCTTTAAACGGTGGCTCTCGGGCAGACAATGGAGGAAATCTCTATGGTTCTTCTTTCATCAAACTATTACTCACCCGGATGTGATATGATAAAATTCAATCTTAAGAAAAATCTCCCAGATATCGCAATATGACGATTACTAGACCGATTTAACTCTTTACTTAATTTTGTCTAGCACTGCTTCACAAAGATCTTAAACACTCGATGGTCCTGTTTGCGTTTTTTATTATTGTTATTCATTAGTTTGTTGATTTGTTCTTTTTTTATCTAATCGAATTATCAACTGAAACCAACACAAATGAAGATACAATATACAAAGACCAAATATCCATTATTATATAGATTATTATACAGCCGACATAAAAGAGCATTTTAAAATAGTTACTTTTTATAATATAATTTAACAACTACACAGCTAGTTCTTGAAAGTATGCTGGAAAAGGATGGATTTACTTTCATCATTTTTCTTGTCTATTTAATTTATGTTTCACATTATAGATGCACTATACGTACCAAATGACCATATCAAATGAGCAGCACTCAAGAGGCAAGATTTTTAATGCAGAAAATAAGTAAAATTAGGCTAATTAGGAAGCTATCAAATTGTACATACATTCGCATAGCAATCATACTAATAGCACAGTATGTTCCTAACGCAGACTTCAGATTTAAGTAGCTAACCATTTTATTGCTTTCGTTTGTTCGATGCGATTGCCCAGTGAACAAGCGAACGGAACAGTTCGTTCGGTCAGCTTTCCGTTGCTTTGGAAGCTTTTCACAAGTTGTTTCAAGCCTTCAGCGCTATTTTTTTTTCTGAGTCGCGAGTGAAATCGAGTCTTAGTTTTCTGAAGTAGAAAACGTTGAGTGTTAAACAGTGCAACAACGTCATTAATTGCAATTAGCGATATTGCCACGACCTAAACGCCATATTGCTCCGCATCTATACGGCACGCACACCAGCAATCCATCGTGTGTAGCGTGCAGTTGATCATCTGCTAACCACCACCGATCAGCAACATCATCATCGTCATCATTATCATCATCGTTCAGCTCAACGTCTAGCCGGCACACGCGGCCACGGATCGTCGTTCGACAGCAGCACATTCGTCGCCCGGCTGCAGCAGATCAGTGATATATATAAGATAAGCTTTTGTTCTCTTTCTTCTGAATATATTGTTTTGTATTGTGTGGAGAGTGAGTGAGAGTGAGTGAGAGTGTGTGAGAGCGTGTGAGAGAGTGTGCTTAGGTTTAGTTTGTGTGTGCTTAGGTTTAGTTTGTTTATCTGTGATTGATTGTAGATAATTGCGTTAGTGGTTGAGCATCATAAGCTCCCACGGGTGCGACATGGATGCTTTGTCGGAAGATGATTCATCCATGCCGCCAAATGATGGGGTAGCTCTTAAAGTTACCCGATCGCGTGCTTATCCAGATAGTTCAGCTGGTCCTTGGGTTGTCTATTTTCGGCCCAAAACGAAACCTCTCAATATTTACCAGATTTCAAACGATCTGACGAAACGATTCTCGGCCGTGACCGAGATAATTAAGGTGAGACCCAATAAATTAAAAGTTGTTGTGTCCAACCTTAAACAAGCTAACGAAATTGCTGTCTCTCAGTTTTTTACACTGGAATATTTAGTGTACATCCCAGCTCGAGGTATTGAGATTGAAGGGGTGGTCACCGAAGCGAGCTTGACCCCTGAGATCCTGTTGAAGCAGGGGGTTGGTCGCTTTAAGAACCCTCTGCTTCCTTCAGTCAAGATACTGGATGTGCAAAAACTAGGCACAGTATCGATCAGTGAGGGTAAAAGAAATTTACCAACTCAGACTCGTTTCGTGTGACCTTCTCTGGTTCAGCCCTCCCTCAATACGTCGAGTTGGGAAAACTTCGACTACCTGTGCGGTTGTTTGTACCTCGGGTCATGATCTGCCAAAAATGCAAGCAGATGGGACATACGACCTCCCATTGCGGCAATAAGGCACGCTGCTCCAACTGCGGGGAGAAACATGAGGATGGCGCCTGTGCAGACAGCACACCAAAATGCGCTTTCTGTAAGGGAACTCCTCCTCATGCTCTCTCTTCGTGCCCGGCGTACAAACAACACGGGGAAAAAATAGAACGCTCGCTAAAACAGCGTTCCAGGCAATCTTTCGCCGAAATGGTGAAAAAGGCCTCCCCATCACCCAATGCCAATACAAATCCCTTTGCTCCTCTGTCAGATGACGAGTCTGACTTTGATTCGGCTGAAGAGGGAACATCGTTCACTTTTCCGGAAGGTGCTTCAAGGAAGCGAAGACGCGTCCGCCCACGGAAAGTTGCTGAAAAGAAGCCCGAGACCAGCATGCCTACTTCAAAAAAAGGTGGGAAAAAGGAAAATCCAATTCCTCCTGGTTTTCGTAGTACTAACTACACCCAGGACTTTCCATCTCTCCCGGGGACATCCAAAACCCCTGATGCCCCAATTTTAAGAACAGAAGCCCCTTCCTCGACTGGGCTGTTCTCATTTGATAACATTGTCGAAGGTATCTTCAAGTACCTCGAAATTTCTGACCCTCTCAAAAGCATTGTTTTGGCAATGCTTCCAACAGTGAAGACTTTTTTGAAGCAATTGACAATTAAGTGGCCCCTCCTTGCAGCTATCATCTCCTTCGATGGATAATTTTCCAAATGAGGTCGGGGATTTGATCACTGTTCTACAGTGGAATTGTCGAAGTTTGATTCCTAAATTGGAATCATTCAAATTTTTAACTCACAATACCGGTTGTGATGCTTTCGCTCTTTGTGAAACATGGCTCTCTTCCGAAATCGATCTTCCGTTTCATGATTTCAATATTATTCGTCTTGATCGTGAGGATTCACGTGGAGGAGGAGTACTTCTGGGGATCAAAAAGTGCTACTCCTTCTATAGAGTGAATTTTCCTCCTATTCCAGGTATTGAAGTTGTCGCATGTCAGGCTGTTATTAAAAATAAAAGCCTTTGCATTGCTTCCGTTTATATTCCTCCTAGAGCCTCAATAAACCGAAAACAACTTTCAGATATTTGTTCGGTTCTTCCTGCTCCGCGGTTGATCATGGGAGATTTTAACTCTCACGGTACAGGCTGGGGAGAACTGTACGATGACAACCGGTCTTCCTTAATATATGACCTCTGTGACAACTTCAATATGACAGTTCTTAACAATGGAGAAGTAACACGTTTGGCTGGAACATCCTCAGTTGGCAGTAGATTAGACCTCACACTTTGTTCGAATTCATTATCGTTGGATTGCACATGGAATGTGATTCAAGATCCCCACGGTAGTGATCACTTGCCCATAAAAATTTCGGTTGCCACCGGGTTCAATCCGTCGAAATCTGTCAACGTCACGTATGATCTTACCCGTCACATCGATTGGACAAAGTTCAGGACAGCAGTAGATGAAGCCGTAACGACGGTAGAAAGGCTTTCACCGCTAGACGAATATAACTTCCTCTCCAACCTGATCTTAGACAGCGCGCTTCAAGCTCAAACTCGACCAGTTCCAGGGACGTCATTTCGCAGGAAACCTCCTTCTCCATGGTGGGATCAGCAATGCACCGAGGTTTACCGTAAAAAGTCCGACGCGTTTAAAGTTTTCCGTAGACGTGGAACACCTGAGCACTTCGAAGTATACACGGCTCTTGAACGTGAACTTAAGAGCCTCATCAAGGCCAAGAAACGCGGATACTGGCGAAGATTCGTGGACGGGCTATCGCGTGAGACGTCGATGAGTACTCTTTGGAACACGGCGCGAAGATTGCGTAACCGAACTACGAACAACGAGAGCGAAGAGTACTCGGATCAATGGATCCTCAAGTTCGCGCGAAAAGTTTGTCCAGATTCTGTGCCGGCACGGATCATTCCTCGCGAAACCGAGAATCCGATAGATGAGATCAGCCAACCTTTTTCAAT
Organism: Aedes koreicus; assembly: GCA_024533555.2. NCBI lineage: Eukaryota > Metazoa > Arthropoda > Insecta > Diptera > Culicidae > Aedes > Aedes koreicus. The sequence continues at coordinate 52,641 of JAHHFK020003840.1, forward strand.
GGTAGAACTCTCTCTCGCGCTCCTTTCGTGTGGCAATACGGCTCCAGGAGCTGATAGAATCAAGTTCAACTTGCTTAAGAACCTTCCAGACGTCGCGAAGAGGCGCATGTTGAACTTGTTTAATCAGTTTTTGGAACTCAACATTGTACCGGAAGATTGGAGGCGGGTGAGAGTTATCGCCATTCAAAAACCTGGCAAACCCGCGTCCGACCACAACTCCTATCGACCCATCGCGATGTTATCCTGCATTCGAAAGTTGTTGGAGAAAATGATCCTCTTCCGTCTGGACAAATGGGTTGAGACGAACAACCTGCTTTCAGATACTCAATATGGTTTCCGTAGGGGTAAGGGAACGAACGACTGTCTCGCGTTGCTTTCCACGGATATTCAGTTAGCTTTTGCTAAAAAAGAGCAAATGGCTTCTGTATTCTTGGATATCAAGGGGGCTTTTGATTCAGTATCTGTTGAAGTTCTTTCAGATAAACTCCACGCTTGTGGCTTTTCACCATTAATGAATAATTTTTTGTACAATTTGCTGTCAGAGAAACATATGAGCTTCTCTCATGGAACCTCTACAGCTTCACGATTTAGCTACATGGGTCTCCCCCAGGGATCATGTTTAAGCCCCCTTTTGTATAATTTTTATGTCAAAGACATTGACGGTTGTCTAAGTGACAACTGTACGTTGAGACAACTTGCAGATGACGGCGTAGTGTCTGTCACGGGACCCAATGGGGTCGATCTGCAAGGACCCTTACAGGATACCTTAGACAATTTGTCTACTTGGGCTCTCGAGCTAGGTATCGAATTCTCTACGGAGAAAACTGAGTTGGTAGTTTTTTCTAGGAAGCATAACCCTGCACAACCGAAGCTTCAAATTTTGGGTACACCGATAACTCATTCTATGTCATTTAAATATCTTGGGGTCTGGTTCGATTCAAAGTGCACCTGGAGATCCCACATTGAGTATCTGAAGCGAAAGTGCCAACAAAGGATAAACTTTCTCTGCACAATTACCGGGACCTGGTGGGGAGCGCATCCGCAAGATCTTCTAACGTTGTACCGGACAACGATTTTGTCGGTTATGGAATACGGTAGTTTTTGTTTTCAGTCAGCGGCTCGGTCGCACTTCATTAAACTGGAACGTATTCAGTATCGGTGTCTTCGTATCGCGTTAGGTTGCATGCACTCGACTCACACCATGAGTCTTGAAGTGCTGGCTGGCATGTTGCCACTCTCGGATCGGTTTTCAGAATTATCTCTCCGGCTCCTCACCAGGTGTGAAGTCATGAACCCCCAGGTGATCGAAAATTTTGAGAAGCTCCTTGAGTTGAATACTCAAACCCGCTTCATGACCTTGTACCATTTGTACATAACACAGGATGTCAGCCCTTCGCCGAACATTTCCAATCGTGTTTGCTTCTCCGATTTCGACAATTCGGTTCATTTTGATTTATCCATGAAGCAAGAGCTTCATGGAATCCCAGAGCACCATCGTCCTATGATTGCTCCGGTAATATTTGCTGCAAAGTTTGGCCAAGTTAATTCCACTAAATCGTTCTTCACTGACGGATCTTTGATAGAGGAGTCAGCAGGCTTTGGTATATTTAATGAAATTTATAGCGCCAATCGTAAACTTCAAGCTCCTTGTTCCGTATATGTCGCCGAATTAGCGGCAATACACTTTACGCTAGAAATCATTGCCTCATTAACACCGGATCAGTACTTCATTTTCACGGATAGTCTCAGTTCTATAGAGGCTATTCGCTCATTGAGGCCGGTAAAGCACTCCTCGTATTTTCTCATGAAAATACAGGAGCTTCTAAGTGCTTTATCTTCGCGTTATTTTATCATCACCTTTGTATGGGTCCCATCTCATTGTTCAATTCCGGGCAATGAGAAAGCGGACTCGCTTGCAAAGGTGGGCGCTATGGAAGGCGATATTTGTGATCGACAAATCGTCTTCAACGAATTTTTTCCTATTTTTCGTCAACAGTCACTTGTCAGCTGGCAGTATAAATGGAGTAAAGGAGATTTGGGGCGATGGCAACATTCTATCATCCCAAAGGTGTCGAAGAAATCCTGGTTTAAGGGGATGGATGTGGGTCGAGACTTCATTCGTGTCATGTCTCGCCTCATGTCCAATCATTATTCTTTGAACGCTCATTTATACCGGGTTGGGCTGAGCGACAGCAATCTCTGCGAGTGTGGACGAGGCTATCAGGACGCAGATCACGTTATTTGGTCTTGTGCTGAACATCGTGGAGTCAGATCGGAGCTTTATGATTCCCTTCGGGCTCGAGGTAGACAACCCAATGTGCCAATTCGAGATATTTTGGCTGTACGTGATTTGGAGTACATGAAACTCATTTATGTGTTTTTGACTAACATTAGCCTTAGATTGTAGTTAGTTTAACCTGTATGTTTACTATAAGTTTTTTTTTTTTATCTGTGTATGTGTGTTTTTTTTTCTTTTTCAAAAAATGTTCAAGTCAAAAGTAAACCATAAATTGTATAGTTATAAGTTTTTAGATAATTTAGAATTTAAATTTAATGTGTTATGTAAACCATACCTTAAATTCCCACCCTCTTTCCCATCCGTAATTTGTAATTCCTATTAACCTCGAGACGGCCGCGAGTAATCGGCTCTATCCTCCTAACTTTAGTTTTAAGATAAATGATGTATATAAATATGCAAATTTGGCTCTGTAAAGTTGATTCGATTGAGCCTGTACAAATAAACGATTATTAAAAAAAAAAAATGTTCGCATATGCGAGAAACGACACCTATGAGTCAACGTGATCATCGATTATCAGCAGCCGATCCCTTGTTCAACGGTTACCGATTCGACGATACAACAGACAGCTTGCGTTTTTTGACGTTTTTGGATTTCCGCCTCTTCCGTCTTCCGTCAACTGACATCTATAAAAGGAGCCTTCATAACAAATGAAACCCTCTTATTTTCGTCATCAATCGAACCGACAGGTGGAGTCCAAATCATCATCGAGGAGTAGTGGGTACGAGAAAGTTTGGTAATCGTGGAATTAAGCCAGTGCTATGCATATGAAGACATTTTTAAATTAAGTGAATAGAACTGTAGAATTAAAAGTAAATCTAAATAAAATTAGTTATATTAGTGAATTGAGCAATACATTAAGAATCGAATTTGAGTGTAGCGGTGAAGAATTAAAATAAAATTGTGTCTCCAATCGCTGAGCAAATCGACATTGGTCCTTCGAACCGGATTTCGTGAACTCCGCAAGTCCGACAGCCCGATTCTTTGCCGAACCTGGCAGAACTACGCCCGCCACGTGCAGAGGAGTTTAACCGTGTGGAACACTTCATTATACAACGCATAAGAATTGCCTCTCATAGGTAATTATCTTTCCAACAAATCTATCCCCTTCTCTTTTGAGCTGCGTGGTCTTCCGCTTTCCAGATCCCTTCACTTTCTGGTTAACTTCACTACCTCGCCACAATGTCAACGGAACGACGCATCAAGGGCCTCAAGACGCGCTTGAAGGGTCTGTTGACTTCGTTCAATCTAATTAAAACGTTCGTGGAAGAATACCAGGAGGAACGGGATGCCCATCAGATTTCGGTGCGTCTGGAGCACCTGGTGACCCTCTGGAAAGACGTAAACCAAACGCAGGTGGAACTCGAATCGCTGGACGAGGAGAACCTAGAGCAGTACTTGAAGGTCCGCACCGACTTCGAGACGAACTACTTTCATGTGAAAGGTTTCCTGCTCTCGGTTAATACATCTACTGCCACGAACTCCCCACTGGCTACTCAATCCAGCGCACATCTCCCACCAACTTCGTCTTCTGTACGACTGCCCGACGTGAAGCTGCCCGTGTTCTCCGGACATCTTGACAGCTGGCTTAACTTCCACGATTTGTTCATGTCTTTAGTCCACTCGTCCCACGAACTCTCCAATATCCAAAAATTTTACTACCTGCGGTCTTCCCTTTCCGGTGATGCCCTTAAGCTGATCCAAACCATTGCCATCAGCGCCAACAACTACCAGGTAGCGTGGAACTTACTGGTAGATCACTATCAGAACCCCACTTTGCTGAAACAGTCTTACGTAGACTCACTTTTCGAGTTTTCCTCGCTAAAAAGGGAATCTGCATCTGAGTTGCACTCTCTTGTTGAGATGCTTGAAGCCAATGTACGGGTACTCAAACAGTGAGGGGAGAAAACAGAGTTCTGGGACATACTGCTAATCCGAATGCTGAGTAGCAGACTCGATCCGACCACCAGGCGTGACTGGGAAGAGTACTCGTCGACACAGGGCAACGCAACCTTCGGTGATCTGACGACCTTCATCCAACGTAGAGTCAACCTATTGCAGACAATCTCCAAGTCAAATGAAATTCTGTCGCAAAGTGTTCCCAAAAAGTCCGTTCCTCGCTCCGTAGCCAGCCACGGGGCCAGTCAGCCCAACTATCGCAAGTGTCTTGTCTGTTCCGACCACCATCCCTTGTACCTGTGCACCGTTTTCTCCAAGATAAATATCGAAGACAAGGAAAGGGATGTTCGGCGCCACCAATTTTGTCGCAACTGTCTCCGGAAGGGTCATCAAGTTCGGGAATGCCCCTCCTCCAGCACCTGTCGTAAATGCAGAAGCCGCCACCATACTCAACTCTGCCCCGGGGAAGCGTCTCCAGTATCTGTGAACTCCAGAACTTTGGAATCGTCTCCACCGAAAGCCACCTCGGTCCCAATCGTAGAAGAGCAACCCAGAAACTCCGCCTCTGCCGTCTCCGAACCTGTCTGTTGCGCTTCTTCTGGTGCGAAACGGAAAAGCGTCCTACTGGCCACTGCAGTGGTAATTCTCGTCGATGAAATTGGAGCCGAACATACCGCTAGAGCACTCCTAGACTCCGGCAGTGAGTGTTGCCTCATGACTGAAGTGCTCGCCCAACAGATCAAGGCCAAACGCTCCAAGATCAACGTTCCCATTGCTGGTATCGGACAGTCTTCCACACGGGCCCGTCACCAGCTTCAATCAACCACCCGCTCTCGTGTCAGTGGATACTCTACCGCCGTAGAATTCTTGGTGCTCCCAAGGGTCACCGTGAACCTACCGTCATCATCCGTGGACGTCTCCTTCTGGGAAATTCCGGACGGAATTCAGATTGCAGATCCGTTGTATCACGATACGAGATCCGTTCAATTGGTATTGGGAGAGAAAATCTTCTTGGACCTGTTCAAAGTGCCCGGTAGGATTCAACTCGGTGAGTCCCAGCCAAGCTTAGTCAACTCCGTTCTAGGTTGGGTCATATCCGGAGGGATTTCCAACTGCCGACCGCCAACATCCGTCACCGCCAACATCCGTCACCGCCAACATCCGTCACCGCCAACGCCGCAACGGTCAGAGATCTCTATCGTCTAATGAAGAAGTTTTGGACCATCGAAGAAGACAACGACTCGACCAACTACTCCATCGAAGAAGCCGCTTGTGAATCTCATTTCCGTCGGACAGTATCTCGCTCTCCCGAAGGTCGCTACATTGTTCGACTTCCACTGAAACAAGACGCTCTTGCCAATCTCGGTGACAATCGCCGTTCTGCTCTCCGCCGTTTCCAACTCGTCGAAAATCGTCTGTCTCTTAACCCAGAGCTAGGCGATCAATATCGAGAGTTCATGCGAGAGTACGAAGGATTGGGACACATGCAACAAGTCCACGACCATGAAATGCTACCCACGCCTTGCTATCATCTCCCACATCACGCAGTTATCGTGAAGACAGTACGACCACCAAAGTGCGTGTAGTATTCGACGCATCCTGTCGCAACTCTGAAGGATCATCGCTGAACGACGCCTTAATGGTTGGACCAATCGTCCAAGAAGATCTTCGCTCAATCATCATGCGCTCCAGAACCCATCCCATAATGCTTATCGCCGACATCAAGCAAATGTTTCGTCAGATTTGTGTAGATGAACGAGACACACCACTTCTGCGAATCGTTTGGCGATCCTCACCGGACGTACCTATGGACACGTTCGAATTGAAGACCGTAACCTACGGCACAGCAAGTGCACCATTTCTGGCCACCCGAGTACTTCGGCAACTCTCCGAAGACGAGCAAGATCGGTACCCGCAAAATTCCGAAATACTACGTATGGGCTTCTATGTAGACGATTTGTTTTCTGGAGGAACCACCTTAGAAGAAACCATCGCACTCCAACACCAGCTTGATTCGCTACTTTCTGCTGGGGGCTTCGAACTAAGAAAGTGGACCTTCAACGTCAAAGCCGTCCTAGAAGGAGTTCCTTCCGACAACCGAGCTCTCCTGACCTCAGTGGACTTAGACCGTGACCAATGTATCAAGAGACTGGGGCTCCACTGGGAACCTGCAACTGATCATCTCCGCTACAAAATTGGTCTACTGACGCCAGTCGATGCACCTCTTACGAAACGAATCGCTCTTTTTCAAATAGCGCGCCTCTTTGACCCACTTGGCCTAGTGGGACCCGTCATAACATCGGCGAAACTGTTTATGCAGGCTCTATGGACATTGAAATCCCACGACGGGCACATATGGGGTTGGGATGACGAACTTCCACCATCCTACAAGGAACGATGGCACACCTACACCTCCCAGTTGCCTCTTTTGAATGAGCTGCGCATCGAGCGCTGCACTCTGTGTCCTGATCCTGTTTCGATCCAACTCCACTTTTTCTCTGATGCATCGGAAAATGCATACGGTGCATGTTGCTACATCAGGTCGGTTAACCCCGCTGGCGAAACTAAAACAGCACTGGTCACTGCAAGGTCTAAAGTTGCACCTTTAAGGCAACAAAGCATTCCACGTCTCGAACTCTGTGGAGCTTTGCTTGCAGCTGAGCTCTACGGAAAGGTAACGACATCCTTAAAGCTCGCAATCGAAGCCTTTTTCTGGGTGGACTCAACGATCGTCATTTGTTGGATCAACTCTACACCTTCAAAATGGACCACCTTCGTGGCTAATCGTGTCTCTAAAATACAGCTAGCCACCCAAAATTGCCCGTGGAACCATGTTTCGGGACAACAAAACCCAGCGGACCATATCTCTCGTGGTCTTCCAGCAGAAAATCTCCTCAACAACGATCTCTGGTGGAAGGGTCCACAGTGGTTGACACTCGACAAGAAATATTGGCCGATCCAGCAAACAACAAATGACTCCGATTTCGACAGCATTCCAGAAGCACGAAGACCACCAACAACATCAATGACGGCCGTCGTCGAACCATCTTTTATCGACCTGTTCGTCGCCAAGTTTTCCAACTACAACAAAATGCTACGAGTGACTGCCTACTGTCGCCGATTCGCCCTACACTGTCAGTGCATCCCTGCACCAACCACCACAACTATCTCTACCGAAGAAATGGAAGCAGCTGAAAGTGTACTGATTCGCCTAGTCCAGCAGCAGCTATTCCCCGCGGAGTGGAAACAGCTTAATCAATCTATACTTGTCTCGTCAAAATCTCGCCTTCGTTGGTTTCACCCGTTCCTATCCACCGATCAACTGATTCGCATTGGCGGAAGACTCAAACGAACCCAACAGACATTCGATAGCAAGCATCAAATTTTACTTCCATCCGCCCACGCAATATCTACTCTGCTCATTCGCTCCCTACATGAAACCCATTTGCAAGCCGCTCCTCAATTGCTCCTCAACATTCTCCGTCTGAGGTATTGGATTACCGGGGCGAGAAGCTTGGCCAGGAAGATCACTCAGCACTGCGTAGTCTGCGTCAGAGCCCGACCAAAACTCGTCCAGCAGTTTATGGCCGAGCTCCCAGTCGAAAGAGTAACTGCAACCCGCCCGTTTACAATCACTGGGATCGATTACTGGGGTCCAATCACACTCAAACCCATCCATCGTCGAGCAGCACCCGGTAAGGCATATGTTGCCGTTTTTGTTTGCTTCACGACGAAGGCGGTGCATCTCGAGTTAGTAGGAGACCTAAGCACCGCTAAATTCATCCAAGCCCTACGGCGTTTTGTCGCTCGCCGAGGGCTATGTGCAGAAATTTTCACTGACAACGGCAGAAACTTCATTGGGGCAGCCAACGAACTACGACAAATCATCCGAAGCAACCAGCACCAGAAATCAATCGCCGAAGAATGTGCGTCAAATGGAATACGTTGGCGCTTTAATCCTCCTAAGGCTTCTCACTTCGGAGGACTATGGGAGGCCGCGATCCAATCCGCCCAAAAACATTTTCTCCGAGCTCTGGGGACCCAAACATTAGGCATTGAGGACATGCAAACACTTCTGTCTCAGATCGAGGGTTGTTTAAACTCTCGACCGATCGTTCCATTGAGTGATGACCCTACAGACTTCGAGCCTCTCAGTCCTGGGCACTTCTTGACCGGTTCGTCCTTGAAGGCTGTTCCGGATATCGATGTCACCAATGTGCCAATGAACCGACTGAGCAATTATCAGCAACTACAGCGACTACTGCAGCAGATATGGCAAAGATGGCACACTGAGTACCTGTGTACACTGCAAGTCCGGACCAAATGGATCAAAAATCCCGTCCGCATCCAAAGGGGCCAGCTGGTCGTTCTGAAGGAGGACAATACTCCACCGCTCCATTGGCCCACCGCACGAATTATTGAGCTGCATCCAGGGACGGATGGTGTTACCCGCGTCGTCACAATCAAAACATCGGCTGGCGAATATAAGCGACCGGTTTCAAAAATCTGCATTCTGCCAGTCGCAGTACCCGATGACAACAAACCAGTAGACAATCAATGAATTGCAGTCAACGAGATCTCCAAACAACAACAGCTTCGTCATCCCGTCAATAATCCATCGTTTTTCGAAGTTTGCAGCGGAAAACACCTAAAAATAAACAAATACAAGGTCCTTTTATGAACACGGCAGCTTACCGTGAAAGGCGCATGCTTGCAATTCATTCGTCGTACCAGCATCAACTGACGTTTCTTATCACAACATCGAGATTGATCGACAATCGAGCAACATCATGCAGAACATCGAGGTATCTGTCAGAATACGATCTTCGAAGGGGCCAGGATGTTCGCATATGCGAGAAACGACACCTATGAGTCAACGTGATCATCGATTATCAGCAGCCGATCCCTTGTTCAACGGTTACCGATTCGACGATACAACAGACAGCTTGCGTTTTTTGACGTTTTTGGATTTCCGCCTCTTCCGTCTTCCGTCAACTGACATCTATAAAAGGAGCCTTCATAACAAATGAAACCCTCTTATTTTCGTCATCAATCGAACCGACAGGTGGAGTCCAAATCATCATCGAGGAGTAGTGGGTACGAGAAAGTTTGGTAATCGTGGAATTAAGCCAGTGCTATGCATATGAAGACATTTTTAAATTAAGTGAATAGAACTGTAGAATTAAAAGTAAATCTAAATAAATTTAGTTATATTAGTGAATTGAGCAATACATTAAGAATCGAATTTGAGTGTAGCGGTGAAGAATTAAAATAAAATTGTGTCTCCAATCGCTGAGCAAAACGACATTCAAGAATGCATTCAACATTATATTTAACTGTCATGCATTAAACTATTTAGATCAAGGTTTAGTTCGATCGTTGAGGCTAAAGTGCCTGCACTCTAAGTGAATTGGTATGGCCCTCGCGCGGAACTAGCGTGGCTCTCAGAAAAGTTGGGAATTGAAAATAGGCGACAGTGGCTTGTTTATACCCCTATAGAAAGAAAGCCCGGGAAAAGCAGCTGATCTCGTTCAGAAATAATATCAAATGGGACCCCAGAAGAAGAACATATATTGTGCATGAACACCTGGAAAATCGGGAGTGGTCCACCTCGGAGTTTACTAAAGTGCCTCCAATTGTTGAAAGTAATTTTTTCTGAAAACAACAGTTTGTTTCATACTCAAAAACTAAAAGGAAACCCGAAGTAAAAGAAAGGAAACCAGTGACCTACGAATAAATCGGAGCCAAGGATCGTCAGCTGCAGCAGCTAGGAAAAGAGGAGCAAAAAGCCAAACTTCGGTTTTCCTTGATCCGGAGATTCGGCCAGAAGCGTTCTACGCCAATTTTCAAATTGGTAAGAACATCCTTGCCAGGGAAGGATACCAGTCATAGCGAAGAAAAAAAATATCCGAACCAGCACATGAAGATTTGTACCTTGTATGTTGAGCGTGTACGGTACTTGTACGACCGTGTTTTGATGAAACACAAGGGTTCCACTTCGATCTACGACGAATCATACGTCAAAACTCGGATTATTCGCTGCTTCCCCAATCAAAAGTTTTACGGGCTGACGATCAGACAGGGGAATTTGCTGGACAAGATTCAAGTTCGCGTTTGCCGACAAGTTCGCGAAGAAGGTCATTTGAGGAAGAAGATAAATAAGCGATTTGCTGTTGTGGCCTTAAAAACGGAACCATTCGTCACATTCTCGACGATGACATCCCAAGTTTACATCGAAGAATGCCTGAACACGATGTATTGCCGTTCATCCGCAAGCATATGGGCAAAGTCATCTTTGAAAACGATCAAAATGGGGGTGGCCTTTTGCCACTACTCCAATGTGGTTCTGGCGTGCTATGCTGCCAACAAGATCGATTTTTCCTTAAGCTTATGAATTCTCCGAATTGCCCGGAATTTCGACCAAATGAAAAATACTGGGCAATTGAATAGCAGCGACTTCGACGAATTGACGTGGCAGTCAAGAGCATCCAGCACATGCGGACAAGGTATACGAAATGTGCCGATTCCGTGTCCGTTTTCACTGTGGTGGGCGCTGAATAGGCTCCATCAAGAGGAACCCTCGAGATTTCGTTTGAACTGGAGAAAGTTAACCATCTAATGTTTGAACTTTGGAGTTTAAATTAAAGTACTGTAAAGCAACCATTAATGGACTTCTTCAACTTATTTAATCACGAATTATAGGTTCTCTTCGTGCGCACCAAATTTACTTTTAGTCAGCAATATTCTTAACCTAGCACTAGTTGAGAGTACTTTACAAACACCATACAGCTTGTGGTGTTAGCTTGCTTTGTGTCTTAGAACCAATTCGGGGTGTTGAAGGAAGGCTACGAAGATTGTTCAACAAATACGCTTTTTGGTTGGAGTTGGTTCAAAAATACAGCATGGCTATTAACTGCGTCCAGGCTTGGATAGCATTGATTCAAATTTCAAAAATTGTAAAAGCTTATTCATTAATATGACTGTTGACGGTATGGTTTATGATCAAATTATAAAATCTTAACATTCATGGAGAAAACATCTTTTCTGAGATTGAGATACTAAATTAAAACTGGATTTACTTCAAATAAACCCATTATAACTTTTGTTCAGTTCCATTATTTGGCAGTACCATTCAAATGAGACAACCGCTTCCATTGATAAACCATTCAAAGCTGAACGATCGTTCATCATTCTGCTAATTGTGGGCCTATAGACAACAATACTTGTCCTACAAAACAAAAAACAGCTGCAGACTTAGGACATTTAGAGGCGATTCCAGTTCAACATGAAATGCGCTTTTCCCATCCATTTAATCTCAATGTGGTCAGGTGACCCCGTACAATCACATATACCGAATTCCGCCCTCCTGATCGAACACTGAAAGTATTTTAATGCCGCGCGGTCATAGCATAAAGACAGCCTATAAAACATCACCGCAGCAATAAATCAGACAACAGATCATTGGAAGCACACAAACAATTCGTCTTCATCATTTTCCTGATTTCAAGTCTTGCCGAACAAGCCCACTGAGATATGTTTGTTTTCGATGGGGATGGTGGTACCTTTCCACCGATCTGTGACTGAACGCAAACCATCGGAATTCTCAGCAGACTTGGACCACTTATCCTACCTCGTCGCACCATCAAGCTTCCTATAATCGAATGGGGCTTCAGCAGGTTTCAGTAGCTGAAATGTTTTTTTTTGCTTTCAAGCAATTCGATATGCATTATTTCTGCCATGAGAAACAAAAACCTAACTTGAGCTCCACAGCTTCAAGCTCATCGATTGCTAGCCATTCCTGTCGTAAGAAAATCGAGGAATCAATAGCCAAATGCTTCCTTACGCACAAGTAAGAAGAAGCTCCAGCTGTAATCAGAACTCAATTGGAATTAATTGAGAAAATGTGTTCAAAAGATTATGCTCATTGAAGGGTCGATTTTGTTAAGCAAGTATTTCGTGTTTACGATAACCGCTGTCAATGTCCTTACATTGGAAAGCTCCAAAGTTTAATTGCTTGCGGCACTTGAAAGAGCTCCTTTGCTTACGATGCCCTTTTGTCTCTGATAATGAAATTAAATTTTGTTGCATTGGTTAACGAAGCAGTTACTGTTGGCTGTGGTTCTGTTTAGAGTGAACTCAAATCAAGCTTTTTGCATTCATCATTAACTTGCCTTACGTGCCACCACCTGTCATAACACGAACTGTTAGTCCCTCGTATCCAAAACCCTCTTGATGTGAATGGCAAAATAAAGTGGCTCATCATATCCTGCCAACAATTGCACCCTCCGCCGGATGAGAGCTCATCATCAAGTTAATCCTTTTGACAGAGATCAAAATGCGAATCATATGCTACACGCTTCCATGCTTCGTTATGGATGTTTCTCAATCCGGTTGATGATCATTATCGGCATTGTCGATGTCATCATCGATGTTATGCCCATTCGCCATGCCAAATAAAGGTTCCCTGGTCGCTTTTGTCAGTTGATGCTGGCTAGACCCTTTTAATGTTTACTGCATGGCTGCGAGTAAATCACCCTCGATCAGAATGAAGGATGGAAGAGTATTTATTTTATGATTGTCGAACGGTTGAGCCAAAGTATGTATGATGTTTCTAACATAGATTTTGTACAGTTACCTGCATAGAAAAGTACCCATCTGATGTATTTTGAAACAATTAACAAGTAGCACACTTCCTTAACAATATTTTATATCAACTTGTTTATATAAAATATTCATTCATATTGGAGTATTTTCAACTGGTTGACAACCGTGCTTCTTATGTTGACATATACCTCAGCTCCCAATGGGTGGATCAAGTTGAAATTTTAACCTTAATTCATAGAGTTAAGACTAACCGTGCATTTGGGTGAAATTTTCTCGATTAGTTGTTCTATTTTTACAATAGTTAATTATTTAAAATATTAAATGCATTAAAACATGAACCGCATAGATCCTCATCAAACCATACACTCGAATGTTGTGTTTAAAGTCTGTGTGATATACACTGCGGTGCAAAATTGATCTGCAAACAACATCATTTTAGTAAAGTAGGCAATTAAATGCAGAAATTAAATATTTCCAATCGTTTATTAGATTATTTTTCTTTCTTTAGATAAGATTTCAGTAATTTTAAATTAAAAAACATTATAACATTTCATAAAAAAAAAAACAAAGGCAAATTAGTTCAAATTCATGGTACGAAAATGATCGGACAAGATGTAGAAATTACATTTTTCTATTTAATAATTCATTAGCTTGACTGTTTTAGTAATGTGTATGTCCTCCTTTGTACTAAATCACTTCCGCCAAGCGTCCTGGCATAGATTCGACCAAGTTTTGAGTTACTTCTGGACGAAGAGTGTTCTATATAGGTTCAATCTCCGCATTAACTGCTTTCTGTTGGAAATATGCTTCCTATGCAGTTCTCGTCATTTCATCCCATAGATGCTCGATTGGGTTTAAATCCGGGCTTTGAGGAGGAAGACCCAGCACAGTTATGTTTTTTCTGGCCAAATACTCTGTCACTAGCTTCAACTTGTTCTTTTGGTCATTGATATAGTTTGTCATTGCAAGCTTAAACTTTTGCTTGGGGTTTTTGTCGTGCATAAACACAAAGTTACTGCACAGCTGATATTTCCTGGTAGATTATGAGATATTTCGTCCCAGGATATCCCTGTAGTCTTCTTTGAATATTACCCTTTCGATGAACTCCATGGTGGAGCATAGAACCAGCATAGAACATACCACCCTATACCATAACTGATCCGCTGCTATGTTTCACAGTTCCACGCATATTCTTCCTTTCAAGAGCGTTACCATCAGTTCTCCAAACTCCAACACGCCATCTGTAGCTCTGACGTTAAAATTCCGTCAATAGTGCCTTTTTCCAGAACGACATCGGCTTGTTTACATCCTTCTTGGCGTAGGCCAGACACTTCAGCCTGTTCTGCTCAGTGATGAATGGCTTTTCCCTAGGCATACGATTCTTGATTCCTATTTCGTTTAAAGCTCTGCTGATGGTGAACCGACTTACAGGTTTTTTAACGATGGGTTCCAGAACGGCTGCCAACTTACTGCCAATGATTACGAACTGTTTTACCGCGTTTGTGAAGTATATTAACATCACTTCGTTAAACTACAGATGTTTCCTTCCTTCGGGCCATTGTGAACTTTCAACTGCTGGTAAAATTGCGATTTAGCGTTTTGCAGTAGTATTAGTGAAATCAAATTTCGTCGCTGCATTAAATCATGTGCTCAAACTGGCTTGATAATTACTATCGTTTGTTTTTGTTAAAATTTCAATGGATGTGCGGTAACTTTTGCACACTGTTTTTCAAGATACTGTTCAGCGGAATGAACAATTTCTTGAAACTTGTTGACTGAGACGAGATTCTCGATGTTTTTGACATCAACCTCGCTCCATCGACAATGTCTGGTGTACTGCTGTATGCCATTGATCAGTTTGTTCCAGTGAGGATGAAACTTGAATCAACTAAACCAGCTTGGTCGAATTGCGCTCTCAAGCGCGTCAAAAAAGTGAAGCAGGCAGCTCTAAGACGACACAGCAAACATCGCACGGAATCTACAAAATCGTGTTACGTGGAAGCGAATGCTGAGTACAAGCAATTAAACGATTATCTCTATGACGCTTATCAAGACCGTCTACAACAAAGTCTCAAGTCCAACTCCAAAAGCTTTTGGCGTCACGTCAATGATTAGCGGAAGGAAGTCGGTTTGCCCTCCACGATGACGGATGGTTTGCTTGAATCTGATTGCATCGCCGGTATTGCCGATATTTTTCGTTCCCAATTCAGCAACGTTTTCTCCGACGAGCTGCTCGACCCGCAGGACATCGCGCTCACCATCAGTAATGTACCCCGGCTTCCTGCCTCTGGAATGCATTTTGCCATCACCAATGACATGGTTATTGCAGCTGGCAAGGAATTGAAGTCCTCAACGGGATGTGGTCCGGACGGCATTGCATCGCTTGTACTGAAATGGGGCGTGGATTTGCTTGCGTCTCCGTTAGCAAAGGTGCTCAATCTTTCTTTGTCCACTGGCATATTTCCGAACTGTTGGAAATAGTCATACGTTTTCCCAGTGTTTAAAAAAGGTTGCAAGAGAATGGTCTCAAATAGAGGTTCCAACCCGGGATATCCCGGGACAAAAAATCCCGGGATCTTGAAAAATTCGGGATTTCCCGAATCCCGGGATAAGATTTTTCACCGTCCCGAAAATCCCGGGATTCCCGGGACACACATTTCTTACATATTTTTTCGCTTTGATACTTCCCAATAAATTTCAGTGTACCGTTTACGCGCATTCAGTATAACCCATACAACGCCAACATACATATTTACGTCGATGTTATACATCATTCATGAAAATGCATCATTCCTCTGTGTTGGTTCAGTAGGCATTCGCGTGTTTGCCTACATATTTAACACACACACACGCGCGCGCGCCAATACGACGCAAGCTGTCATTTCCATTCAAAACATTGTTTTTTCACTGATTACTACTTCTATGTTCATTGAATAATTTAGGATTGCCGTTACATCAAAGTTAGTAGGAATACAAAATTTGTGCTAACGTAGCCTTACATCCAATTATTTTAAAGGCATGGCTGAAATTTGGAAACACTTCGATAGAATTGCGGATGACAAAGAAAAAGCACGATGTCGGAAGTGCGACCAAATTTTGTCGTGCAAGGGCTCTTCGACCAGTGGCTTGCTCCGGCACATGAAGAACAAACACGACTCGGATTCCAAACCCCCCACAAATCCTAGTGAGTCTGCTGCGAAAGTTAAATCATCCACACCGAATGTCCAAGTGAAACAAGTATCGATGCTCAAGTTCGTTAAACTTCAGTTACTGGCGGAAATTGTAGCTCGGCTGGCAGCAGAGAACGGATTTTCGATCAATGCAATCACCAACAGCAAGTTCATCAGACAATCGATCGCAGATCGTGGATATTCTCTGCCAACGTCGAATACATCCGTCATGAAGCTGGTCGCCGAATACTATGGATACGCTCAGCAGCAAACGCGGGATGAAATAGTGAAGCGTATCGATAGCAGTGAACTGGTTAGTCTCATTTTGGACGAGTGGACAAGTCTAAGCAACAAGCGCTACTTAAACGTTAATGCCCATTTCGCTGACGGATCATTCTACAACCTGCGTCTCGGCAAAATTCGTAAATCACTACCTGCTGAAAAGGTTTTGGAAATGGCCAAGGATATGGTCCGGAAATTCGGTATTAAGGATGGAAACATTGTAGCATCAACGACTGGCGGAGCTCGAGTGATGACGAAATTTGGAAGATTGTCGGATTACCTTCATCAGCAGTGTTACAACCATGCGATTTACTTGGGGGTTTGCGATGTCCTGTACAAGGATCAGCCACCCGTACCAATTGAAAATGAGGATTCGGATAGCGACGATTCGGATAGTGATAACTACGATGATGAAGTTGGTTCTTCGGGTAAATTTATTGGAATGTTCATCTTCATATTAAAGAAAACCGCTAATTTATTTCAATTATAGACTTGTACACCACGCGATTTGGAGTGTCTCGAAAACGTATTCGAAAAGTCGTGATTTTTTTTCGAAAATCGCCTGTTAAGAATGCACTGCTTCAAGAAAAAATCACGCAAATGTTACATAAACCACTTCAACTGTGTGTGGACGTCAAAACTCGTTAGAACTCGACTGAAACGATGCTGGAGCACTTCATTCGCGGTTTCGATTGCATCAAAGAGACACTTTCCGAAATAGGCCTTTAGGTCTTACGTTGGACAGTGATTTCGGGGTTGCAAAAAACCTTTAGGAAGCTCTTCAGCCAATCAGACTCGCTTTGGAAGCATTGGGTGGGAAGACGAGATGCTACATTGCTGTCTGCGGAAGGCAGCTTTAGTTTCTTGTATTCGAAGCTTAAGAAAAGTAACTCCAAAGTTGGAAACGACCTTTTCGATGCAATCACGAAAAGAATCAACGAACGGCGCCAAAAGAAATAATTACAGCGCTGAAGTTCCTTCAAGGTCTTTCGTTGTCAACGCAAGTGCCAGCAGAACTGGAAAGCTCATCGAAAACGCAAATGATTAAGTTCATCAAGGAACTGGGAGTTCGATTGTTGCAAGACTGCCAAAGACAGACCGATGATGATGCTGCCGAGTTGAAGACTGGATTGTCCTGTATGTCCAGGATCGACACCATCGAGCATGCGTGAAGAACTGGAATCGGCTGAATATGCCAATCCGTCCTAGACTGATTTGGCAATGATTGATTTTTCAAAAGTAATTGTGAAAGAGCTGTCACTTTTTGAGCTACATGGTAAGTTGAGCCCGAATCTTGAAATCATTTTCGGCAGCTTAATATCAATCAAACCGAGGTCAACCGATAGCGAGCGCATCTTTTCGAACTCCGGAAATATCTGTTCTAAAAAGCGAACCTCACTGTCCGATGAAAGCATTAATAACATATGCTTCTTGAAGTCGTATTTTCAGAGACCGAATTCAAATTGATAAGACCAGTTACTTGATTTGAACCATTGATTTTTTTATTGATGAATGAAACATATTCCTAACCACAAAATTGCGTTTAAAAGCACATTGAAAAATTTCCCGGGATCCCGGGATTTCCCTAGACAAGCAACAAATTTTATGCCGAATCCCGGGACAAGCAAATTGGTCGGGATATGGAACCTCTAGTCTCAAATTACCGGGGCATAGCTGCATTAAGTGCAGTGTCCAAGTTGTTTGAGATGATAATTCTTCGGAAGCTAGTGCAGAGCTACGCGCACTATATTTCGCCGGATCAGCATGGATTTATTCCCAAACGTTCGACATCCACTAACTTGACGTGCTTCACCTCTTTCTTGGTCAAGCAACTTGAAAACGGTCATCAAGTAGATGCTATTTACACTGATCTCTCCGCTGCGTTCGATAAAATGAACCACCAGATAGCAATAGCCAAGTTTGATAAGTTGGGCATGAGCAACAACTTGCTTATCTGGCTGCGATCCTACCTAACCGATCGTAGTATGTCCGTCAGAATCGGTGATCGGGTTTCATCACCATTTCCAGCTTTTCCCGGCGTACCTCAAGGCAGCAACCTTGGGCCATTTTTGTTCCTGCTTTACATGAACGATGTCAATCTCATCCTCAAATGCCTAAAATTCTCATACGCCGATGATTTGAAGCTGTTCTACGCGATAAAGCATCCACTAGACGCCGTTTTTCTGCAACAACAGCTGGGGGCGCTCGCTGAATGGTGTCGCATCAATCGGATGACATTGAATGTGTCCAAGTGCTCGGTGATTTCATTTGGCTGTAAACGTGAATTCTAAAAATTCGGTTATTGGCGAAACGACGGTTAAGGACTTGGGGATTTTCATCGATTCCAAAGTGACCTTCAAAGACCCCGTAGCATACGTGGTGTCTAAGGCATCGTCGCAGTTAGACTCTTCCTGTTCCGTTATGCCAAAACATTTAAGGATGTTTACTGCTTGAAATCGCCTTAATGTGCAATCGTCCGCCCTATTCTGCAATATTGTACTGTTGTCTGGTCGCTCTATTATCAGAATGAAATCCAGCGAGTTGAGGCCATCCAGCGGAAATTCATGCTATTTGCCCTACGTCATCTCAGGTGGAGAACCCTTTCAACCTACCCAGCTAAGGCATTCGGTGCCAGCTCATCAACCTTCATCCACTTGATGGAAGACATAACGTAGCAAAAGCCTGTTTTATTGGCAGTCTCCTGCGAGGGTACATTGATTGTAATACACTGCCCAGCATGTTGGACATCAACATACGCCGCCATAATCTACCCGCACATTCGTTTCTGAGTCTTTCCGGGGCATGAATTTTGTAAGTGGGGCGAATATTTTACGTGTTGACTGTCATAAACAACAATAATAATGATAAGAATAAAAAATATTCCAAAAAAAGTATACATGTAACACAACTTTTAATCGTGAAAATGAGTTTATCGAAGGAAAACGAATATTGAAAAGCAATAATATGAAAGCAGAAAAAATTCAAGTTTAACGAGCGAATCCACGAAGCAAGCAGATGTGTTCGATCAATTTTGCACCACAGTGTACTTAGTTACAGTATTAATCTTTAATTTAAGCAAGTACATTCAGAGTAAAACTGATCATCCTTTAATATAGTGTTTTTGCGCACTGAAAAATGATTTGGCTACTGATTTTCAGATTTCTGAGCTCAATAACATTTCCTAAAATAATACTAATCCCATCTGTGACATTCTAACTAATAAGTTAATATATCATAAACTTTGAAAAAACTCGTACATTTTACAAATTTGACCTCAAAGTGTAGTTTGTAAGTTTGAGGCAAAGGTTCCGTTCCCCATGCTCTCGAATGTCTTTTCGAGCGAGAAATTTGTTCGACTTGAGCTGTGGAGTGCTTATATATTTGAGCTGCAGGTTAGGCTTCGTACGGCGTATAAAGCCATATAAGGGATTAAGAACAATATTGTTCAAAAATGTGGATGTTTTAAGAGCTTAAATTATGAAAACAACTTAAGTGTTGTCTTCCTAGAGAATGAAATAAGTTAAGAGCCAATAGCATAAGTGCAACGGATGAGATATTCAAGATTTTTTAATGTACGAATTCAGTTAATTGAAAATTTTACATAGGAATGCACGGTTTCTAAAGATTGTACTCGATAACCTTGTACATACAAAAATGATCACTCAAAATTCATTTTCAGTTGGATAGTTTTTAAACTCTCAGGTAGTAAAAAAACATATATAAGCTATGTTTTTGCAACGTTGTTTTATTCAACCTCTTCTCCTAGGCTAAATGCACGAGGTTTTGACCTTTCGCTACTTATCAAATCTAGTGCAACTCTTGCGCCATTTTTCTCACACACTTTTATCCACTCTTTCTTCAAACCCTTGTCGTTTTTGATGAACCTGTTCCCTGTTTTCCGGAGCTTTCCTTCATATTCGCCCAGAATTTTTCTATTGGGCGAAGTTCTGATGAGTCTGCGGATATGCCTCCTTCGGCACAAAATAACATCGTTGGCTTCATACCACTCCATTACCGATTTCACGTAATGGCACGATCCGGCCAAAACAGAGTGCCCCTTTCGTGGAACCGGAGGAAGGGCAGCAGGCGCTTCTGGAGGCACTCTTCTTTATGTATTTGGCCGTTGATGGTGCCGGTCGTTCTGTACGGCTTGCTAAATTTGCCACACCTACAGATAGCCTGCCACACCAACTACTTCTTATATAAAAAAAAACTTCTCCGGAACATCCAGGCGGAATGAAAAACTCCAGGCCGGGGATCTGCTTGTCGTCCGCTTGAATATCCATTACGATGTTTTTCGGCTGCACCAACCACTCGCAGTAAAGCTTCCTGGCGCGGGATTTGGCCACCGTATTATGTTTATCGATTCGGTTCTGCTGGACGAATCAAACGGAAGAATTGACCTTCTTGGCCGGATTGCGCTTGAAGTTCGCGGGGTCTGCAAGTATACGTCTTTCTTCCGCTGCCAGCTCGCCGCTGTGTCGTCTGGGTCTTCTTGAACGATTTTACTACGGGACACGGTCGAATTGTCGATTACCAACGGTTTCGCAATCCACCTATGGGACTGGCCTGGATTTTCCACGACCGTGCCCATAATTTTTTGTCGAAGCACTTCGAAGCACAGACCAATCTTGCTTGGATGCCTCTCGATCTCGATAACCACTTGACAGATTGTGATTGTGTTTGCGCATTTCCTGAAGGTAATTTTGACAAATAATTATGAAAAACTAGTTTTACCCAAAATTTCATGCAAAAAAAAGTTATGTACAAAAGAAAGTGTTGCATTTTTTCGAGTACAATCTTTACGGTATCATTTCCTCTCTTAGAACTCCTCTTAAAAATTTAAACCCTGAACTAATTGCCATTGAATTTTCAGGGAATGAAAAACAATTGGTAACGTATCTACGTAGTTGAGCACTCAACACTGAAGAAGTCTGTAAGTCGCAGACGTAATAGGTCTATCTGTCAAAGGATAAGTTTTTTTTTCCAGTAGAGCAAAACAGGATTTTGCTCGCGTTTCTAGTAACTTATCTTTTTTTCACTCTAGTTCTTTAACAAATCCAAATTCCCAACATTCTTCTTAATTCGACCCATAAATTTTGAACTACGCTTGTATCGACGTTTTGCTCTGCATTCAACCATTATATCAACATTTCCTAAACCATATAGACATCCTTAGGATGCCAGAAGGAAAAAAGAGAAAAAGAATTGGGGAAGTATGAAGTTCGTGCTTCATTATAACCCAGTATCTTTTGATCAGCCGCAATCCCGGTGTGTTTGGATAACTGAGATCCTTCGGCATGTCACTGACTCCATTCCTTGTACAACTTTTAGATATCCTTGGAGTAAATTCGTAGGAAAGTTTTGTGATTTGAGGAATGGAAGCAGACGTTACTTCATGAACTGACTCATGTACTCTTGGCCACTTTCGGTTGTAGTTGTTACGAAAGGCTTGATTCATTTCCCCATGATCATATCGCCTGCCAAATCATTGGATTCAAATCTGCTTTGAAGAATGTCTCTTCGTTCATGATAGAGTTGTGCATAGCATCACCATTATGTTAGGAAAATATTTATTCTTTGTGGAGGTGGTCGTTGCTGGCGTAAAAGTTTGTATTTTCAGTTTACATGCACACGTTTTAGCTGTCCTATTCTGTCGTTTATTGTGGTTTGGTGCTTTCTGAATCTTGAATGAACGTAGTCCTGCTCGTTATTTGGCTTTTTGCATGAAACTTTTTGTCAGGTGCAGTTTTCGCGACATCCCGAATGGAATAGTTAGGCGCACGTTTGATGACAGCAACCACTCGCTTGTGATACTTAACACTGTTCGGAACACCTTTTTTTCATGCACTCACTTCCGGTCGAAACTTGAACATTTTCCAAAAAAGTTTTATATAAAAAAAATACTGTTTTATAACAGTCGAGTGTTAGGTTACTAAAAACTTTCGGTTCACTCGGTGCGAAAGATGTGGGTTTCAACAAGATGACAACTACAGACAAGTACATCTAGAGATACAGTACAAGATTTTCTCACGCACTGTCTGTTCCTTTTTTTTAAAACTTCTAACAATTTCAGTCAAGTCATGCACCCGTTGTTTTGACGTAGGACTACATCTTTGTTCTCTATACCGGGGTACAATTAAATAAAAAAAACTTATTGAACACGAAAAGCTATCAGGTTTGGAGCGTTAATATCTCGTCGTTTCTGCAAACATTTTCAAAATGTTTGCCAAAATCTATCGGAAATATTTATACGCGTCAATCCCAAAATTGCAATGTATTGATTTTCAACACAAAACTATAGAAAATAACGCAAATAGGGTTACTGCCCCCATATTAATCTCATTGTTCCTATATTCATCCTACGATTAATCAAACAACTGGGCAGTTGAAGGATCGGATTCGTTTTCTAATAATGTTTGCTTACGTTAAATAACTACAACAAACATTACTAACTAATTTTGTCACGTGTATAACGTTTTATTTCAAGTAGGATGAATTGCAAAGTGATGAGATTAATATAGGTACATCTTCCCTATAAGGTGATGTCTTATAATTTCGTTTTGCAGTGTAACTTTACTAAATGCCAAGTATTTTCCTATTACAGACTTCAAATTTTAGTAAGGAAGATCTCATAGGCAGCAGTGAACGATATAAAAATGGTATAAAAGGGGTCACAAAATGCTTCATTCGCTTGGAGGACCAAGAGTCACACAAAAAAAGGAAAAAAAAAACAAAACAAAAAACAAAGGGCACCATCATCATCGCTAATGTGTGCAGAAAATGTATTAACTAGCAACATTTGCAAGACCAGTTACTAGTTATTAGCAGCACAGAGAACAGATCACACTTGTGTAAAACTTTAAACCGACATTTCAAATGTAGGTCGTTATGTTCCTGGTAGGCGGCGCTGCAGTTGTGCGATAACTGTCATGTCAATGTTTATCTATAAAAAGCCTAACACATAACCTCAAAAGTTTTGATTGTTTTTCTCTAAGAGGGGGGGAGATAATTGATTTCAATTATCTGCTAACAACTGTTGCGAATATGACCCTAGTATTGCTAGTATAGTTGTCGCACAATATTAGTGAAGATGTGAATGGGCCATACGACAGGCCCAAAGAAGATCGACAAAACATGGACCATTTAGAATCCGTACTTTTTAAGACGACCAATTTGATTTTTCCTGCTAAAGAGTTTGTTTGGATTGGAATATTTTCTAACATTTCCAAATGTGGCTAAATAAGTTTTAGCTTTCCCTTCGCCGCACACCTTTAACCTTTTGTACAATTTCAAACACGGTTCTGAAATTTAAACGGTCTCTATATTATTTCGAAGCGCAAATATAAAGCAAGCTAATGCCAAGAGCAGTATACCAAGAAATTTTTCACAAATGGTGACCGTCATAAACTATTGAAACGAATGATTATATAATTCATTACACATTGCTAGGTAGTCCTACGTCACCTTCGCGTACACCCTCATTGGGCTGCCCCTTGTAGTTTTTTGTATGGATTCAGTCCAAGGTCATTTTTCAAAATACTCCTGATCATTGACTGCGACAGTCCCAGTTCTTTGGCCATGTTTCCGCCGAATACGTTCTCTCACTCTTTTGATGACCTCTGGACATCGGGACACCTGACAGCGCGTTTATGGCCAAGTCTGTGAGGTATTTTACAAGAACCGGTTTCTTTTAGCGTTTGATGATACAAAAGATTCATCTTTCATCTTTTATTCTGAGTGGTTTCAATTTCCTTTAAAATAGTACGCGTTCTAAAATGTTTCAAAAGCAGACTTATAACGAGCTCCCTTTTCGGATGCATGATTACAACGAGTCTCAAACGGATGCAAATTTAAAATAAACTTGCAAACGGTGTTGACACTTGAATGCACTATAAAAGCAAAATGTGCAAACATGTCTGATATAATCCAAAGGTACACATGATTTAAAAACACTGACAGGAATTACAACTCACCCTGTATATAAAGTAGAGTGGCATGTGTAAGACCGTGCATAAATCCAGCACGAATCGTCTGATTTCAGCACAATTAAGATAGGATACGCCCAGGGAAATCACACAAATTTAAGATCCAAACTTTTTCATCATTTCATTAAGCATCGAACCAACCGTAACCTACTTGTTAATACCGTTAACTTGCTGACTAGACTGTCTACTAACTAGCTTACATTTGAGTTCTTTTTTTTATACTCATAACTTTTGTTGTACAAATGATGATAATACTGATTCTGATGTTGGCGATTCATATAATTTTCTGATCATCATTTTTCACAATATGTATGAAATTTTACTCACTAGGTAGATAGTTCACCGGTGCACTCACCTAACAATCAAATTGAATAGTCAACGCTGCATCGCACCCTCCATTCATTCATAAATGTTATCAATCCCAAAAAAAGCAGAAATATCTAGAAGTCCCTTCAAAAAATTCGTCAGGATATAATATTTACTGTTCCCTGTCCGTTTGATTTGATACTTATAGCTTGTTGATACTGCTGAGTGATGCCGAATAAAATCAAAGGAACAAACAACAGCACATAATACTCACCGTAGTACCCGTTTATTCGATTGATGTTGTGTTTATTTTCATCAACCAAATGAAGGTAACGACATATGTCATCAATTTGGTTTGCGTTTGCTGTTTTTACTTCTGTCAATTATTCTTCCACTGATTGATTGTATCTGATAAATTATATATGCTATTACAGAGGATAAAAAAATATCCCACAATTAGGTGACTGGTACCTGTATCGACAATATCATGATTTTAAGTTTGTGTTTCATTGATGGGATACAAATCAACTTTAGTTTGAACTTAAATTCCATAAAAAAATTATTTATCTTACAAATGTTTCCTTCATTCAATGCACACAGTTTGAAGAACAGTTTAAAGATTTAAATAAAAGCCTACACCACCCTAAGCGGATTATTTGAACAAGAACACACGCGTCCTGATTGGCATCATATGCTTTTTTCAGTAAATCTCAACTTTCTAAGCAATGCAGTACCGTCGGAACGATTTTCCCCCTATTACGCCATAGACCTAACCGAGTTTACGCACGGCGGCATTGCCAAAGTGTATACCCTTGACAAACAAAAACTGGAACAATAAATTAGGAGGGTGTGCTCTCGAATTTTTATGCTGATTACAATGGGCTTTTACGACCCCTTCTACAAATTGGCAGTAAAACCAACAGCAACCAACGAGTTGCTACCAAGTGGAATTTATTTGCTGAACTCCTTAATCCTTAACTCCAATATGACTGCTGTCAGATTTGAAGATAAGGCTTTGGAAATTTCCCTCCCAGTTGGTGATTGCCATCTTCGATATTTATCGCAACCTGCCTTCTCCTCCTCATGTGGGTCTTAAACCGTAACATAGCGAAAGGTCAGTCTGAGGCGTGGTGAAATGCAACTTCAGCCTCATATAAATATTCATGGGAAATTCAAGAGAATTACTTCACCACGGTCGGTGCATTGGTGCCGGCGCTTGAACATTTATTACACCACACCAACAAAATGCACCGCATGCAATTCGGTTTTACAGACCCAGCAAATTACAATGCTTTACCCTGTGGCGAGGCTTGACACTGAAATTATGCAATAAAAATTTGCACACGAAATTTCAACTTGCATAATTTCGTTCACTATAGCTGGGTTGTCGTTTTGACCAACAATGATGGATGAGCTGGCATCATTCAACTTAAGTCTGTCAATACAAGATCGAAGAAAACAAAAGAGTCTTGTGAAAGTGTTTAAAACTAGGGTGACTGGAAAGACTTTTCAAGTGACTTTAGAGGGGTCTTAATCGACCATTATAAATGTCTTGAAGGTGAGCTTAACTAAAACCAACATTCTGAATAATAGGAAATCTTTTTTTCCCTCTTTTTGTGACACAAAACACTGCGACCAGTAAAATGATCGATTCTAGTCCATCCCGTATCCTTTGTTTATTGCATATCGAGCTATCCCATCACTATTGAGAAATGATGAAGTGTCTGGTTTTGATTCAGTTTTAATTGTTTGTTTTATTGGCTATGAATCGAGATTTATTGAAAACTAGCTGAACCCGGTGTGAGCGCTGCTACGCTTGCAACTAAATGAATGAAAATTTAAAAGAACTGGCACGTTTATGGTTCTTTTCAGGATGAGTTTTTTTTCTTGACTAAGCAGGGCTTCAAACTTCTATCAGAACATGCTCCTTATCCGAAAAATATACGTTTTGTGTTTAGTAACCTGGATGGTTCTCATGTTTGGTAGAAATTTGTGTTTGATTTGTATGAAAGGGGAGGGGTCTTGAACCACCACAGAAACATGAAGCCTTAAAAAACCTCCACATGCCAAACTTCTAGTTATGCAGAAATGTGAGTCTCATTTGTATGAGAGCCTTCCTGAGAGAGAAGGGGTCTCAAACAATCATAAGAACCTTTGCCAGCCCCAAAAACCCCTGCATAAAAATTTTCACACTGATCGGTTCAGAACTTTCCAAGTCTCAGACAGACAGACAGATCAGCTAGACAGACAGACAGATCAGATAGACAGACAGACAGATCAGATAGACAGACAGACAGAAATTCATTTTTATATGTATAAAAATCCTGCCTCCAAAACCCCCCATATGCCAAATGTCATTTCATTTGCTTGATTAGTTCTAGAGTTATACTGAAATTTGTGTTTAATTTGTATGGGACCCATACAAATTATAGGTCTCATTTACTTCATTGGCTCTCGAGTTATGCTAAAAATTGTGTTTCATTTGTATGGGAGTCTCCTCTTCCAGAAGGCGGAGGGGTCTCAAACCACCATAGAAATATTTCTCTCCTTCAAAAACCTCCACCTGCCAAACATGGTTTCATATGCTTGATTTGTTCTTGAGTTATGCAGAAATTCGTGTTTCATTTGGATATGAGACCCCTCTTTCAGAAAGGGAGGGGTCCCGAGTCACCATGAAAACATATCTTGCCTTCAAAAACCTCCACTTGCCAAATCTGGTTATGTAGAAATTTGTATTGCATTTGTATGGAACCTCTCCCCTCCTTCCAGAGAGCGGAGGAGTTTCAAACTACCATACAAACATTTCTCTCCTCCACAAACCTCCACATGCCAAATTTGGTTCCATATACTTGATTTTTCTCGAGTTATGCAGAAACTTGTCTTTCATTTCTATGGGAGCCCCCCCCTACCAGAGAGGGGAGGGATCTCGAACTACTGTAGAAACATTTATTGCCTTCAAAATCCCCACATTCCAAATTTGGTTCCATTTGCTTTATTAGTTCTCGAGTTATGCGGAAATTTCAGTTTCATTTGTATGAGACCCCCCCCCTTTTAGAGAGGAGAGGGGTCTCAAACCACTATAGAAACATTTTGTGCTTCCAGAAAACTCCACATGTCAAATTTAATTCCATTTGCTTGATTAGTTCTTGAGTTATGCAGACACTTCTGTTTCATTTGTATGGGAGCCCCCCCCCTTTTAGAGAAGGGAGGGTCTTTTACTATCTTAAGAACCTTCCTCGGTCCCAAAAACTCCTCCATACTAAATTTCAAGGCCGATCGGTTCAGTAGTCTCCCGGTCTATAAGGTTCAGACAGACAGACAGAAATTCATTTTTATATATATATATAGAATTATAGAATAACGGATTTCAAAGACTTGCCCTTATGTCAGTCAAAACCGGATTTATTGCAAGGAAAACAATCAAGACTCCGAGACTGTTGATGCATCAGAGCCTTAGTCATCATCACTTCAAACTATATATAATCAGGTAGAAAATAAAAATTCACATTTCTTGACTTCATGATTATTTGTTCTGTGCTGAGCCACGCATAGTCACTATTAAGAAGACATAAAATGTAATAAGGGTTTAGATATGTTCCTCTGACTACAAATACAAATATACTTTCCAGTTTGAAGTAATCCGGACTAGGGTTCGGTAGTAGATTAGATACCCCGTACAACAGCACGAGATGGTGATCTAACTGATTTACGGGTCCAAAAAATAAAACATTAGAAGTCACGATCATGATTCTACAATTTTGAGTAAAACTCATGAACAAATTTTGTAAAAATATTCAACAATAATTATGATGTTCGCTACATTGAAAACAACATATAAACTCGAAATAACAAAACCTTTGAAGAGCAAAATCTGACCAATTCACTTGAAACAGTGCACTGTTTGAAAAATCCCTGATTAAATTCAAAGAAATGATCTGCTTAAAACGATCAAAAACAGATTGTTTGTTGCTCGCAGGTGTTCATCTGGTATTGATCCCGTTCAGCAGGTTCTCGGCAGGTTTTCTAAACTTTCATGTTTTCTAAAACAGACCTTGGCCTCCAACATAGTCCATATAGAAAAGTTCATTGGATTCAAGTCATGCGAATTTGTTGGCCATGAAGTGCTGGAAATGAATCCTGGAAAATGTTCAGCAATCCACAGTTGAATCTTTAAACGCCGGAGCTTAGTCCTGTTGGAAAACTTAAGATGATTTTTAGAAGGAAATATTTTCTCATCACCTTGAGGCGCTAGAAGTGGACAGTAACTTTGCTAGAACGAAAGATATGAAGAGAATGTGTTGATAGTTCTGTTAGTGTACGGGAGGCTGTGAAAAATTGAATAAAAGGTAGAAGGTAAAATGTGGTTTCCGCTGCCTTAGCTCTTATTACTCTCCCTTTCTTTTGCTAGATTGTAAGATCCTGTACTTTTTTAATTAAATGTGATTTATGTTTGGTCTTAAGCCTCTTTTTTCAGGATTCGTCGGATACTCCGATCTGTCTTATGAAGATCTTCCCAATTTCAATGGATATCACTTGAATACTAGGGGATCGGATAGAATTCAGCTAAGTACCCATCATACATTTCAAAATCGAACAATTTTCCAAACTCTCAAAAAACACCCAGACTACGACCTCTCCTCCTTTAGGTGAAGCAGCAAGTCGCACAGTGATTCTAAGGGGCAAAATCAGCTTCCTCATTTTACAAAAAGAATTGTTTTTTTTTAATTTTGTTCACTAATTGAAATTTTCTTTTCCAAAATTTTTTGAAGATTGGGTGGAAGTTGTGCTCTCTAGAATGTTCCAAAGTATGTGTCCTACATTGTCGTGATTTTTTCTCCCACATAGAATGTATGGAGAATCGGGAAAAATAACTATGTTTTTAAATGAAAAGAAAAAAAATAACTATGTTTTAAATGTATCGAAAGACTGAGAAAATCCAAAAACAAATCAAATTGCCAGGTGCGAAGGTGAATGAATTGCTAATGGAGGCTCTGAATCTGATTTCAGTGAGAAGTGTTAAGGGACAAGAACAAAAAATGAAAGATAAAAGATTTTTAACAGGAGATAAATATAAAATAAGTATAATTGTTATTGCTCTTCATTTGTTTCTTGTTTATTCGAAAAATCATAACTTTTAAATATAACTTCAAAATCTCACAGAAAATAAACATTAAAGATATGCTTACTATGTGTAGTGGTTGTACCAGATCTTAAGTTCGACCATCTAGTGTCTAATGTTGGCATAAAGAAATCATTTTTCTGGATTTTGTTTTAATTTTCAAGACATTTTTACACAAAATATCGAAAAATTAGCAATATTGTCCAAGCCGTATAGTTAAAAACCAGAATTTATCCACCTATCGAGAGAATATCCGTTCCAAACCCGTATAAAAGGGCTCCATTGGACCAATTCGATTGATGAATTTTTCATCAAATTTGATTTTTGTTTGCTGAAAACATGAACCTATTTATTTACGTTAAACACATCATACATATCGTGATTTTCGGGAACTGTTCCGGCCATATAATAATGTTGTTCATTTGATGGATATTTCATCCAATTTGGCAAAGTAGTTACTGTACTTCTTCATTCTTGATCTACCCCCCTCACCCCCTTCTCACTCACACTTTCACATCAAGA
This sequence comes from Aedes koreicus, assembly GCA_024533555.2. Taxonomy (NCBI): domain Eukaryota; kingdom Metazoa; phylum Arthropoda; class Insecta; order Diptera; family Culicidae; genus Aedes; species Aedes koreicus. The sequence continues at coordinate 82,828 of JAHHFK020003840.1, forward strand.
TATACACATACAGACATTTTCCGATCTTGATTAGCTGAGTCGAATGATATATTTTCCCGGTCCTTCGCGATCTGTATACCCTTTTTAGGTCTTTTGTAAAAAAGGATGAATACACATATTGGAATAAATCAGCACAGTCAGTATAATGCCTAAACGTAAAAAATGTTAAGATTCACGTCATCTTTTTGGTATGGAATTGCTGAATTATCAAATGTTACGGATGTTCCGAAACTTCCGGAAGACCATGCAATGGTTACTCAGAGCCATTAATTTTTCTCCAAATCGCTTTACTTTTTACATTTTATGCACAAAAAGTTTTGAAAAAATCGTATTGCTTTAAGACGAGATTCATTAATTTACCATTTTATCGGATGTTCTGGATATTCCAGGGGACCATAAAGTGGTCACATCTCGGTAGTGTGGCCTAATACGACAATATAAACCGTGTCAAATTTGAAATCAGCCGCCTAAAAACACATAACTTAGGTATGTAAAATCGGTAATCCAGATTTTATTGATAACTTTCCCCATTTTTGCAATATGACATGGATCAACTACAGCATGTCGTGTTGTAATAACACCGCCTTTAACCTTCTTGACCAGCTCCAGACGTTTTTCGAAACCGTCCCGACTTCCTTCTGATTTTCGTCCCAATTCATTTGATTACGGTTTTGAGTTTCTTAATATTAGACGTCTTTAGTCATTTACCTCCGCTGAGCATGTGTCAGCATACGATAATAAGTGAGATGCAGGTCTGGTAAACTGGGAGGCCATTGATTCTTTTCCAAAATCGGTCATAATTTCTGTGGAGCCCGATGAGATTTTGCAGTATGCGGATGTTGAGATCCGATGGCTGAAACAGTAGTGATCATTCGAGACAGTTCTTGTACATATGTCTTGACAATTTCTCCAATGTTTCCTTTTATAAGTATACGGCCATTCACTTTAACGCCTTTTTCGATGAAAACCAGTGGCAATTTGCCTCGCTTGAAATTCTCCCCAAACCATCAATGACGCAGCACTTTGGAACCGTGGAATATTCTTATCACTCTCTGGAACAGTTCTCGAAGAGAGAGCCCACAATCTGTTGTTGTGGACATTGTGGAATTGTTTCAAGACGAATGACTTTTCGTCGGAAAAGATATTTTTTCCCCACCGTGCCGCGACAAAGCAAATGCGTCATACTTCTTGGATGGTCCCGAAGCTCAGTGAATTTTTACTTGTTGGTATAAATCGAGGTCATTTTGCATATTTGTGCATTGACGATCTCGAAACTTTCAGATCTGCGGCCATTTTACGTACAGAGTGCTGTGATTTTCGTCTAACCCGTTCCCTGGCCACATTCAACGCGTGCATTTTGCAAAATAACATCAATTTCTTCCAGTAAAAACCACCATCACACCTTGGTCCCAACAGTATCCTAACTGTTGGTTTGAAGCGGTCTATATCGTCCCTCAAAAGTTTTACATAACCTTATCTTCCCAACCGAAAACTACCATCAAATTTTATGAGTGGCCCAACAGCATTCTTCCTGTTAGTGAAAATCGTCTTTCAAGGGTTATCCGTTGATTCAAATCCAACAGCAAGATTCGAATCAGTTCAAATCAACTAATAAACATATTTTATTAAAAAAAAAATCACAATAAGGGAAAGCACCATTAAATTTTGTTCGGCGTTAATAGCATTCTTTAGGTGGATTAAATCAGGATTAGGCTGCTAAAGAGCGTAATTTAAAAAAAAAGTTTTCCCATTAATCACATTTCCCCCTTTCACACTTTAAAAGTGGCCCCAACTGAATCCTTACTGATGGTATAAATTGTGCAAAATCAGCTCCCAGGCGAATTAATTTGAAATTAAATGAAATGAAGTAAACCACCATCACACTTTGTGAGGGGCCCAACTAGAATCCTTACAGTTAGTTCAAATTGGTCCAATTATGCCCTTATACGTTATTTAAACTACCTCATCTGACCAATAAACATTCACTTTGACACATTGAGAGTGGCTCAAGCAGCATCCTTACTGTAGCTTTAAATCGGCCCTTATCGACTTCCAGGCATTTTTAACAATTATTTTGTGCTTTCAATAAAAAAAAACTTTAACTACACTTTGAGAGTGGCCGCAACAGCTTTTCTTCTGTTGGTTAAAATCAGTCCAAATCGGACGTCTGACGTTTTTATATAACCCTGCCTAAACATATCCTCCATCACATTTTGTGAGTGGCCCCAGCAGTACCCATACTGTTGACATAAATGAACTATCAAGCGTTGTAAAACAACACCATGCTTTCCCAATGAAAAACCACCATCAAACTATGTGAGTGATCCCAACAGCATTCTTACTGTTGATTTGAACCCGCTCATGTTGGCCCTCAAATGTTTTACATAGCCTTGTCTTCCCAACCAAAAACCATCATCACACTTTGTGAGTGGCCTCAACAGCATCCTTACTGTTGGTGTAAACTGGCTTTCAAGCGTTATCAAAATCTTGTCTTTACAATGATAAACCACCATCGCACTTCGTCACTGGCTCCAATAAATGAAGTGAAACATCATCACATTATGTGGGTAGCCCAGGTGGCCCAATGGCAGCCTTATCATGGGTTGGAATTCGTAATAATATTTAAATTTATATTCGTGCATCTGCCTAAAACCAACCAAATGAGAAATGATCTAAAACCAAAGATAAACATAAACTCAGCGTATCGTTTACCATACCATATAATAAACACTGCTGCCAACCAAATGCTTTTATCCAACACCCCAGTGGTTTCTCGTGGAAGATCAGAGAATTCCTCGACTTCTAACAAACAAGTATCACGTCTACTCACTCCTACCCATTCCATTTCTTTCCAGAATTCAGTAGATATATTAGTGAAAACAATAGCAATGTACATGACATAAGGGAAACATTGAAAATAAAAAAAATAATAGATGTATTCCACCCATTTTGATGAAAAACTTAACTTTGGAGCTTACATCTTACTTGTTTTGGCTTTTCAAAATGTCACTCTAATACGGCATTTTTCCCAATTCGTGGAAAAGTTCCTATCTAGTTCCTGTTTTTTAAATTGGAATTTCTATTATCTCTTGCATTCCAAAGCTTTGTGAAGCGATCATTAACGAAAAACTGTTTTGTAAAATTAAAAATAGAATCGCTAGCATGCAACAAATCGCTAGCATGCAACTCTAATTCATCAACTATTCATTGGTTGTAATGGGCAACGGAAACCATGTTGAAGCTTTACAAACAGACTTCAGCAAGGCATTTGATCGGATTGATATACCCATGCTTCTTTTCAAACTGCAAAAATGGGAATTGAGCAAAATTTTCTTAAATGGATCAGATGTTATCTTGCTGATCGACAACGAATAGTCAGATTTAAAGGCAAGACTTCGAATTCTATTCCAGTTATTTCAGAAGTCCCTCAAGGCTCTCACCTTGGCCCTTTTTTATACTATTTGTACACGATGTTTCCCTCATTCCCTTAAAAAAAGTGAAAGTTTATGCCGAAGAATATATAAGGCTATTTAAGAATGACGTGCTTTGTCTTTATATTTGGTGCAACAAAAAGGCTTTTGCCGCTAAACGTTAAAAAATGTATTTGTAAAAAATGTCAAATGGGGTGACTTGCAACACTTTTCAGTTCTAGCTCTTTTCAGCTTTCCAAAATAATGGCTTTTTTTGTTCTAGTATTCCATAAAAGTTTTAATGAAAGTTCGTACTATTAAAAACAAGTGTACAAAAAGATATTATGCAGCATGTTACAAGTCAAGTCATTACAAAACGCAGCGTGTTACAAGTCACCCGTTCTGCGGGGTGACTTGCAACACTTTTGCGATTTGAGTTAATAGGTAGTTTAGAACAGTTTCATCATCGTGATTTTATTGTTAGGTTTTTTTCTGAGGTGTTTCTGATGAATAAGATGTGGCGACTTGTGGTCTGCTTAATCTGGTTCCTGTTGTTTTTATCAACCTTGGTTCTCTTTATGCGCTTCTCTGTTGTTCATGACGAATTCAAAGCAGTCTTCTCCATCACGTCTTGGGAAATAACGGTCTGTCCAGGTTCAGCAAGGATTCGATTATTTTTTGTACTGTCCTACATCCGGAGATTTCCCAAATCGCGCTTCCTTAAGAATGTTGACAAAAACCTTGTACCATGAATTTTCAGCTCCGGTGTTACTTGTGCTTGTGGCACCTGGCAGTTTACTAATAACTTTTTGTGGATTAAGTGGAAATATACCGGTTGTACGGAATCCAGCACGAAAACTCTCAGCAGCTTTGTCGACCTTTTCAACAGTCTTTTTAAGGAGACGTGGGAACAAGTGTTTCGGTACTGTACCAGAGAACTTCGCCTTGTACTTCTAAAGAACGTTTTTCCATTTGACGGGCGGAAAAATGCTACGTCAAGCGGTTAGCAAAGATGGGTGCTATTTGGTGGAAGAAATACAAATTACAAATAGAAATTTTATATTGTTTTCCTGCAGCTTTGCAGCACAGCATGGATAGATGACTTGCCAAATTATCTCCAACTAGTATTTTTGGAATCTGGCATTATCTGTCGTCGTATTTCTAGAAATGTGGAAGTGTCACTTTATAAAACCATTTTTAATACGTTTGTTATCAAACCAACCGCTTTTCGAGCATCCATATGCAGTATTATGAGGTCCACCTGTAGTCCATGTGTCATTTAAAAATTTACTTTTGTATACGTCAAATGAAGAAAGCAGTATACCTGATACCCGTTCCAGCAAACATTACGGAAGTACTTGTTTTTGTGGAATCTAGAAGTCGCTCCGCATGCTTCGCGCCTCGTAGAATAATGACCTTAGTGCGTTCTGGATTATCTGTAAGATTAGTTTCATCGTAGTTAATGATGAATTTCGATTTCACATCCTTGATTGACAGTTTCAAGTTTTCAAAATAGTTGGAAATCGTTTCTTTCGAAACAGCTGGCCGTGAGCTTTTAATATTTTCCGACAGTTGATTGGAGAGCACTGTGTTGTGTTTCAAGAATGATGTGCACTAGTCATTTCCAGGATAGTTGTTTTTGAATCGCTTGTTCTTCTTACCTTGGTCATCCGGAAATCCTTTGACGGTCAGTTTAAGGCGTTTCTTTGGAAAGGTATTCCCCACTCCGCTGCGAGTAATAAACCATCAACCAGCATCTGCTAATCTTGGCAAGTCAACACTGTTTGTCCACCATAAGCTCTTTTTTTTTCAGTCTACTCCTTCTTCAAGTAACGCGAAATTTTTGATGGGCACAATGTGTACCGACAGGATGGAAATTCTGTTCTTTTTAATTTCTAGCGCTGCTTTATCCAAAGTTTCCTTCGAAAAATGAGCAAACTTGCGACTTCCGGCAGGTCGTTTATAGGTCCGGGGCATGATTTTTGATGTAAACGAATTCTGTAACAATGAATCGTTGATAGTAATTAAAATGGATAATAAAAAATAATTTTTGAGTCTTTAAACAATTGCCCTTCAACTGTCGCAAGCCACTCCTCAATGAGACACATATCAGAAAAGTTGTTTTTTTTCCCAAAAGTCAAATTTATTATGTACATTATTCATGCAGGATTCTATCTATAGACAAATGCTTAAACCTGAAAGATGATCGTTTTTAAAACATTTATTCAATTATTTTCTTATAAACTTACGGTTTGTGGTGCTTAAACGTGAGCTGAATGTTTTGATTTATCTTATTACGTCAGAAAAACAACAAAATGAAATATTTTTCACTCGATTAGTCACCAAACACAACAATGCACGTGAACTGACAGTAGTTTTTGTTGTTGTTTATGTTTATTTTCACAATAATTGAGCAAAAATTGCGTATCAACCTAAGTGTTGCAACTCACACCATTGTTGCAAGTCACCTCGTTTGACGGTAACTCAATATCATTTGGTACAAAGTGGAACACACCAGACTGACAATATCTCTAGGAAACCAGGCAGTAGAAAAGTGCGAACGAATTGGGGATTCAGGAGTTATTTTTCACATACATTCATCGACCACTACAATACAATCATTAGTAAAGCAAACAACATCCTTGGATTTATAAAGTGATTTAGTCACAGCTTTCATGACTCATACACTATTAAAACATGATACTTTGCATATGTGAGGTCAATACTAGAGTATTGTAGCGTCGTATAGTCACCTTTTTCAGTCCCGGACGAAGACCGAATGGAATCTGTTCAAAAACAAGATATATTGTTTGCACTTCGAAGTCAGGTTGGAAAAAAATTCCTTTAGCATCTTATAGTTTTTGATATATGCTCATCAACAGCTGAACATTAAAAAAGTTTCGCTATGGACTCCGTTGTAAACGATATCGTTTCGCATCGTATTTATTCTGCAGAACTTTTTCAAAACTTAATTTTCACACACCCAGTCGACAACTGCGAAATCGAAATGTATTTACTACCATCGCACAAATTATACTAAATTTGGGCCTTTTGATTGGATGATGGCAACATACAATATGCATTGCAAAACCATTGACTTTACAACGACAAATTTGAAATTGAAGCAATACTTTAATAACCTGTTCATAAATGTCTTCTTTTATTATATATTTCAGTAACAATACAAGCAATATAACTGTTACTTAACCGAAAAAAAAAAAAATTGGGGGTTTGTCTTGTTGAGTAAAAAGGATCTAAGTGATGAGATCGCCAATTTATCATATTCGTTTTTTCACCGAAAATAACAAAAACTTTGTGGGTCCTGTTTGACATCTTTAGAGTAAGTAATTGTTAAATAATTATATTTTTTTGTTTAATTTTTAAATTATTTAAATTATATAAATTTTATATGATATTTAATTTTATAAATATAAATAAAGAGTAATAGTTTGGAGTTTGAACTACATACAATAGGCTTACGCCATGAAAAATACATTTAATCGATCAGAAATCAAAATCTTCAATAACCAATTTTAAGTTAATAGACAAATATTACGTAATGAATTTCAAGCGCAACAACATGAGTCTCATTCAAACAGCCCAGATCTCTCCAAACCAGATCCCTCCTTGAGCTAAGGTTTGTTCGACACTTACTTCAGAGAGATGCATTCTTCGACGTGAAGAAAGAAATTAATTACTACGTAGAAGAAATATCTGCATAAATTAACAATGAACAAAAACTTTTCCATCCTTCATTGAACAGCCATTCTGCAATTGCTGAGAATGTCTAATTTTCACTGCGTGATGTACTTTGCCTGAAGTTTTTCCATCCATCACTAACCAAATTGATTACCTATAAGGACAACCTTCCACCCGCCCGACAATTGAGTGATGACAATATGCCACCGCAACCTAGTTCGTTGAGCAAAATTGTAAGAGTTGGCTTGTCTACAGCACTAGAAGCCGATTCGCTTTTTATATGGATAAAACAATCGCAAAACCTCAATGGCATTTAAGTGAATTCCTTCACACGACGGAAGGACAGGGAAACGGCCCCATTGCAACCGGTGAATTCCCGACCGTAAACCAAGTGTGGTGATTCTTGCCTTTCCATCCATCCATAAGTTTGCATCATTCCATAGAGGCTTAAGAAATTATAATTTGTAACCAATAAAAGTAGGAAAACTGCCCCGCACAAATATGGCATCAGTTGGTGACTACGAGTGACGACCAAGAAGGGCCAAGCACTCCAATGTTCTACGTGTGGTCATGGGTTGCAATGTTTTGGTCATAGAAAATATGCACGCATTATGCGTTTGCGCAAATGCCTAGGTACCAACATACATTTATCCGTCCGCGTGCTTTTGCATGATTTACTATAGGTATGCCCGAGCGAGAAGAAGGCGTCCGCGTCCATCTTGGGATGCGTCGAGGCTATGGCAACATAAATGGGAGCCGCCTTTCTGTGGAGTGTGCGTGAGGTTACTGGAATTGCATATGCACTGAATGGGAAAGTTACGAGTATGCAATGCTGCATACCGACTCCCGAGAATGGAGGTTTTCATTTTGACATATCGTTCATTTTGTGTGTTGGAGTGAAAAAGTTCTACAAGATCTGTGCGTCGGCACCATATGAAAGGATCTCACGGACAGTTGCACGCAAAAATGCACGAGCCCACAAGGCTTTTCTCAAGCAGCCAGCGGAGCATTGCAAAATTGTTTCAACCCTAAACTAGCGCGAATCGTTCATTGATAGCCCCATAATAGGGGGGAGCTTCCTAAAACGAACCGGCCAAGAGGAACCTGTCCACGACCGTTGGTGGCAGCCGTGAGCAATGGTGGAGTACCAATTGCGACGATGCTTTGATGGATTTGTTGTTTTATTTAAGGAAACAAGCCAAGTGCGAATGAAATCTTTATAGAATTCGCCTTCGCGTCATTGATTGAGTAAATGTCACAATGTTATCAGTTTTAGTTTGTAGAAATACGAAAATTACTTATGGCTTAACCACAATTTAATGTTTTGGCTCAGACTACGGTCAAGTGGTTGCGAATGCAAAGATGCTTTGTAGGTACGTTGTGCAGTTTTATTGAAGCATGAGAAATGAGGTATTTGGTGAGCAAAGGTTGAGAGAAAAACAATCTACCGACAGTACATTGACGTAACTATTAAGGATCAGTAAAAGTATATTTAGAAGTAGTAAATGATGGGGCTAGAAAATGAGAAAACCGATACAATAACCGAGTAAATTTCAATTAAATCCAATAACATTTTTCTTGCTTATCTTGACAGATACGCGTATATCGTCTACAATGTGCAGACTTCTTCTGTGTCGTGACTAGTACTCGACGCTGAAGAAGTTTGCACATTGTAGACGAAATACGCGTATCTGTCAAGATAAGCAATAAAGGTAGTTGGAATTAAATGGACCTCATATGATGTTGGTTTATAAAAGAACGGTATCTGAGACTATAGTATCCATTTATTGCTATTGTTATTGTTATACAGTTATTGGTAGCTTCAAATCAAATCTGCATCACAATGGATTGGTTTTCATCACCCTGTTATATAGAAGAATGGCCATCTTTTGCTCCCCAAATAAGCAGTTGCATAACATGCTAATTTATGCAACGCTTTTTAGTTGCAAAAAGTACTACATCATGAAACTAAATTCTTTAAATGTGTGTTACACTGCTGTGTGCATGCTGCATATCACATTTATGAACATTGAATATTTAGCTTTGCCAATTGCAATAATTGTTTAACTATCAAGGTGCAGAAAATCTATTTGCTTAGTACAAAGCACAATACACAACTATTATATAACAATATGTTTCAAAGATTAGTCTGAATTGGTTTCTTGTTATATTTTTTGGAGGAATATTTTGGGCTCCTGTTCTTTGACTTTTTCTTCTTACTAGCTTTAACACTGTTTCAGCTTAGTATTCTAGATGCGCTTTCTCAGTTATTAATTGATACATTCTAGGCAAACACCAACTAAAGCATAAATTTGTTCATTAAATGATCAAATGATTGATTTATTATTCATAAAGACTGTATTCGATGAAATTTTGACACACGCAATTGTTCGTAACTTTTTAGCGTGTGGGTAAAAATTATTGAAATTTTAACTGAATGTATTTCATTGTGTTTTGTCAATTGTGCAATGAGTTTCGTGAAAATCGGTCGAGTGATTTCAGTGATGGCTTCGAATGAAGAAATAGTGTGCCAACAAATTTTGGGCACTCACTTCGAAAACCCAAACGCTTCTCATCGATGGATCGGAAAACAGCTCGGAATCGCTCATTCAACCGTATCTCATGTGATCAAAACGTTCAAGGACCGTAAGACAACCAAGCGCAAAAATTGTAGTGGCAAAAAACGTGGCACATCAAATCCGGAGAAGGCCAGGATGGTATTGAACCAATTTAAGCGTCATCCCAACATTTTGATCAAGGAAGTTGCGAAAAAGGCGAAAGTTTCAGTTTGTTTTGTGCAGAAAACAATGAAACGTTCTGGATTACATGTGTACAAGGTCCAGAAGGCACCGAACCGGAGCGATAAACAGAACTCGGTGGCCAAAACTCGTGCAAGAAAACTGTACAGGGAGTGGCTCACAAAACCGTTCTGCATTGTGATGGACGATGAGACCTACATTAAAGCCGACACCAAACAAATGCCAGGACAGGAACACTACGTCGCCACCTCTAAGTTGGCCGTTCCGGAGAGTGTACGGAAGAAGAAACTGTCGAAATTCGCCAAAAAATTCCTTGTCTGGCAAGCGATCTGCGGATGTGACAAAATGAGTCAGCCCTTCATCACCTCTGGGACCGTCAACGGACAAATCTACAAAGACGAATGCCTCCAAAAACGACTTCTGCCCTTCTTGAGATCTCACGATGGCCCAACACTGTTTTGGCCGGATTTGCCATCTTGCCACTATGCCCGGCCCGTCTTAGACTGGTACAAAGATAATAATGTAGTTTTTGTACCAAAAGACGTCAACCCTCCAAACACTCCGGAACTTCGCCCAATTGAAAAATTTTGGGCAAACTTGAAGGCAAAGCTCGTTAAAACTCCAAAACTCAATAAACCAATGATGTCAAAACTTAACGATTTTGTAGTACTTTATTTCCAGGAAGTTTGAAAAGAATCGGACTCAAGGAAAATTTTTGGTGACCTATTTTGTGTGTCCAAATTTCATCGAATACAGTCTTTAGAGATATTTCCTTATTTTGAACTAAAAAAATCGTATCCTAATAGTCTCCGAGCAAATTATCTGCTGATAAGCTCATAACAGGATCAGGCCTTTTGTGAAAAAATGGCTTTTTGGACAATTTTAATTTTTACGTGATTACAGCTAATTCCAAAACTCATTAAGCTACTTATAACAGAATTGTATGGCTATTGAATAGTTTGCAGATTAATTTCGTTGAACATAGAAAGTGGATAAAATGCTCGAAAAAGTTGATCAGTTGATGTTCATCACGGACCACGAGAAGGAAATGGGATAAAAGCACGTACCGGGATTCATTCACGGCAGTAATGAATTCGAGAACCGTAAACTGAATCAGATAACGGCAACTAGCTCTCGTTTTGAGGTGAAAAATCCTGAAAACGTGAACTAGCTCATGGTCCCCCGACCAGAAGAAAACAACAAAAGTATTTTAAGTGTTGTTATTCAGTTACGCTGTTTTTATAGCAAAGGTTGATAGAATTAAGATCGCAGATGTAGTTAAAATTACAGAAACTGTAACAAAAAATCTTCAAGAGGTAACAATATAATAGCAAACTATGATATAGACATAACATAAACAAAACAAACTTTGCAACAGTTTCGTTACGATGTAGCAACATTCTATCAGCTATTGTTAGAATTAAAGCTATGTCCATTTTGAATCCGGAATAATAAAATCATCTGTATCTCGGTAACGGATTGACGTACAAATAAGTTTAATATATCAAAACAAAGGTAATTTCTCCTCATATCTAATGAAAATCTAATGAAAAAAACTTTCTTCTTTAGTCCTCTCATCAAACGCTGCACACCTCCGGAGTCAACTTCCTTGGCACATTTGTTCCAATTTTGGTCATCTGAGTAGCGTTCCAAGCCGTTTTCCACTTTTCTTAAGCTTCCGCTTCATTATTGCCCAAATTCTTTCGATGGGTCGGAACTGCGGGCAGTTGGGTGGATTTATGTTTTTATCGATGAAATCTACGTTAAAGAATGTGCACACCAAAAAGTAGTCAACGGGAAATTAGTGGTATTAAATGGAAAATATGAGAAAAACAAAAGTAAATCATTTATTTAAGACTTCATAAAAATACAAATATAAAACATATACAGTTAAGTCAATTTGACCTGTTATATCCAAATGCCCGCACCTTTCGTTTGACACCTTCCATCAGTTTTTGCACAGTGTCATCCGTCACCAATTTTGCAGCTTTCTGCCAGTTACGCCTGAAGCTTTTCTCATCAATTGCTACGCTATTCGTTTTTCGAAGATTCCTCTTGACCAGAGCCCAATACTTTTCGATCGGACGGAGTTCTGGCGAATTTGACGGATTGCAATAATTTGGGACAATATTTACATCATTGGCAATGTACCAATCCTTAGCCAGTTTTCCATAGTGGCAAGATGCCAGGTCAGGCCAGAACAGCACCGAACCGTTGTGTTCCCGAATGAACGGCAACAGTCGTTTATTCAGACACTCTTTTACGTAAATTTGTCCATTTAGAGTGCCAGTCGTGATGAAGATGTCGCTTCTGAGACCGCATCCACATATTGCCTGCCATACGAGGTATTTTTTTGGGAACTTCGACAATTTTTTTTGCTTAAAACGATCAGCAACATTTTCTCTTTGCAACGAGGTATAAAACTGTAGTCCCGGTATCTGCTTAAAGTCAGCTTTGCAATATGTTTCGTCGTCCAATATTATGCAGTCGTATTCCTTCAGCATAGTGTCATATAATTTTCTCGATCGAGATTTTGCGCTCTTGTTCTGGATGTCGTTATGATTTGGAGCAACACCTACTTTGAATGATTTCAAGCCTGCACTTTTCTTCACTTTCTGGACGAACGATGGAGACATTTTCACTTTTTTCGCCACATCACGAACGGAGATATTCGGTTTCTTCTTAAATTCTTTAATCACTTTCTTCCTCTCCGCGACGAAACGAGAATCATGGTTACCTCCGGAACCGACCTTTCTCTTTAAAGTTAAGCGCTGCTGAAAGTTTTTTAGCACTTTAGTAACCGTCGATTTTGCGATTTTTAATGACTTGGCAATATCGCCGTGCGACATATCTGGATTTTCCACTCTTTTGTGCAAAATTTCTTCGCGCACGCGTTCTTGATTCGACGCCATTTTACTGAATAAAGGTTACTGTAGCCAAACGACGTCTTCATCATAGCACACATACATTAATATTCATGTAGTAGTGATCGGATTAGCAAAGCGTACACAGAGAAGACTGCATTAGGGCATTTCCGACGACTACTTTTTGGTGTGCACATTCTTTATTATCGCGGTACCACTGGATGACTTCCCGGCTGTAGTGGCAACTCGCCAAATCTGGCCAAAACTTCACGGGACCTTAATGGGCTTTAATGAAAGGTAGTACGTGGTTTTTGAGGCATTCTTCCTAGAACAGCTTCGAGTCCATTGGCTTATTCGTCACGAACACTTTGGTCTCCGCACTTTGCAGGAACATCTTCTCGTGCCGTCGCCATGTAGAATTGTTGGCCAGGAAGTTCATCGTCGATGAACAATTTCCGAGCTCGAGCTTTGGTGACGAAGCTTTGCTTCAACGTTCTGTTTGGTTGCTTGCTGGCTCGATAAGAACGATATCCTTCTCGCAAACGAATTGTTCGAACGGTACTGCGAGCAGCAGCGTATTTTTGTGCGATTTCATTATCTGGTAGTCCAGGGTTTGCTCTGACGATTCTCAACACCTTCTGGTTCAGCTTGCGATCACATGTTCCACTACGACGCTTACCTTGAGGCACTCGATCCACGCTCTTTCGCTCCCTGAAACGATTGAGCACATCATACACGATTGATTTTACCGTTTATACCACAGAAAGTGGGCACCTAGGTAAACAAACCGCTGTAAAAGAATTCTTGCAGCGGTCACTTTCCGTGCTTGACTTAGTGATTCCGGATTCTAACTGGACAGAACTTTAATCTTTTTGTTCACGCAGATTGTGCCTCCTAGGGTATTATATCTTAGTTTGTTATAAATATGTTTTACAATTATCCATATGAAAACATCTTTAACAAATTTATATCATAATCAGTTAGTCGTAACAAGGTTTGTTAATATTCTGATATTCATATGGTATATCCTTCTGGTCCAGCCGTTTTTGTTTTCTTTTTGGAACGGGTTTGTATCCATTTGTGTTTTCTCAGCATCGTGTGTTCATTTGAAATTTTTATTTGTTTACATTTATTTACATTTATCCGGTGTTAATCCTAGTGTTATGGATAATTCATTTAATTGTAACATATAAAGTGGAAAATCTATTACAATTGACCAAATTATCCATAAAACTTTCAAGAATTTGTAAAGTGCCAACATTTTCCAGTTTTTATAGAAAGTTAAATTTTTTGTGTAATAACTGTCGAACGCCCTAATCCATTCGGCTTGTATACCATTTAGGCTGCATGTTAAAAAAAAGTTTTACTGTAGTTGATACAAAATCAATAGCATTTTCGAGTGCCTGTTATATATTTGAAGAAACCACCTCACTGTTTGAATGGAAAACAAATTGAGGGTTGGTAACCAAATTATCATTTGAATGTCCCTCAACTTTGTAGAAGAACCTTAGTACAGGGTGCGGCAGAAAATAATGCGAAAATGTTCAAACTTGAGTATTGGGTTAATTCGTGTAGCTAGTGACTAATTTCTGTCGAAAGTGTATTTGTTTATGTTAACTTTCAAGTGCTGCATCCAAACATTCTATTTGTTTTATTGCAAATTCGTCAAAATGTTCGAGAAAGAAGTGATCACCAGTTAGTTGCTCGACCAGAAAAAGCCGAAAGAGATTGCCAAGGTGGTAGGGTGCCATTTGGCAACAGTTTACCGCATAAAAAAGTCCCTGCAGGATGGTCCTAAGCAGCGGAAGCCGGGAAGCGGACGTCCGCGCTTTGCACGCAAGCCGAACGTGATCAAATCGGTCCGTGCAAAAATTGCTCGCAACCCGGTGCGTTCCATAAGAAAACTGGCAAAGGAGCCAATATTTCGGAGAACTTGCAAAGGAAGCCAATATGCGGCGAATCATCAAAGAAGACCTGCATTGCAACTTCCAGAGCCAGAGTAAAACGCCACTTGATTACGGACCGGGTCAAGGAACTACGAGTGGCTCGTTCCAAGAGATTGCTTTCCTTGTTGAAGAAGGAAAAAATGATAATCCTGTTCTCCGACGAAAAGCTTTTCAGCATCGATGCTGTGGCCAACAGCCGCACGGACGGGTTCATTTCAACGCAGAAAATGGAGAACATTCCGGAAAAAGTGAAATTCAAATTTCAAACCAAACATCCGGCTGGTGTTATGATGTTTGGCTTGGTCGTCTTGGCGTCCAAAAAAATGTCGTCTGTTTTAATTGATGCTGGAGTTAAAATCAATACCGAAGTGTACATCGGTATTTTAAAGGACCAAGTGCTTCCCTGGGTGAAGGCCAACTTCTCCGAGGACCAAAACGTTGTCCTACAGCAGGATGGAGCGCCGTGTCACACGTCCAATCGAACCCAACCATGGTTGAACGATAACATGAAGTTTTGGCCGAAGGATTTGTGGCCCCCTAGCAGTCCAGATCTTAATCCGTTGGATTAATCGATTTGGGCATATGTTGAAGCACGAGCCTTCAAAACATCACACCCTAGTGTGAAAACGCTGAAGTCAACCATAACACGCACATGGCAGTCAATGTCGGAGGACTACGTCCGAAAGGCATGCTCTGGCTTCCGGCGTCGGGTCGAGGATGTTATTAATAAAAATGGAGGACACATTGAATAAATTGGTTTAAAAGGACTTTATTAAGATAACTGCTCTCGAAAATGTTGACATTATTGCTAGAATTAGTTGAAAATGGGATTTGAAAGAAATAGAACTAATGTTCGCATTATTTTCCGCCGCACCCTGTACAATGATAGACTTTTTGGTGTACCTTCACATTCGCTTTTTTAAAAATACTTTAAAAAAAAAACATCCTTAGAGTGTATTAGTAGAACGATTGTCATTGGAAAGCTAGCAAACGTTTAATCAACACTTGATCACTGTTTAAAATCTGAAACACTTTTTCAAACTATCACTAGTAGTGTCCTTTGGCCAAAATGCCATATTTTCCTTCAGCCACGCTTGAGTACTTTTTAAGGTATGACACGGTGCTTTGTCCTGTTGGAAAATGACGTGTTGGTGTGCTTTAAAGTTGGCTTTTATCCATGGCAGAACGTAGTCCTTCAAAATGTCCATGTAAACCTCGGTATTAACTTTTAATCCAGCTTCGATAAATACTGGAGGCATTTTCAAGCCATTGGACGAAACTGCCCCGAAAACCATGACTCCGGCCGGATGTTTGGCTGTAAAGTTGAATTTCACGTTCTCTGGAACATCCTGGACAACATATAAAGTTTCGTAAAGGGTGAGTCTTCAATTATTGTGACACTTTAAAATTTTCTTAAGAATGTATTGTTTACATCCGCTCAGTCATTAAGTTGTCAGTGAGATTCCGGTCGAGATAGCAGAAAATCAGCAAACCATTTGCTTAACGATTTTGTTCATCCACTAGCAAAATCCTGCGTTGTCGCATCGCGCCATGAAAAAAAAACTGACAAATCTATTTACATCATTCGACCGTCTTGAAGGGTCTTTTAAAGGTACCAGGAACGGATGACAGTGGACAGTGGATCTGGACGAAACCCGGAAACAACGCGCAAAAACCGATAGAGAGCCGATTGGTCAGTTCCTGCGGAATCAATACATTTTTACGCGGAACTTGGCCAAATACTTGCAGAACCTGCAGAATGCAGAACTTCTCAAATCAGGAAGAACGCTTGCAAAGTGTTGCCAAAACAAGTGCCGGGAAACTCTATACGAAGCTGCTAACAAAATACAGGAGCCGCGTCGTTGATGATGAGAACTACATCAAAGCGGATTTTAAGCAATTGCTGGGACAGCAATATTTAACAGGTAAGGACAAGTTGCTGTGGATGACCGTTTCAAACGGAAGAAGCTGTTGCTTCGGACTACCTGATTTGGTAGGCCATATGTACTTGTGGCAAACAGAGAGACCTAAGGCAACATAAATGGCGGCACTGTCAAAAACCGTTGTTTTGGCCCGATTTGGCTTCAGGCCACTACTCCAAAACCATGCAGCTATTCATAAACTCCGTAGACTTGGGGGGGGGGGGGGGGGTCATGTCTGACCAAAGTCTAGTTGCAATGAGTGTTAAGCCTAGTGGTAAGACACTGAGCAATCCCAAGTAACTCTGAACTATTATGACCATCTCTTATTCACTGGATTCATATTGTGCTACTCAACATTCCTACCTTTTGTAAACCTTGGTTTTGACAGTGAAATTGCATAATCAAAACAAGAAAAATTCTGTTGTGAAGGGTTACCGTATCAACGTTGTGGTAATCCTCACCCGCTAGTCATTAAATTAATATGTTATTAATAATAATTTACGTAGATTGTGTTGTTTTAAGCTTCATTGGAACTTTTGTCGGTCCCCCAGCCCAAGCACAGCTCATTGCGAGCCCCTATCTACTATTCACCTGAAGTCGACCGTATGAAAATCAATTAGACGTGCCATCATCAGGCCTAATTATGCAACTTAAAATGATCCTACAGAACTTTCGTTTCTGGACTCCGAATCAGTGTCCGCACTCTATCCGATGTTTATCCTAATTCCTCAAATCGAATATGCGTCACTGCATTAGCAATGCTTCCCACAGTTGAAGCCAAAGTCGAATTGGTTGGGTCAATCAATCCGTAGAATAGAAATATATGGTATATAATGACTGCCGGACGGTTCACCTCCAAAAAGAAACCTAGCCTAGAGTATTCAAACAATTAATATCTTAAACAATCTACTTCGGGACCCAGTTCCTCTTCCAAATTCTGCAACCTATCTTGCCTGAAATGAGAGCTTCTTACGATGCGATAATAAATAATTTTCCCATACAGTAAACATACTGCTGTTATTGGTTGCTAAGGTTGCCGCCTTCACCACCGTCTTATTAAGGCCAGTGCTGCCAGAATACTTAGATCGAGTTATAAATTATACAAGTTGATGGAAGCTGATGCATTCTGAGCAAACGTGAGTTTTATGATCAAATATGAGTGATGTTGTTTTTGTCGTTTTCGCACACATTTTTTGACGTGCCCACCACTCTATATCTTGGGGGGAGAAAAAAATCATAAAGTGTGCAAATTTGATGAATCCTGAGTAATTTTGAATAAAAAACTACTCATGAGAAAGCTGTATTGCCCCTTGAGTTAAGCCATGTTTTAATTTTGATGAGTGCCTATTTTTTAGGAATTACTGGTTTTTCATGACTAGAATCTCGTAACCATAAAATACATGGAACGTTTAATATTGTTGTAGCACTAAATGTGCCACAACACATGGCACAACTTTTTATATGAGATGATAGCTGCAATTCTTTCACACTCCACTTCGATAGAGGCACTGTTTGCAAGTGAAAGCGTTCATGACACCCATTACCCGCAGAAAGGAAGTTTACAACATGAATATTCATGAAGTTGGCTCGATGATTCCTCGGAATTTGTTTCCGTTTGTTTAGTTAAAGCTGTAAATAATAAAGATATGGCTTTTAAACTCACAACATATATGTTATCCTTAAATTAAATAGAAAAAAACTTATAACTTATATCGAACTCCAATGTTATTTAAAAATCACCTATGATACCTTGTGATCAATAAGTACACTCATTATGTCATTTTTGAGATTGCTTGATCCGTAGGAATTCAATATTGACTCAAAAAACCACATTGACGATTCACATTGAAAATTTACGGTAAATTAATGCCATTACTTTTTAGAAAAAATATTCAGTTGTTAATATTACAAATACCCTACATCAAACATGTTCATAAAAAAGTAAAGAGTAAAAAGTACACGTTTATGAAGTTTTCACATACAGCGGCTCACTTAGTTGTATATCCTCCCTTAGCTCAGTAGGTAAAGGCGCAACTACAAAGCAACATCATGCTGGAGGTGGCTGGGTTCGATGCCCGGTCTGGTCTAGGAATTTTTCGTAAAAGGAAAATTTCTCCACTCCCTGGGCCTAGCGTATAATTGTACTTGCCACACAATCATACTAATGCAAAAATGGTACTTGGCATCGAAAGCTCTTAATTAATAAAAATGTGGAAGTGCATTTAGAACACTAAGTTGAGAGCAAGCAATAAGCTAATTGTGAAAGCAATAAGCTTGAAATGCTAAAGAAGAAGAAGAAGATACAGTGGCTCACTACATAAAGAACACAGATTGTAAGCGGTTTCCTTCCGATTACCTTGACAAAAATAAAAATTCAAAGAATCCAAACAGAACCCCATTGGGAACATTTGTAAATTTGATGAGACTTATATCAACTCAAAGATCCCTTTCGTGAGATAACGATCAATCAACAGGTTTTAAATGTGGCTGACGATAAAGAAAAATTAAAACTTTTTCGCAGCTGATAGCTGGCGAGCAATTTCAGTTTCTGTGAGAATCAAAACATAAACGAACTGTCTTAATCAGATTATATCGCTACCCGACTGCTATAGCTTTGTTTAAACAGTGAAGGGGAAAAAAAAGCTTCATTCTCAAACCGGTCAGTTTCTTCTCATTTGTTGATGATTGTCGATATCTGCTACACAGGCAAAAGGCACAAGCAGAAGCAGTAGCAATAGCAGTTTGCAACTTTAATCCATATTAAAGCAATATAAAATGCATTAAACACCAATTGCCTGTGGTTTAGAGTCTGAGTTTCGGTCCGGCGATGGAAAGGAGTTTTTGTTTGTTATCTGTAGAAGCAGATACTTGATTCGGCAGTGCCGTACCATCCTACTGCATTCCTGCAACTTGCAACGACGTTCAAACAGTTGGTTCTGGTGCCATTTCTGAAAAGAAGAGCAACGAACCAGAGAAAGAGCTTTCGCAGCAAAAAAAAAAAAATTATCAACCGTTGAATCAAAATAACCTACCGAAGTATACACACTGAATGAAAATGAACTCATTCAAGATAAGTTGGACTTGCTGATACAACATTGTGATAATTGGTTGCAAATTGAAAATTTCGCTGTCGTTTCGCCAAGACTCAAAAAGAAACATCATTCGGCTTTGGGTGGTTTAGTTCAAAATATGAGTGCACCTGCCGGGATTTTTTGTCTGTTTGCTGTTTGATGACTGGTTTATTAATTGTGATGCTTGTGGTTAATGCTGTGCAAAGTGATGTTAAACTTGAAGAAAACAAAATATGGAATAATTTGACGGTGTGATGGTTTGTGTTTTTGTTATTGCCTTGATTCTAGTGCATTTACTTTGTGACTGCAATTTGTAATTTGGCTGGTATTTATTTTTAAAGCTCAAGTTAATTGAACGTAAAATATGTTTTGATATTGATGGTTTGCTGAAAATAATGCAAAGCTTATGAAGTTTATATGAAATTTCCGCTGTTGGGAAATTTTCGTTAGGTAATGTGTTTTGCAGAATTCTCGAAACACTCAACGAATTTTGTATCTTCTATGAGATGAGATGCGACTCCTATCAACCTAATATAAATCTAATCATCGTTCTTAGGTAACTCAAATATCTAAATGAATTACTTCTATAAAATCTGTTGACCAATTTCATTATTTTTGTATTTTTATCGTATCTTTTGCAAATCTACCGCAAACCAGTTCAATAATATAATTTCTCTTTTTGCTCATCATTTCTCGAATGCTTATGTTATTCTGTAAAAAGTCATTATTTTTCCAACTGTTTTGAAAACGAATTCAATTTTATATTGTCAAAACAACTAAGAAATACATTGAAGATGATATAACCTTATTTAGACCTCAGTAATTGTCTATTTTTCATAATTCCACATACATAATATAAATTTTAAATAAAACATGTCTGTTTCGATATACACACCAATAGTAAAAATTTAAAAAGCATCGCAAGAACTTAAAACCTCAACTCCAGGGAGGTCTCAATTGACATAAAAACATTCATGTAACACAATATACCATTTTACTTATAACTCTGAACCTCTAGGAACATGAATCGAACCCATAACCTTCCAATCTGTATATGCTTGTAGATATTAAGATCTCATATCCAGGGAGCTATTGACCGACAAGTAGTTCGTACGCAACACCTTCCGTTCAAAGACACTAATGGTGCGTTGGTCCTCCACGAGAAGAGTCCATGTTTCCTGGCAGTAGAGGACTACCGATCTTAATATAGTCTTATAGATGGTCAACATTGAGGTTCGGCGTATGTTGTGTTCGTTTTAGAGTCTTTCTGAGTCCACAGTAGGCACGATTGCCAGCCATAATGCGGATTTTTATCTCTCTGCTGGTGTCATTATTGACGGTCACCAATGAGCCTAGATACACGGATTCGTCTTTGCTTCTGGATTTTCTTCTATGAGAGCACCGCGTGAATGTTCGGTGGGGCAGCACCCTGAGAGATAATCACACACACTTACTGAGCTCTTTGTCGTTCCGGATGGCTAGCCGCAAGAAGCGTGGAATGACACGGTTGCGTTTGTTGTCACGGGCTGCATTGCCGGCAAGGTCCAAAACATCCGCCGCCAGGTACTCTAACACGGCTGCCAGATAAACTGGTGCTGCTTCGCTAACCCGATAAGCATAGTAACCTTTCCACAGAAGCCTTTGCACCCGGCCAACGGAAAACACCAGACCAGCGCGCTTTCACCTTTTTCCACAGCAAGACATTTCCAACGCCAACGACAACGACGCGTTGTTCCTCCACCAGAATCACACGGTTGAATGAGGAAATTTGCCCGAAAAACAATCGCTAGTATCCAATTTGGTACGGATAAGATGGCCTGGAGGTGGAGCTTTCGTTGCTAGCACAGAAAGAGGAAAACAACTTACGGCCCGATGTTGGCTTCGTTATTCGTTTGCCTCTCGTGCCATGCACATCATGTCCAGTTCGTTCGTAGCACCGCAACGATGGCTCCATCAGCGAGAAGGCAAGCAGTTACAGCACCGCCAAACAAGCTCAGGATGGCCCGGAAGAAAAAACCGTACAGCACGTAGCAGCACATCTACCGGGTGCTGATGTAGGTTGATCCCGATACTGGCGTTTCCTCGCAAACTATAAGCATTATGAACAGCTTCGTCAACAATGCCATTCGACCACTGCTGCCGGGTGAGCAAGCCAAACACGCTGTTTCCGAGCGAACCAAATCCTTGACCAAGTAAACCAGCTTCATCGAGAAGTGAGGTGGCGGCAGTAGCTGTTCCTCTGAACTTCAAGCAGCCCTTTTCAGTGCCACCAAAATAAGTGGAAAAGAGAGTTGACATGTCTTTGGGAGTTCTGGGGGCTGTGCTTACGAGTGGTCGGTCGCGAAAAATATCTGTCGTGTGCCGAAGTTGTAATGGACGAATCTCACGCCAACTCGTCTTCGTGATTAGCAGCACCCTCTCAGAACGAAACTTTTGTGGATGTGTAGACAATTTCTTTTCAAGCAACTTTGCATACTTTGGTTTTTCAATTTATCTAGACTACCATTTGAAAAGGGCTTAAGTTTTTGGATCGTTGTTTTTTTTTAAATCAACATAACTCAACAAGGAAAAGACCTTCAAAAAAGTGATGTATGGGTGACTTTTAGAAAATCGTCCTAACTTTTATGAAAAAAAAAAATGTTTTATCGATTCGTACACACTACAATAAAATATTTTAAAATTTAAAGCCAATATGCAAAAAATTGTTATCTTAGAACTGGACATATATTTTTCTAAATAAAGACAATATCATTGTTTTAAAGTTTGCTATACATTGCAAGATGTACACTTTTAAGGAAAAAAAACTTTTTCATGTCCTATTTTTACCGTGTATCATGCAAATTCGTCTAGTTATGGTCTTCAACACCCCTATAGAATCCAATACAATTTAGCAGTCATAAAGAATTGAATGTATTGAACCTCTTTGCAAAAAACAATAATCATCTAGACTAACATTTGGAAAGGATCAAAAACATTCAATTTCCCTTTACATTAGTAAAACAGAACCAAAAGTGTACGTTTCAGTACAAGTCATTCATAACTGCTTGTTCGGATATTCCTATTTTTAGGGGCGATTTAAATATGGCTTCGTATATCTTTTGGGGGGAGGGGGGCTGAAGGAAGGTCAAGATTTGTTACCGTACGTATAAAAGGTATGGGAAAAATTGTGACTGAGAGCGGCTGATAAATCTGAAAAAATCTGACATGAAAATAATGTTTGGGCAATATATTAAATTTTGTTCAATGAAATCTAGCAATTTTTATATAAAAAACTGAACTGCTATTGAGTCATGGGTCAATACTTCAGATATTATGATAAAGCTTTTGTTTTCCAATTTATTGTCCTTCTTGTAATATGCTTCAAAGTTTTGGTAATAAACAGCATCAACCACCTGATTTAATTGTATTATCACTAAAATTTAAAATTATTAATAATTTAAAAATAAGCCCTTTCAAAATGGTAGCCTTAATTTTTCAAACATTCAAAGATCCTTCAAAAATCCAAATTGTCATTATAATTAAATTTAATTGGCTTCTGTGAGGGTTTAGGACCAAATTTTAAGACGAGTTGGCGCAATACACGGTAAAAATAGGACATGCAAAATTTGTTTATAGAAAAACTTTTTTTTTAAGTGCCCATCTCGCGAACTTTTAGGCAATTATATTGCCTGTATTAAAAAAATATTTTGTCCAATTCTAAGATAGCCATTTTTCCAAATTCACGTTAAATTTTAAAATATTTTTTTAGCTTATAAAAATCGATTTAACAATTTTTACAGTTTTGTTCATAAAATTGAAGACCATTTTCTATTAGTCACCCATACATCACTTTTTTGTAAGTCTTTTCCTTTTTGAGTTATGTTGATTTAAAAAATATCGATCAAAAAACTTAAGCCATCTTCAAATGGTAATCTAAATAAATTTGAAAAAAAAAACAAATAATGCAAAGCCAGTTGAAAAGACATACTCTACACACCCACAAAGTTTCATTGAATTCTGAGAGGGTGCTGCCAATCACGAAGATGAGTTGGCGTGAAATTCGTCAATGTTTCCGACATTTGCACATTTGGCGGCGTTTTACATTTTTTGGAATAACTTTTGAAATGCATCTTAGATTTTGGGTTGAGAACAGATATAACGCTCACCCTTTGATAAGATCAAAAAGGCCCCACAACAACTTATCGGAGGCTAAAGAAAATTTAAGCATTGCAAACCTAACTGCTTCAAAGTAGTACTTCTTCTACTGGATTGAAACGTCCATTAACTGCAGCTCTGCAAATTGAAACGAACGTAATCAGCTCGATCATATCAGACAAGCTAATTCAAAAACCACTTCAACCACTCTTGACTGCACGCTCATCAAGTGGTAAGAGTATAATCGCATGTCGCATAAGTTAAATCACGGCAGAAAACTTCTCACCCTGTAACATGCAACAACCACAACCCCATACACCCATTTATGCATCAACTGAACTATTTAATGATGGGGTGAATAAAATGTTTCGTTTTGCTATGCTGGTTTGTCACCCGAAACGGTAGGTACTCCTAGTCGAAAAAGCAAAAATCCCTTTCCACAAATATCCAGCATACCGGACGACGACACGAAACGATGCTTATCTCGCTAACTAGCCAAAATGACAAATAATAACAATCAAGATTTTCCCGATGCGTTCGAATAACGACTGGTCGGTAGCCGGAAAATATTGTCGACACATGTATCCGTTTTCCTAGCGAGTGCCTGCATTAGGGGGAGTGCTTTATCAGATCTAGGCACATATTTTCGCTATGCTTTATGCTTTAATGAAGGTGAATAATGAAATCAACGAGTGTGCCTCTCGCGTCATGATTTGTTGCTTCTGCCTCTTCTTAGCGCTAGACTGTTGACGTCAATGGTGGTACTGGTAGACAACTCTCCAACTGGGGTGGTAGCAAAGAAAGGGGCGAGATTTATTAATCAAAAGTGTTCGTCGCTTGTAACGGTAGACGGCATTTGTTGAGGGTGGGTTGTCTAACAGCTTTATTTTCTACTTTATCCGGAAGAAAGGAATTCTTTGTTATATTACTTCCGTTAGAGATAGGAGGATTAAATTTCATAGATGAGTGATTTTATGACCATAGAACTTCAATACGGATTCAATTGTCAGATTATGCTGAACATATTCTAACATGTACTGATATAAACAAGTTTGCCTACACCAGCGTGACGATTTTATTTTTTCATGCATTATTCCATTTTATTAATGACAGCCTCTACATTACCATCTACCTAGTGTATTAATAAAGCCATCATAATATTAACATGTTAAGTCTAACAGATGACAATCGGATGACAGCTCGGTATAAACTCACTCACACGCCCCCGGCTAAGCGTCTTGAAACAACTGATGTTTACACACGCCCTCACTCAACGCTGAACACAAATCGTTTCTTCGCCACAAGCATCATCACTCATCCAGCCTCTTCTTACCCGAAAAGATCCGTCCGTCCCAGATCGATTCAAATCAATCTGAAAATCATAAATAACACCATATCGAATTTCATATCTGTAACACTCTTTCTCATTCTCGATTCCATCTGAGAGGCATCGATGTCTGTTTAGTTTGGGTATTCCACTCAGGTAGGTTCCACCGTCCGGACCCGGGTACTTCTTCTGTGTCGCCAGCCGTCGACGATCTACTCAGACGACAACAACGGTGACGACGACGAGCGTCCGACCGACGTCATTTGGTATCATTTTCACTCCGGAACGTGTAAGAGATCGATCATCGGCGATTATTATTTATTGTTGATGCCTGCTTATCCTGAATACCGAATGATACATACACGTTCCCAAACACGGGATCGTGGGTTCTTCGCTTACGATGGGGCCTGAACGAAGATTACAAGAGGAAAAAAAACTATATGATAGTTATCTCTCGCCATCTGTGAAGGCGCTACCTGAACCAGTTCTGTTGGGTGCCTTCTGCGGAACTGTTTATTTTTTTTTTACATGTACCTCTGACATCCGCTAAGTTGCTGCAATTCATATCATTCTTACAACTCTTGTTCGTGAGCTGCAGTTGAATGAGTTTGAAGTAGTTTATTGCTATTTTTTGCCCATTGAGGAACAGTAAAAAGTGTAATTTTTCAGATGGTTATGATAGGTTCTTATCGTGTTTATTCTCGGTGGTACATGAACAAGTAGACCAGCAACAAATGCGCGGAAAATTGAATGAACACTATAAGACTTCATGGGCATGAGCAGTCTGCGTGCTATAATAAAACTCCAATTCACATACGTTACCTAATGAAGTTATATAGTAATGATGCAACAGAAAATTCAAATAACAACAAAACATCAAGTTCTATGTTCGGATAAAACTCAAATCCTCAAAATTCATGACTTATGTGTTTTGCCTTGACGAACTCAAAAAAAAAAAAAATGGCGGGGGAAATTTTGGGTTAAAAATATTGGTGGGGAATAGGGAAGCGGTACCTATCTTGAGCTCAATAAGCAGACCTCCAGTGGAAATCGGTGAATATGCACTGAATACCGAACACTAAGTACACAAATTATTCACAATTTATTCGTCCACTTACCGTTAATTGTTTAGCAACGCACAACACATTCGATTCTGATAATTTTCTTCCAATTTAATACGGAAAAGTTGCCACTGCTATGTACCTATTTTAATAATATCACGAAAAACATTAATCCCATCTGTGTACATATGTTAATCGTACTGATTTTAATCATGAAAAAATATAAACAAGTTACGCTCTCCACTACTACACCCAAAATTAAATTTCTCGCATGAAGTAGATCATTTGACTGCACTTTAATTGTGTTGGATAGCCTGCATATAACCAAGACAAAATGCACGGGTTTGTTTGTTATTCTTCCATGAGAATATTGACAACAAGACTCACCATAACGTTGGGCATAGAATGCTCTATGAATTGAACTAGTGTGCGTGTTGATGTGTATGCTATACAGTATGTGAGCAGTGCCGCCAAATTCAACAGAGATGGAAAAATATTATTAAATGTGGTATTTTATTTCTCGGTATATATTGAAAAAATCTACAATTAGAAGCAGATTATTATTTATGTAATCTATGGAAAAATAAAATAGTTTAACTTTGGGCGATTTGTAGCACTCCCACAAAACAGGTGATATTGATGTACTGCCAAACCCATTTCATTCGAATAAGAGTCATAATAAAATAATTTGGCAACATCAAGCGATTACGTCGATTGTAAACACGGTTCAGAATAGGTACAAGCGTATTTAAATTATTGTGAAAATTAATCCCATAGTTTTCTCGTATTTTATCACGTATTCGTAGATTCTCGTGTGGCTAGTGTAATAAGTGAAGTGTGATTTTTATGGTTTGTGCAATTACGCAACGAAAATGTATGAGGATAAAGTGCAATTAAAGAGAAAACTTGGAGTCTGGCTCGGGTATATTCCCTAGTACGGTTAGATCAATACGACGAATTTGTAGTGCAAAGGTAAGAAATTGTGTTGAAAATCTGACTGCTCATTATTTTTACGAAATTTAAGTCTCCGAAACGTTTTTGTAGCTTTTAATTATATTCAAGACCTAATTTTATTTGCCTGGAATATATATTTTTGGTTACTGCGTCCGTTTATTGAAGAAATTAAACATCTTTTTACGTTTGAAGTTGGTTAACTGTAGAATGTGATGAATATATGTACTATGGTGAACATAGGTTCCGCTTCCCTATATGTCGGTTATATGATATTTTTATGTGTGGGGTGTGGTAAAATATTTTTAAACAAAAATAATTTAATGGTGTTGTTAATTAAGAAATTATAAAAAAAATAAAAAATCTTTAAGAAGAATATGTTATTTGTTTTCTTTTTTTATTCTATTGTAGCATGGAAGATCTGTTAATATATTTTTAAAATATTTTTATAAAAACTGATAATCGAGTCAAATTAGCTTTATATCGGTATTGATTTGACGTAATAACAATGTTTAGTAGTCAAAATAAAGGTATTCTCTTGACATTTACTAACAAGATATTAGAAAAATATTCGAGCAGGCTTCGTAGAAAATTATGGATTTCTTTGGAAATTACCACTACTGTAGCTGATCAGTCTCAATGGCAAGTTTGTTCATGATGCTGAACATATGACCAAATATTGGTTTATTGAGAGCATCGCGAGTCACCTTTCCTTCTATATTTTAACTATCGCTTGATAATGGCCCAAATGAACTACGAGTAATTAGGTGGATTAATCATCCTTATATGCATGGTACCACTGAGTGCATCTGTGACACATTGCCGAAAGGACATTTAGTTGAATGGATATTTAGTCATCTGGAATCGAAATTCCGTTGAAATCTCAGAATAACTTGGAATTTTAGTTCAACTGCTCGACATTTTGCCGAAAGAAAGTTTATCCAGCAAAACATGTTTTAGAAAACGCGAACGCAATATCACAAAGTGCTCTTGAATTTGAATCTAATAA
This sequence comes from Aedes koreicus, assembly GCA_024533555.2. NCBI lineage: Eukaryota > Metazoa > Arthropoda > Insecta > Diptera > Culicidae > Aedes > Aedes koreicus. Next base: position 110,981 of record JAHHFK020003840.1, read on the forward strand.
CTGAACAAACGGAAATCATACAAACATAATCGGCAAAATAAAGTTCAACAAATGCTTCCTAAAACCTTATTAAAACATATTTTATATATTTAAAAAAAGATGATTTAATTTTGCTGTATTGAAAACATTCGCTCGAAATTTATAACAAGCAAACCTCGATTTTACAATAGTACTTATTGTTGAGGTTAGCATAATTAGGTGTGGTATAAAAAAGTGCCCATTTATAAAAACCTTGTAAATCTTTGGCATGCTCATCCGGAGACCCCTCGATTTGATGATTTTTGACATTTGGATTCGAAACATTTTATTTGTTGTGCTTTTGTAATATGTTCACATTGTTTTGATATAATTTTGGTTGAAATCGTGGAAAACGCAGTGCTTTCAAAATCAATTCCGTTAAGTATCCCAAAACAGGTAGTTCGAGATGTGAAAAATGGAGAGTCTCTGCGGGTTATCGCAGGAAAGTACGGTATCAGCAAATTTGGTTGAAGTACAGATCTGGTGGATCAGTGGCGGATTGTCCTGGTAGAGGCAGGAAACGCAAAGCGGATACAAGAATGGACACCAAAATCGTGCGGGAAGTTAAGAAAAACACAGAAAACTGCTATCAGGGAGATACAGGAATCCCTTCAGCCACCTTCACCAATAACTGATCGAACATTCCCCCGGAGAATCGCAGAGCATGGTTTGAGAAACAAGCTTGCTTGGAAGTTGCCATTCATCAGCAAAGTTAAGAAAGTCAAAGAAAGTCTTCAATCAGAAAAGGCGTGTCCGTGTATGACGCAGACCAGGAGAAGAACGACATATTCAAGGCATGGTGAAGCATGGGGGAGGGGTAACGTTATTGTTTGGGGGTGTTTTGCTTGGGCTGTAGTGGAGGCTCTTGTGAAAAAGATGGAAGTATGACTTCAGACTCCTACATCAACATTTTGCGAGAAAATCTCGATGTATCACTACCAAGTTGTTGCATCTAATTATGATCGTGGTGTGCTGCTTGGGTAAAGGAGAAAGGAAAACATATAAATTACTGAAAGCCTTGATAACGCATTGGATTTATGTTCGATAGGAAAGTTTAAAAACTGGGCACTTTTTTGTCAATGCTTTTTTTTTAACTAAACACAATTATACGATTAGTAATTTATTCTTCCTTTTTCTCAGTGTTTTATAAATTAAACTTAAAGTTAACATAATAAATAAAACTCCTGAAAATACTTGGATGTTTTTATTCATTCGGCTTGCACGCTATCGGCAAGATGAATGTAACACTGTCGTACTTTATTCCGTATTTTTGTGTAAATTTTCTGTTCAAACAGTCTTGCAAATTACACTGTTTTTTCAACACAAGTAGATGATGTGTGACTACTTTGACGCGTTAGTCGTTTATTTTTTGGCTGTGGGGATTTAATTTTTTTTACGATAAAGGATAACAGTTGTGATGTTCTTGATTCACATTGATGAAAACTTATTTGGTCAATCCGCACCAGAAGTGAAACCTTTTTCTAGCATTTAATTACAAGCTGAGGTTCAGAAAAACCTGATCAATATATTGGAATAAAAAACAGTGGGGTTTAGTATAACACACGTCCGGTATAAGTAGATTATAATAATCATTTTGATGGGTTATTATCTTAAACATTGTAACGCTGTTCGAATGGAACGTAAGATCGACATCAGTAGTATGTTGGAAAATTCTATGATTTGCTCTTTAGAAATCATTTGACGGCACTGGGTGTGCTTCAAACATATGTTATCAATTAATAATTGATCATATCGATTAACAAATGAAGGGTTTTAAAAAGCAACAAAACACTGCGCATTGTTTTATCAGAATGATATCATAAATACCAAGGGGCGATAAATCAATAACGGAAGCACAAAGGGGTGGATAAAGGGGTATTTGATTCTTACGATAAATAGTATATCGTGATTATACCTAACTGTCCATAAATGCATATCTTGCTCATATGATAAAGATAAAATTGCAAGCTGAACAGTACGCTGCATAATAGGCTATTATGGATGGGGCGAATAAGTTTCTGTATTTTCACAATATATTTTTAAAGAAAAATAATTTGCAATGTTATATGTAATTTCAATATCATGTGTAGGTTTTTTAAAAAGTGAATACATGCTGCGCGTTTCTTAAGTAGAATAACATCATTTTAACTATCGGGAGATTTATCAATACAGGAAGCTCAAAGCGATTCAAGAGGGGTATTCGATTGTAATGATAAAGATTCTTATCCCAAACAATTAGTTGGCAACGCAATACCTTTGGCTGCTTTCAGTTTCGCCAGACAAAAACGGCCAGGCAACGGTACATGGTCATTTCAAAGGATATCCTGTGTGTTCGATCATTACGCGCTACTAAAATTTGCGCTTACGGTTAGCGTCAACACGATTTGGCATTGCACTTATTCTCTCTTTCAAAACTTATTTCTTCCAAGAAGTAAAACTTTATCCAACGTGAATCGTTAACTCAAAAGAAAAACAGTTTATAACGGTACACACTTAGATTTTTTTTACAGAAATCTGTAAAAGTTTACCGAATTCTCAACAGCTGAACATTCGGTAATCCGATTTAACGGATTTCGGTGAAATTTTACAGTTAACTGTAAGAAAATTACCAGATTTCGGTAGAATTTTACCGAAATCCGTAAAATTAGCTGTTGAGAATTCGGTAAACTTTTACAGATTTCTGTAAAAAAATCTAAGTGTGTACTAATTAACATTCTCTGTAATTTGCAACATCATGTTCGAAAACCAAAACGTTGTCCAAGGTAGGGAATTCATCGATACTTGCCGGAACGAACATTCTTTAATATTTTCTAACGACGATGGCTGAACTTGATGATGATGATGTGAACTACCATCTAATGTAGCAAGGCAACTGCCTATAGCACTAGACTGTTTTAGTTAAACGATTTGATCAAGGTTATACTGTGGCAAATATTTCATCATGTTTAAGGGTATCCTGTATGAAGGGCCAAAAAAGTATTGTGGACCCGTAAGCAGATAAACTTACGGCCAACCCAAAGCTACAGGGGTCTAAAAATGCCCGCTAGATGGGAATGAGAGCCATCCGTTATTTCACGAAATGTTAACAACAAAAAGTTGGCAGTCCCACTCTTCCTATCCAAATCACTTCACTCGGGTGCTCTGATGGTCCCTCACTTCATCGCAATATATGGTGTTTTATAAATGTATAAAAATTCCGAGAAATTAATATGACTTTTTTACCATAATTTTGAAATCATCTTACATTGAAGCTTGTGTAAAAGGCCGATTCAAAGTAAATATGGACGCATTCAAGTGATCATAACTCAAGAATCAAACAACATACACGGTTTCAAACGATATACAACAAGTTATTACATTTCGCCGTTTTGAACGAACTGTCATACTTTACTTGTGATCGATGCCATCATGATCTGCACAGTCGCTGGTGACACTGTACCGGCGAACTTATTCCACTTTAAACGCAATGGTTGTGCATTTGTCACTTCTTTACCGCATCCTCGAAGTTTTCGCTTGACAATTGCCCAATATTTTTCGATTGTTTTTGGTCTTGTGTTGCCGAAGGTTAAATCCGCCTTTTCAGACACTCTTTAATGTAAACCTTCGACGTCATTGTGTGAGATGTGATGAAAACCTTGGTTTTAAGACCACAACTGCAGATTCCTTGCCAGATCATTAGTTTCCGAGAAAATTTATCAGCAAAAACAAATTTAAACCGTGAAAGGACATCCCCACGACCTATTGCCAGGTAAAATTTTCGTCCGGGGATTTGTTTATAATCCATTTAGACATATGTTTCGTCATCCATTAAAATACAGCCATTAAATTTCGTCAAAACTCGTTCGTATAGTAATCGTGCCTGCTTTTTGACCACTAAAATTTATTTCAGGGAGCGATTCGGATGTTTACTGGCACAAAAAGACTTATATCCTTCTCTTGAAAGGATGTTACGCACGGTGGAAAAGTTGGAATCGTATATCTTTGCCAAATCACGTATGGAGACACCTGGGTTGCCTTCCACGTACCTCAAAATCTTTCTCCTCAGCTCTTTGCCCCTAGTGCCTAGTTAAGATAGATGGGCTGTGCTCTATCCACACTCAGAGTATCCTTGAAACGTATGATTACAAGACACACCGTTGGCTTTGGGAATTTTAACACTTTTGCTATTTTTGAGGCAGATCTCGAAGGATTCTCTAGATGTTTGTGCACAATTAATTTTCCTTTCCTAAGTTCCATGATCCGTCATTTCGAGATGCGTCGATCAATCGAGAAAAACTTTTCACTAATTTCTTCGTCAATAAAACATCAACAAATGCCCGTCAAACGTTTTTTTTGTTCCAACCACCAGGGACACGATGGAGTATTAAACCGTGCGTCCAGATTTACTTTGAATCGAGCTTTAGAAAATTTGGCTGTAAAATTGCTTGGGGTTATGGACCGTTCTTCACTTATTGTTTCAATTTCCGTCTGATGTAGGGTTCAGGTTATCGTCTTCGTGTCTCTGCTTTTGAAGAGGTGAATCTTTTGTGTTTTTTTAACTCAGTAGCGCATATCCAGACTCATGATGTGTAATGTGGTATTGCTCGCGGTCATGGGATAGAGAAGAGAACAGGAGAAATGAGAGAAGCTTTAGTAATTGATAACATACTATGCGCATGAGAGATTTTCATGGTGATATTCTCACCACCTCTTTTAAACATTGATGTGGCAGCCTATTCACACATGAGATCTGCCGCGACCAAGTCGACAGAACGCACCCATATCCTTTTCTAAACCGAATGGCAGGGCAACGACGATGGCTGAATTTGTACACAAAATATATACATCTTTTGTTTGTAAAATTGCGCAAGTATTCAAGCGCAGATAAAAATTGCAGTTGTTAAATCTCAAATCGACTAGAGTAAAATTTATAGAAATTAATCAAAAAACGTTCGAGTTATCCAGTTTTAATTTTTTTCGTTACGGAAGCCACTTTTAAAATTTCTATTTGCTATTCTTGCCTTTAACTTGCTTTATATTTGCGTTTTAGAATACTATAGAGTCCATTTTAATTTCCGATCCGTATTTGAAATTGTACACAACGTTTAAGGTATGCAACGAAGTGAAAACTGAAACTACCGCTGGCTGCTGGTTTGTTTAATAATTTGGAACGGAATGTTAGATAAATTTCCATCAAACAAACTTTTTAGCTGGGAAAATTGAATTGGTCGTCCTGAAAAGGACGGATTTTTAATGGTCCACTTTTGAATTTAATTCTTCTCGGTCTTTTGCAGAAGTAGGTTATGCCATCCATTGCACGTTGCGCCTTACCAAAATATGGCTGCCAACTGGATCACATACAAACACCTTATTTCGCTCCTCGTGTTTGCGCCCACCGGCTGGCTACAAATACAACACTAGCTTGATAAATCGACTGCCTAGCACACGGCTGCATAACAAATGGCTGCCTAGCCAATGGCTTGCTCGCCACAGCCTTGTGAGCCATCGGCTATCTGGCCAACGGTTGCTTGCCATTGCACCCTCCAGGGTACTTTTCACCGCCAGTAGCCAGTACGATACCGTACTTGCCGCTCTGAAAAGTTCAAATACCGCCGAACGAATGAAACAATTACTACTTCTAAAATGTATCTTTATTTCATTTGTTTTAATTTTACAATTTCAAGTGATTAGCCAGAGCAAGCCAGGCTTTAAAACTTCAAAAAATATCTTTTTGTTTTAATGGAGTGGTGTTGCTTTTTTACATGTGGTATGATTTTATTTCTTGAGAGTGTATTGAATTTAAAAAAATTTGAAACCTACCTAGCTACAATAACTTAAACCTAGTTGATAAGCTGTCTGATGATCGGATTGGGCCATCTCAGGCAGGATTCTCTTAACCTTTCCACGATTATACCTATTTTTTCGTCGAGGGTCTGTAGACCAGCCAGACGATGGATCTCGGAATTTCAAGTTCTTGTAGGACAGTTCAGAATTATCCGAAGGATACTGTTCTGAACAACCTTTAGTTTCCGATAGTGGCAATTGGCGCAACTCTCCCAGGTTGGCAAATCGTACTCGATCACGGGAAGAATGATTTGTTTATGAACTGCAAGTTTGTTCTTGTTCGATAGAGTTGATCAGCGGATACAGAGATCTTCTCAAAGTACTGCATTTAGTCGAAGTTTTGTAAACATGAGATCGGAACAACAATCATGGTAGACTTTCTCGGTCCAATCGGTGTGTTACAGAGGTGGACTTTGACATCTCCTGGCGAAATAAGTCGAGGTGACTTGGAGTGCGGGAGCAGAATCGTCTGGGATTTAAATGCATTGATACAAATCTTTCAGCAATTGAAATATTCGGATAGAACATTGAGGCCATCCTGAAGTTTTCCAGTCAGAGCACGAATCATTCGATGGTAGTGCCGCCCGTAAACATCGACAAAATACCACCACCCTGCAGGGCCAAAACATAGGACGTGAAGATGTTGAATGGGATAGGGCCTAAGAAGCTACCCTTGGGAACACCAACATCAATATTAAAGGAATCAGAATGCGAATTGTTCATGAAGACCTGGAATGATCTGTCCAATACATTGTTTTTGATCATCTTAACCAGATAAATCTGGAAGTTGCATCGATGCAGCTTAAATGCCAGACAATCGTGCCAGACATTGAAGGAAGATGTTATGGGCGAAGAAGATGTTATTTTGGTTTGCGAACTCCAGTAAACGGATGAGGATCAAATTTTCGCACAACTTCGATCTGGAACAAAAGGCTGATGAGCCGATAGCTTTTAGCGCTGGTAGGATCTTTGCCACGCTTGCGAATAGCGATTACTTTGGTTATTGTCCAGCAAGATAGAAAGTAGCCAACCTCCCAACCTCTGTTACAAACCGCTACAAGATGTCGGAAAAAAAAATCAACACTCAAGTTTTTAGATAGATTGTGATACATTTTTTCCAACCTAAACATTACACTCTTAGCAAGTTTCAATCAAAATTTCATCAATTACCTGCACGATAAAATATTTATTAGCTGCTCTTGTGTCTCATTTTTTCGACCACAGTCCTAAAAACACAGCCTTATGTAAACAAGTCATTGTATAGAGAGTAGGTTTGATTGAGATCGTGTGGTATGCTTATGTTGACCCTTAGCAATCATAATAATTGAAATGCGTTTTTGTCATTAATGATAACATCAAAAGGAACTCAATCAGTGCCAGATATGTATAATGGTTACAACTCGGAAACTAGTACAACTCGATGCAAATTGGAGAGTTTTCGGAATGAGAAGGATGAAATGAAACCGAATAGCGATGTTTCCCGCCATTTTAAAATTTAAATAGGTGGTCATCTGCCTCTGATTTATTTTTTATTTTAAATTATCAACCATAAGAAAACTTGCGGATTGAAAACGATGTGTAGGAGCCGGAAATCTTAGTCCAATGCAACTTTAGAGTTAAGGATGGTGACCTTTCGTTTCACAAATAAAAAAATATATGTATTTTAGTTAGTTTGTTTTAGTTTAACGAGTGAAAGCGAATGTACGAAAAATTAAGTTCAATGATTTCTCTACGAATATTCCTTCCTGAGATGTAATAGTTTAGATTTTGCTTCCGGAAAAAAACCCCCGAGGGACATCGTCGTGTTAATTATGACAATCCTTAGTGTCTCATACATTGGAGCAATGTTAATCCTCGACCATATTGTCACAAATCGGTAAAGAATGTCAAGGAAAGCCAACTCATTCATCATGCGCGAATCATTCATCATAACTGAGGAATTCCTCAGGTTGATGTTTTATTCTTCTCATTGAGATCACCATGAAGTCACAATCAGAGATTCCAAGACTGTATAAACTGCAGCGCATTCTTTTTCAACAACTCTCTTCCTACAACGTATGGCCTACCATTAAAGCCATCGTCGTCTGGTTCAGATAGCATAAAACAAGCACCTTCACATCTGGTTGAATTTGAAATGCATAAAAATGTTTCTAACTCAGCCAACAACCGCTGTCAATCGCTTATGTCAACCAATGAAATGATCTCAGAAAATCTACCACCTTGTACCGGTTTCATCCCCGGCAATTTTTATGAATTATTAGCAGCCCACCCCATTCTCTCGTGGATTCAGAAAACCGGTAGCCTTCCAACATCACGAGCATAGAATGGCAGACATGACTTGTTGTATATGTAACTCTTTTTTTTTTTCATGAACTTCCATCAAGCACGGAGCATCGCAACTTTCATACCTAGTACCTACTCATAAAAAGTTGCCTGTAACTGAATGAATTAAATACATGAGTCTGATCAAGCACATGGGCAGCTTTTTTTTCACTTGTAATACTTCGCTTAGATTCATCTGGACCTTTGGGAGCTGCGATGTTGAAACATGTTTGAAGCCGCATAGTTGTTACTAGTGACACTTGAGCTCTGCTTCTATAAATCCTGCAGCCTGAGAGGTAGTGCGCGACGAATGTGTAATAATTATGAGTGCTAATGATTATTTATGACATCATTATTATTATCGGCGTGAGTAAATTTTAAGTGGAAAAAAGTAGCTTCGGTTGCGAAGACACCCCTTTTCGGTGGTGTGGAGTGAAAGGAGGAGTTGAATGATATATGACGATTAACCATGCGCATCAATGGATCTCCCGAGAGGTGACGTCGATCATCTTTGATGTTGGTTCTGGTCGGTCGTCGTTTCCAGAGCTGAGGCTATTCAGAAGGTGAGGGTAATTTATTTTCCATTCGCAGCGAGTGTAGAAAGTGAACACTACAGATGATGACAGTTTTATGTAAATTAGCATAATACTAGGCCCGCTCGGTAGGTAGTTTTCTTTATTCTTATTCTAATGAGGTAATTTATTATGATTTTTTATTAGCACTACGTTAATTGCGGTCTGTTATACTATTGTTCCGATGATTAGGTGGTTGGTGATAATTGATACAAATGCAAGGAAAGGGATGGTTCAGAAATATATGTGGAGAGGTGATTTACTGAGAAACGACAATCTTATTTCAACAACGATATGATAAATAAATGAATAAAACCTATTGAGGGAAAAAGGTAACGCAAAAATATGGTCGAACGTCGTATATGGCTGGTCGGGAAAAAGGTTGAAAACTGTCTAAGCAAAATAATTGGTGATAATAAGAGCAGAAAATTGTCAATAATGACGATGCTGATCAATTCCATACAGTTTTAAAAAATAGTAAGAAAGTTATTATAGATTGCAGTTTTAGAAACTATAGCTATACTAAGATTCCTCAATACCTAAGTTAAACAAGCAACCACAACACCAACCATAGCTGACGTCGAAAAATCACCACAAGCTGGCACCGGGACTACACAGTCAGCATTATCATGGAGCAACGACAGACATATGGCGTAAGCAGACGATATTGGAGACCCATGGTGTCGAAGTTTTAGGGACCAAGCTAGGGCTCTACGATGTATGCAATAAATTGATAAACACTTTCTTGTTTAAGCCACCAATAGTGATTTAGTTATTTAAAAAAAATCCGAATTCTTAAGTTAATGAAATAACGTCTATATTCATTAGAGGTCTATAGCTAACTTGTTTATGTTATGAAGTATGTTGAAGTAGCTATTTTCAAAACGTCCTTTAACATTTGATTAATTTTTGACACATTGTGTGTGTGTCTTTACAATCAATCTCCCACTGAACGGCAGTGCTTTTATGGAAGAAACTTGTCTGCATTTGTTCAGTAATTTATATGTGATTACTATGGGCAAACATTTTTAGCCCTGGAGATTGAAGGTGACAGCTCAATTTAAAATCCAACGACCCATTTCATGAATGCCTGTTCATACACGTACATTCTGAGGTCATCTTCATATACAATAAGCCCCACATGCAAATCTTCACACATCAATTGGATATGTGAAGAGTTTTCACACTTCCAGAATCAAAAATGGAAATTCTTGATCCTGGCGTGTATATAGTTAAGGTATATTTTTGATAATATAAAACGACCACACCAATGTTCCTTATCTGATGCTGGAAAGCTCGTCCGGATGCGGGATTGAGATTTCCGGCATCAGATTGCATCTTCACACCACAGTACATCATTCTCTAACACTACCAGAGTGATCTAAAGCTCGATTCAAAGTAAATCCTGACGGATGGTTTAATACACTTCCACGTTCCTGGTGGTTGGAATACAAAACGTTACAAGGATAATCTGATTGTGGATAGAGCACAGCGCATCTATCATAAAATTGGCACTAAGGACAAAGAGCTGAGGAGAAAGGTGTTGAGGTACGTGAAAGGCAACCCAGGTGTCTCCATACGTGATTTGGCAAAAATATACGATTCCAACTTTTCCACCGTGCGTAACATCCTTTCCAGAGAAGGATATAAGTGTTTTTGTGCCAGTAAACATCCGAATAGCTCCCAGAAACCGAATCGCTCCCTGGCTAAAAAGCGAGCACGATTACTATATGAACGAGTTTTGACGAAATTTAATGGCTGTATTTTAATAGATGACGAAACATATGTCAAAATGGATTATAAACAAATCCCCGGACGAAAATTTTACCTAGACACTGGTTGTGGGGATGTCTCTTCCAGGTATAAATTTGTTTTTGCTCGGAAACTAATGATCTGGCAAGGAATCTGCAGTTGTGGCCTTGAAACCAAGGTTTTCATCACATCTCACACAATGACGTCGAAGATTTACATTAAAGAGTGTCTGAAAAAGCGGATTTTACCCTTTATTCGGCAACACAAGACCAACTTTATGTTTTGACCGGATCTAGCCAGCTACCACTGCTCTAAGAAGGTACTAGAATGGTATGCTGCAAACGCAGTTAATTTCGTCACCAAAGAGATTAATCCTCCGAATTGCCCTGAGTTCAGACCGATCGAAAAATATTGGGCAATTGTCAAGCGAAAACTTCGAGGATGCGGTAAAGAAGTGACAAATGCACCACAAATGCGTTTAAAGTGGAATAAGTTCGCCGGTACAGTGTCACCAGCGACTGTGCAGATCATGATGGCATCGATCACAAGTAAAGTGCGACAGTTCGTTCAAAACGGTGAAATGTAATTACTTGTTGTGTATCGTTTGAAAGCTGCACACTATCAAAATGTCATGTAAATTTCTGTCACCTGAGACCGACACATGCAAGCGTCCTTTAGCACATAAGAATGAGTTGAAAGAGATGAGAAAATAAATTCAATCAAACACATCTTTTGTCGAATTGCGTATGTGTCAGTTTCAGGAGACATAATTTTACACGAAATCTTTCTTTGCGTTTCCCGCCTTTTTATAAACATGAATTACGTCTCGTGTAAAATTCATAATTTCTAAGTGTGTGAATAAACACCCTTTTGTTTGAAGTTTTGATCAACCGTGAAACTATGTTGTTTAATTCTTGAATTATGATCACTTGAATTCGTCAAAATTTACTTTGAATCGAGCTTTATCACCAAGAATGTTCTGAAACCACCTACCAAGCAGTACTACAAGACATATTAATATGCAGTTCAAATTAGACAAGAATAGGATAGTAAAATTACACTGGTCGACGGAGATTTTTACTGCAAAGCTGGCAATGTGTGCCATAATCCGTAGAAAGAGTTCTCATTTTACTCGCGATGACAGCATTAGACTCTCTTATTTGGAGTAAATCACTCGATAGCTTGCTTTACGATAGATGCTGTTTATTTGTAGATGCCTATTGTTCATGGAGCATTTTCGGATCAAGAAATCCGGAACCTGTTACGGAGTAGCCACATGAACTTCCGGAACCTGTCTTTCAATCTGCTTGGATATTCAACATGACGCTGATCTGGTTACGGTATCAATAATCTTGTTGCATAAATATTTAGCAGTTAAGAAGTTATATTAGTTAGTTTTGGTGACGATTTTTGGAGATGGCACACTCATAAATGAATGGCATACATCCGATCGGCAGCTTCGTTTGATAAATCCGCGTTGATTTTAAAAGTTACCATCTGATTCTAACATTGGCCGTTCTACGCTTCAGGTGAGCCATCTTTTTGGAATGAGTAAAAATTTACTTGTTTTACTTACGAAAAAATGAAGAAACCAATAATTAAAACGCCACTGGTATTGTTATCTGACTTATTTAACATATGTAAGAAAGAGCTGCAGCTCATTTTTTAAATAAATCAGCTATACGATGAATTGCATTGTTGGAAAATTAAAGTCTTAAAATCACTGCAAGAGTGGTATGCCCATCAACGGTAGCATTTTTTAAGAGAAATTTGTAAAAAATCAACCTTTTTAGTTCTGTATTGCTCTTTCAGTTTTCTTTTAATATTACTCACATGATAAATATACAATGTTATTGATTGTTGGCAATACATTTTATATAGAAGAAAAGGATTAGTAATCTCCATTAAATTCCTATACCGTTTTGCTTATTTTTGACAGATACACATATTTTGTCTACAATGTGCAAACTGATTCGTTGTTTTGCACTATTACTTGAATAAGGTTTGTTCTGATTATTCCATGTTTGTTTATATCTGGGACAGTAAGTCGATCAAAACATTCTGATAATCATACAAAGAACCCGATAACCAACCTTCACCTTATTTCATTCAAACATGCCCAAATCCAGTTCTACAGGCTTGCGATACTCATCGTCACATCGTTAATCATAATCATAATCAATAAAGATATCAAAGCGACAATGCAAATGAAAACATCCGCGCGGGCGCAATGCCAGTCAGTGAACATGCAGCCTTACCTCGACTGGTTTTGCCAGATCGATCTTCTCCGTCATTCTGGTATTCTTTCTGCCTTCATTCCTCCTAATACCCTTCCCTCCTCGACCACAATAAACAACAGGATATATTTTTCTTTCATTCTACAGCAGCATCATTAGACTCGCCGTGCTTTGGCTTGGACCATAGCCGACAAAAATCTCATGATGAATGGATAATGATGACTTCCTTATGGTTCTTGATAGCGAAGCAAAATTTCATTCATGCTTATGACGTGGCGTGAAAGCAGACTTCAATTCGAAACTACAGTAACTGTCAGACACCGGCACTACCGGGACACATTTGGATAGAAGGGTGCTTCCTATCTTCGAAGCATGAATGAAGCTCGTTCTCTGGTGTTGTCCATCACCGATGGCCGCGATGTTCAGAGCAACAATTCACCAGACATCGTCCGTCTGCAGTGGTGTATCATCAAGGCGCGATTATCCGAATACCTTTGGCGGCTACATGACTTGCAAGCCCTTTTTACGGACATTTCCCCTGAAAACTCGCGCTTTAATCGCAGTTTGATGCTCTTTAAAAGATGATTTCATTACGAGTCATTTTTTTTGCTACCATCCAATGCCAAACTCGGAGGACAGAGATGCCGATAGCAGTGTTCTGAACTGTTCAATATCCATCCCGTAATTTTGTCGGTCAGGTGCTGGTTGTTTGTTAAAATGGAAAAATCAGCTAGCCTGAAGCGCAAATGAGATTTGCATTTTTTTTTTCGATGTTGTTTTTGCTCAAGTGCCGACAGTCGTCCATCTGACGATGGTGTTATTGTAATAGGATTTCAGGCAGAAGGCGGTGAATGGAAATCCACCGTAAATCGCCGATCCTACATCCAACGTCGATGACGACGTTGGCGTGTGCGCCTGTAGAGAGAAGGCACGTGACTTGCTCTCATTAGCGATGATGTTACATGATATGGCAGCATTGATTTTCCGTGTAACGATGAGTTCGAAATAAATGTTAATCTGCAGCTTGCGTTAAAAAGATTTGATTGAATAAAATTTGAGCAGGAAATCAGCATCACCCACACTAAATTTCGTTTTCACATAAATTCAGAAGGATCATCCAGAGCATACATCCAGAAGGAACGTCAATTTCACAGTTAAAATGCTTCTATCTTTTTTTTTTCATTTTTCTTTTTTTTTCTTGACATTTTGAACTTACTGCTTATCAATATAAGTTGTATTGTTCGGATAAATAAAATATTTGATTATCACATACAAGTTGGCCAGATGAAATTCATACTGCATGATAATGTGTGTTTTTTATAATATCCCATTTTTTGCGCAATTTTAAATTTGAACATAAATAGCTTCTTCAATTGAATAGGGCAATCACTATAATGGTGGAAATTTATTTAAGGACAGTTAAATTCACTTGTCAGTGCAGAACTACGCTCGCAGTGCAGAACTACAGGAATTGGAAGGTAATTTATCTGGATTCAAATTGAGGCATAGAATGAATCAATATCAATATTTATCATTTCACAGTGTGATTCACGATAAAGCCTATGTTGTTGCTCCACTATAATGAATGTTCAGACAAAAAATTATCTTATATTTTGGAAAACTTAAAAACAATTGAATAGGCAGAAATATTTATTAAAACATAAATTCATTGTGTTACACCATTGAGCAATGTCAAAATTTAACAACAAAAAGTCACTGATCCGTGTTCCTTCGCCATTTTCCTCTTTCAACGGACTGGATTCGTCGGAATCTACAGCGGCAGCTATCTATGGCAGCGATAACCCTTGTAATCCGAGTTAACCTTGGACGACTTATGGCCACCTTCGCAGATAGTTTTCCTTTCTTTTTGTCAGTCTAAGACACTTTTCACGGTCCACTGGGACACTCCCATGGCGATAGAAAGGTTTTTTTTTGCGACATTTGCGCGTGAGACAAATTACGAAAACGTTGCTACTTCGTCATGATGCAACTGTCAAACTAAGGAAATCGGCTTCTTTTACTCGCAGCTTACTATGATATTAATTGAAGCTTAGGTGCATGAAAAGAAAACCAAGGCATTGTATGCACAGGTGAAACGGGAATCTTATTTGTACGATAGCGCAAACATTATCACGCATACGGTATGTTGGTTTTTGCAACGGAGCAATTCCCATGTGTATGCAAATTAATCCAGACATCTTCAAATAACTGTAACGTTTGAAATATTGTACGTAGGAGTCAAAAACTTCACTAAAGTATAGCTGTTTACATTTTTAGTATTTAAGGAGCTATTCATAAACCAGGTAGACTTTTCTGGGGGAGGGGAGGTCTGACCAAAGTTTACGTTTCAAACAAAATTTCAAAAAAATGTATGGAGAAATGTGTACGAGGGGGGTGGAGGAGGTCTCAGAATTTCAAGAATGAGTCTATGTGATTTATGAACAGGCCCTAGGATGGCGACGAATGAAAAGCTGATACGCGAGTGGATTTTCTAAGGATTTTAGGCAAATCCTGACTTATCAATATGAGAACTTGAAAAAAATAGAAAGAAATTTCCTACATTTCGATTTCCGGTCTGGTCTAGGAATTGTTCGTTAAGGAAAATATCTCGACTCTCTGGACATAAGGTATGTTGTACTTGCCGAACAATCATACTAATACAAAAATGGTAATTGGCATCGAAAGCTCTGAATTAATAACTGTGGAAGTGCATTTAGAGCACTAAATTGAGACCAAACAATAAGCTAATTGTGAAAGCAATAAGCTTGAAATGCTATAAAGAGAGAACTGTTCACGGTGTGCTCAAATCATTTTCGGAACGTTTGATGGTCGAGAGGAAACCAAAAAGTGATAAAAACAATGGACCGTCATGGACCGAAAGGTTTTATTTATTTATTTATTTATTTATTTATTCGTCAACAGATAAAAATGTTTATCCCAATGACAACTAGATAAAACTTAATTACATACAATAACTAACACATACATCTTCGGAAACAACGCTTATTAACATCACGGGATACATTAAAATTAAACACGTTATAACAGCTGTTGAAAACGCGACACATGCTTAGCACAGGTTCGTGTTTGCCGTAGTTGGTCCTTGAGTGCCGGTTTATAAAGAAAGATTGTAAACGTAGGTTTCGTCGTCGAGTGTTGATGTTCAAGAGACCAAGTAAAGTTGAACAGTCGATGTTTCCCTGAAGGAGGTCACCAACGAAACACGCTTTGGCCACCATACGCCTCCCTTCCAACAATTCCAGGCTAATGAGCTTACACCGACTTTCATAACTTGGCAATCTGCGAGGGTCTTGCCAACGAAGATGTCGCAAAGCAAAGCGTATAAACCTTCGCTGAACGGCTTCGATCCTCTGGACTGCATTTTGGTAGAAAGGGGACCAAACGACAGCACAGTACTCCAAAAAAGGACGAACCAAAGAGCAAAATAGTGCCTTCAGGCAATAAACGTCTTTGAAGTTTTTTGCGAAGCGGAAGATGAATCCTAACTGCGATGAGGCTTTAGAAACAATATAGGCAATGTGATTCTCGAATGACAGTTTGGAGTCGAGCATTACTCCCAGATCCTTGACTGTTGTTTCACGTTTCAAGCGTGTTCCTCGAAGGATGTACTCGTGGAGATACATCGCACGTTTTCGGCCAAAGGAGATAGCCGAGCATTTGGATACATTTAAGGACATTCTGTTGATCCGGCACCAGTCGTCGAACACTTGTAGTTCCTGTTGAAGAAAATCGGCGTCTTCTGGACATTTTATGACGTAGTACAGCTTTAGGTCGTCCGCGTAGGATAATTTCAGGCATCTGAGGACCAAGTTCACGTCGTTCATATATAACAGGAAAAGAAATGGACCAAGGTGGCTGCCTTGCGGAACGCCAGATGTTACTGAGAAGCTGGACGAGGCATTTTACCTTATATATTTAAAGAAAACCCGAATCACTCTGTTTGAACGGTGCATCGTAAAATTGGAATGTCACCTGGTTTTGTCCAAAAATCAAAACAGCGTTTGGGACTGAAGTCGTATAGAGTAAAACAGTTCCAAATCACAACGAAAAACTGAACTTGACAGTAAAATCACGGGCTGGACGATTGTACTACGAATATTTGACGAAATTTTCATGCGTCGATGTGGACAATGAAACTTATGTCCTGGATGATTTCAAGCAGCTTTCAGGGCGGGTTTTTGATTTTGTTGTGGCCCAATATGCTACAGCTGAGCATTTCAGGACGAAGAAGGCATCAACATTTCCCAAAAATACCTTGTTTGGTAAGAAATTTGGTTGCGAGCCAGAAAAAGTAAATCTTTTGTCAGTACAGGCATAATCAACAAGGTGATTTACCAAAAATAGTGCCTACAGAAGCATTTGCTACCCTTCATAAAAATCCACAAATAAAACCTTTTTTTCTGGCCCGATGGCATCATGCCAGTATGCGAAAACTGTAATGCAAATCAAGTGAATGTTGTACCCAAAACTGCAAATTCGCCAAATTGTCCTGAGTTACGTGCAATCGAGAGAAATTGAGCTCTGATAAAGCGGAAGCTGAAAAGAAACAAGGAATCATCATTCGTTTTTTTTCCTCTGTTCGGGACATAAACCACTGCGACCAATAATTTGATCTATTATAGTATATCCCGTATCTTTTGTTTAGTGCATGTCGAATTACTTCATAACTTTTGAGAAATGATGAAGTATTCGGTGTTGTTACAGTCATTGTTTGTTTTGTTGGCAATGAATCGACATCTATTGAAAGCCTCCGCTATTTAAACCCTTTGAGGAGTGAGAGCTCTCTTCAAAGGCGCGCCCCTTTATCAGTCAAAGTCAGATTCATTGCATTGCAAACAAAACAAACAATGACTCCGATACTAGCCATGGATCAGAACCCTCTTGATAACCGATTCAAACTATAAAACATCAAAGAGAAAATGAGAATTCACATAAATGAAGACTAACCATGTTTTCCTTATTCCAAGCTCATTCTCGGCAACACAATCCGAGTATTGTCACTTTTCACAAGACATAAAATGTAATAATGACTAAGATACATTCAGTAGCAAAAAAAAAGCCGAGCAAAATTTTGCTTCTAAAAAACGCCATATTTAACCTTCTGTAACTTTGTCATTTATCAATATTTTTGGCTCTTCGACAACAAAAAAAATATGTTCCCTAGTTTGAATTAATTCGGACTAGGGTTCGGTGGTACATCTGATACCCAGTAACGCACCACGAAAAGGTGATCTACCAGCGTAACGGGTCATCATCATTCGTTATTGGATGATCGACGCGTTCAGATGTGTAAATACCATTCTCGTGATTAAAAAAGCGCTTTTCGAGTTTTTCGCCCACCTGCATACTCCACGAAGATGGAGATAGAAGAGACGCCACCTCAAGTGGCTGGCAAGTCTGCTAGAAAAGGCAACCGGGAACCCTACATCGACGCTGACGTTAATCAGCAATCATTGAGTAGCAACGCTTTTCGCACGCTAGCTAACGAATCCCAACCGATTGTCTCCACTTTGAAAAGTACCTGGACAACCAAGCAATCACCCCTGGTTGGAAAAAACAAGATCGCCTGGTTCGGTACAAGGATCCACTGCACCTCTACTGACGACTACATTAAAGTGCGTAAGTACCTCGATGAACAGGGTTTCGAGTACTACACGCATGATAAGCCATCCGTTCGGCCCTACCGGGTGTTTATATGAGGTCTTCCACTGGTGGCACCCGAAATCCTTCTCAATCTTCTGAAAAACGAATTGAGAGGCATACCAAAATAAGCGCGTGAACGTAACGCAGTGTATGCGTTGCCTGTGCCACGGTCACAGCACCCGGAACTGTCACCTAAGGAGAAGGTGCAACAACTGCGGTGGAACCCATGACACTGAAGAATGCCATACGAAAGAATCTCCTGCCAAACGGTGCGCCAACTGTAGCGGCGCCCACACAGCGACGGGCCGAAACTGCTCGAAACGAGCCGAATTTCTTAGAATACAGCATTAAGCTACATCTAACCAGAATGGCCACAAGCAATCCAGCAAGGCCCCACCCGCTCCTTCCCTGCATGACGAAAACTACCCTGCTGCCGAACAGTTCGGCAACTGCCGGAATTCCATGATTCGTGGCCGCTCAGTCCACCCCGGGATCAATCAACACCGACGCACCGAGCCTCGCATCAGAGCTGGGGTGACAGCTGCTCCAACCGACTCCCCTCCCGAGGAAAATAAAGATGCGCTCTACAGCTCAGCTGAGTTGAGGACCATATTTGACGGACAAAATCTGACCAAATGGAAGTCCTAGGATATATGGAGTGCAAATATGGGGTCAATTGAGCCCCGCACCATACGTGTATTTCAACTGGAATACTTGCACTGTAAGGGCGAAAAAGATTGAGCTGGAAAACTTCCTTGCCCAGCAAAAAATCGACGTGGGAGTGATTTCGGAGACCAGGCTAAGCCCGAAAATCAACTTTTCACTCCAGGAACATATCATCTTCTGGTTGGATCGTCCCAGCGCAAGTGGGGGCGATGTGGCTGTGACCATCAAAAACGGTATCTGGTACGAGATTCTGCCGCACCTGAAGACCAGCGTCACGGAAACCATCAGCGTGAAAATCATCGCCCTTCTTGGAGACTTCACTGCAATAGCATCTCACAGCTTTTCGTGGAAGACCTTGAAAAGCTCACCATCAACCGATCCCGCATCATAGTGGCCGGCGGTCTCAATTCTCGCCATACCCTGTGGAACAATCATACGACCAATAAGAACGGCAACCTTCTGGCTAACCACCTTAGTTCAGGTACGTGTGCTATCCACTTCTCAGACGATCCAACCTTTCTATCCCCAGCTGGAAGTGCATCCAACCTGGACGCGTTCCTGTCCGACTTGGCTCTCTTGAAGCCGGTCACCCATCGCGAGCTAAGTTCCGACCACTATCAGGTGATGTGAGAATTGGACTGTAACCCAACGCAAGTTCCAGTGTCGATGAAACGGGATTACCACCGAGTCAACTGGGTGGCCTTCAGTCGCCTGGTGGACTCCCTTCTAACCCGGGCATATCATCAGTTGAAGCCATCAACAACCAGCTGGTTGTATTCGAGGAATACAATACAATACATAGGAATACAATCTTATCCAACAACGGAGCACCGTACGCCGGCAGTTCAAACTAACCGGATGCCTGCTGAAGAAAGAAGCTCTCCATACTCAGCCATCAAATTGGGAATCGAATGATGGCTATTCGAGACCATTAGTTCTTCAAGAACATTGCCCAAACGAGTGACCATTCGAGGCCATTCTGGAAGGTGGCAAAAATTTTAAATCCGATGCAATCCCGCCACTGAAGGACGACACGGGGCACATCCTGTTATCGCCGTCGGAAAGGCCAACGCAATCACCAGCAAACCCGTTGAGGCTCACAACCTCGGTGCCGGCATGGTGACTCCCCAGCAAATCATCCGCCATTTCGTCGAGCAAGTCGACATCGCTCCCAGAAGTGAGGCGCCTGAAAAAAGATGAAGGCCTCAGGAAACGATGCCATATTCAACCTAGTACTGAAGAAGCTCTCTGGCAAAGCGTTCCGATTCCTGACGGAAGTCTTCAACAGATGTTTCCAGCTGGACCATTTTCCGACGAGGTCGAAGATAGGGAAAGTTTCCCTATTCTGAACCAGGAAAGGACCCTACTGCCCCTAAAAGCTACAGGCCTGTCACTGCTTTTGGCTGTCAGAAATTTTTTCGAGTGGCTCATCCTCCAGCGGCATATGTTGCACGTAGAAGAGAACCACGTCATCATACCGGAGCAATTCGGTTTTAGGCAGCGGCACTCTAGTGTCCACCTGCTGGTCCGAGTGGAAAATATTCTACACCGCAACTAGTCGCTATCAACCAACACGGCCATGGTCCTTCTGGATGCGGAGAAGGCCGTTGATAACGTGTGGCACGACGGCTTGATCCACAAGCTGGTGTTTGCGAACTTGCCGAGCGAGCAAGAGTATCTCTAGCAGGAGCTCTTAAATCGATTCCAGCCGGTGTGCCCTAAGGTAGCCTTCTGGGCCCCATCATGTACAATCTGTACACTTCAGACGTCCCCATCTTCCACCCGACTGCAGCCTGGCGCATTACGCGGATGACAGTGTATTAGTGGCCAACGGTCGGATGCCTAAGGACTACAGGTCCCGAATGCAACACGGAGTAACCGCGTACGTGACGTACGTCAGCGGCTGGAAGATAAAGGTAACATAAAAGGTAACGAAGGATAAAATCAAGCTATTCTGTTCCGGCATCGACCTTCGCCGAAGTTTTGACCTCGACCCGACCGCTTTATCCTGATAAACGGATGCCTCGTCGATTAGATGGATGAAGTCAAATACATTGGTGTCATCATCGACAATAAACAGAATTACCGTGCTCACACCGACAAACTGCGGAGCAAGTGTATCGCACTGCTCAAAGCTTCGTATCCGCTCATAAGCCAAGGGTCCCGGCTATCGCAGTGGAACAAACTAGACGTCTTCAAGGCAATTATCGCCCCGGCGATGAACTATGGCATGCCGGTGTTGGGAACTTGTGCAGAATCCCACATCCAGAAGCTTCCAGTAATCCAGACAGCTACTATGATTAATACTAGACAACGCGCCCAGAACAAAACACAACGAGCTACATCGTGTCGCTGAATTCGGGATAGTGATAGATACATTTATAGAAAACTGCCGTCACTCTGAGAGTTCGCTCATCCGAGCTATTGTTGAATAATATTAAACTTAAAAATTATTAGCTCAAAAAGGATATCAAATTTAAACTAAATGGCCATGCAAACAGAAATACACCCACAGTCACCTGATAAACAAACAAATATCATCTATGTAAACAAAAAGTAAAACGTTGAAAACATTAAATTGTACATCACTTGAAAAATAATAATATGTAGAAGCAGGACATAAAAAAACGATTAAATTTGAATATAAACAAAAAAATAAAACAAGGAATCAAGATCCCAAATAAAATTGCCAACCTTTTTTAAGTTTGAGTAAAGTTTGATGAAAGCCACTAGAAATCAATTTGGTTTTATTATGGCACCAAGAGGTGTCAATAGGTTTTATAACTGACCCAAGTTTATGAGAACCTACACAGCTTGTTTACAATGATCTTAAAACCTTGTTTTTTTTCAATTTTTTTTTTTACTCCTCTCTCCTAAGGTTTTATTTCGACTTTATTAACTTGTAAAATGCTGTTTTGAAATGCCGTTTATGACTCATGGATATTATCTTAATATGGGCAGTTGAAAATACATTTTAAACTCAGTTTGCCACCAGTAAATGCATAAAACGGAAAATTGGCATTGAGAGAAGTCACCCTAAATATCAGTAACAAGTAGGCGTTTCTAAATAACTTCACGTGTTTAGTGGAATTTTAGAGACCCTCGTGATCCATACAAAAATTTGTACACTCTTAAAAACAATGAATATTACGAGTGATGTAATCTTTGTTGAACGTAAATACTTTGAGACCTAAACATAAATATAACTCAATTGCATGCTCTATTCGACGTATTGTTAGACCCTTGTTTGAAATCAAAAATAATAAATACTGTCACACCTAAAATCAATTCCGAATGCTACATTGACAACAGCTTTTTGGATTATTGTTGGTAATCTCAAGTCTAAATCCGTAAAGCGTTGATAATTAGCCACAAGACTGAATACTGAGATTTGAAAGCCTTAAATACACTTGATCGATGTCTTTTGTGTTATAATAACATCCGACATATTTTTAACGCATGAATGAATCCTACAGAAAAAGATTGATCTAAATTTTTCCACGACAATCCATGAAACTGAGGACCTTTTTTATTAATTAAATTTTATTGCCACATCCTGATTTTATCTGATGATTATTTGAACTAGCTCTTTGAAATCAAAACGGGCATCAAACAGCATTTGAATTTGCATTTACAAAAGCAGTATTTGGCAAACATCATTTTGTGTTCCTCAACTTATTTTTACGTCATGTCGGGTAAGTTATCATTTCGAATTTTGTTGTCTTGTAAATTTAAGAACATACGCAAATTTAAATCAAACGGACGGACGGCTCCTTTTATGTGCCAGATTTTTTCTAAGAGTGTAGGGTTAAGCACTCCTTTGGCACAAAATGATTCTTTTCGTCTTGGGGGATTTTGTAGGCAAATTGTCTGAAACTCGGTGAAAAGATTATTTGTATAAAAGTACATCTTTTGTCCGAGTTTCAGACCATTTGGCCGATAACCAATACCCCCCCAAACTACAAACCCGGCAAAGATAATCATTTAGTGCCGAAGAAGTGCTTAACCCTAAGGATGATACAAAAATCGTAATCTAAAAGAAGCGCCATCTGTGAGAAACAAATAAATACTTATGTCAGCTTCAATGTGGTTTCAAAACGGCTAAAAAAATGACCAAATATTTTTATAGCAGTCATTGCGAATACAAATTGGCTTTTTAGCAAAACTGTGAGCCATATTTAAATGTGGAAAAATAAATTCACCAAATTTTAAATGTAATGCTAATGGAATTTAGGTCGGAGACCAATTTCGGCTTTCTATTTGATAACCATATTAAATGCCATAAATTTTTAGGAAATGCATGATTAATTTATCGAATATGTTTGATTTAATTTTGTTTTTGTTGTTGTAAACTCGCATTAATACCAAGCGCATTTATTTTCGGCTCTTATCGTACCAATATTCACAATAAAAATAAATGCGCATTTGATTTGGAGCATGATACTATGTAAAAAAGCAATTTGTTTTGGATATTTTGCTATCAAACAAAATTTCCCGCAAGACTAAATCCTTTTTCTTAGATATTATTTACTGCTAAATGAATCAGAAGAGCAGAGAATCAAATAAAGCAGAACAAAAAAAAACTAACCAGGATATCACAGTGAAGTTTGACAGCTGGCCGTTTTTTGGTTTCCATGGCCGACAAAAGGTTTTATGAAGGTTCTCAAGTGGTCATAACTTCTTTCACTAGAACATTTTCAAAATCTCTATGGTCTGATAAAGGTTTTATGAACTTGTTTTCTATGTCGTCTATAGGGTGGACCACTTTGTACTTATTTCGGCTTTAAAAAAGCATCGAGGCGTTGGTAGACAATACAGTTTTGAATGTAGTTTTATCATCAAAGCTGAGAGGACTGCTATACGGTTGGAATTAAAGTGAAATTGTTACTTGGGATATCAAACACTTCCAACAAATTTGGACAAAGGCGGATACCACGGTATCTGCAGAGTCGGTACAAACACTAATCCATGGAGTTAAGCGCAAAGTTCGAAAAGGTTATGCAAATACCGAATAACTATGTTTTGAATTCGAGAATTGTTGAATCATATTCCATCAGAAATAAACAGCTACCATTGAAACATAATGCGAAATTTCTGTTTTACGTCAGTTTTGACGTACACGGATTACTGTGGATACAGACCTTATATGTTGCTTCTTAGTAAACACGAGTTCACAATGCAAAACAGGAATAACAACTTCTATCTTCTATTTATGAAAAATAAGTAAGCTGTTAAATAATCTGCACCTTTAAAAAGCCAGATTCCCATCACAAATATCAAAAATACTACGAGTTTCTTGAGTTGAGTAAATTCAGATACATTCCTGTAATATGAGAGCAAAGCAACAACAAACAAAACTAAGCACTTCCACCACATCTAGCTGCAGAAAACATGCGGCCAGCCACAACAATAACAACAACATGAACACCCGGTCGCAACTTCTTTTGAGACTCATATTTCACCCAAAACGCGACAATATTTCACAATTTATGATACATCCCGTCACACCCATCCAGGGTTGGTTTTCGACGATTTTTCCTCAGCAGTCCTCGGCAACTACTTTTGGGAGACTGCTCATTACTCTCATAAACAAGAAACCGCAACAAACACGCGTCTCGGTACTGGGCAATTGTGAACAAGGGGTGCCTGTCTTTCTACGATGTCTAGGAGGCGCCTTTGAAATATGAGAGAGGTTGTTGAAGATCCCGCACATTTCAGTGACGATTATGTTGTACACATGATGAGTAGAAGAGCAACGAAGCTGAGATGAATCTAGAATGCATGAAAGATATGTGACGAAGGAAAGTGTCGTTGCATGAAAATTGCTTATGTATGCAGGCGCTTTGTGGTTGTATAGAAGCGAGAAACCACAGCATTTCCTATTCACTTTGATTTTTATTTTGCTCGCTAGTGGGTGGTTAACATTTTCCTATCGCATTGCATGTGCATAGATGACAGATTTTCACACTTATGCACTTTGATCTTTATCCCATTTCTCGTCATTTGTTGCCTTGTTCCAGAAACGAATGCTATGCTAGTGCAAACGGAAGGTGTCGGATGGAAGTACGTTGCTTTCATTTCGAACAAAAATGTCGGCAAACGAGAACCTCTACTTCTTTCTTTGTGTGACACTTCAGGATGATTGAAGTGGCTGGAAACAGGCGAAGCGGAAGATAAATAAATTCTTAATTGGAGTTTTGAGATGCCGTTCACGCAACGCATGTTGGACGGGTTTAGTGCACGGCACTGTCATAGGTGGGGTAGAATTTGAATGCCTTGAACGTGACGTTTCGAAATTTGTTCTAATTTATAACACTTAGTCTAACGAGACAGTTTTGACAGCACTCTAAACGGTATTCCAGATGAACGACCATGATCAATTGGTTTTGATGGCAGTGATTGAAGGAAGCAAGGGTGCATTGTTCATCAGATTTTGCTGGTGAATGCCTGAAGTGAGTAATGCTTGTTAATTCCGCAAAAGGAATAAATACAACATAATTTAAACTGATGAAAACATTTAAGCCACCAAACTGTTCAAACAAACATCTTGAATACTGGTTGTATTGCCTTCCACTACTTTTGGATAAAGAAATTGCAAGATGCATCAGATGTCCTTGGAATGCTAGAGCCAACCAATTTAGCTAATTATGAATGTAAGGACGCATGTCTTACAACTTCCTGTCGAATATTCAATAAGTAATCGTAGGAAAAAATATTACGTGAATTTGCTTTTCAAAGACTAACAATGAAACGTTCATGAGATATAATCACATTAGGTTTTGACAACTTTCTCCTAACAAAGTGAAGAATAAATTCTAATCAAATAGTTCACAAATAATTTAAACATATTGTTGTTAAGTATTCTCATAATTTACGAAGAATTCTTCAATACAGATTTATTGCATTATATTGTCATGAGTGAATATTTTTTCCTGATTGTCTAAGAAATAAGGAGCAAAACGCTTAAGGACCCAACCATAATCAGCAAGCGAAAGAACTCCTACACAGCAATATCTCCCTACATTACCTTTCGCAGATAATCGCACACAGAGAACGCAGACGAGCTCCAGCACAAATAACTATAATTACTATCGGTCGAGAAGACACTGGGCAACCAACAACGTTCAACCATCTAACTAACCATCCGGTAGCAGTGCAGCAATAAATGTCGAGTGGAGACATGACAATTACAATGATTTACCCCTGCTAATGACACGAAACTAGCCTAAATAGTGCTACCGGGATTTGCAGAAGCGTCCGAAGGCTCCTGCAGCAACTTGTGTATTTTCACTCTCGCCTACAAACGCTGCCGAAGGCCCTCTGGCTAGCATCCAAGTGGACGACTAATGTGGCCATAATTCGTGCCATCTCGTGACTGAACTGCCTGCAGCAACATCCAAAGTCAACCGTAGTTGAAGATGTTGGACGAATCTTCCATCACGCGCGACGCTTGTCTCGCTTCATTCAGTAATTTATAGCTTCATTCATTCACAATCACAGAAATCGAAATCGAAGATGGTAGTAGATGACTTTCGAATGATAACAGCCATGAACGATGAAATGATGACTGTGTGGATCTCGAAAGGTCCTCAGTTTAAATTCGCAACCGACTGACACAGAAAAGTTTTGCTACTCTTGTTGCCGTTGCAGGACTCGAAAGGGATTATTACAGAAATGACTGGTATTAACGATTTCTCGATTGCTCGATGCATGCCACGTCTTTCTAGGAATCGGTACCAGAGGCACAGAGATATGAATATTGATGGCAACGCAGACATAAAATGACATGCTTTTTTTCGCTCGCAACTGACTTTTCGTTGTCATTCAGTAGAGTATTTAATTATACGATCTGGGATTGTCAAGGATGTTTTTGGTTCGATTCAACAGCAAATGTTATAGGTTTCCCTGGTGGGAAATTGCAACAGATTTAAAAAAAAAAATTTCTTGATTCAAGCTGAATATAAACACTATCCAATTCTGGTAATCTTACTTCCCATTACAGTGATTTGCATGAAGATTTGGTAAAAGCGCTTATTCAAAAGAATTATCGTTACCCAACCAATTTTTGTGGATCTTAAATTGAAATAATTGATATTTTGGCTCTAACCCAGAGGCACAGCTTCGCCGATAACAAGCATTTTTTGTAGTGATCTTGATTGAGTTGAAGTGCTCAGTTTTCTGAAGAAAAAAATAACAGGTCAGAAAAAAAAGTTCTGTAGAAGCTTTGCATGGTACGAAAAAGAAACCGTCTAGACGATAAAAAAAAAATGGCTAACAACTTACGTCGTGCGCTGAAAATTCTTTTTTTTTTTTGTTCCTTAGTCGATCTTTGGGATAAGTTTATTCTCACCTTTTGTTTAAATAGCTACAAGAGGGGGAGTGGATGCCATAGCACAGTGTAATGATAAACAAAAGTTAAAACGTTTTTGTGTTCCCAAATATCATTTTGATTTCGGCTGTTGTAGCATTAACAATTTAGTTTTCAAAATTGATAAGTAGTCCATCTATTTTTGTTTTTAAAGAACACTTTTCGATGAATATAACAAGCTTAATTTAATTCTTAAAAGAGACAATGTACTCACTGGAAGTGCAATTGAAATGTGGAAATATCTTGAAATAAAATAAAAGATTTTGTCTTACGCCTCTGAGAGAGGTGGCTCGTAAAAACTTCAAATCCAGCGATTTTTTTCTGCTTCAAATGAACGAAAATATAAAATAAGAATATTATTTGCTTACTTAAGACAAAAGATTAAAGAATTTTTTTTCGTTTCGTAAATTCGCTTACACTTTTTTTTATAAACAGCCGCTTCCTTCCGCGAACGGTTTGCTAATTTTCTTTCATCTCGATCGAAATCTCAATGACAACTACACGGTGTTTAATAAGTTTAAATACAAATTTTCATAATTGTGTAGGTATGCGCCATGTACATATTCTTGATTGATATTGGTGTCAGCTTTAGCTTCATACATACGCTAACGGATGTGCGTGGTGTTGACTTTCTGTCCGTTGTTGTTTGTTAGTTACGCGCGATGAATCAGAACATCGCAATTAAGCGGTTTATAAACGGTGAGAGACCTGGTGATGTACAGGGTGTCCGAATATTATCGGTACAACTAAATGGTGTTAAAACTATCTCTAATTTTTTTTTATTAAAAAATCAATAAGTATTGTTTGTGATAGCAATATGTTTAAAAATTACAAGTTTTTTTTGTTTTTTTTAAAAGGGGCCGCCGGGGGGGGGGGGGCGCGCTTTAAATTGGGGGGAAGTTTTCCCGGGGGGGGCGGGGTTTTTGGGGGGTTTTTTTTTCCCAAACTTTTAAAAGGAAAATTTTTGGTGGTGTGGTGTTTTTTGGGGGGGGGGGGGGGGTTGTGGAAAAGGGGGAGAATAGTATGTGGGTTAAGGGGGGGGAGAGAGGCTTAATCATCATTGGTCAGTGAACAAGCGAACGGTGCAGTTCGTTCGGTCCGCTCTCTGTTGCTTTGGAAGCTTTTCACGAGTTGTTTCAATTCTTCAGTATTGTTATTTTTCGCGATCGCGAGTGAAATCGAGTCTTGGTTTTGAAGAAGAAAAAGTTGTGTGTTAAGCAGTGCAACAACGTCAATAATTGCAATTATCAATATTGCCACGATCTAAAAGCCATACTGCTCCGCATCTATACGGCACGCACACCAGCAGTCCATCGTGTGTGGCGTGCATTCGGCCATCCACCAACTACCACCGACCAGCAACATCATCATTATCGTCATCATTATCATCATCGTTCAGCTCCACGTCTAGCCGGTACACGCGGCCACACATCGTCGCTCGACAGCAGCAGCACATTCGTCGCCCGGCTGCAGCAGATCAGTGATACATTTAAGATAAGTTAAGTTAAGTTTTTTTTTGTGTGAGTGTGTGAGAGTGAGTGAGAGTGTGTGAGAGTGTGTGAGAGTGTGTGAGAGAGTGTGCTTAGCTTTAGTTTGTTTATCTGTGATTGATTGTATATAATTGCGTTATTGGTTGAGCGTTAAAGCTCCCACAAGCGAGCCATGGATGATTTGTCGGATGACGAATCATCTATGGCGCGAAATGATGAGGTAGCTCATAGAGTTACCAGATCACGTGCATATCCAGATAGTTCAGCTGGTCCATGGGTTGTTTACTTCCAGCCCAAAACGAAACCTCTAAACGTTTATCAGATCAGTAATGATCTGACGAAACGATTCTCGGCCGTGACCGAGATAATTAAAGTCAGGCCAAATAAACTTCGGGTCGTTGTGTCCAACCTCAAGCAAGCTAATGAGATTGCTGTCTCCCAGCTCTTTACACTAGAATATAGAGTGTATATCCCAGCTCGGGGTATTGAAATTGAAGGTGTGGTCACCGAAACAAGTCTGGCCCCCGGGGTCCTGCTAAAGGGGGGGGTGGGGGAAAAAAAAACGGCAAAGGGGTAATGCCCCCTTTTTTTTGGGGAAATTCTTTTTAAATTTTGAAAAAATTCCTCTGATGCGGTTTTCCGGCGTAATAAAATAGGGGGGGTTTTTTTTTTGGTGGGGGGGTGCCGGGGGTTTTGTGGGGTGTTCTGTTTCTTCAAGATTGTTTGGTTTTGAGGGGTTTTTAGTTTGTTAAATTTAAAGTGGTCAAAACGAAATTAAGACTCTTCAAAATGAAATTAAAACTCGTCAAAATGAAATTTAAACCCGTCAAAACTACCTCGAAGATTGCGGAGCGAGGCTCCGCTATACAATCTTGCAGAAACTTAAGACCCGTCAAAACAACCGGCAAGCGCCAACCAGAAGATAAATACCTCCGATTGCATTATACCGGGCAAACGCATCTAAGGAGCATTTTTCCAAAGTTTAAGGAGCATTTCCCCAAAAAGAAGAGTGCATTTACCGTGCTGCCAATCAAGAACCCTCTGCTATCTCCACTTAAGATACTGGATGTGCGCCAACTAGGCACAGTATCGACCAATAAGGGTGAAAAAAAGTTTACACCGTCAGACTCGTTTCGCGTAACCTTCTCTGGCTCAGCCCTCCCTCAATACGTCGAGTTGGGAAAACTTCGACTACCTATGCGGTTGTTCGTACCTCGGGTCATGATCTGCCAAAAATGCAAGCAGATGGGACATACGACCTCCCATTGCGGCAATAAGGCACGCTGCTCCAACTGCGGAGAGAAACATGAGGATGGCGCCTGTGCAGACAGCACACCAAAATGCGCTATCTGTAAGGGAACTCCTCCTCATGCTCTCTCATCGTGCCCGGCGTACAAACAACACGGGGGAAAATTGGAACGCTCGCTAAAACAGCGTTCCAGGCAATCTTTCGCCGAAATGGTGAAAAAAGCCTCCCCATCACCCAATGCCAA
This sequence comes from Aedes koreicus, assembly GCA_024533555.2. NCBI lineage: Eukaryota > Metazoa > Arthropoda > Insecta > Diptera > Culicidae > Aedes > Aedes koreicus. The sequence goes on from JAHHFK020003840.1 coordinate 141,386, forward strand.
TACAAATCCCTTTGCTCCTCTGTCAGATGACGAGTCTGACTTTGATTCGGCTGAAGAGGGAACATCGTTCACTTTTCCGGAAGGTGCTTCAAGGAAGCGAAGACGTGTCCGCCCACGGAAAGTTGCTGAAAAGAAGCCCGAGACCAGCATGCCCATTTCAAAAAAAGGTGGGAAAAAGGAAAATCCAATTCCTCCTGGTTTTCGTAGTACTAACTACACCCAGGACTTTCCATCTCTTCCGGGGACATCCAAAACCCCTGATGCCCCGATTTTAAGAACAAAAGCCCCTTCCTCGACTGGGCTGTTCTCATTTGATAACATTGTCGAAGGTATCTTCAAGTACCTCGAAATTTCTGACCCTCTCAAAAGCAGTGTTTTGGCAATGCTTCCAACAGTGAAGACTTTTTTGAAGCAATTGACAATTAAGTGGCCCCTCCTTGCAGCTATCATCTCCTTCGATGGATAATTTTCCAAATGAGGTCGGGGATTTTATCACTGTTCTACAGTGGAATTGTCGAAGTTTGATTCCTAAATTGGAATCATTCAAATTTTTAACTTACAATACCGGTTGTGATGCTTTCGCTCTTTGTGAAACATGGCTCTCTTCCGAAATCGATCTTCCGTTTCATGATTTCAATATTATTCGTCTTGATCGTGAGGATTCACGTGGAGGAGGAGTACTTCTGGGGATCAAAAAGTGCTACTCCTTCTATAGAGTGAATTTTCCTCCTATTCCAGGTATTAAAGTTGTCGCATGTCAGGCTGTTATTAAAAATAAAAGCCTTTGCATTGCTTCCGTTTATATTCCTCCTAGAGCCTCAATAAACCGAAAACAACTTTCAGATATTTGTTCGGTTCTTCCTGCTCCGCGGTTGATCATGGGAGATTTTAACTCTCACGGTACAGGCTGGGGAGAACTGTACGACGACAACCGGTCTTCCTTGTTATATGACCTCTGTGACAACTTCAATATGACAGTTCTTAACAATGGAGAAGTAACACGTTTGGCTGGTCCATCCTCAGTTGGCAGTAGATTAGACCTCACGCTTTGGTCGAATTCATTATCGTTGGATTGCACATGGAATGTGATTCAAGATCCCCACGGTAGTGATCACTTGCCCATACAAATTTCGATTGCCACCGGGTTCAATACGTCGGAATCCATCAACGTCGCGTATGATCTAACCCGTTACATCGATTGGACAAAGTTCAGGACAGCAGTAGATGAAGCCGTAACGACGGTAGAAGAGCTTCCACCGCTGGAGCAATATTACTTCCTCTCCAACCTGATCTTAGACAGCGCGCTTCAAGCTCAAACTCGACCAGTTCCAGGAACGTCATTTCGCAGGAAACCTCCTTCTCCATGGTGGGATCAGCAATGCACCGAGGTTTACCGTAAAAAGTCCGACGCGTTTAAAGTTTTCCGTAGACGTGGAATACCTGAGCACTTCGAAGTATACATGGCTCTCGAACGCGAACTTAAGAGCCTCATCAAGGCCAAGAAACGCGGATACTGGCAAAGATTCGTGGACGTGCTATCGCGCGAGACGTCGATGAGTACTCTTTGGAACACGGCGCGAAGATTGCGTAACCGAACAACGAACAACGAGAGCGAGGAGTACTCGGACCAATGGATCCTCAAGTTCGCGCGAAAAGTTTGTCCAGATTCTGTGCCGGCACGGATCATTCCTCGCGAAACCGAGAATTCGATAGATGAGAACAGCCAACTTTTCTCAATGGTAGAACTCTCTCTCGCGCTCCTTTCGTGTGGCAATACGGCTCCAGGAGCTGATAGAATCAAGTTCAACTTGCTTAAGAACCTTCCAGACGTCGCTAAGAGGCGCATGTTGCACTTGTTTAATCAGTTTTTGGAGCTCAACATTGTACCGGATGATTGGAGGCTGGTGAGAGTTATCGCCATTCAAAAACCTGGCAAACCCGCGTCCGACCACAACTCCTATCGACCCATCGCGATGTTATCCTGCATTCGAAAGTTGTTGGAGAAAATGATCCTCTTCCGTCTGGACAAATGGGTTGAGACGAACAACCTGCTTTCAGATACTCAATATGGTTTCCGTAGGGGTAAGGGAACGAACGATCTGCAAGGACCCTTACAGGATACCTTAGACAATTTGTCTACTTGGGCTCTAGAGCTAGGTATCGAATTCTCTACGGAGAAAACTGAGTTGGTAGTTTTTTCAAGGAAGCATAACCCAGCACAACCGAAGCTTCAAATTTGGGGTACACCGATAACTCATTCCATGTCCTTTAAATATCTTGGGGTCTGGTTCGATTCTAAGTGCACCTGGAGATCCCACATTGAGTATCTGAAGCGAAAATGCCAGCAAAGGATAAACTTTTTCTGCACAATAACTGGAACCTGGTGGGGAGCAGATCCGCAAGATCTTCTAACGTTGTACCGGACAACGATTTTGTCGGTTACGGAATACGGTAGTTTTTGTTTTCAGTCGGCGTATCGGTCGCATATCATTAAACTGGAACGTATTCAGTATCGGTGTCTTCGTATCGCGTTAGGTTGTATGCACTCGACTCATACGATGAGTCTGGAAGTGCTGGCTGGCATGTTGCCACTCTCGGATCGATTTTCAGAATTGTCTCTCCGGCTCCTCACCAGATGTGAAGTTATGAACCCCCAGGTAATCGAAAACTTTGAGCAGCTTCTCGAGTTGAATCCTCAAACCCGCTTCATGACTTTGTACCATTGGTACATAACACAGGATGTCAGCCCTTCGCCGAATATTCCCAATCGTGTTTGCTTCTCCGACTTCGGCAGTTCGGTTCATTTTGATTTATGCATGAAGCAAGAGCTTCGTGGAATTCCAGAGCATCATCGTCCTATGATTGCTCCTGTGATATTTTCTGCAAAGTTTGGCCAAGTTAATTCCACTAAATCGTTCTTCACTGACGGATCATTGATAGAGGAGTCAGCAAGCTTTGGTATATACAATGAAATTTATAGCGCCAATCGTAAACTTCAAGCTCCTTGTTCCGTATATGTCGCCGAATTAGCGGCAATACACCTTACGCTAGAAATTGTTGCCTCACTAACACCGGATCAGTACTTCATTTTCACGGATAGTCTCAGTTCTATAGGGGCTATTCGCTCTTTGAGGCCGGTAAAGCACTCCTCGTATTTTCTCATGAAAATACAGGAGCTTCTAAGTGCTTTATCTTCGCGTTATTTTATCATCACCTTTGTATGGGTCCCTTCTCATTGTTCAATTCTGGGCAATGAGAAAGCGGACTCGCTTGCAAAGGTGGGCGCTATAGAAGGCGATATTTATGATCGACAAATCGCCTTCAATTATTTTTTTTACTATTTTTCGTCAACAGTCACTCGTCATCTGGCAGTATGAATGGAGTAAAGGAGATTTGGGGCGATGGCAACATTCTATCATCTCAAAGGTGTCGAAGAAATCTTGGTTTAGGGGGATGGATGTGGGACGAGACTTCATTCGTGTCATGTCTCGCCTCATGTCCAATCATTATTCTTTGAACGCTCATTTATACCGTGTTGGGCTGAGCGACAGCAATCTCTGCGAGTGTGGACAAGGCTATCAGGACGCAGATCACGTTATTTGGTCCTGTGTTGAGCATCGTGGAGTCAGATCGGAGCTTAATGATTCCCTTCGGGCTCGAGGTAGACAACCCAATGTGCCAATTCGAGATATTTTGGCTTTGCGTGATTTGGAGTATATGCAATTAATTTATGTGTTTTTGACTAACGTTAGCATTATATTGTAGTTAGTTTAACCTGTATGTTTACTTTAAGTTTTTTTTCTTTTTTTTTATCTGTGTTTGTGTGTTTTTTTTTCTTTTTCAAAAAAATGTTCAAGTTAAAAGAAATCCATACATTGTATAGTTATAAGTGTTAAGACAATTTAGAATTTAAAATTAATGTGTTATGTATACCATACTTCAAATTACCACCCATCTTCCCATCCGTAATTTGTAATTCCTATTAACCTCGAGACGGCCGCGAGTAATCGGTTCTATCCCCTTAACATTAGTTTTAAGATAAAGGATGTAAAAAAATATGAAAACTTGGCTCTGTAAAGTTGATTCGATTGAGCCTGTACAAATAAATGATTAATAAAAAAAAAGAAGGCCATTCATCTTTCGTTGAAGAGCTTGGGAAAATGCTCTCTCAAAGACTAATAGTCTTTTTTAACTCCATGAGCTGGCGCCCAGTCTTGTTGAAAAATCCATTCATTTTTGCCGAAATGCTGCGATGCCCAAGAAGCTACAGTGTCAGTAAGTAGCTTCTGATATACCGCTTGATTCACTTTCACCCTTTTGTCGATGAAGATCAAAGGGGTTTTGCCGGAATGAGTTATTCCAGCCCAAACCATGACAGAAGCGGGATGATGACTCCTTGAAATACTTCCACGATTTTTGGAAGCAGCAGGAAGCAACTGCCGATCATTTTGGTGGTTGTGATGCTGCTCGATTGTGCATTTTTTTCATCGGTGAACAGCACTGACCTATAGCGGCCTTCGGATAAGCGGTTCAGGAGAACCTTAGCTTTTATAAACCGGTTTGCTTTCATGGTGCCATTCAAGTAGTGATTCTAGCACAGTGTAGATTTTGCCATATTCAGGGTCTTTGCAATCACTGAAACAGTTTTTCCTTTTCGAAAAAGTTCAATTACACCTGCGCACAACTCATTCGGCTTCATTTTGAATGAATTAGAAATCACAACTGTACCAAACTTACTGCGTACAAAGACAATGGGTAAAGATGTTAACCCTTTTAGGTATGCTTAGTTTAATCGGCTTGGTTTTGTTGAGGCATGGCGACAAAGTCTGTACGGATAATTTGCAGACACCCTGTATGCCGGCTGCTGAAATCGCATGGGGTTAAGCGAAAGTTTGTCTAAACCATACCAGGAGACGTCCTCATGCGATAACCGTGCAAGATCCGGTTGGTCACGTTCGGCAAGGATGCCACGGGCCATCAATCGCAATCGCTCACACCATATTTAGCAAGAACCTTGGATATAAGCCTTACAAAAAACATAAGGTGTTTCGGCAGCTACCAGCAAAAAATGGTTGGATCGCGCCAAGATGATCCTCTCTCGGAATGCTGATTGGTTTTGGGTAGTTGGTTTTTTTTTCGGACGAGAAACTTTTCGTGCTGTAGCAGTCGCACTATGTGCAAAATTACCGGGTGCAGGAACAGCATTCGTGATCTAGTAAGCGGTAAAGTTCGTTTGCTTTGCGCTCCGTCGATTTGAAAGTTTTTTCGCTGTTTCTTAGAAATTACCGGTTTTTTCCTTGGTATAATTCCCATCAGAGTCATTTGTAGTTTGAGAGTTTTTTTTTATCTGAAAAAAAGGGTAGTTTTTGAAGCGCGATAGCAAAACGTTATTGATTGCAATTGGCATTTAGCAAGCAATTTTTTGCAACATCTCTAAGTGATCACGCACACAAGCAGCCCATCGAGCAGTTTATGCATTCAACTCGACGTCACCCGGTAGCAGCAGTAATAGATGAGTGATTGTGTTTCTCTTTCTCTCGGAAAGACACCTCTAAATCTTTGTGTTGTGTCTGTGAGTTTTTATAATAAGCTGAGTGGTTGAGCACTTTAGGTCCCACAGTTGCAACATGGGTGATTTGTCAGAAGATGATTCATCGTTGCCTCCCAACCATCACGAGTCTAACCAGTTGATTCAGCCGGTCAATGGGTTGCCTATTTTGAGCTTTATACGAAACCTCTAAATGTTTACCAGACAACCGCTGTTCTGACAAAGCGATTTTGGCCGATGACAGAAATTATTAAGGTAAGATCCAACAACCTTCGGGTCGATGTGTCCAACCTGAAACAGACTAACGAGATTGCTGTCTGACAGTTCTTTAAATTCGAATATAGAGTGTATAACCCAGCTTAAGGTATTGACATTGAAAGTGTAGTCAACGAAGCAAGTTTGACCCCTGAGATCTTGCTGAAGCAGGCGATTGGTCGTTTTAAGAACCATCTGCTTTCTCCAGTGAAGATACTGGAAGTGCAAAGACTAGGCACTGTTGGTCAGACTCAACGCATAGAAAAATTATAACACTCGCTAAAACAACGTTCATGGCAATTTTTCTTAAAAATGGTGAACAAAGCCTGCCCATCATCTAATGCCAATACAAATTCCTGTGCTTCTCTGTCAGATGACGAGTCTGACTTTGGTTTGGCTGAAGAGGAAAGATCTTTCAGCTTTCCGGAAGGTGCTTCACGGAAATGAAGACGCATCCACCCACAGAAAGTTGCTGAACAAGAGGTGATTTGATGTGAAATTGTCGAAGTCTTGTTCCTAAATTGGAATCTTTCAAATTTTTAGACCGGTTGTGATGCATTCGCTAAATATATTCGCTCTTAGTAAAACATGGCTCTCGCCCGAAATCGCTCTTCTGGAGTATTTTTGGGGATCAAAAGGTGCTACTCCTTCTATAGAGTGAATTTTCCTCCAATTCCAGGTATTGAAGTTGTCGCATGTCAGGCTGTTATTAAAAATACAAGTCTTTGCATTGCTTCTGTGTGCATTCCTCCTAGAGCCTTAATTAACCAAAAACCACATTCAGATATTTGTTCGGTCCTTCCTGCTCTCCGGTAAATCATTGGTGATTTTAACTCTCACGTTACAGGCTAAGCGAAAACTGTACGATAACAACCGGTCTTCGTTGATATATGACCTCTGTGATAACTTCAATATAGCAGTTCTGAACAATGGAGAAACACGCTTTTTTGGTCCATTCTCGATTTGATTGCCAGTAGAATGTGACCTAGGATCCCCACGGTAGTGATCATTTGCATAAAAGTTGTTTCGATCAAAATTTGGTCGACTTAAACTTGACGCATTTCCTTTCATCGTGCATTAAACATTTTTGCACACCCCTCATTTTGAAGATGTGTGTGTAGCACCATGCCTCTATTTTGATTTTGAGATAAGCACTTTAGTTATCAAAATGTCGTCGAAGGAAGAGAAGAACCGCATCAAAATTGTGCACGTGCATGGCGAAAATCCAAACTACTCTCACGCCAAGTTGGCGAAATTGTTGAATGTGGCTAAATCAACTGTAACCAACGTATTAAAAGTGTTCTGTGAACGTTTGTCGACAGCCAGGGAAGCTGGATCGAGGGGAAATCGAAAGCCGGAGGCCACAGCGACGACAAAAATAGTTGCCCGCTGTTTCGAGCGGAACCACAACCTCTCCGTCCGAGATGTCGCAAAGAAGCTGGGAGTGGCGCCTTTAACCGTGAATAGAGCTAAAAAAAACGAGCTGAACTGTTGACTTACAAAAAAGTGGTCCACGACGATGCTGACGAAGTTTGATTGCGTGGTACAGGACGATGAAACTTTCGTCAAGGCAGACTTTAAACAGCTTCCTGGACAGACATTTTATTACGCAACAGGACGGGAAAAGGTGGCAGATATTTTCAAGCACATTAAACTGTCAAAGTTCGCGAAGAAATATCTGGTATGGCAGGCCATCTGTACCTGGGGCTTGAAGAGCAACGTTTACATTGCGACCGAAACCAGGAAATTTATCTGAGCGAGTGCCTACAAAAACATCTACTGCCTTTCCAGAAGCGACACAATTGTTCCGTTCTATTTTGTTTAGATTTGGCATCTTCCATTACGGAAAAAAGGCCATGGAATGATATGCTGCCAACAACGTTCAAGTGGTGCCCAAGGACAAAAACCCTCCCAACACGCCAGAGCTCCGCCCAATCGAACAGTATTGTCAAGTGGAACCTTAAGAAGTCTCAAAAAGCTGTTGTGAGCGAGAAACAGTTCAAGGCAAACTGGCGGCGAATAATGTGGAAAAGGAGACTTTACAAATCTTATGGCAGATGTTAAACGAAAGACCTGGCAATTCGCATTCGGTAAAAAGGAAGCTTAGCTGAATATTTCTCCTGTATTTTGTATTAACTGAACTTGAAAAAGAAAATGAATTTGACTTATAAATAAAAACTTTGATCGACTCACACACATTACTGTTTGACCAAATTATGATCGGAACACCCTTTATTAAAATTTCGATTGCCAGCGATCATTAAAATGTTGGTCGCGGATGACCTAACTAATATCGATTGGACAAAGTTCAGAACAGCAATAGATTAAGCTGTAACGACGGTAGAAGGGCTTCCACCGCAGAAGAAATATAATTTCCTCCAATCCTGATCTTGGACAGCGCGCTTCAAGCTCAAACACGACCAGCTCCAGGAACGTCATTTCGCTGGAAACCTCTTTCTCTGTGGTGGGATCGCATTTCTGTGGTTTACCGTAAAAAGTCCAACGCATTCAAAGTTTTCCGGGGACGTGGAACACCTGAGCACTTTAAAGAATACACGGCTCTCCAACGCGAACTTAAGATCATCAAGGCAAAGAAACGCGGGTACTGACGGCAAACACTGTTTGAAACACAGCGCGAAGATTGCGTAACCGAACTACGAATAACGATAACGAAGAGTACTTGAAATAATGGATCCTCACGTTCACGCGAAAAGTTTGCACAGATTCTGTGGCATTGTTGCCATTCAAAAGCTTGGTGTCCGACCACAACTCCAACCAACCCATTGCGATTTTATCCTGTATTCGAAAATTGTTGCAGAAAATGATCCTTTTCCGTGTGGACAAATGGGGAGAGACGAACAACCTGCTTTCAGATACTCAATATGGTTTCCGTAGGGGTAAGGGAACGAACGACTGTCTCGCGTTGCTTTCTATAGATATTCAGTTAGCTTTTGCTGAAAAAGAGCAAATGGCTACTGAACTTTTGATTTAGTATCTGTTGACGTTCTTTCAGTTAACCTCCACCCTTTCTCTAAAAATGAATAACTTTTTGTACAATTTGCTGTCGGAGAAACATATGAGCATGAGCATGATTGACCGCCTGAGGTTTCTATCCCGTTATTGCCAGATCAGCCATTATAACACAGAGAATTAACAGATGATGCTTGGGACTAGCATACATCCTCAATGTGTAAAAACTGGTGATCCCAAACTAAAGCAATACCGGCGCCAGCCTCGCCCGAATGCAGGTCAAATAGGGAATGAGTAGGAATATGTTGACGTGGTACTCGCTTTGAAGGACGCCGAGAAATCCTCTGCACTTCCCCGAGAAATCACTGGGATGGTGGATAAAATGGTTGGATTTGCAGCGGGATCCGTTTTGATAAACGCTGTGCTGAATTCAACTGACGTCGACAGTGAATCAGATATTTAACAATGTTCCCGGTTTATTCTCTGTCTCTGATGCACATAAAAGTTATTCAAACTTTGGCACCGATTTAAACCAACAGTAGTAATGCTGTTGGGGTCATCCACAAATGTGAGTGGTTTAGTTCTATGGAATACAAGAATACGTTGAAATATACAATTTGAGGACCGATTTAAACCAACAGTAAGGATACTGTTGGGGCCACTCCGAAATGTGGTTGGTTTATTTCAGCAGAACATAAAAATATGTCAAAACATCGAGTCGGAGGACAGATTATCGATATAAAATGAATTTTCTAACCTCTCTCTCTCTCTCCATCTCTCTCTCTCTCTCTCTCTCTCTCTCTCTCGCTCTCTTTTTCACACATACTCGCTCTGAACAAAGCTGGAACAGAGCACCGTTGTGCATCCGGGACAATTATACCCACATGCCTTCTACTGACGGTCTCGGTGAACTTCAGCATGACTCGAGACTCAACATACACTGTTCCAACCCAGCCCGTCATTTTTCCTGTTCACTCTATTCTCCGGACTATACACCTGTAAACACTTTACGCTACGAAACATGAGCACCTTCATATAACATAAAAGCCAAATCAACCTACCCCGAACATTTACGTTCGCCAACTATTCTCGACCTTAACTAATTACTGCTACATCACACATGCAAGCGGATTATTTTTTGAATCCTGGAGAGTGTGAGCGTTTAAGTGGAATAACTGTAACTAGAAAATGAGAAGAAAGATTAGTAAATTCCAACTACCTTTTTTGCTTATCTTGACAGATACGCGTATTTCGTCTACAATGTACAGACTCCTTCAGTGTCGTGTGCTCAGTCGAGTAATAAGGAGTGTATCGAATATAAGCTATCCACATACATTTGCGTTGTACGCATGTATTTGTGATGGTTTTTTATGCTCTGAACACTGCATGCTGTGCGTTTGACTGTCAGCTTTCTTTTGTTTACTTGTTTGTGCGGTTCAAATTCTGCGTTTTCAAAATGTCGTGTATTGAAAAGGAAGTGAAAATTAAGGTTCTGGACACATGGCTAAGTGAGAAGGGTATTACTATGCGAAAATTGGCGAAGCGGTTTGGAATTCATCATGCGAGTGTTAAAACCATCATTAATAAGTTTGGGGAACACTATTCTTTGGATGAGCTACCAGGAAGAGGCAGAAAACCCGGTTCTTCCAACCCGAATCCAGCGTATCAAGAGGCGAAACCACCTGAAGACCTACAAGAAGCAGAAAATCTCGAAACAAAGTGCAGAACAGAAGAAGCGAGCAGCAACAAGGGCCCGGAAATTGTATTCGCGTCTTTTGCAGCGTCCGGATGCATGCGTTTTGATGGACGATGAGACCTATGTAAAGGAGGACTCAAAAACCCTTCCAGGTCCACAATACTTTACTGCCGTCGTTGGAGAGGATGTGAGCGATGCGGACAGGTCGATTCAAGTGGAGAAATTCGGTCGAAAGGTACTGGTATGGCAAGCAATATGTTCCTGTGGTTTGAAAAGTCAACCATTTTTTACACTACCGGAACTATAAATGCGGAAATCTATCGATCTGTGTATCCAGAAGAGATTGTTGCCTTTATATAAGAAGCATAGTACACCTCCACTGTTCTGGCCGGATTTAGCGTCGGCTCACTATGCCAAAACCACTCTCAATTGGTTTGCGGAAAAGGGTATAGATTTCATTGATAAAAATATCAATCCACCAAATTGCCCTCAGCTTCGACCCATCGAACGTTACTGGGCAATCGTGAAGAGGGTCTTCAAGAAGACTGGTAAGGCAGCTGGGAACATGCAGGAGTTCAAAAAAATGTGGGCTCAAGCGTCCAAAAAATGCGATGCAACACTTGTCCGGAACTTGATGAAGAGCATTCGATCCAAAGTTCGAAAATTCGTGAAGGAATAACTTAAATTTCATCCGGTCTTCATTATGTTCAAGTTTAACCTCGTACAATAAAGGATCAATTTTTTGTATGAATAGAATATCGGTTTTCAACATAATTTGAAAAAAGTTTGTGGATAGCTTATTTTCGATACACTCCTTAGTACACGAAACTGAAGTAGTCTGCACATTACGTATCTGTCAAGATAAGCAATAAAGGTAGTTGAAATTAAATGGAAATTACTGATGTTTCTTCTCATTTTCTAGGATTGTTTGTTTCCCATGTGCTCATTTGATCACACACGCCACAGAACAATACGTTAACGAAACAATAGATACCGCGCTACGCCCGGAAAAACAGCAGCTCGTCACAATACATTGTACACAGACTCTCTCTACCGAACAATAAATAACCAAAACAAACAAAAAACGCGCTATGCCCGATACCTAAACCAACACCAAGGTGATACGACGCATACAGTAAATTAATAATAAAGATCATAAGTGAATTGCCAATCAATCATGATCCACACCGCACTATCATATCTCATTCTTTTCATTTGGAACTAGATATGGTGTGATGGTGAGCATGGTGAACCATTGGTGCGGTTCAAAATCATCTACCCAATCAATCAGGATCTACACTCAAAGCACCACCAGGAAGCAGTTTTATTTTTTTCTTTGCTCACTCAATCACTTGCGCCACCGAACAATTAATAACTTGAACAACAGTTAATGCGCTCGAAACAACCGTTCTCCACCGATGCTCGAAGCAGACCAGTCTTCAAGAGGTCTCCCCTAGGGATCATGTTTGTTTGATTTGTATGTCAAAGATGTTGAAGTTTGTGTAAGTGACAACTGTACGTTGAGACAATTTGCAGATGACGGCGTAATGTCTGTCACGGGACCCAATGGGATCAATCGATTTTACTGTACAATTTGTCTACTTGGGCTCTAGAGCTAGGTATTGAATGATCTATGGAGAAAACTGAGTGAGTAGGTTTTTTTTTTCTAGGAAGCCTAACCCTGCACAAACGAAGCTTCAAATTTGGGGTACACCTATAACTTATTCTATGCCATTTAAATATCCAGAGGTCTGTTTTTATTTAAGGTGCACATGGAGATTTCACATTGAGTATCGGAAGCAAAAATGCCAACAAAGGATCAACTTTCTATGCAAAATCACAGGATCTTGGTAAAGAGCACATCCGCAAGATCTTCTAACGTTGTACCGAATAACGATATTGTCGTTCATAGAATAGTTTTTGTTGTGTGTGCTAACTGGCATGTTGCCACTCTCGGATCGGTTTTTAGAATTGTCTATCAGGTTTCTCACCAAATGTGCAGTTTTGGACCCCCCAAATCGAAATCTTCGAGAAGCTGAACCCTCAAACTTGCTTCGTGATTGTGTACAACTTGTACATAATACAGGATGTCAGCTCTTTGCCGAATATTCTCAATCGTGTTTGCTTCTTTGACTTCAGAAATTCGGTTCATTTTGATTTTTATTGATATTTACTGCAAAGTTTGGCCAAGTTAATTCCACTAAGTCGTTCTTCACTAAAGGATCATTTATCTGCAGGCTTTGGTTTATACAATGAATATGTCGCTTAATTAGTGGCAATACACTTTACGCTAAAAATTATTGTTGGGTTACCGGACCCTAACCAACACCGATTGAGGGATAATTAATTATACTGCCAGTAGGGTAGGATACTGTAGGCGTTTTGCCGATAGCAGAATGTATTTTGGTTGGGTTCGGGGTTTCTTTTGGTAGTTCTTTCCATCCTTTTCTACACACCATATCACACATCCGTACACGTCCCAAGTAACAAATTCAATTTTAAGGTGCACTTGAAGAAGTTTTCAAGACTCATTTGATAATACCACGCATAAAACTATATATTCTACATAACATCCATAAAACAGCCATAAAACCCTCATAAGTTCTAAAAGGCCCATACTACAGTTCTCAATACTATTTCCCAAGGTTCGCTTAAGACTTGATAGTTTTATTGGTACATACTTGTAATGACAATCAAGACATGCTTAAAACTACCACAAGTTTTGATAGTCTTATGATTTTCTTTTTTAAGAACACTTCCAGTCCGTCAAAAATATGTTTCAAAGTTTCCATTTTTGGATTCGTTCTGCTGAATGGGAACGTATTTTGTTTATAGTTGAGTGGAAGCTATTGAAGAAAACAAAAATATCGATGTACATATGATGTTTCTTTTCCAAAGTGGATACGTAAATTAATTGTAAAATTGACCATAAATGCATGAGTTTTTTGCCTGCAATTGATAAATTTTTGATGCGAATTTCAGTTTATTGGTGTATTATAACATAAAAGTGCGAAAATTTTAATGCGCCACGGAATGATTGCTAGAACATTGATTTTTTAAATAAAAAATACTTGAAAATTCAACAATAAGGTGACAAGGCTGATCAATTTTTAGATCTTGAATAAATTGTGTCTACAATCCATTTTATGTTTCAAAATGTATTTTAAACAGCCGAAATTGTTCGTAGCGTTGGAAAAACGAGAGTTTTTTTATTGCATACATATGTAAGATTCCGAGGGAATCTAGAATAGCCCCGCTCGCCATTTTTTCAATGATTTTATACTAAAACTTCGCAAATAAAACTAGTATTTCTTGCACAAGACTAACAACATTCTTTGAGGAGCGCGATAAGTTCATCTTTATTTGTTCTATTCTTGAAAAAGATGAGTTACGCTTGAATAAAACTTGTTTGAATTGCTCTAGGTAAACAAGTCTTTCGTAATATAGCCATAAAATTAGTGTGGCGAAGGCACATCATAAACAAAGAACATATGAACGTTCAAATCAAAAGTGCCTTTGCATAATTATTGTTCTTAGTCATAATTCCAGCTTATAATTTATTGTTTTAACTCACCAGCTAAAGCCGATAAGAACCGAAAAAAAAATAACTTGAATATGCTACCAATGGTTTTGGGAAGTAGAACAGTTAATAATAAAGCGTCGACGGCTGAAACATCAGTTGAGCGAAAAATTTCTCTTTGGTCTATACGCTATACTTAACGGCAGAAGAAGTGCGCTGTGTAGTGGATCACTGAGCAATTCCAGCGCACTACTTCCGACTTTAGATTTAACGTTTAGATATTTCGTTTACTTTTAGCATACCAGTGACTGAGAATCCAATGGAATCCTGCGATGGCCAAAACAAAATTTGGCGTTGGTAGCTGAGATGAAAGAGTATTCAATATATTAGATAGGTTTTTATTGAATTTTCGCTTGAATGATCCATTAGTTTTTAATTTCTTCCACCTGTGTTCCCATTGTGACAGTTTGTTTATTTTTCACATAATGTTTTTTCTCAAGAGTATGTGCTCTTATTTAAAATCAAATGGTTCTAAGAGCGTTTTATGGCAGCATTTCCAAGATACATTTATCTTAAAGAAGAATGTCATAAAACTTTTTCAAAACTTTTATCAGGTTTTATGCAAGATGCGAAATGATGTATTGAGAGGAGGATCAAGTATCTTATAAAATTACTTATAAGGTGAATTACACTTATAAATGATGTAGTTTTATGGAGGTTTCTTCAAGTGTTCTTTAATCACTCTTAAAAACTGTTAATGAATTAAAACCAACTTAACTTGGAAAATGCTTTGATAAAACCGGATGAACTCCATAATGCTCTGATAAAACTACCATAAAACATGAATAAAACCAATTTGCATTTGAATTGTTATGCAGCACATACATGTTGTCCAACATACATTTTATTTGCAATATTTACAGAACGTTCAAACTGTTTTGCGGTACAAACACTTAACACAAATCATTGGTTTCCATTGTGGCTCTACTCCCATCCATCCTTCCCGAGAGTCTGAGCCGACACGACTATTAGCACAGCAGTTCACTCTCTAGCAACCAGATGATCCCTGCTGTGACGTCACCGATAACGATCGCCTGTGATCGCTGTTGCTATCGGTCGAAGTGGTGGGAGAATACCGTCTCGATTTGGTAGAACGATCGTTGGAGAGAACGTCCTCTCGTTCGGCAGTGGCCTAGTGAGGGTACGGTGATGTTATTCCCGAACAATTATAGTCTCACTTACACCGGATGAGTATTTCATTTCCACGGATGCTCCACGGAGTTCTATAGAGGCTATTTGCTCCTTGAGGCTGGTAAAGCACTCCTCTTATTTTCTCAGGAAAATACAGGTGCTTCTTAGTGCTTAATCATCTCTTAATATATCACCTTCGTTTCACATTGTTCAATTCTGGGCAATGAGAAAACGGACTCGCTAGCAATGGTGGGCGCTATGGAAAGTGATAGTTATGATCGAAAAATCACCTTCAATGATTTTTGTCCAATTTTTCGTCAACATTCAATTATCTCAGAGGTGTCGAATAAATCAAGACTTCGTGTGATGTCTCACCTTATGTACAATCATTATTCTTTGAACGCTCATTTATATATATATTTATATATTTGGGCTGAGCGACAGCAATCTTTGAAAATGTGGACAAGGTTACTAGGACGCAGATCATGTTATTTGGTAATATGGTGAGCATAGTGCAGTCAGATCTCGAGGTAGACAACCTATTGTACCGGTTCTAGATATTTTGGCTGAACGTGATCTGGAGTTTATGAAACTCATATACGTGTTTTGTTTTAGGAGTGCCTTAGATTGTATACTGGAAAAAATCCGGTGCTCGACACTAGCAAAATGGTTCATGATATCATAAAAAACGTGTATTTTCATGTTATGAACACACACCATGAATAAAAGTCATGAAATCATGAATCAGCTTGTTATGGTCCAATGTAACGCCACTTTGGCGTTATGTTTTTGATTTTTGATGACGAAAAGTGGCAACTTGATTCATGAAATCATGAAGCATCTGATTAGACTAGTCAGGAAAATCCGGACTTTTTTCGCTCCGGTCGGCATTTCTGGTTGGATTTTATAGATTTTGCTACGCTGAATCCAAATATGGGCTCAGAAATGCTGTAACACGTCCAGTTTTTGAGAAAAATGTGATTTAAACTCACAAAAACACGTACTTCCGTAGTAATATGATCTACCTAAGCAACAACCAGAATATTGGCTCTCCCCTTTGTAAGTTGGACTTGGATTTTATGGAACGGACCTCCCTGAATCCATTCGTGAACACAGATTTTTCGCAACACGTAAGATTGATGAAATAAACCGGGTTTTCATTCACAAAACTACGAATTTTCATGAAAATCAAGATTTCCTATTTTGAAAACATGAATTTTCGCTCCGCCCTTTGAATGTTGGGTTTGGATTTTATGAAATAAAAAAATAAATAAATGAAATAAAATCCAAGTCCAACATTCAAAGGGCGGAACGAAAATTCATGTTTTCAAAATAGGAAATCTTTTTTAATAATCGTTTATTTGTACAGGCTCAATCGAAGATAGGAAATCTTGATTTTCATGAAAATTCGTAATTTTGTGAATGAAAACCCGGTTTATTTCATCAATCTTACGTGTTACGAAAAATCTGTGTTCACGAATGGATTTAGGTAGGTCCATTCCATAAAATCCAAGTCCAACTTGCAAAGGGCAGAGCCAATATTCTGGTTGTTGATGAGGTAGATCATATTACTACGGAAATACGTGTTTTTGTGAATTTTAATAACATTTTTCTCAAAAACTGGACGTGTTATAGCATTTCTGAGTCCATATTTGAATTCAGCGTGGCAAAATCTATAAAATTCAACATATATACTTGAAGGGAGTGAAACACTGCCGACTAGTGTTAGTAACCATAAATTAAATTCATGAAAACATGCACTATTATTCATGATTATTGGCACCTATCATTTATGATTCCAATTTTAGCGACGAAAAAGGGCAGGTTGATTCATGAAATCATGAAGAAGCATTTCATTTGGAACTACGAAAAAAAATCATGAAAACATGAACATTATTCATGATTCCACATAGGTACCATGAAGCGAGTTCATGGTAACATGAAACATATTTATGAATATGAGAAAAACGGATTCTTTCAGGTATATAAAACGGATTCTTTCAGGTATTTGATAAGTAAATTCATTCAATAGTTTTTGGTTTTGTTTCATTTTATGTATGTTACGGAAATAGCATAAAAACATGAAAAAACATGAAGCATGAATGAGGGTCATGGTTCCATGACTCAGCGGTATGATATTTTATTCCGAATTGGATTCATCAAAACGGGAATTGATTTATAATAACGCTTGTGGCGATCATGACTCATGTTCATGCGAGCAGTTGTTATTATTCATGATAATTGTGGTTTCCGTCATGATATCATGAAGCATAGTCATAATGTCATGAAGTGACACATTTTATGATTTTATGAATTTGGCTACTTATTTTTTTCCGTGTAGTTTGTTTTTTTAAATTATAATATTATTTCCTTGAAAATGTTGAAATTTAAAACTTTACAGTAAGAAGAAGACGTTTTTTTTGTATACAGACTTCAAATTCCCGCCCCCTCTTCCCACACATGAAATCGTTCCCGAGTAACACATCTTAATGATTTTATGTTGAGTAAGCTTCGTTATAACCAAATCTAGTCATATAAAAGTATTTTCAACCGTTATAAAACTTGTGTTGCTTGGGTTATTACAACTAACCTCGAGGCGACAGCGAGTAATCGGTTAACCCCCTCCACACTGTAGTTTTAAGAAAACTGTATTTAAAAAAAAGGAAACTTGGCTCTGCAATGTTGATTCGATTGAGCCTGTACAAATAAATGAACGTTTAAAAAAAAATATTGACTAACCATTTAGATAACTCTCGCTGCTCCCTTATCAAAGTTTATGACAAATCAAAATCATCAATCTGGTTTAAGTCGATGTTTTCGATTTGGCAACTTGTAAATCCCAGTTACATTCACTCAAAAATGAGTGGCCACACTTTTGACGATAGTGAGACAAAAACTACTCAATATTAAGATCAATTTGTGGCAATTAACAGAAAGAAATCACTAAAACTATGATTATAAATGAGCAACACTGCTGTTTAACACGAACCCGAAAACAGCAGCACTGAACAATCCCAAACGACAAGCTTGTTATCATCTGTTTCCTCTGATTTTCACCGAGTTGGGTTGGAATCCGTCCATCGGTAACTGCCACTACCACCATCGTCCACCAAACGTATGCCAGAGTTCATCAGCAGACAGATCGTGGAGGCGCTTTGGTGGTGGACCCTCTTGTTACAATTCAACCGAAAAAAGAGACTATAATTTATTATCAAGAAACGTGCAGTCAAAAGTCAGACTGTCACACAACAGATATATAATCGTAGAATCATAAATTTGAAACATAAGACCTTTCTCGGTCGGTTGGAACGGTGTACGCTGGCTGCGCCAAGAAGGGAAGGTAAAGGGAAAAGTCACTATCTATGTTTGGAACCATTGTGCGACACAGCGACCTTGCAACAAGTGACTGTGTAAACTCTTTAAGGATCATCTTCTGTGTAGATAAGAAAGGCTATACTATGAGCTATCTTCCCTGAAGATTTTCGGCTCGGGTAAGCTGATACGTGTGTGTAGAACCTCATCCCGAGCTGATGAAACCCGGCTAAAATATGAGGGATAAATGGAACTATCATGTAGCGAGACGCTCGCCCTCGAATGTATTAATTCGTCATATTTCTCGGGATGGATCATTAAACGGAACAATTTCTTCTGCAGCTCAGAGTCGTGTTTGAATACTCCCTCCGAAAACGTGCTTACTTCCTATAGCGGATTCTGGTAAGCTCACAGCATTTTTTGCGCTTAAAGGGCGGTGTTTGCTGTGCGTGTTAAGTTGGATAAAGGCTCCTATTTCCATCTAGCGCCTACGTTTTCTGTTCGCTGCATTAATTATCTTCGGAAATATAATATGCTGAATGCGGTGTGTCCTTTTGAAATTTATTGGCTGTATGAACTTTCATCTATTTTTTTTATTTTATAATGTGATAATCAAAACAATGCATAAAGTCTCCCGAGTTGTCCTGACTTTCACATTTTTTTTTTTTGCAAAGCTGATAAAACTTATTAAAACTTCAAAGTTTGAATATTAAACTACAGTACTATTTAAACAATCTATTACAATTCAATCTGTTTTCTCAAGTAAAATCACCTCCTTTGTGAACCGTCAACCACTGCAGGACAAATAACACCACGAACGGGTTGCGAAGGCGTAACCGACCGAGACTCGCCAGCTCTGTAACAAGATCTCAGGCGCCAAATCCTCTTGTGGGAATAGATCATTGGCCGTTTAGGTTCGTATTATAGTGCTATTATTTCTTTTTCTTGCCGTCTCGCGTGGCATGGAGTTTGAACACCATTTCGCTGGGATCTCAAGATTCTCATCTCATTCTTTCTCTCTTCAACATCACCACCGCTATGATTCGGGGTCCAACTCAACACGGTTGGTTTTTCGGTGAATCACAACACCGATCGTGACGGATAGGGGTGCAATAAAATTTATACGATTGAGCGGTCCGCTTGATGGTGCCCCAGAGTATTATAATGTTTATTGCCACCATATTCCAGAGTTGGAAAGTAACCCCATCTCGTACGATCGTCCTGAAACTGTCGAATCGATAACGATCACACCGGTGGACCAGTCAAAGCTTTTCGTCGGTCAAAGATTTGTGTCCGGCTTTATTGAGGTGCAATAAAATCCACTTCATTGATATGACATAAAAGTTTCTCAAAGAAACGTGATCCGGAACAGCAGACATTTTGATCGATTGCGATAGGTTCAGTTTGATCTTATGCTGCCAATCCTTTTTGATAGGATAGTTTATTTTCCGCCGTCCATCATCAAGCCTAATATCAAATTGATTTACTCAGTTCAACTCAGTTGATACCCTCTTCACAACGAGTTTATAAAGAGCATCG
This sequence comes from Aedes koreicus, assembly GCA_024533555.2. Classification (NCBI taxonomy): domain Eukaryota; kingdom Metazoa; phylum Arthropoda; class Insecta; order Diptera; family Culicidae; genus Aedes; species Aedes koreicus. The sequence goes on from JAHHFK020003840.1 coordinate 161,417, forward strand.
TTACATCCTTACATAATCCTCGTAGTAGAGCATAAGAAGCATACGCTCGACTGCGTGTGAATAGTGAATAGGATTCCGAGGTTAGGTTATGTTTGGTGCACGTGTTTCCCATCAGGCCCCGGTGAGTGGCGTCGTTGTTGGCCGGAGCTCATTATTTCGACGTTGCACGTGCATTCTCAACGGGAGTCAAATGCTCTTCAAACAGTCAGTCAGTCAGTAAGCGCCAAGCGGCTAGGAAGGTAGGTATATTTTCGGTTTCATTATTTTTTATTCCTGCCGTCTGTCACTCTCCCACCACCTTTTTTCCGGATTCATACTTGATACTGCCGAGGACAACCGAGGAAGTACATATTTTTCCGCTAGTCACCATGTTTCCTGATTCACTCCCTCATTAAAAATGTACGGTTGCACGAATAGAAAACGTACAGAAATGATGGGAAAAAGGTACGGCTCCTTCTGTGGTATCAATTTGTTTACGGCCATACGTCTCTTAATACGATTTTAGTCAGGATTAATTGAGAGGACTCGTGCCTTGGAAAAGAACCCTACTGTACAGTAGATGGGTTTTAATTTCTCAATTTTGATTACTTGAAGGATACTTTATTGCCATGCATTGCTCTTTAGTGATTCGCGAGTTATTATATTAACGTAGTTACTCAATCCTCTCATTGCAGCTAACTTCTAATTTTATAAAAACCTGAGAGATAAGAAAATAGAACAATTTCAAGTGGGATAATTTCCTACTATGCCTGAAACCTTCTAGCAACGAATACTTATTTTATGGAATTGATTTGAAATAACTTACTTTTAGTGTAATGAGACAAATCGAAACGAAAATATAACCAAGGTGGTGGTTAGATTGCGTTGTGTTTCTATCTACACAGTTTGAAAGAAACATTTTATTTTCTGCGTTACCTAATGCGCATAAAAGGAATGCTTGATTTGGCATAAGTTAATGGGATCTTTAAATATAAATTTAAGCTAGATATCGCTGGAATCAGGGCAGTTTTAAGGAAGATTTCAAACAATGTTGTGTACTTTTCGAAAGATTTAGTTGTTTACACTTGGTTTGGCTTGCAATTAAACAAGGGGAAGTTTTACACGTTTAGTAAAATTAGTTTTTTTTTCTGTCTAGGAATTATTTTTGACTGAAGACAATCTCTGACGATGGATATAAACTTTTAATTTCACAATATATTTCGAATAACATGTTTTTCATAAAGTTTGTTTTGTTAGATCTGATTGATTTTATTATTGAAAAACACGAACAAACAGAGATGTCTTAGAAATCTAAATCAACAAACTTTGACTGAATTGAAATCCAAAAACTTTTGAATTTCAATCCGTACAATATGTGTGTATAGAAAACGTGACGAAAAGTGTGGACGACCTTTCCAAACAACACTAGATGAACATTGAAAACGGTTATATTTGCTTACACCAATCACATTAAGGGTTCATTAAAAAGTTGTAAAAACATTTCACGATATGTTTCTCATTCAGGCTGCTAGAATGGACCTTCTTTCATCAAATTATAAGTAAAAAATTATGTAAAATTGCCAACGCCGGTGGTGTAGTGATAAGCGTGACTGCTACTTGGCACCCCAGTGGGTCTGGGTTCAATCCCAGTCGAGGTCGGTGGTTTTTATGAGGCGAAAAAATCTGGTCACGTCTTCTTACGGAAGGAACGTTGGTCCCGGTTCATGTGTTGATGAGTGCGATATGAAGGAGCCAGGAGGTGGAGTCGTCTTCCTGGCGTCGGTGGTTGTCACCAGGTTATGAGTAAATAGGCCGACGAAAAAAAAACGAAGAAAAAAAATATGTGAAAGAAGGTTTTCTGAAAATTAAATAGATAAGATAGATAAGAGATAAGAACCCAAGGTTTGTCTCACGGTTCTGGATAGGAGTTTTGAACAAAAACGGCTGGCATAGAGAGCTCGAAATTTACCATACTACCTCTACGCGTGACGTGGTTAAGTATTCGAGCTGCTATAGTTAGGGCCAGGGCTGGCAAATGTCATTTTTAATGAAAAATGACCAACGATTTTTACCGAATAGCGTCTGAAAATCTCACCGGGCGAGAAAACGATGACGAAGATTTTCTTCTATATCTCATCGATTTTTTCGTCATGACAGCACGTGATAGTGTTTTGGTCATCGCTATTACCAGCATATTTATTGATATAATTGTAAGTTTCATCACAAAACTTCAAATAAAATTTCCACTATATCGATTACACAGTATTACTTGGTTAATGTCAAATAAGTTATGTTAAAAAGAGGTCAGACGGACCTCTTTCCTAAGCCCTCGATCCCTGGTCTAGCCACGGGGACCGCTGAGGGTGGGTTTAACAATAACCTCTTTTATTATTCTGGCGGTAGCTCGAGCTTGATACGGTTATCGTTCAGGATCGGCTGTGGGCATGGATAAATACCCGATCAAGAAACCAAAAGAAACCACTTGTTTTAGCCAATTTACTTTTTATTTATCGACTTACTGATTGTGTGGGTGTGTACGGTGTGAAATGTTCCTGCCGGCCGGTGGTGAGCTGCTAAGACACGTGGTCGACGGACTGGCACTGTCTACGTCGTACGATACGTCCGCGCTGGATTGGCGGTATGCCTGCTGGGTCGCCTGATACCCTGGTCGATCGTTGGTTGGATCGGACGCTGGTGGGATGAACGGGGATAATGGGTTGGGCAACTATGCCCTCCGGACTTAGTAGCTTTTATGCCGGGAATAATGGGTCCTGGGGTATCACAAATGTAGGACATTAGCGTGGCTACGGGGGACACTTGAACACATGGTTCAACTATGAGCTTTTTAATGCTCTTACCTGAGACAACCTGTTTCTCTGTATTCTGTCTAGTTGGAACTCAGTTTTAGCTTCTTTTTTCCTCCCTGTATAAACGTTAACTTTTCACGTCTGTTCGCTTCGAAGCTCTGGATAAGAAAGAGCTTATCCAACCCCGTAGCCTGTCCCCCCTTTTCATCCCTTTCATCCATTCCATTTCGCATTTTGATGGGTGCAGACTCCCTTCTCTGGCAATTCTCTTTTGGCTCATTTCCTTGTATAGTGTGTGTTTTTATGTGAAGTGTGTTTACAAATTTTGTTCTGCTTATGGCTACTCCGGAGTATACATATGATTTCTGTTGCTAACATTAACTAACATTTAAACACTTAATTCTTACTAACAACTAACCACTAAACATTTATTTATTTATTTATTTATTTATTTATTCAAAACTAGGGTAAATAATCTCAACTGTAACAGTTAATTAGAAATTTGTGAAACAAAATCGTATGAGAAAAATCTATGGTGGATGGTGGGGAGTTGAAAGAAATGTGGTTGGTTTTGTGGGGGAAGGGGGGTTTTTTTTTGGGGGGGGGGGGGGTGGGGGGGGGGGGGGGGGGGGGGGGGGGGGGGGGGGGGGGAGGGGTGGGGGGGGTAAAGTGTTTGAAAAAAGAAAGAAAAAAAAGGGAAAAAAAAAGTTTTGGGGGGTTGGGGAAAGAAAAAAAAAAAAAAAAAAAATAAAAATAATTAAGGGGGGGGGGGGGTGGATGAAGGTGGGGGTGAAAATTTGGAGATAACGCTGAAAATTAAATGTTTTTTTTTCAAACTGTGTAAAATATGGTGTAGTAATACACTAAAAACAATGATGAATTTTAAAAGACTCGTAAAATTTACCATCGTTGAATTGCAAGCCAAAACAATTAAATTCAAACAGACAGACAACAGATCTGATTTTATGATGCCAACAGATCTAATTTTATAATGCCTTAACGATTACATAACAAGGTTAAACAAAAGCAATTACAAATTTGAAACATTTGCGTTAGTTTAAAATTAACATTATTTACCGTGAACAAAAACATTACGCATCAAAATTGCAAATCGATACTTTAGGCATCCTTTCACCAAGCTTCTCACTAACACACAGGCAGTTTAAGTGATCCTATCTAAACACGAAAACTGTGCTGTTGTAATCATTCATAGGGCTGGTTTCCATTCAACCAGAGTAATTATGGCTTCGAAATAAACAAGGTTTATCTAACAGACTTGTCGCTCAAAAATACGAAGCAAGTGAAGGAGCTGTACGTAAGATTTTGTGAAAGTTTGAAGAGCTCGGAACAGTGGAATAAACATGTCTATGTTGCTCAGTACTTTTTTGTCATTGTAGCTCAAGGTTCTTTTCTATTAAATTAGATCATTGGATATTAATAAAATTAATAAATGCTTTTCAATTCTGCTGATTATGTTATAAATACGTACATATTTTTTATTATTTAGTATAAACTTAAATGCCATAATGCATGTTTATACTTCATTTAATTACGAAATGGTTTGGCAAAAAAGGTTTCACATTCCGGAGTTACATTCAACTACCAATGATTGAGCTGTAATGAGGCACCAAGCAGCATATAATTTTCATAGGTCTATCATTGTTTCAGTTATTTCATCATATTGTATTATTTACAATCAGGTAGACCAGGGAAGGTAAGATTATTATTATAAAGAAAAATACTCTACATTATTATATGAACATCAATATGTTATACATCAAATAAAAAGGGTTGGGAAGGGATAGCATAGCATAGCATAGCATAGAACATTTGCACAAAGCGTGGGGGGAGTCACCGAGATAAGCCTATCCACTTCCACTCAACATTTCGCCAAAAATGTAAAGTGTCGTAGACCCGCTTCTCTCTGCGCACCTGGCCACGTCCTTACAACTGTTTGAAAAATTGATAATTGTCTTGACATCTATTGCCGAAAGTGCTGGGAACCCAAACAACCTTCATAGACGTTCAAGAGATAAAAAATTGGCGAATTTCAAAATTTTATTTGTAGAATGGTTATATGTATACAATATTGCAATATGGTTGTAAAAAAAATAATATGTTGAAATTATTAATAATGATAGGCATATGATATACAGGGAAATGATATATGATAATAATATACAGCTTGGTGTCTCTTTAGAGCTCAAAGTCAATAGGAGAACATAATATGCGTATGTACAAAATATATCCAACGTCCACTGGATTGTTACTGAAAAAAAATAATTAGATAAGTATTAATATCCTAATAGTCCTGGAAAAGCTGAAAACAGATAGATCATTCCAAATATCAATGAAAGTTTTTTTTATAAGACATGTGGTTGAAAATTTTCTTTATACTGTCCTAGTTACATTTCAAAGATAGAAATTGGAGCGATCGAAGAGCCCTGTTTGATGATTTCTGAAATAAATAGCTTATCTTACCATAATACTACCAAATAAAATATTTAAATATAATCATATACTGCTTATAAGCGCATGCCAGTCTTTTATGAATATAGTAGTTGAAATTCAGAAGTGCAATTTCAAAGTAAATGTTATGCTGAAATGCTGAAAAATAAATTGAGCCTTTGATGCCCGTCATGTTGCTCCAGGGTCTTACATGGTTTTAGAATGCAAAGATGATTCCAAAGCGTGCTGAAATTGTTAATAACATGAGATTGTAAAATATATAATATGATTTAAAGGTACACGATCTTCAGTCGCACCCCCTCACTTCGCTATTGTCAGATTGACAACATTGCCCAGGCTACGCCAACCAGCGTCTCCATGTTTCAGCTGGCAGTCTTTTGTGATCATATGACTCGTGGAGGCGTGAGGTAGGAACTTGTGAGGACGAGAGGTCGGTCGCACCCTCCTTCGAAGTTGTCAACTCACCATTTGAAGCCCACTCATTCCAACTGAGTCACTCAATAATGACGCGGATTTTCGTAAAATTCACACATATTCAACCATTTCACATATACAGTTTTACGCTTTGGTTATCATGGTACTTGTCCCACAATTATACATATGCAAAATGGTGAAGGCATAGTAAACTGTCACAAACAATGTGGAAGTGCGTTTGGTTACTAAGTTTAGTGTAGTTTAGATTTCAATGAAAATTGTCTACAAAAAACGATGGCTCTTCAAAAAATATTACAATTATTTATTTCAACAGAGGATTCGATGCAACTTTGACGCATGGTTACTTGGTGACAAAGGGAGATTGATTTTATTTCTCAACTCTTTTTTCTTCAAGCTTCTTTTTTTGACATTTTTTGTTCAACCCTTTTTGTCTTCTTAAACTTAAAGCTTACTGAAATGTGTTAACGCGCAGGTATCTGAAATACTGTCATCAAAGCAGTCACACAGATCCAGCAATGTTCTGAACTCTGAGATGCGGATAATACCTACCCTCTATTGGTAAAACAGTTTTACAAAAAATTGAGACTTTAGACATACTATTAAATAAAAACAAACAACATTCAGAGCATAATTAATTCTATCTTCAGTTTTGGAAAATCTATTGTGTCTAATACATTCTGAACATTCACTTGTTTTAACATTTAAGAGTTCAATACCAACAATCATTCCAGGAGACATGATACCTTTATACCCGAGAATTCAACAACAACAATGAGAAGGAATATTCATACCCAACTATCAAAATCGCTTTTTGTGATATAAATATGTATAATGTAAAGACGATCTTTTATGCATTTTTTATGTATTTATTGAAAATTAATTTATATAAATAAACGTGTTCCGGTGACGGTCAACTAATTATTATTTGCATTCTGTTACACTGCCTAATGCTTTATTGATCTACACTCTGTACACTTATCGCTGCTCCCTTAAAACCATAAATAAAGCAATATTCCCTCATTTTTTCCCTCAACATCTACATTCTTAATCTCATTCGAGCAGCGTTCACAGAAAGAAAACAGTACGATAGTGTCTCGTTAATTCATTATTTAATGTCTAAGTACATTTAATTCATCACTTACAAAAATATTCAAGTTTCGAATTCTCCCATCTTACGCGGCACGTCAAATAACAAACTGGACGAAATTTTCTAAGTCTTCACAGTAGGTTTGTTACAATAGCTTAAGTATGATTCAATACCGTCGGAGATTGTGGTAATATGTTACAACGTGTCTTTGAGCGCTCCTGTATTTTTATTGTGAAAAGCATTTGAATCGTTAGTTGAGATCTAGAAAATTTATCTTAATATTTCGTTCTGTACAGGTTGTTAGTTTTGACCGTCCAGTTAGTTGTTACTCTCTTTGTCCTAATGTAAAATTTCAAAACTAAGAATAAATTTTCCGCTCTCACATATCTACACACGAATGAAAAAACTCTTATTTTTTCTTATAAGCTACACACATCATCTCTCCATTGCTACTCTTATTAGTACGTATACAATTTATGGGGAGCTGTCACTGCTGCTGGTTTGGGGCCTTATCCCGCGCTCTCTCATTCATCAAATTTGAAATTCAATGTTCAATGTTCAATGCTGTTGCCAACCAAGCCATTCTACTGCGGCTGCTTATGTTTCTGCTTATTCATTTCCATTTTTACTTGCAAGCGTAGGTAACATTCGCATATTTATTCAACCATGCATCGATGCCCTCCACTCGTGGAGACCTCACAGCACCGAGCAGCATTGTTGATGGCATACGGGAGGGAAAGGAAGCAAACAGCGAGCTTTCTGCGAATAATCTTCAAGGGCTCGGAGGTCTACCAATGCGGCTATTACTACTACCACTACTGTCACGGATGAATGGGTATTTAGGATGGGAAAAGGATAGATAGCCGACGACAGCGACGTCCGACAATGGCGACGTAGGAAGAGTGGGTTAACAAAAGCCACAGCGCGAGTTGCGAGGGGATGATGATGCTGATTTGATCTTTTCATCTTTCAATCAATGCCTGCCGATGGGTGATGGAGTAAGCCACTGTCAGACGTGGCTTTATGTTGTGGGGTTTTGGATGGGTTTGAGGGTGTGCAAGCATATGTGATGTTAGCCTTTGTGCCGTCTTCAAATGCACTGACTCTTTATCAAAAGTCACTTTTCAATTTGACGTATGGGGAGCTCGGTTAAAAATTACACAACGTTAACATTGATACTTGATGCGTTTACAATGCGGTTCGATGAAGCATTGCAGAACACGTGGGAAGTGATTTCGACGGAGGATTCCATTCGATGTCAACGCTTTGTAACGAAATTGCAATCTATTATCAAACGTTTTTTTTTTTTATAGGTTCATGTTAAAACTCACAAGCCCCCTTCAAGCATAGTGTAACAAAGTTTTGTAATACATAAATCGTAAACAAATTTTCTCTGCATGTAAGAAAATCACAATAGGTTTTGCATTCTGTCCACTAATGGACAATTCATAATTTTCATAGTGAAGTTAATATTTATGCATAAAAATTGTATTTAATCGCACACGGAGACGTAATTTGCAAAAAATGTTGCAAGCAGAGATTGCATTTTGCTAAAATATTTTATATAATACATGAAATGTCTCATAACTTTACGTGATTTAAAATGTAAACGTGTATGTTATGCGACACTATAATTATAATGGACATAAATTCACACTTCATTTTCGAATGTGTAGCATGCGTAGGAAACGTAAGCAAATTCCTTTAAATTTCACTCGAAAAAGCATATCCTTTGACAGATAGGTCATTTTCGTCTGCGACTTTCATACTTCTTCAGTGTTGAGTGTTCGTCTTGGTTTGGAAAAGTTTTTCAGTTTTTTATTTCTTTATTTTTTAATAAGTGGTCAAGTGTTTGTATAAATTTTCGAAGCTTGCCACTTACAATCGTTTTACTAATACTCTCGTAAAAGTGTTTTTTTTTTAAGTATACCTTGGAGTCTTTGACGAAAAACACTATGATTGGTTTACATTCCATGTTTAGTTTTCAAGATGGTAACGAATGAATAGCACATGCGCGAGCGTACGGATCAGCACGACCGTAAGGCAAATCCTGACTTGTCAATACAGGAACTTTCAGAAAAGTGGATTTAATTAAATCCACTGTTTAAGATGAACTCACACAATTTTCGGAACGTTTGACGGTCGACAGGAAACCAGGAAGTGATAAAAACATTGGACGTGCTGGTCCTGTCATAGACCGAAAGGCAAAGAGGATATTGAAGGAAAACTGGAAAGGAGAAGGAGAACCCTTGTTTTATCCCAAAAACCAAAAAAACGTTTGGGGCTGAAGTCGTGTAGAGTAAAAACAGTTCCAAATCCAAACTACAATTGAAATATAATGCGAAATTTGTGTTTTAATTTTGTTTTGGATACCGATTATTTTGAATACAGTCAAAGTCAATGGTCAAAGTGATTAGAAGCGAAATAATTCCTTAAACTCGAATCATTTTGGAATGAACTTGTTATGACTGTTCAGTGCAGCGATATACGACGAATAAAAGCAGGTTGCCTTTTTTACAAATAGGTATTAAGTTGATAATAATTAGTGTCGACAATAGTCCAAAGATTAAAAAAAACAGTAATTATAGACAAGACATACCAATTTCAATCTTTAGTTGGTGGCTATTGAGTGGTTCTTACCCTTGTTGCACATAAACAATTACTAGGTTGTCAAGATTAAATAACCTGAATTGTATCATAAGAAATTTGATAGAACCAAATCGAGTTGCATCAAACTTACTAAAGACATCCCGGCATGCTCTGTCTAACACCAAGGAACGGTGCATTCCCACCTTCTTGAAAGCAAAGGTAAGCGAAAACATACCCAATCACACTCACTGTGATGACTTTTCGAGAACCCATCATCTGTGTAGGTAAAATCATAACAACAACTAAACAAACCAACGTCCGTCAATGGCCGCTCGCAGCATAGTTACCCAACAAGCAATAAAGTTAAGAAAAACGCTTAAACTTAACATAACAAAATCATAAGTATGTAGCATTCTGCACCGTAATCATATGTGCATACATTATTATTAGGTACTCCCTGCAGCATGTGCTTCGTCGGTTCAGTTTCTGAAGCTCGTTTTACAATCTTCCTTTTGTCCCAGTCACCACCGTGGCCAGCCCGTCAGTAGTTTGATCGTGTCTTTTACATCTTTTTACATATTTTATTTGACTTCGGAACGCAGTGCGACGTACGGGTGGACCGAGTAGATGCGATTCCCAATGGGTTTTGCACACCCTTGAATGGTTTTTATGTGCAGCAGTAACTTCTAGCAGCAGCAGATTGTCAGATTGGTAGCAGTAGCAAAACATGAATTTGAATATAATAACATCATTGTTAATGCGCAATTGGCAATCGCCGTGAGCGCGCAAGTTCGTTTCCGCTTTTTTTTGGCAGTCGCTATATTTTGCGGTCAGTTTCATTCCCCCCCCCCCCCCCTTTTTTTCGCGCCGTTCACGGACGTTCAAAAAATCCTGGGTTCTAATTTGTTTATGCTAATATTTCGGACAGTCAACTCTCTTCGTGTTCCTTCTCAAAGGACCCCTCAAAGTTCAACTCACGCCGAACCTGATGACAAGGCAGTCGTCGGTCCTGCTGCGGTTCTGGTCCTGGTTCTCGATGTTCCCCATTGTAATCATTGCTGTCACAACGACGATGATTGGGGGAATGGTGGTTGAGGTGATGGTGATTGCGACCGTAGCGTTCGTACAGCATCCGCCGAACCGCTACCCTTAGGCACTAGTCCAGCGACGATGGGCTGCCGGGGCCGCCCATGATGTACGACCCGGGGCTGTGGGACACGTATCCATCGAGGTCGAGCGAACCTTCCCCCTTGTCCGAGTCGAGGATTTTACCCTCTTGCTTCATCATCATCCGGCGCCATTTTGCGCGTGCGTTCTGGAACCAGACCTGGAATAATTGAAAGGAAAATAAAGGGAAGAAACCGGAATGAACAAAGACAATTTTCAACAGGAGTATTCGACTGTGGGAGTGTAAAGGAAGTTGTCGTGCTGTGTGGGTGGTAGGAATTGTTTGGGTGGTATTTTTTTTTCTATGGTTCATGCCTCTCTTTAAAGATGGTGCTCGTTAGCACAGAATGAGCTATTTCTTTGGAAGAGGAGATTTTCTTTATTTCCCGTGGCATGAGATTGATTGAGAAAACAGATCCGGCCATTTGTCTCACAGGCATCCAGCAATTTGAATAATTGCAATTTGTGAATTTTGTGAACCGTAGCTCAACCGCTGTACAGCGTATAATTCTTACCTGGAGCACCCGCTTGGGCAGCCCTGTCTTTTGCGAAAGCTGTTTTAGATCCTTCGCGTCCGGATTGTGATTAATAGCGAAGTAGGACTTCATCGTCCTGAGCTGGTGGTGCTTGAAAGACGTCCGCATTCGTTTGGCTCGTGACGACGATCCAAGGCCTCGACTGAAGCCCAAGTCTAGGTACTCGGTGTTCAAATCTGCAAATAGGCCGGGAAAAAGATAGAAATCCTATTTAATACAAATTTGTGGCCGAAAACTGTCTCTGCTGGTCGGGGTGCAAGAAAGGTTGTGCTCTGCGCACACGTTCAACGACAGTGTGAACGCAGTTGCTGTTATCTTGGTTGATGGTTAATGAGCTTTTGCCGAGTTTCGAGGCGAAAAAAAAACACAAAACATGACTACATATGACATACAACTCGTCGGAACCCTGAGGAATCATCCGAAAGTACTTTTGCTCAAACCTGGTAATAATCGTAAAAGTAATAAGATGTCTTCATTGCTCTGAACATAAGAGCGACCGCTGTGGGGCTTAGGGTTTTACGACCGCGAATGTCGTTTCTCGTTCGTAGGGAGCGCAGTTTAAGTGCCAACCAAGATTTGGCTTCGGGGAATCGCACACTCCAACATGTATCGCGAAAGCTCTCCCTCTTATCGTCGAATGAATGAAAAATAAGATGGTGAAGAAGAAGAAGTGGTAACGGGTGATGATGATCTTGAAGGTCGCAAGAGTTAAATTTATGATTCCCTTGTCGCCGTGATGCTTAGCCCCGGTGGGAGAGAGAGAAAGGAGAGTCAAATGTAGGTAATAAACATTTGGCGCTGGAGGAGGTTACCTTTTTCTTATTCTGGGAAATGCGAAGCTCCACAGGTGTAATGACAACAAGATTGTTTAAGTATTTAAAATAAGAAGTTGGTTGCTTCTTTAAAAAACAACTCATGCCATCGACAATTCTTAAATAATAATTGTGGAATAGCATACGGAACACTTCTGCAGCTATCAGATTTCTGGTAATGGAAAGGTTTACTAATAAAGCAAATTAATCAAAACAAATATTGAATGCATAATTTTACAAGACTGTCATTCTTGGACTGAGCATGAATTTCCTTGAGTTCACATTCATACATATTAAATCAAGAATTTAAAAAATCCTTAGTCAGAAAACAATTCTGTTTTAAGCGTGAGATCCAAACTTTCAACGCTGGGTTTTATAAAGCACAAGAAATGGGTAAAAGTCTTTGTTTCCCAATCCCCTAAACATAGGCTTTCGGAAACAGTAAACACCAATCCATTCTGCTTCTGCTTACTCAACCTGTCAAATTGTCACATCATTTTGTCTATCCTTCATCTTGAATTAAAAAAAAAAACCACAACCTATCACATTCATCTGCGTCATTGTAGTGACATAAAATCTACAAACCATCAAGCTAAACAACCCATCGCTTATCGTTTTTTTATGGCAAAACGTAAAACTTTCATTCAACATTTCCCTCCTCAGCGCCATAATCGTTCCTCCGCCGGTCATCGTTCCCGTTAAAGTTTATCGCATTTCAGAGTTTGTTGGAGTAGGTTGATTAAAAGAAAAATGATCATTCGACGGGCTGTGAGTGAATGTGTATTAGTTCCCGAATAGACCCTTGTCGATCTCGGTTCGCAGCATCATATCCCATTGAGAGATTTCAAAGCTGGCGGTATTGCTGTCGGAGTTCCTCGTTATTTTATAGTCACCCCGTTAAAGATCCACACCATCTATTCCCACGGTTTTGGGTGATGTGTTGTGCTATTTGGAGCCAGCTAACGCCGAAATCCGGTAGCCGAAGGTATCGCCGGCACCGCTATCGTCGCGTTCGTTTGAAAATGGGAAAAAAAGGAGGCACCTTTAAAGAGCAACAAGTCAAACGATTCGGCAAGTTAGGCTCATAAAAAATATCCAAGATCTATGCTTCAATACGCGCCAACTTTACACAAAAAGAAGAAACAGTTCAAATAGACCAACGCCAAAGAACATCAAACATGATGCTGGATGAGTAGGAAATTATACGGGATCACGTCTAAACGACGGCGGAATCATCCAGAAAACGGCTAAACATAGCTTCTTGGGGCTGGGATCCTCCCTCGCACTCAAACACATTGTACAGGATGGCACCTATAGCCGATTGAATAAACCGAAATTCGGTAGCTGCCACCGTCTGGCTTCGAGGGATCTAAGAAAAAAAAAGATCAATAATAACCGGCTTTCGGTTCGATGCAAACAGCCCGACCCAGACAGGGCGAGACAATGATACTCCGGGAAGGTGCCCTGAAGGCGTCCGAATCGATTGTTTGTCCGGTTGTTGGGAAGTTTAAGTTGGTAGTCAGTCGTGAGCAGTAGGTTACTGGAGCCACGAGAAAGACAGCCGCTTGGCAGTCGTGCTAATGTCAATTGTAAACAACATGCCGGAGAGGTTGTTTCATCATTTCCATGGAGGTGAGATGTGAAATTCTTTGTTAAGAATTTTCAAAGACCTGTTGCAATGGGGACCTTAAGCAGATATGATTTTAGAAAAAAAAAGTCTAGCACTTACATAACATTTTGAATATTAGCTTTTCCAAAGAGAAATCGTAGATTCAGGAAGATTTAAAACTTTCAAGTTATTTTTAACAACATGATACTTTCTAATTTCAAGGTGATTCTCATTCGTTTCTTATGAAAAAAAAAACCAGAATGCAAAGTTTTAACTTTTGTTGTACTGTAACATTTTCTTAAGAAATACCATTTAGATAAATTATAATATGGTGCCTCATTTGAAAAATAAACTAACTTTGTAGTACATGCAACGATTACCACAAAAACACAGTGAATTTTTCACAAGTTTCCTTAGCAAGTTGTTTATTTTCAAAATGTTCAAGAATCTTTTATTTTAGCTACTGTGCAGCACAGTAATTCATCCACATAAACACAAGTCAATCGTTAAGATCAACTAAAAGCTTTTATTTCATAAAACATTTCTAAGCGCATTGTCATCCTATTGTAATATCTCATGAATAAAGATGGACACAAGGTGTATTTCAAAAATACAAATCCGCACATCGAGCGAGCAATGACTACATAAATCCAAGTGCATTGATAAAAGGTTGAGGAGTTTGTGACATCTTATGTAAGGGGAGAAGGAGCATGAGCTGACGCAATGAGCAATATCGATTGTAACAAAACCAGACAGTTTTAATAAAAGTTTAAATGTTACTAAAGAGAACTCGAAATATACTTTTTTTCAAAATAGTTAGTTGTAATTTGTATTAAAGAACTCAAATTTCAATTTCAAAATTTCATTATAAATCTCGTTCCTATGCTAAAGGAATTGTTATAATAAACTGGTAGTTATTCTGAACAAAGCCTTTCTAAATGTTGTAGTAGAATTTTCAATCATATTTGTTTGCAGGAGATTTTCCGCATTTGTTTTTTTAGGATATGATAAAATTTATGTTTTATGTAATTTTTGATGCTTGATGATGAGCAAACCGGCTGCCTTGTTATAAGCTTGTTTCTTAAATACGGCAGTGTTTTAATTTATTTATTTACCGTGATCTGTTCTCTAATTAAAAAGTTCGAAGACAAGAGGTTGAAATACACAAGGTCGATAGACAAAAGGTCGGAATAAAGAGCAGGGAGACAAAAGGTTGAATGGACAAAACGTCGAATGAAAAAAAGGTCTAAAGGCAAAACGTCGAATAAATAAAAGGTCATATCCCTTAAAGGGACAAAAGATTGAATTATAAAAAGTGACAAATGAACAAATACCGAGAAAACCAAAGAGAGAATGCAATAAGATATCGACATCAATTACAAAATTGTTCGTAGAAACATATAGAGAGCATTAATTTTTTTTTTATTTCGCATTATTGGGAATAAGATAGTTCATGAAATGTATCTCAAATGACCTTAGAGCTTAAAATGTGTGGGTCTGTTGATTATATTAACTTTTGAGTATTATAATGCTTATGAATAAATATTGAATTTAGAAGGAAAGATTTTTCAGATAAACTAAAAACTGTCAAAATTATATATTAAACAAAAAAACAGTCGTCTCACGGAATGCCTCATTAAACACCTTCATCATAATTTTATGACTGTACTCGAAAAGTTGAGACACAAGTAAAAGCTTACAACTTTTTAGCGTGTAAGTAGAAATTGATGTAATTGTGACTGAAACTAGCTTAGAGTGCAATGTTGACGTTAACAAAATTTCATCACAATCTGAGATGGCATCGAAATAAGAGCAGATCCACCAAATCCACCGTGGAAAGTCTCACAGAAGGATCGGAAAACACCTGGGATGTCCTGGATGGTGAAGTCATTCAAGGAGACCCAGACGACCCAGCGGCGGTCAAGCAGCGGCAGAAAATCAAAGACAGCTGTTTCGGTGATGGAAAGAAGTCTGTTGAATCTGTCCAATCGTCGACCGAACATTTCGATCCACGATGTGGTGAAGAAGGCAGAAGTTTCCTTCTAGTTTTTCGAAAAACAAAAACAAAAACGATGAAACGTGCCAGCCTCCACGTCTACAAGGTCAGGAAGGTACCAAACTGGAACGACAAACAAAACACGATAGCCAAAACCCTGGCCAGGAGGCAATACCGAGAGTGGATGACGAAACCGAGGTGCGTTATGATGGATGACGAGACTTGTATCATGGCGGACAGGAACAGGTTGGAAGCGAGACGCTGTTTTGGTCAGATTTGGCATCCTGTCACTACGCATGGTCGGTGTTAGACCGGTACAGAGGTAACAATGTTGTTTTTGTACCATGTTCCACATTACTTCAACCCACCGGACTCGCCGGAACTTCGTTCGATAAAGAATGTTCAGGCCATTGTGAAAGCCAAACTTCGTAAAACACATAAAGTATTCAAGAACGAGCTGGTTTTGGAAGAAACAGTGGACTATCAAATAAAGTAGGCCCTATTATTGCCAAAAACCTTATGAGTGGTGACGAGGACAAATTGCGGGCATTTAGTCATGGAGAGAAGACCCAATAAACCAATGAAGTAGAAACCTAATCATAAAGTTATCGTTTAGTCTCTGAAAGCTTGAAAAAACTCCTATATTTGTCATCCATTTTTGTTCGTCTCCGAGTACATTCTTTATTTCTTTTTTTTTCTACACTGCTCGTTTTTCATTGTTACCATTAATCCTGTTGAATATGCTGCTGATTCTAGAACTATTATGTTTTCATTTTTTCATTGCAGATTTAATAACTTCAATTGCTGAGTTACTATCACGTTTAAATTTGCATGATAAATAATTTGCATGATAATTATTTTTCTTTCTTTTCATCATTGCTCGTTTTTGCTAATATCAAAAATGCATCACTATTTGTAATCAATAATGTACTATGTGATTTGAACAATGGACAAAAGGTGGAAAAAATATTCAAGAATTTTGATTCATGTGTAAAATATTGTTAACCATCATGACAATCAAAACAAAACAATCTTCCAAGCAATTTCCCTTTTAAAATAACTGAAAATTATTCCTTACATAAGTTGAGCTTCGTATTAATGAAATGATAATTCTGAGAAATGGAGCAATTCTTATAGCTTCTGAATCCGTTCACCCAGAACAATGTGATGATCTTGATTCCTTCAGATAGGCCATACGTTTTTAAAGTGATGATATCTTCAGTATACTTTGGTCATTTGTAAACAAGCCATTAAATAGTTGAATCCTGTCGAGCAGTGTAGTCACCATACAACCTATTGTTGGAGTGTTTTCCATTCGATCCTTTGTCCATGGGACATTTTACCATTCGAGCTTTTGTTTTTTCAACATTTTGTCATTCAACGTGTTAGCCACACTAGCCTGAGCGCACCTTCCGTTGGGTAACTACGAGTGTCGGCACATCCCTGTCAGTGAGCGGCACAAAGTGACAGCGGGATAACAAATAGATTTGTCATAGCTGGACCGAAGAGAAAAAGCCAAAACACAAAGAAACAATGTTAAGGTGTCATCTTTTTGGCGTTACACAGAATAAAAGTGTTTATTGCCGTAAATCTTGAATGTGCTTAAACCTATCTAAAGCTAGTGAATCTAAGTGCTAGAAATTGAATACCACCTTCGGATTATTTGTTTTCTTAAGTCAAAATCAGTTAAATCTAGCTTAAACATATCTTACAAATTATTCCCACATAATAGGTTACAAAGAACAAAAGCATCTCCATAGTGCTTCTAGCTCGGCTTAAAGTGAAGCTTCAAACTATAATCGGTGAGAAATCTATAAAACTATTAATTTCTTAGAAAGAACATATGAAAATTACTATGTATACTATGGATACAACGGATAGGACGTAGGATAGCTCGGTTGAGAATCAACTCTAATCCTGTTCGGAAATTATTTACCTTAAGGAACTAAACGAAAGTGCTAAAAGCCTAAGAAATAGGTTTGTCGGTTTTAGGCGACAGTTCTATGCAAAAAGATAAACGAGCGCGACAACTTTTGAAACCCTCTTCCAGCTTGAATAATTGCTGACACAGATGACCGGCTTCGATGGTACATGAAGTGCCAGAAAGGAAGGGCGATGTTTGTTATCCGTAGACCCACAAAGTACTGGTGACGGCGGCCAGTCTTCTTGCGCGTGCCAGAGAAAGTCAGCTCCTTTGAACCATCTGTGATCGGATGACATATCAGGTAGCTACTTTACTTGGTAGCGTCGTCAGAACAGTTCAGCTTACCTGATATGTCATCCGATCACAGATGGTTCAAAACCATCCAATCACAGATGGATTTCAAGCAATAAATTGGTATAAAGACAATCTGAATCCTGTGACTGATACAAAACGATTTTCCGTTCCTAAATGTTCTTAAAATAATGTAGACAAGCCTTGCTAGTTTCGTTAGCTACGACCAGTTCTAAAAAAAAGTGATATGCCGCCACTAAAGTGCTATCCCAAATCATCTTTCAGTGACTGTCACCACTAGCAAATAGATACATGGGGAGTTGTCAGGCCTTCATCGAAGATTAGTCTACAACGCACCAAATCTTCACTTTGCGGCAGATCCTCCAAAAGTGCCGTGAATGTAGACTCCCTACGCATCATCTCTTCATCGACTTCAAAGCTGCATATTATACAGTAAACCTAAAAGAGCTATGGAAGATCATGGACGAGAACGGCTTTCCGGGAAAGCTGACCAGACTATTCAGAGCTACGATGGATGAAACCCAGTGCTTTGTGAGGTTATCGGGTGGATTATCGGGTTCAATCGCATTCCGCAGGGGGCTTCGTCAAGATGATGGAATCTCATCCCTGCTGTTCAAAATTGCTCTTGAATGTGTTATGGGACGAGCGGCGTTCAACATGAGGGGCACGATTCTCAACAGATCCAGTTAATTTATCTGCTCTGTCGATGACGTGGACATTGTTGGCAGAAAATTTAAGGCGGTGGCAGAGCACTACACCCGACTAAAGCGCAAAGCAATGAAGATTGGGTTGAAGATAAATTCGTCAAAATCGAAGAACATGGTGGCATGAGCAAACGAGCACAACAGAACCCCACTAGGCAGCTGTGTAACGATCGATGGCAATGAGTTCAATATCTTTGTATATTCTGGCTCACTGGTTACTGCGGACAATGATAACAGCCGTGCGATCCGGAGGCGTATTATCAGTACCTGCAACGGGCCCCACAAGCAACTCGGTGGAAACAGACTTAGCTTCTGTACGAAGTGTATGCTGTATAAAACTCTAAAAAGACCGGTTGTTCTCTACTGGCATGAGACGCAGGCAATGCTTGAAGGGACTTGCGAGCACTCGGAGTTTTTGAGCGAAGGGTGTTAAGAACCATCTTTGGTGGAGTGCAGGAGAACGGAGTTTATAGGTGGAGGATGAACCATGAGCTTGCGCAACTCGCTGACGAACCCAGTATTCGTAAGGTGGTCAAATATGGACGAATACGCTGGATAGGACATGTTGTGAGAATGCCGGGCAACTCTCCTGCGAAAATTGTGTTCGATGGGAATCCAGTTGGCACAAGATGACGAGGGGTGCAAGGTGCCCAGGAGATTGGAAGTGTGCTGCCATGAACCGAAAATGTTGGGGGCTATTGGGGGGTATCAAGCTCATACTTGGCTTAGTTTGTTCTTCGGTTGTTAATATAAAACAATTTCCTGTTTCTTAGAGATCGAGTGGAAACATAAAATATTAGATTTTCCAAAATCTGTGGCGCATTCATTCTTTGTACAAAAACATCATTTATAAAAGCTATCATGGCAAACTCTCTTCACTTTACAAGCCCATCTAAATTGATCTACGTATTCCGCCACCCATAATTAGGGTGCGGTAATGTTGTCCAAATTAGTTTATGTAGTGCAAATAGTAAAAATTGTTTTTGAACTGATTCAATACGGTTTAGATGTGTAACTTGATACGGAGCCAATACAATATTCATGGAGGGGCTTCGCATATGCTACATATAGTGTTTTTAGTGTGTAGAGATCATTAAACTGCAAACTATACAATTTTATAAACCAAAGCATGTTGCTTGCCTTATGGGTAATTTTATTACAATTTGCACCGAAGTCTAGTATAACACCCGACTCTCTAATTTGACTGCATTTTTCAACTGCTTCCTGGCCTATATATAGTAATTGCTTCTTGTGAAGTAACGTGTTTTCTTGTAAATTAAATGAAATTATATTTTTTTAAATAGAGTTCTAACAAACTTTATGTTCATCAGATGTGAAACGGTCAATTTCCTGTTGAAATGCTAGAAAATCAGATGCTTTACAAATTTTCATGAAAAATTTCATGTCATCTGCGTATATTAAAACATTCAGGAAGCTTGAAATATATTGTACATCTTTAACAAACAAAATGAACAGTAGTGGTCTAAGATGGGATCTTTGTCACACACAAGATGTAACATCCACTACAGATGACAATTTTTCGTCGAATCTTACCCTTTGTGTCCTACTGGTCAAGTATGGCTGATCCAACTTTAATAACCCGGCATTGAACCCTAGCTCAGATAACTTAAAAAGCAAGAAAGGAATCTCAACCCTATCAAACCAGGTCCTTCGATGCATTTAGTGTATCTAGACTAAGTAAAATTTCGTTGAGGGATATATTATCAACTGTAATATCCCGCAGTGGCTCGGGAATATATAAGAAATACTCACAACCCCGATTATTATTGTCATGAGTAGTGTAAACTTTCCTGAAAAAAAACAACGAATAAAATACTGATCTCAGAACATAGTTGTTTGTCCGATTCTGTTTTCTAGTTCTATTTCCAAAGGGAAGTTATTCGACTTTTTTTATCTCTGACAAGACTAATAAAATGATCTCAGATCTGACTTAATGTTATTTTCTAGATCAATGTTATGTTCTTCATACGCATTTTTGATTTCCTAATTTAACTGGTCTCATAGTCAAATACTTTGTGAGATTTATATCATTCTTAACAACAAAAAGCTTTATGCGCTTTCTGTTTTATAGTTTTAAGTTTTATTTTCTTCGATGCTACACAAGTTTACAGTGATTTAAATCATTAATGACGTAAAAAGGGTCCTTTTCCACCCTCTTCCAGACATCACTTCAATGCCAAAACCTTTTTTGAGTTTGAGTGTGAGTTCGAGTTTGAGTTTAAATTACTAGTGATAGTTTGAAAATGTGTTTCAGTTTTTTTAAAGTGTTTATTTAAATTAGTTGACCAATTACAATCAATCTTCTTATACGCTCGTAGAAGTTTTTTTTTTAATGAAAGCATTTGGTAAAGTAAATGATGCAGTAAAAGAATCCACACTAAAAATCCATTATATTTCCATTCCAGTTTTCAAAGTATATTTCTATAATATAATGTGCCGTTAAACATTCGCAAATCGTTCGATTCACATATGGTCTTGAAAAATAATTCTAGGATAACCCAAGACCAACAATTCAGGAAGGAGAAGAGCTTATAAGAGAAATGAAGCTTATTTATTCATCGTATAAGAAGGAAGTTCACGCGAAATATTTGGACCGTATTTAATTCCCCAGTATGCATAAGTTCTTAACATAACAATCTTCTTGAAAAAGTTAATCTTTTTAAAACGCTTACTCTAACAACTAGCATTTGAGAGTTATTTCCAACTCATGAATTACTTTCAACTCATAAATGTACTATTACATAATGTACAATTTATGTATAATATATTTTCAACAAAACAGTTTGATGATGCTAGCGATTAACATTATTGGAACATAAAAGGATCGCATGCACTTACTCAAAAAATTATTAATGAAATTTAAAATTTAATGGCACTGTACATTTACTCCAATTGAAAAAAGTTCTATTCTAAAGAATTCTTCCAGCTTTCCAGGAATTTACTGTGAAATTTTCCGAAAAATCGATTCTCGAATAGTATCCCCATGTAAGCTACAAGTCCTGTTTGCCAAGTACTGGCTCACTTAATCTTTTGCTTCTTCTCAAACCACAAAGCAGTCACCGAACACAAATTAATTTCATTCAAAACAAAAAAAAAATATTCCAAAAACTGGCCTCGTGTGCTCATCTAGTACACCTCAAGGTCCAGACATGCTCAATGATTCATAACGAAAAATCCCAGCACCATGAATGGAAAAAACCACCACCGAAAAAACATCTAAATCGCGTGAATAGTCGGTCCAACATTCCGCAGCAAACCTCCCTATTTCGGCTGCCCTCGGGTGCTCCCACGGCAAAAACAAAAATCAACACGAGAAGCCTAATTGGGTCACGATCGTAACGATATCAAGGTCTATAGTATACGTGCATAAAATTAATATCACCAAGCTGCGTGTCGTCGCACTACACATCACTACATATTTGATAATTTCTGAGAGATGAGTTCCCTTCCCGGAATCGAGCTCGGAGGCGGGAACCGAGACTGTCACGACATTCCGGCCCCCATGTGTCTGAAAACACGGAGCATATGTCATGAATTATGGGTTTAGGGATGTCGTGAGAGAGAGGTAAATTGGTTGAATTGAGCATATTTTTGTGGAGAGGATCTGGATCATCCGATTGTTGAAACGGAACCAGAGGCACAAGCGACAGCCGTTTATCTCTATTAGTGACGAAAGTAGAATCCCGAAAAGGATCTATTTTTCATAATAAAAGGTTTCCCTGCTTTGAGCGGGCTTCTGTTGAGTAGCACCTTGTATGTGCCTAAGTCAAGAAGTTAATAAACGTATCATGAAGATATTTCAAAGGTTCGAAGGGACATAGAAAACAAAAACAGAAGGTAGAAGTGGCCTACGCACTGCTGAAGCCGAAGACCGAGAAGACAATCGGTTCTAGATCTTTATCGTTTTTCTGGTTTTGAGGAAATAACAAACGAAAACTAAAAACAGAAGGAGGCTGTCCTCCTGACGTGCGGCAAACAGGCTGGGGCTCATTATTTGCTGATTTACGGTGTAGTACCAGCTTTCTTGAGCTCTGTTGAGCTGAGGATTAGAGATTTCAAGATAAAGTTCGATCTGTTGTCTTTGGCCGACACTCGGGTTATGAGCTTATGACTCTATTATATAATTTGGAACAATTTCTTAAGCTCACTCGGAACATTCGGTCGACCTTCTATCAGATCATCCCCCTCTAGGCTACAGGGAGAGAAAAAAACGGCGGAAGAAATACAGAGGCTGTTAGGTTGATTACAGGGGACGTGTCTCTTCGATCCGTCGTCGTTGTTATTCTTTCAATTTTACGAGCATGACTCGGTCAAAGTTTTCATTTTCAAGATATTATGGTCCACCGCTTGGTGGCGGATCTTGATTTTATGGTGTATATTTAGTCGATCGTAAAGTAGGCAATTGAATTCGGCAGCTTCGGGGCTTGTGCTGAGTTGCACCACTGGGCTAGTTCAGGTTTCCCTTCGTAAGGATGATATTCAACATTTAGATATTTGAAATTTATTACACTTTACGTCCTTTCGTCAGTTTTAGTAGTTTCATTTAAGATGCAGTATTGTTTAAAAAAAAAAACATATTTTTTTTGACATATATATGAACTGCGCAAACTCAACTTAGAATGGAAATGTTCCAAGCTTATGCATATCGGCCTTATTCAGCAAAGGGAAGAACAAGTGCAACTCGGCGCCTTGAATTCTTCCACGTCACGCGGTTCGTTTCATGTTGTTTTCTGTAGACTTTTAGGGCTAACCTACAATGACACAATCCAGCATCCGACGGCCGTGGCTGTCGAAATGCCACAAGAAAAACAAAAAGATCAACGGAAAGAAGCATTGGCCTCATCCCTCAAGGCACTGTTGTTTTTTTTTTTTGGGCTGTACGCATCTTTTATTTCCCTTTATTTTCCGAAAATGAAACAACAAAAAGAGGAAATAAAAAAAAACTTCGTAAAGGTGGTGTAGGTATCTACAATAAAGAAAAATAATAAAACAACAACCTGAGCAAGCGTTCCAAGAATGACTTTTTTTTTCCGACCGCTGAAGATTCACCCTGTTGTTGTTGCTGCTGCTGCTGCAGCAGCTTACTGCAGTCAGTCAGTGGATTTCAATTTTGAGTTAGTCAATAAACGATTCTTTTATTATTTGTACGATTTTTATGACTCCTTTATTATCTTGGCCGCTGTTAACGGGTCGGTGCTAAACATATTAATACGAAAGCTTGAAATCTGACCAAAACATCGAGGCAGGCAGCGGCAATAGGATGCATTTCGTCCCCTCCTAGTTCTGAGTGCATTGAAACACGTTTGTAGGGAAACATTCCAACAACTACGATTCTTCAAAGTTTTAACACCGAAACATTTCCCTGATAGTTCGTGTCAATATTTGCACAAGCTACAGAGGCAGCCTGTTGGCCACCCTAGAAAACAGAAGCGCAACAAAACTAGCTGTAGGTGTTTCTCATGCAATTCATTATCGCAGATAATCAACACTCACCACCCCAGTAACCGGATGAACATGAGATGAATCAGCACTGACCCGAGCTTGATGGTCGGTTGATGTAGCGTTCCATATTAATCAACTACTGCATAATTGGACGATGATGTGTTACAATTATGTGACTACCTTAATCTTGATCAGAGGGATCAGTCACGACACTGATTCTATTACGTTGTATTTTTGCCATGAATAATGCAACAATCCTGAATGTTGGTAGCACACGACAGAAGATATACGCTAGTTTTACCTATGTTTCTTTCAAAGGACATAGGGTTAATGTCGGGTTCGGCACCGTTCACTGTTCTCGCCAACCGATTATTTTTTGTCTCTTACCTTCCCCGAGATAAAGATTAAACTATTGAGCAAAAACAATATTTGAATGAATCGCACGTGCACAGAAATGCTGCTAAATTTGGGTATTGTTTTGATGTTAAAAATTGATACATAAAAAAATCAGTGGAGGTATCAAATCTTCCGGTCCGTCTTTAAGCATCTTGCTATGAAGTACCAGGTGGTTACACACCGATTGCCTGTCGATCTTCCAAATTTGGAAGACGCTTGTATTGGATTATTTCAAATTATAATATTTCGCCCACTAAATCACAAAACATTTCGATTGGTTGAGCGGATTGGAGATAATGAAATCATTGGGTATTGGACCAAGTCTCCCCTGGTTGATACTAAACAGATGAGCTTGGAAATTAATAGAAGCATAAAGTTGACAGAAGGCACGAAATGCTTCTAGGGATGCTTATTTCACAAAATCCTTCAATCGTAATTTAAAGTTTAGAATGGTCTTTATGACGTTCATCTTGCTTGTAGGAGCTATCGGTTCCAGTAGTAAAATAGTTTGTAGAATGTAGTTATACATTGAAAGTTTACTAAAAATACTAAAACTTTTCTATTCTATCGGGGTTTTCTATTATATTGTTTCAGTTACCTATTGTTTGGTAGCACGAGTAATCTAGTTAGCACAGAAAAAATCAATAAAGCTGCTTCCCGGTGTGATGTGGTTGTTCTCCGAATGTGGTGGGCCGATTTTGGAAATTATAATTAATTGTGATCCATATTATTCGTTCACAATACTCGCCGGGCCACATGTGTTGTAACACGTAAACCACTATACCATTTTGTAAGTGGCTCCAATAGCACCCGTACTGTTGGTTTAAATTGATCTAAATTGGCTCTCAAGCTTAAATATAAATTCCCTTGTTTTCTTAATGAAAAACCACCATTACACTTTTGAGTAGCCGTAACAGCATCCTTACTGTTGGTTTAAATCGGCCTAGATAGGCTTTTCAGCATTATTAAAAATTACGTTGTTCCCAATGAAAAACCATCATCATGCTTTGTGAGTAGACCCAATAGCATCCTTACTGTTAGTATTAATGGGTTCGTTACTAATTTATAAATATTTCACTAGACAGCCTATCGTTTATCAAAACTAACCCTGCTGCCACCCAGTTCTGTAATCCAACATCCCAGTGATTAATCGTGAAAGTGCGGAGGTGTTCTTGGCTTCCAATAACATAAGTATCACGTCAACACATTCCTACCCTTTCCTTATTTGACCTGCATTCGGACGGGGCTGGCGCCGGTATTGCCTTAGTTTGGGATCACCAGTTTTTACACATTGAGGATGTATGCTAGTCCCAAACATCAATTGTTGGTATTCTGGGTAATAACAGCTGATCTGGCAATAACGAAGTTACAACTTCGGGCGGTCAATCATGGCCATGCTCAAGCTAATAAATTGATTCATAGACAAATCTTTAGCAAAAATCAAAAGCTTTTTTTTCAATACTGGTGTTACAGGTTTTTTTTTCTGTTACACCATCATGCAGAAAACCAGAAACAATTGTATTCCGCAAATTAAACTTACATTCAGTCCGGAAGGATTATTTATAAAAACATGAATAACAAATTAAACTAAGCAAATAATTTAAGCTAAACAGATATTTCAATGAAAAGTAAAGTTTTATAATTTAAATCTTTCTACTTACATGATCCTTTGAGAACTGAAATATATAAAACATAATTTTAATTTTTCCGAACCTTGAGACACACTTAGAGAATAAAACCAACTTTGATAACACTATTGATCGAAAATTTAACAAAAGGCTTTTCCAGCCTCTTACTGAGTTCAATTTTAACCATCAGTATCAGATTCATTTTTCAAAATATACCAGCAATCAATAATGGTGATAGTGGTTCCATTTATCGTTTGTTTGTTTGAAGCGATCAAGTTGGAATGTAGGATTTTACCGAGAGCTCAGCTGGGAAAATTTCGATCAACAATTACCAATGTCAGTAAAAGTTTCTAACTGTGCAAGTGACTTACGAAAATAGCGATTACAATGAGGAATGTTTTCCAAACAGCCACATATTTTGGACGCATTCAACCACACTTAACCTAAGAAACATTAAGCTTCTTCAGTTGTTTTCTTTATTTAGGTGGCTTTCAATCTAAGGCTGGGTTATCATCGAGGTGAGGTACATATCGCATTTGCAAAAACTGCCAAACGTATTCATCACGCGAGTATCCATCATTAACAAGTTTGGAAAAGACTTTTCTAAAGATTAACTTCCAGGAAGAGCCAGAAAGTCTGGATCTTCCAACCCGAAACATCACCAAAAAGTGGTATCTCTAATTAAGAAGAACAAATCAGTATCGATACGTGGTAACCAAAGAACAAAGGTTCTTCAATGGATTGTAGTAGTAAAGACTAGCTCAATCTTATCCTGTTAAATCTTGTTACTTCATCCCCAAATGCTTGTGACATTTCAAATAAAATGGTGCAAAACCCAGTCATTGGAATTCTTCAAAAAATATTTGAAGGATGCTAGAAGTTATTGCCATGTTCCGTGTATCTCTAAGCAAGCTTTTTTTTCCAATACATGTCGTATTTTTTGCCCATAGCCATAATTTGACTTATTTGACTGCACCTTTCATTTTCGAGCATTGCATTTACGAGATTTCAGATTTGATCAGTTATGTAAATTATGGAACATGAAGTAATATCGTTTTGTATTCGTTTCCGGAAGACAACAAATTTGAAATTGTAACTTGTTGTGATGCTTTGAACTGACTGCGTTAATGAGAGGTCTGATGTTGTTATAACACCAAAAACAAGGATAATGTAAATTTAAGGCTTTCAAATCTCAGTTTTTGTAACTATTTTTAAAACTTTATAGATCACATATATTCTAGAAGCTGTTGTAAATGTATCAATCAGAATATAACAAACGTAACATTCGTTACGTGTGTCAGTATTTATTATTTTGAACAATATTATAGTCAATCATTATTAAAACAAACATTTATGTTAAGAATAGTCTCTTGGATTTTTATTTTATGTCACAGGAAACTATTTACTCGCTACGACGTGATTGTACGTTTTTGATTCGCTTTTAGTCGAGAATCATATCATCGGAAACATACCGTCGAGACTAAATTTTAACACTCCCTCCCTTTATGCAATTGATCCATGGCCTCTACTGGAGGTGGTGTTGGCGCTTGCTAGTCCTATTGAATAAATAAATCGGGTTGCACATTTGCTCACCTGCACATTAAGAAATTATTTATTTTACACGAGACGTTATACCTCTTTGAAAAATATCAGAGAAAGTTAACAAAGATTTCATGTAAAATTATGCGCCCCCAAAACCGAAACAGATTTGGATTGTTAATTATCAAATTATTAAATTATTATTAAATATGAAAGTCATAAATAAGTCACGTGGGATCAGGTAAATGCCGATCTGAGCACTGTTAATACTAGTGGAGGTTAATAATCCTTTCATTATTTTTGAATGTATAAAAATGCATAAACGCAACCTACGATTGTCATAAAGGATTATTATGAGCATCTGAAACTGGCTATTTATTTCCGTTTCTGCATAATTTTTTTTTTCGCTGTGCTTCAATTCTACATAAAACGTTGAAAACTCAATATTTTCTATTGTTTTGTTTTTGTACTAGGTAAGTATGTTGTGATAAATTTGTTTAAGACCATTGGAAATTCCAGCTACAAGGGATTTAGCGTTTCAATTTCATCCAAAAAAAATGTCACACTACGGGGCACATCGAAATGGGTACAGACGGTCAAGTTGACATGGCATAGATAGCAAACGATAGTCAAATTTGTTCTCATAATATTGTACTTTTTGTGGTTTTGATAAAATATCTACATATGCTTTAATTATTGTCATGATTTTAACTAAAAAATTTCACCTCTAACATAACCCATGAACAGGGATTTAAAGAGATTAAAGACTTACAATACCTACCAGAATGATAGATTGATTTCCTAGAGAGCAACTACCCAGAGTAGGTTAATATTACACCAAACTTGAGTAATACAGTAGACCTTTCTCCGTTCATATTTTTTAAAAACTAGGAAATACCGTGATTTTTGACTTTATCTCCTTCCTCAAAATTTAAGAAAGTACGTGTCTTAAATTGCACCTGATTAAATTAGGTCTCGTCAGGATGTGTTGAACAATAGAGGCTGATTTTTAACTAATTGTGGACAAGCTGTGAGCCGGTTAAGACCCTTCATCTTCCCGTGTGGACAGTTATTCATATAACTTTTGAGAAATTTGTACGTATCATGTGCAATTGTTAACCAGACTTCCCTCCCCTACCTGTCAGTTCTCGTGGTTTATTGACAATCCTTTATTCTAAAATTTTAGTTTTTTTTAAGCATGGACATTGACATTTTAAAGAAAAACTGTATTTTGTAATATGATTCAACTAACCCCACTCTATGGAGAAAGTTAAAGCGATATATAGCACATACAAATCAGTGTAAGATAATTAGCAAATTCTCATTTAGTTGTAAATTTATATTTTTCCATGATAGACACTGCCACTAAAAAGATGATACAACAACATCTGAGTGATGATGATATATCATTTTTAAAGACAGCTTCATAGTTAAATTTTTTAAAAGAACCGTTTCAACTTGCCCCAGTATATATTATTGATAATAAATTATACATTAACTTGACTTTCAAATTGTAATAACAAAATGTATCATCTACTACTTGTAGACAAATTACGGGTACCCTATTAGAGCAAAATCAATTCGCAATATAAGAATCTCAAACTAAAGGGCGATACGGTCAAAATTTGGTCAATATCAACTTGACGTATTTCTTTCAATTTTGCATTTAAAAAACCTGAACACCCCTCATTTTGAAGGTGTGTGTGTAGAATGTTGCTCCTATTTTGATTTTGGAATTCACTCTTCAGTTGTCAAAATGCCGTCCAAGCAAGAAGAGCAGCGTATCAAAATTTTGCTCGCGCATCGCGAAAATCCGAGCTACTCGCACGCAAAGTTGGCAAAATCGCTAAAAGTTGCCAAATCAACCGTTACAAATGTAATTAAAGTGTTTGGGGAACGTTTGTCGACAGCCAGGAAGTCTGGATCAGGGGGAAATCGAAAACCGGAAGCCGCTGAGACGACAAAGAGAGTTGCCGGTAGTTTCAAGCGAAACCCTAACCTATCTCTCCGAGATGCCGCAAATAAGCTGGGTGTATCGTCTACAACCGTGCATCGAGCCAAAAAACGAGCCGGACTATCGACTTACAAGAAGGTAGTGACTCCAAATCGCGATGATAAACAAAATACGACGGCCAAAGCGCGATCCCGGAGGCTGTACACGACGATGCTGACGAAGTTTGACTGCGTGGTAATGGACGACGAAACCTACGTCAAAGCCGACTACAAGCAGCTTCCGGGACAGGAGTTTTATACGGCAAAAGGAAGGGGAAAGGTAGCAGATATTTTCAAGCACACGAAACTGTCAAAGTTCGCAAAGAAATATCTGGTTTGGCAAGCCATCTGTACCTGTGGCTTGAAAAGCAGCATTTTCATAGCTTCCGGGACTGTCAACCGAGAAATTTACGTGAAAGAGTGTTTGAATAAACGTCTGCTGCCTTTCCTGAAGAAACACGGTTGTTCCGTACTGTTTTGGCCGGATTTGGCATCTTGCCATTACGGTAAAAAGGCCATGGAGTGGTACGCCGCCAACAACGTGCAGGTGGTTCCCAAGGACAAGAACCCTCCCAACACGCCAGAGCTCCGCCCAATTGAGAAATACTGGGCTATTGTCAAGCGGAACCTAAAGAAGACCAAAAAACTGCTAAGGACGAGCAGCAGTTCAAGGCAAACTGGCTTTCTGCGGCGAAGAAGGTGGACAAGGTGGCTGTACAAAATCTGATGGCAGGGGTCAAGCGTAAGGCCCGGCAATTCGGATTTGGAAAAGCGGAAGCCTAACTGAATATTTTTCCTGAATTTTATACTAATTGAACTTGAAAAAGAAATTTAATTTGATTTTTTAAATAAACGATTTCACCGATTTACACGCGTTTTCCCTTGACCAAATTTTGACCGTATCACCCTTTACTAAATTTTCGCTTCATTTACATTTTTGGCGAAATTATCTTATGTAGGGGAATTAACCTATACTCAGCAATCAAAGCAAAGGATACCCTTTCAGAAATGTTTTCACACCGTCGCACAGTGATTCCAAGGCGGAAAATCAACTTCCACATTTTACAATAATTATAATTTTGTAATTTTGTGCACTATTTGACATTTCTTTTTCCAAAATTTGATTAAGATTGGGTGAAAATTGCGCTCTGTACTGCTTTTCAAAGTATGAGTCCTACATGGTCGTGGTTTTTTACTCCCATATAAAATGTATGGAGAATCGGAAAAAAAAAACTTGAACTAAGTTTTCAAATGTGAGCACACATGCGCACATACATCACAATTGGCTTATTTTAAAGATATTTTTGCCAGATTTTCGAAAATTTGAGTACCATCTTGCGCAAACTTGCGCAACTGCGGTTCCGGGAGGCCGGAGTTCTGGAATGTCTGGGAAAACCGTAAAAAAGGTAAATTCATAAATCTCGTACTAGACTACCACGGTTTTACCCTTCTACCGAAGAAGTGTATATGTGTATCTTGGGAAACCGACTTTCGATCCAAGCCCTGGAGGGCCGAGTATTATATACAACGAACTCAGCTCAATGATCTGAACACATGTATGTGTGTGTGTAGTGTATGAATGTAACGAAATTTATAACTCAGTTTCCCAAGCAACTACTGAGCCGATCTGAATGAAACAACTGCCAAATGAAAGGTATTGTGATCCCATACGTTTTGAACTTTATTGGAACCGATTCACTGATTCCGGAGATAGCCTCGGAGAAGTGGCCAATATCTGACTTAGAACAAAACCCATCATGCAGCATCTCAAATTACATGATAATTCAAAAATAAATCCAATGGCTATGATATAAAAAGTCCAGAACCACAAAAGTTACATCCAGATTGATACTCCTGGGAAAGTGGTCAGATTCGGATTTGGATCAAACTCCATCATACGACACATCAAATCACATGGTTACTCAAAAATAAGTGCAATGGTGATAATATCTAGTTTCCAGAACCACAATCCTAGTACTCCCAGGGAAGTGTAAAGGGGGGGGGGGGGTCTCACGATTGGTGGATAAAGTTGGCTTTTTATTTTCAAATAAATTAACATGTAATGTGAGAACAAATTCACTGTAGTAACCCATTTGTGATTTCGACTGGCCACTGCTTGGTCCTCTGGGTCATCTAGTGCATCACTCTCTTTCTAGAGTGACGAAACGTAAACAAGTTTCTGTTTTATTTTAAACTTTTCAGCTAGTCTTATACTCCAGGTACTATGCTCTACATTTAGCGAATGTTTCGGAAAAGTTTCAGCTAAATCATCACGTTTTTGCGTTTTGCAGAACATTATAAACATTTTTTATCAAATAAATGGTTAATAAAGAACGCAAAATAATAGAAGCCTCAACACAACACGCGGCACTTTGAGAGTCACAAATTATCTCACGAAACATTGAGGAAAATTATAAGTCGCATCAGCCGCAGATCAGATGATCCATATTCTCATCTCGTTTTTCTTGTACTTTACTTGTTACAAAACTTCTAAGCCCATCCACCCTAGAGCATAAATTGTGCATGACCCAGTGACAAGCTTTTTGTTTCGCTGAAACCAAAACTTTCCGGCAGAAGCGGGGATCAAATTTTCATTCCGTTCTTCGATTGCATTAGTATATGTGACCACATTGAATTGGGTAACATATGATATGGAACTATTCAATCCTTCCTCATAATGCATCCTAACAGAATTAGATGATTTCCTGTCAGAAAAATGTACAGTCAGGATGTGAAATTGTAAACTTTTAGTCGGCAATTGAGTTTTAAAAATCATTCGATTAATTGTGTATATGTAACGCAATATTACTTCTTCCCTTATTTGTTATTATTCTGGAATTATAACCACAATATGTTTATTATTGTGTCTGGCACTAGTCACACGAAAATCGGAAGACATCAAAAGGGTTTAGACGAACTTTGTGGGAGAAGTAAGCGATCAAAAGCTAAAGAGCTGAAAGCTAATTATTAAACGGAAGAGATTGTTTTTGCTGCTCAAATGAATCTAAGAGCTAATGGAGAGGATTAAACTGCCAAAATGCTGAAAAATCTTTAAAAAATGAAAATCGGTCAAGTGGTTCAAAAGTTATAGTTCTTTGAAATATATATATTACCTTTACTTTTCGTTTTTTCGGACCACCCCATCTCAAAATGATTCGTCCTAATGACACAATGAAAAATTCGAGTCATATATTTTTCGAACAGGAACATGCCTATCAAATATTGCAAAATTCTAAGAACCACTTCATCTTTTCGGTATAGAATTGCTGAACTATCAATTTTTACGGATGTTCCAGATCCTCCGGAAGACCATGCAATGGTCACTCAGCGCCGTAAATTGTTCTCCACATCGCTTTACTTGTTACATTTTATGTACAAATGGTTTTAAGAAAAATCCTATGCTTTAGGACGAGACTACTGAATTTACCATTTTATCGGATGTTCTGGATATTCCTGGGGATCATAATGCGGCCATATCTCGGTAGTAACATGGTAGCCTAACACGACAATTTAAATAGCATTTTTGAAATCAGCGGCCCAAAATTACTTGAAAACACATAACTTAGCTATGGATAATCCATTTTTAGACTTTTGTATGGAATGGAATCACTGTGCGTCGTACACACGTTTGACATTTGTGTGCACATATTTTCGGATTGCTACTCTATCTATTTCAATCAACAGAATTATCAATAATTGCTTGAAAATGTTTTTATAAGGCGCTAAACTACGTTACTGGCAGTAACTATTGTCAGCAGCCCGTATTTAATTCGGCTATCTTTTCATTTAAACATTGCTCTGTTCTAATCAAAACTAATTTAGCAACATTCTCGAGTGTGAGGGATTGATTTGAAGAAAAATATGACACAATAGGATGGCTCAATAGTTGAATCGCAATCAAAACAAAAAGGTCAACTTATCATATGAATATGCTCTGTGTGTTAGAAGTGTTTTGATGGGAAAATATACTGATTACGAGGTTTTGAGATATGTAGTTTGGCGAGAAAAGTCAACAATGCCGAAGACAACTTTTCCCCCTGACACATGCTCATTTCAATATAGTCAAGATACTATAACCACGTTTTCACAAGAGTCCTGATACAAAACAAACATTTGTTTAAATACAATGCTGAAACCCAGCACCACAGCGCAGAGGTCAAATTGCCGTTGAAACAATTATCGATAGCAATCGCTCTAGCAATTGCCACACGCGAAAGTTGGAGGAGCTAGAAAATTTCTGCAGTCACGAACCGCGCATTAAATATTTATTTATTTTCCCCCCTTCCGCACTGTACTGAAGCAGCACATCGCACACCATTTAGTCGATGCCTACTTATATAGTGCAAACCCCCAATGAAATAAATATTCCATCCTCTTTGCTCTGCACGCCCCCCTGACTTCTAATCTTCCACCGTCGATCAGACGAGAGCGTGACTGTCCAGGGGCAGATGCTCATAGACCCAACGATTTATCTGCATGTACACTCGAAATAAACTATCAAGGAGGCCTCCCGTTCTGATGATAGCTCTGAGCTGTTAAAAAATCCAAATAATCGGTACTAACCTAAGCTAGCGGTCATCGCTTCGATGTCTTTCGGTTTCCGTTTCCTGGGTCGTCCCTTCTGACGGGGCTGCTGCGGTAGGGCGGTAACGGTGTGATGGGGCGAGAAGTACCCGGCCGGAGGCATTTTACTACTTCCGGTCGAATCACTCGGACTCAACGGTGCACTTGGGGAGGTTCCATACTGACTGGGGTACTGACACTGCATAGCTAGCGGCATTGGTGCCCCCGGATCAAGTGGGATGTCGATGTGGGACCTGGTGGAAAAGAAAATGATTGTACATGTACATGTCATGTATTTAAAGCAAATATTTTAGAGGAGTGCGGTTACTTACCGACAGAGCACCGCCGAGTCCCGTATCGTAAAGTGGTCGCCCTTATTCAGCAGGGTATTGCAGATCGCACAGGAGAAGCACCGTATGTGGAAAACTAGGTGTCGAGCTCGCATAACTAACTCGGAGGAACTAATAGAAGCCAGACATTTCGAACATCGTCTCGAGCCGAATACTCTGAAAAGTAAAAAAAAAAGAGAAAACAAGTCAAGAAAAGGAAGGTTACAATAAGACATAAACGACAATAACCGAATCATTAATCTTCATATGATTTTGGTTGCGGCTCGTCGTTGTTGTCGTTTAGTTAGGAAGCACAGCGCAACAAGTGTCTTTATTTTTCTCTGCTTTTTATGGAAAAGTTCGAAAAAGATGTTTTCCGAACCGTTACGGTTGGTGACAAACAGAAACAGACGGGAAGGATCTTGGAGTTTTACGGCTAATGGATGGGTTCGGCAGAAGGGGGCGTTTCCTTCTGTGGTGCTTAAACGTCTTCTACAGCGGCGATACAGTAGAATGAATGGGCCCAAGAGAACTGCAGCCGCCACCGTCGCCGAACATGAAATATGAATAATTGTGGTTGAAATATGTGGTTCACATTGCGCGGGTCGAAGCAATAAATTTTCCGTGGAGATGGAATCTCTGATATTTGGTGGGAATTAAGAGGAAGTGGGAAAAAAATCCAAACGGAACAGGCTGAAAAATGCTTTGGCTTGTCTGACAACTAATGTTTATGTTGCACCTTGTGTGTTCATTAATTTTGGAACATATTTATTCAGATTTTATTACGATATAGGTTGAATATAAGGCTTAATTTCATGAAAATCAGTAGCCGTTCCGAATTTGTTTTTCCGTGAGAGGTACAATTTTGCTATTAATAATATTGCCAACTCCGCACAAATAGAATATTCAAACGGATTAAGGTTTGGACGGCTAGGGGGCCACAAATCTATCGGCCAAAACCTCATGTTTTCCATCAGATATCGTTTGATCCGATTTAACATGGCGCTCCATCATGTTGTAGGACAACGTATCGATCCTCAGAGAAGTTGACCTTCAACCAGAGCAGCACTAGGTCCTTCAATATACCGATATACACCTCAGTATTGATTTTAAAACCAGCATCAATGAAAACAGGTGGCCTTTTAAAACCGTTGGACGCCACCAAACCAAACACCATGACACCAGCCGGATATTTGACTTGGAACTTAAACTTCACTTTCTCCGGAACATCCTCATGTCTCTTCGGAAAAATTAACACGGCATGGATGCGAAAAAGCTTTTCGTCGGAGAACAGGATTATTTTTTGTTTCTTCTTCAACAAAGAATGAAAGAGTCTTTCATAGTCTTCCCGCAGAGTAATCAAGTGACGTTTCACTCTAGCTCTGGAAGACGGGTGCAAGCCTTTTTTGATGAGTTCTCGCTTTGATTTTTCAGAAATGTTGGCTTTCTTGGCAAGTTTCCTGATTGATCGTACCCGGTTGCGGGCAATCTTAGCATGGATGGATTTGATCACTTATGGCGAACGTGCAAACCGCTGACCTTCATTGCCCGACGTCCACAGGTTAGGACTATTCTGCGATAAACTGTAGCCGAATGACATCCTACCACCTTGGCAAACTCCTTCAGCGTCTTCTGGGCGAGCAGCAAACTCGTAACAATAACACTATCTTCTGAAGCAGCACATGTAGGTTGACATGAACAAATACACTGTCAACAGAAATAAGTCATTAGTTACAAAAAATTACCCATTATTTATGTTTAAACATTTTCGCCCTTTTTTCCTGCTGCAGCCTGTAAGTACCACTACTAAAAATGAAAACAAAATTTTATCGGGCATGAGCAATAGCAAGCTTGCTAAGGAATACACTCTGATCTTGTCTAATCTAATACGGATAAAGCATCCTGGAAACAAAGTATACATAGGTAATTTAACATTTTTCATGCAAACACATTGTTCTTAGCTGCAAGTTAAATATAAGTGACACCTACATCAAAACTTTGCATTATTTTTTATCAAAGATGATTCTTCAAAATGTATTCAATTTAATTTAAAAATTAACACAGCGATCCTCAAAATGATACATTTCATGAATCTAAATTGGTTCAATGCGTCAGCATACCGTACCAACAATATTTATTTTAGTAAAATTTAACATTTGAAGCACAAAACCAAATCTGCATGATCTGTATGCTCTTAAACAGAAAATGTGTCAATTAAGGGCTTATGCTGAAGCGTTCTTGGCGGCAGCCATTACCTCAACATTTAGAATTGATACAACTCAGAATCTGTACTAGATATTGAAAATTTAATCACATCAGTTTGTATGCTCACTTGATGTGATCAATCTAATAGAGTTGAAATAGCAAGGTAGGTTTGCGAGAGCGAGAAAAAAGATAGGAAAAAATACATGGAGCAGCGATTCACCTCAATTTCACATAATAAAGAACTCAATTGCTGTTTGATCTGGGTTAATGCTCAGAGAGGGAATTTTCCTCATTGGACACTGTAGATCAACCATCAATAAAACCGCTGAAGTAATAATTCATATGTTCAATGTTGATCTACCCAAATAAAGTCTGGTAAGGTGGTCTACCTAAAATATTTTTCGACTCGAGGGAATCCAAAAAGGCGCTCCTGTGAAGAGTGCTCTCACTCTTCAGATGTCAAATATAGCGGAAGCTTTCAATTTCTGATGTCCAGGACGAAAACGCGATTCCTGATCAACAACAAAAAATCAATGACAACTGTCACATCACCAAATACTTCATCATTTCTCAATAGTGAGGAAGTGATTCGGCATGCTCTAAACAAAGGCTAAAAGATATATTACAATAGATCAAATTACTGGTCGCATTTTTTTCCCTCTATCATCGAGATTTTCAGCCCTGGGCAGGTTCATCTCCAGTCGTAGTCAGTCAAATACCCTTTTGGGTATTTTCGTAACTTGTCCGGGGGTGAGATTAGAGCTCGTGACTTTGGCGTGAGAGGTATGGATGTTAACTACTACGCCGGGGTCGCCCCCTTCTGGTCGTAGTTGTTTATGTTCCAAGCAGAGGAAAAAAACATGTTTCATGACTATGAACTATGGACTATGGAGAATCTCAAACTTTTATTTGCAATGCATTCCAATCCTCCAATTCCAAGTTTAATCCATGCTCGAATGGACCAGGCGGATATATTAAAGGCAAGCGACACCATCTGCAAACTAAGGTTGTAAAAACTGAACATCAACATAAGACAACGGACAAAGAAGGGAAAGTTTCGGGTTGCGAAAAGTTCTACCGGTTTGAGTGAGGATCAATAAAAAATTTATTTCCTTTTTTTTAATTTCCTCACTTCGTTGCACCCAAAACACGCCTGACCGCACGATCACCTAGCCCAATTTCGTCATATACGAGAGACCTTGTCCACCAAAACCAACAAAAATAGTCACATATATCGAATTGGTAAAGTGTGGCCCATTTAGTATTGGAACAAACATTTTTGATTCTTACAGCGACCCTAGTGGTCGGATTTGTAAACTATGACATCTTATGTGTTCCCTAAGTTTTTTTTTCACGGTGCAGTTCGAACGTGTTTCAGAGAAATACAAAATGGAAGAAGAAAGAAGAAAAATAATTGTGTGCAATCATTTGGAAAACCCTTCGTGGTCTGGGCCAAAACTTGCTAAACTTGTTGGTTTTCCCCGAAATACCGTGTGGCATGTTTTGAAATAGTACAGATAAACTTTGTCGACGGATCGCAAGCCTCAAAGCAAGCGTCGAGCAGGTACTGTCAACCGTCAACATCTCAGCCGGCGATTTGGCCAAAAAGTTTCGCGCCGCACGCAGTACCGTGCAACGGATTCTTCTCCGGAAAGGCTTCAAGTCATACCGTGCCTGTAGACAACCAAATAGGGATCAAAAGTAGAACAATGTGGCCAGAATCCGTGCCAGAAAACTGTATGATCAGGTGTGGACCAAATTCAATGGCTCTCTCCTCATGGATGATGAAACCTATGTAAAGGCCGATTTCAAACAGCTACCGGGACAAACATTTTAGTTGACTACGGCTCGGGGAGATGTAACTGCCAAGTTCAAGTTTGTGTTTGCAGTTAAATTTGCTCGTAAATCCATGATTTGCGTAAGGAAGACCTAGGTTTTCATCACGGTTAGACATTTAATTCAGAGCTGTACAGAACGGAATGTCTCCAAATACAAATATTGCCATTCATCAGATCCCACAATAAACCTGTCTTGTTTTGGCCAGATCTTGCAAGCTGTCATTACAGTACGACAGTGCTACAGTGGTATGAAACCAACGGGGTTTAGTGTATACCGAAAGAACTCAACCCACCAAACTAACCTCAGCTCAGACCGATATAGAGATTTTGGGCTATTATGAAGAGGGAGCTGAGGTTGAATGGCAGTGTCATCAAAAGCATCAATGAATTGAGAACCAAGTGGAATAAGAATGCCAAAACGATGGATGAGAATAATGTGCGCCGGTTGATGAAACGTATTCCGGGAAAAGTCCGCAAATTTCTTCGAAATCGAGATGATAAATTTTTTTTTGTATTTTCCCTTTAAAGTTCACATAAATTCAAACATTTAAGTTATAACAGAATACTATTTTGTTAATGCATAGCCGAAATATGCGCAATAGTCTTAGTTCCAATTCTAACTGGGCTACATCTTATATCTCACACCAGCCGCGCACCAAAAAAGTTGTAACAGGGCGCAAATATTTGTTTTTTATATCAGAGGGATAAACGAGTAGTGAAAGGCACTTTCAGGAAGCTGCTGAGTAATGAAGGCATTTCACTAATGTGAAATAATTAAACACCCTGAAACATTCCTCCAACATGGCAGAAGATATACTAGAACCCAAAAGAAATATTTCCATCTGAATGAAATATTTAATCATAAAACAGGCTTGGCTTTGAGAAAACGTAACAATCCATACAAAAAAATTTGAAAGTGTATAAAAAATTTAGTCTCAAATTATATCTTCTTCTTCATTTTGAGCATTTCATGCTTATTGCTTTCACAATAAGCGTGTTGCTCTCAAGTTAGTGTTCTTATTTCAATTCCACTGTCATTAATTGAGAGCTTTCGTTCCATGATATTCCCCAGGGAAGTCAAGAAAATTTCCTACCAAAATGATTCCCTCGACCAGGCTGGTATTGTACCCGTCGCTTCCGATATAGTAATATCCCCTCAAATTATAAAATAAACTATGGTTTTTGGTCCACAATTCATATCAACAATTCGAAAAACAAATATCACTTCACAATCACGGGGCATTTTGGCCCTATCCCTAACAAATGCAGATCAGATCGGGTTATATTTACCGTGAAAAATTACACATATTCCAAATGCTACCGTAAATTATTCGGAAATTCAACGCTCCTCCCAATGGAGGAATCAGCAGCTCACGTTAACCATTTTATGGTTTCCCTTTTCGCCTTGTACCGCTGCTGAACCGA
The DNA here is from genome assembly GCA_024533555.2 of Aedes koreicus. NCBI lineage: Eukaryota > Metazoa > Arthropoda > Insecta > Diptera > Culicidae > Aedes > Aedes koreicus. The sequence goes on from JAHHFK020003840.1 coordinate 201,221, forward strand.
TGGAATCCACTCGGCCGGAGAAGAAACCTCGGCAATTTCCGCCTCTCGTAAAACTCGCAATTTATGACAAATAAATCATTTCGCGTTTATCACGTCTATCGCAAGTGCCTACCTACTGCCGGCTGGAAAATTTGCATCCTTCTAGAGGGCTATATGCCAACGATATCGTTGGTCCCTCCGTTATACGTCACTGCTCGTCATTTCGTTCGCTGGGGGATTGATAACTTTGTGTCGTAAAAATGCTCCATGAATCTGTTGCTTTCCTCACAGCGTCGTTTGAATGGATTTCATGCCTACAGCTGCCACAGCATGAGCAGCAATGACAATGCATTTCGAGAGCTCGTAGTCATAAATGTTTGTAAATAAAACATATTCATTTGCACCAGCACATTTTAGAGGCTGTTCTGGGTCCATATTTCTCAGTGAGTGATTTACGAATATCTCAATTTAGATATCTTATTTTACGGAGTGGCGCGCTGAATATGGAACCAATTTTGCGCGTTATGCCCTGGACTGAGGGTGAACAATTCCCAGCTTGAATGAAACAAAAAGTTTATGCCAAATTTGGCAAAACAGACTAGGTACCCTGTCATGATCAAAGGTTGAAGATGTATGTATGGGCGCTTGTAACATTTGTTGGGAAGTTGAGCTTGGGCTGCATTTCGAGTCAGGCACTGTAAAAAGTTGATTTATTCCAAATTAAAATTCAACATAAAAAAGTCGGAACCATTCGTTTCTGAAGCACCAAAACAACAAATGTCTAAAAAACCAAAGTGTTTTGAAAGTTGAACTGCCTGTTGCACACAATTATACCACTGCAAATCGTAGAAACTGCTTTAGAGTTTCTTTAAAGCCTTGACGAGCTCGAGTGAAAACAAGATCACAACCCACAATTGGGAAGACCATCCTTCTTGGTGCATTTTATTTGTCTCATTTCGCCAAAAAGGTATCACATTACAGTGCGTTGGTAATTATTCATTTTTGTACGAGGAGGTGTGTGTGCTTGCCCATGTGGGATTCTTGTGGCAACACCCTCCGTATTTAGTATGCATAACTTTATCAATCATAAACATTTTTTTCGGGAACTGTGCCGGCTCTCGCGCTCATTTCAGGGAACTTTCCGAGACACATTTCAGTGGCGGTAAAGACATGGATGCAAAGGGTATATGTGTGTATGTGTGTGTGTGTAGTGCAGTTATGTTAATTAACTGCAACGAAACGGCGCTTTCGTGGAATTATGGGGTGTCGAGTTGGTTTTCCGCATCTTCAGTTCGATGCACACAGGCAGTCTGTCAGTCAACTAGAGTGAGCAGACAGTGATGCGTCCAATGAAAATGTTAAACGACAGTGAATTCCGGTTTGCACACAGCCGCTATGTTTGTCGAAATATTTTCATTTTCTTGATTTTTTTTACAATGTCATCTGCAATGCCATTGTTTTAGAATGTATGTCAAATAAAAATAAGGGTTTAAATTCACTGAGGTGATATTCTCTCTGTTGGAAGCCAAGAAAATCTCCTTGCTGTCATAATCCGTCACTACTGTGTTCTGATGAATTTCCACTACCGTCTATACTTGGAGATTACACCTACGTGTTTTCTTTATCCTATGCCTTGGTCCTTATTAGAGTGAGTCCTTTTACAATGCAGGTACTTCTCTATTTAGTAAGCTGCCTATAGATGATTAGTAAAACTACTACTATACAAAAATAAATGCGTTAAGCTGTATGATTGGCCGAATCTAAACTTCACCCACCTTAGTATACAAACTAGTATCACAACACTTAACGGTCTTTCTCTCCGATGTCGCTAAGTCAGAGATGACGAGAGAAAGAACAATTGAGTAAAATCAGAAGTTGTGTACAAAAAGGAGAGGGTTCCTTTCCCATGTTCATACAAAACGCAGTGTGTACAAACTACCGCTAGAAACTAGCACAAACTAACAGTGGTATATGAGCGCGATCCAACATGTTACTTTTGCCTGTTGAGGTGGTGGATTCGTCCGTGCCATGACTACCCCGCAGTGGGATGTTAGGCAAAGGTAACGTCCTTGGTTCGAGTACTACTTTACCCATGCCCTTTCGCTCAATTTTCAATGCGGTATGTGTCCCTTAACTCAGCCTAATATGCAACGGTCGATTACATTTTTTATTGTAACTCATAATTTATTTTAGCTGTAACCAATATTCAGCTAGTTATACACTTGCTTAGATACCTTTAATAATACGTTTGGTAGTATGTATCATGAAAAGCTATACAACTCATTTTAAAAGTCAGAAACTTTCGAGCGATATGGATGTAATATCGATCTATAAGCATCAAATTGGGTCAATTAATGGATGCAACGGTATTGTATTGCTAGCTGTATTCACCGTACCCATCATAAAATTTCAGAAAATAAACTAAACTTAAACTGCTTTGAAACATTTAAGAGATTTTTATATATGATTTATTGGCCCTTCGATAATTAAAGCACAATAATTCACTCTGCACAGATTTTGTTCCTTTGAATTGTGTTTAGATGAGCTATTTGGAAAATATACAACCGAAACTCATACATTTCCATTGGAAAATTTACCAATAACAATATTTTTACTAAGTTATCGAGACAACAGGCAATAGTTGAGAACAAAAAAAATATGTCCCAAATATTGGGTCCACGGTTTTCTTGTTAAATTATTGTTATTTTAAAACTGTCAACTGTTAGTATATAATGTGTGAATATTTTCTGTACTTCTACGCTGCATTATTCGGTTTATCGGTTCAATTTAGCCAAATTTAGATAATTCAAAGATCATGGTGATAATCTGTTCAGCTTATCCAGTGAAAGCATGATGTCTAAAAAGTTGAGAAAATCATGAATTAAACAGAAGCAAACAACTATAAATTGAATAATTAGGTCAGAATTGCTTCGAATTATATCGGTCATCTTAATAGCAACCTAATTTTGTTGATTATCGTTGAATTAATGACATACTTGGTACATAGGCCGAATGAAGGAGCTAGGTTATCATTACATCCCCTTACCCTACTTTTATTCAATTTTCAACCTACCGTACACTGACGGAACTTTCAAAACTTTCTCTTTATATCTTTCATTCTAGCAAACATGACTGTCCACTCTTGGTGCCTCATGGTGATGAACGGACATCTCCTTCTACATCATACAAACTATGTTAGAACACCTCTTGCGTCTGAAGCTTGATAAGCATTATTTCTCTTTGAGCACGTTTTCTAGTTCATCTAAGCAATTTTTCAGACCATGTTTCATGTATCCATATTGATGGACTAATGGTTTCTAGTTTTCCAGATGTTAGATCTTCACTCGAATCCTTCAAACATGGATTCCAGTTTATTCTTCTTATCGCTATATTTTGCAACCGTATTCAAATTCTTTCTCTATTTTTGCGAAGTCCAATTTTTTCTAAAGCTCCACAATCAATCAGTTTTCTCACAACACCTTTGATCTCTAAATCAGAATTAATTGTTAGCCTTTTCCATGTCCCAGAAGTCGATCGTTCTTCTTCACGCTGTTTTTGAACGACATTTTCCAGACCCAGAGCTCTCTTCACTCTTGACCTCCTGCGTCAGTGTGATTGCCAAAACTGTCAACTGATTCTTCGATGCAGTTTCATTACAACACTGAAAATTTATTTTCGTAAATTTTCTTTCACTCGTTTCGTAAACATGGATTTTGTAGATAGAACAAATGTCTGATAAATTATTTTTTAATGACTTTATTCTATAGGCTATACGCCCTGAGCTGGTTCCCCTCTTATCTCGTAAATTGTATTAAACATTCATATGGCTTGTCATCGGTGAAATGCTATCATTACACCTTTTTGTACAATGCTCGAGATGAATTTCGTTTAGTAGCGATCAAATACTTTCTTATACGAATGCTCATAAGTTTCGACTGATCGTTGTATGAATACAGGGTTGCTAAAAGCAATCGTCTCACGTCTGTTTCGTTAACGTAAACGATGCAAACTGCAATGGCAGACGTTAACGATTGACAAACATGAACTTGTTGGACTTGTGACAGACAGCTGGCAGGTAATCCTAACAAAACTTCGCATAACAACGCTTGAAAAACCATGGTTGAATAATCCGCTGCTAACGCTGATATTGCCGGTAATCCTTAACGAAAGATCCTGCCGAAGTAGTTTACTATGTTTGCATAGTTCATTAGAGGGCATTAATGTATTACGTCGCATGTCACGGGGGAGAACGTGACGTTTTGTGACGAAGCGGGTAGGGGGTTGGAAGTTGTGTGACGATTGTTAATAAATGGAAAGTGACAGCTCTTTTGATTCATTCAGTTCTAATTTGTGAAATTGAATTTGTTTGATCATTGAGTGCAAGAAAAGTCCGGTTGCACCAAGCGTAATGCACCTGCACAACAAAATCGAGTTCTCCGCTTTAAAGAACAGGATTCTGCTGGCTTAATGACAAGCGAAGAGGTGGAAAAACTTCATGGATTGATCAAAATGAAGATAAAACTGGAGAAGAATTACGGGCACACTTTTCTGACGCTGCCATTTGAACATACATTTTTATTCGGGTAGCCTGTCCGCTCCATCTCATTGTTTACACCCAAACGTCAAACCGAACACAACCTATACCAAAGTTTCACGCGCATTTTGTGAAATGGGGTAGATTTCCGTTAATAAACGCCGTGCCATCGTGCACAAATGAAGCACTATTCCAGGATTGTCACTAAGAAGGTCTGAAAGCGGTGCGTATTACGATCCGAAAGTTCGGAAAAGAGTATTCCCTTACGGACCTGCTACGAAGTGGATGAAAAAAAGGAGCGTCGAACCTCAAATTTGACAGCTAAAACGGACGAGTATTTTTTCTAAGGCAAAAGGGGTCTCAGTTCACGATTTGGCTAAGAAGCTGAACACCTCGAAGTCCAATGTTCAAAGAGCCAAAGAGAGATTGAAGCTGAAGACGTACAAAAAGCATAAGCAGCAGTATTCGAAGTTGGACTATTAAGCATTGCCGGGATTGCAATATAGCACTATTCGAGAAGATGATGATGTTGACAATGCGGATACCTCAGTTTTCTATGAAAAATTTGGTCTGGCAGGCAATTTGCTCTTGCGGTAAATTTACAAAACCGTAGATCGTAAATGGAGCAATAAAAGCAGATATTTATGTCAATTAATGCTTCAAAAATACCTGTTGCCACTGATTCGTCAACATGACAAACCTGTTATATTCTTCTTTCGTGTCATTACGCTAAGTTGACCATGGACTGGTAAAAATAGTAAAACGTGATAATTGTACCTAAGCACATGAATCCTCTAAATTGCCCTGAAATTCGTCCCATCGAACGATTTTGGTCTCTGGCAAGAGGTATCTTCGTAAACATGTTCAGCCAGCTAACACAGTGGAAAAGTTCAAAAAAGATTGGACAAGAGCATTTAAAATCATTGCTAATCAATCTGCGCAAAACCTTATGCAAAAAGTAGGAGGAAAAGTTCGAGAGCTTGCTTACATGAAACAGTCATCAAAAATCTTTCATGAGCTATTGATAAACAATGTTGCGAAACCATGTGTAAGAATAAAAGTTTACATAAATAAAAATACACACGCATTTCAACGAACTGAAGGTGAGCCCTTTCTTTCTGGGACGGTCTATAAACAAGCGCCTATGCATGTTGAATAAAAGGTAACTCTCCCAGATCACGATTGGGTTGTGGCTCAACGCCCATAAGCTGATCCCGTCTGTCACCGCTGGCATCGAGGTTAAATAAACGTAACGTATTGGGCAAGCTGAAGCAGTGGGGTACTCAGGACCCACTTATACTGCCATCCAATCGGGAGAGCATGCATCTTCTACTGCCTACTCCCATGTTGTCTACTTCAAGCGGCTGTTAGAGTTGGAAGAGTTAGATTCTATCATGAAAATGGATTAAAGCGTAACCGGAAATATTTTTTGTAACTTTGTCGCGTCAGTGGTCTGCGTCAACGTAAGAATTTCTTTCAGTGTATAGTTTTGCTGTCAGTTGGCTCTTTCACCTTCGCATTGACGTGCATATTGTTAACTTTTAAATTGAAGTTTTGAAAATGGCGTCTCGACAACAGGAACTGTGAAATCTTATTTTGGACAAGAGGTTAGAAAATCCCAATCGTTCGCAGAAAACAATCCCAAATTCGGTCGGGATGACGCAACAAACGGTGTCCAGTGTCATTAGCAAGTTTCTACAAACCAAAACGTTTCAGAGTAAGCCAACCAAGCAGTCGAAAAGGGGAACATGCTACAAACAGAATGAGAAACAAGTGGTAAATTATACAAGAGGAAGCCCAATATTTTGGTCAGAGATTTTGCCAAAAAAAAGTGGATAGTGGATAGCTTAGTCAACTGTGCAGGACATTAAAGTGAGATGTGAATTGAGGTTATTCAAAGCCCAGAAGAAACCTCGCCGAGATGATATAGGGCTTGAAAAAGCGAAAAATCAGGCCCGAAAGCTATATGATTCGTAGTTAACCAAACAGATAGGTTGCATCTTAGGGGCCATCCATATAACACGAGGACAGTTTGGGGGAGAGGAGCAGGTTGACAAGTGTCCACGATCCATACATTCTATTGAAAAATTATATGAAAGTTAGTAAAGCAGCATTCTCAAAACACCCCGTTTTGGCCCGAATTGACATCTTGCCACTACTCAACAGTGACGATGAAATGGTACGAGGACAACAATGTCATTGTGGTACCTCGTGACATTAATCCTCCAAACTGTCCAGAGCTCCAACCTATCAAAAAAAATTGAGCAATAATGAGGGCCGATTGTCGGAAAATGGGAGGAGAGCAAACATCGGTTCATAACTTCAAGTGGCCAAAAGCTAACAAACCCAGAGAAGAAAAGCTTGTCCAAACCTTGATGGCAAGAGTCAAGTTGAAGGTCCGAAAATTTGGGCATGAGGGTGAAATTCAAATCTATTATTGAAAAACAATAGTTGTAAACGTAACATGGTTGTGTAAAGGAACATACTTGAGGAAAATTAATGTTGAGAATGTTGGATTACTGTTAAACCTACAACGTTTCTGTGATGATACAATATTTATTCCCGGACACGCTTTAACACTTTCGATCGTGGTCCGGACGATAGGTAGCTGTTCATCATTTTTCGGAATATTACATGGATGCATTGTTTTTCGCTACGAATTCTCCTGGCAGACGTGCTTTCAATCGTGTGAAAAGGAGAATGGCAACTCTTAGTAATGAGCTTGCTGGCATAATCATACCTCAGTGCCAGAGTGAAATGTGATGACAGGTTAAAACTCATAATTGATATAAAAGTTACAAGTTACTTACCCAAAATATGTTTGCATTATTTCTAGAACCTGCTGTACACTAATGAGAAACTTTCTGTCCACGGTGCTTTTGAGAAGCTTTTTGGCACCACCAATTCCGTTGGTGCAATCATCTGAGCGACTAAGACCTGCTACCAGGCAAAAGGTACAATATTGCTCATCAGTATTTGTCCTAAATTCAATCGGCGCGCAACAGAAATCATTGGCTGGTTTCAAGACGATCCCATCAGTATTTCCCGAGTACTTTTTCAAACAGACGTGTCTGATTTTGTAAACAAAGCGGAGAAGTATTCAACCGTTCAATTCTTGAAACCCTAAGCATTTTCATGCAAACTAAGGCCACCGACACAAGGAATAACATTTCCCTAACATGTTGGTGATGCTACTTTCCGCTGCTGATAGTTAAGAGAAATTTACTTCCCCTCTTTGTTTACAAAATCAGATACGTCTGTTTGAAAAAGTACTCGAGATTTGTCCTAAATTCAACCGACGCGCATCAAATTTAGAAAGTGAACTTGATATGAAAGAAACATCAATTGACGCACCGGAAGTTGCAGAAACGTACAAGATCGTAGCAATCGGAGCCCCCTGCAGTATCCATGGATCGAGGAATGATAATTTGAAGGGTTTTTTTTCGTTTCTTGAGAGTTATTTTTTATGAATTAATGTTTGAACATGTTAATGAATAAGTTAAAAAATTAAATAAAAAATGTGGATAACAAATAAATTTTCCTGTTATTGATAGAAGCAGGGTGACGTAAGAGAATTAATACAATTGTGACAAAACCCTAGCAAAGCAAAATAACAAACAAATATCAAATAAGTAACAAGTTTTGTTATCCCAGATATCATTTTGAACTCACCTATTATCGCATAACAAATTTAGTTATCAACATTGACTTATTTTGTTATCATTTGTTATAAATTTTTAAAAACGATTTTTAACGAACATTACTGTATACCACCAGCATGCTGACGAATGCTGAATATTACCAGCATTTCATGGATATGAAATTCAGCTTTTCACCAGAAGCATTACTTCAGTTATTGGTGTATGAATTTGATATCATGTTGATAACATAATTTGAAATTATCTCAAGGAATTTGTTCACATCACAAAATTTGTTATTAAAATGAACTCAATGATAATAAAACGAGTTAATGTTGTGATATCCAACGAATATTAATTTGTTATCTCTTTTGTTATTTTGGCTGTTTATTCAGCCTGAATGATAACATATTTAGTGATCAAACAGTGATGTATGTATGTATGTATGTAAGGTAGCCACCATCCCTTCTAGCGCTTGGCTTGGATGCAGCCCCACTAAATAGCAAGCACGATTGGACCCCCCAGCTTTCACTCTATCAATCCCTGTATGGGGGGCCCAAACAAAGAGGGGGGCGCCGGCACGCACACCCCCCCCCCACGCAACCACGGGTCACAACCCCCCCCCCCCCACACCACCAACACCCACAACTCCCCAATCCCCCCTGACTATTTATTTACGGCCGGGTGGGATGGTGGGGGCGGCAGCCCCCCCCCCCCTGGGGGGGGAGGGGTAGAATTCAGAACTACAAGATCACGAATAAAAAAAAATAATGCTCGTTCCCTCCTAGACTCAGGCAGTCAATCAAACCATCGTCCAGTTTCAGCTTGAATGATACCCTGATGCTCCCTCCCAACCCAGTATTTATTGTATATAATGTAAATCATATGTTATAACAGGCAATATATGTAGTATGTAGTAGAGCATTGCAATAAACAAAATTATTTAATTAATATATCTGATAGTTGGAAGTCGCCATCCTTTAATTTTAATATAATTATTGACAATATAATATGATGAAATAATTAAAATACATATAAAAGACATATGATAATGATATTCAGCTTGCTGTCTCTTTACAGTTCAATCAGTGTCAAATGAATGTAACTCTGGAATGTTAAGGTCATATTGCAATTAAATGAAGTAAATATAGATATCAATAAAACATTTAATTATAAGAAACAATAACAAAATTAGTATGTATTCATAACATATGGATATACAATCAGCAGAATGAAGAGCATTTAATTTTTTAAATAAATTAAATAGTATCCAATAATCAAAATTAATAGAAGAATATTTATGGCACAATATAATAAATATCTTTACGTCCTGTAATAACCTTCCTTGTTAACTTGAAGCAGATGAATTTTTTTGTTATTTTTATTATTATTCTTTTTATAACTATTATCCCTAAGAAAAACATAATAATATGCAATTCATACTAACTTACAGCTATGAACTTCTATACAGCTCAACCAATAGCCGATAAAAGCATACTGAAATATTTAGGTCATACTATGCAATTAAATGAAATATATAATTATAAATATATACTAGAAGGTTAAAGTTGAAGGATTGAATGATTGAAGGAGCCATCATAATTATACCACCGTCGAAAATCAAAAGAGTACCCCTGACCAAAACTGAAAAATAACATATAATAAATGCTAAGTAGGTAAATTAAAATGACGATTGAACCTACCAAAATAGAAACAAATAAATAAGTAAATAGTATACGTTTCTTTTTAATAAAAAATAATTAATATATAAAATATTTTAATGTTATAATAATAAATTGTAATACTTATTTTTTTAAAAATCGAGCAAAGAGTTATACCAAATTGATAGCAAAATTTAATACCAGGTTATCAAAGTTTGATCACTGAATATGTTATCATTGAGGCTGAATTAACAGCCAAAATAAAAGAAGAGCTAACAAATAATACTCTTTAGATATCATAACAAGAACTGATTTTGTTATCAACGAGATCATCTTAATAACAAATCCTTTAATGTGAGCAATATTTTTGCAGTAGTTTCAAATTAGGTTATCAATTTGATATCAAATTCTCACGCTAATAACTAAAATATATTTTTTTTATGAAAAATCATGATTTCTTGTTCAAATATGCGGATAATATTCATAGATTAGGATTCAAATAGTAACATATTTCACAAATAGTATTTTAAAAGTGATAACATATGATAACAAAATAACCGACTGGAGATAACTAAATTTGTTTAGCTACATCAGCAGAAATCAAAATGATATCTGGGATAACAGAACTTGTTACTTAGATGATATCAGTTTGTTATTTTCCTTTGCTAGGGATGCTGGTCTTCCGTGGTGCTAAAGACAGATCCGATAATAGCCCTTGGACAGGTCTTTGACGCGGTCGTTATCACAGACCTCAAAGCTTGTACAACCCGATTACAGAATGTGTCGGCGGTGTCATCTGCTCATGTTGAAAGAAGTGGGGTGTAGCATCCACGATTAAACACGGGATTATGTTCACGCTACTTAAAATAAGTATGTTTCTTCGAATCTCTTTGAAAACAAACATCTTAGAATACACCAATGATCGCCACGATTGCTATGATTGATGAAAATGTGTCATTCTGGGACTACAAATGCATAAATTAAATTCAAATAAGAACCTGTTCTACTGTTGCTTTTTTGTTGACTGTTTCAAGAATTGCAAGGTGGTGAAATTAGGATATTCGTGAGGGACAGAGACGCTCAAGCTTTCTTGTATGGAAATCCATCTAGCCGATCGATCCCAGTGTTGACACATGCTTAAATTTACCAACAAATATTGACAACTTAATAGGTCATATTGGACAAAGCACAACATCCTCTGATTCGCATGAAATTACTCACCCGATGTGTGATGAAATCGATTAACCACGCCACTCAATTAGCAGAAATTTTGTCTTATTCAATGACTCCGCTGTCAGTCATAAAATAACTAAAACAAATAATCAAGCACAAGCCCCGAACCGTTGATTACAGTAAACAACATCCATCGAACTAGTCGTAAGAAAATGTGCAGACAAGTGCTTAGTTGTATTGATTATGGCCGATTTATGGATAATTGAAAGTTAATATTCAATGAGTATGTTTATCCTTTGGTATACAAATAAAAGGTTTAATGACCCAATTACATTGTTCATGGTGCCTATGAGGACGAGGAATCTCCGACGCACAAACCAATTCTAATCCAAATCAACTAACCGGATCGAACACAAAAAGGCGAAAGGGGTAACTTGAGCCATGTTCATTCAGCTACCGCGTGCCACTACTGTATCGCCACTAAAATTGTTTATTTATGATTCGTCTTCTCGGCCATCTTCATTTCTTATGCATATCATATGCTTTGGATCGGTATTATTTATAAAATCAGCTGGTTTTCCACTGGCGGTGAGGCAATGGGGCGATGAGTGGTTGAGCTTCTTGACTTTTTCGAATTTTCAATTCGGTTCATCGATATCGTAGGCGTAGTAAACGACGACAACGACGATGAGGGCGCAACGTTCTCAGTATCACTCTTTCTCCATTCCCCGGTAGTTTGAAACAATATTTATGTGGTTGTATACACACGATACACAGCGTTCAAGTCAGCCAATAACGGTTGGATGGATGTACGCCTCCGTCGTCGTTGCCGTCTTTGACTGGTGCTTTTATGCGGTGGTGTTTTGTTTGTTGCTTCGCGCTTCATCGATGATTCGTCGTGCGGTGAGCAGCTTTATTTATGTTTACTTATACTTTGATTGTTTATTTGTTGCTGCTGAATCGGTTAAAAAGATACGTCGGACAAATGGGAACCGTTGAAGAAAATGGCTGTCAGTAGAAGTTGGAAGTTGCCTCCGCTAAGATTGATTGATTAACATTAATTTTTTTTCCGTTGAATTGATGTAAAATCAAGGTTGGTTAAGAACCACAATCGTTTGTTAATATAAGGTGGTTGTCAAACGAAAAAATCTAACATGAACAGTGTCCATTTAATCCCAATCCCAACTTTGATATCGCAAAATAAGCAGTTCTGTATTTAAACATTTTGAAGAAATTTCAGCTAAAAACTACGATTCAACACTTTTCATTCCAACAAAATAATTGATCATCAACGAATGTCGGTACGTTTGTGACATAAAAAGCACTGATTTAAAAATAATCGGTGATTTCCTTTGGGTGTTTGAATTATGCCAAACTACCCAAAATGAAGTGGCAGAGATTTTTTGTTTATTTCATTGATAGAGTGAGAATTGTGACATAAATTTCACCATAATATTTAACATAACTAATTGATTACGTTTTTATTGCGTACAGTGCGTCAAATTTAAATTATAATGATTTGAAATTGGAAATATCTTCTCAACATCATGGGATCTCAGTAGTGAACAGCAGTTCTAGCAGAAACAACATGATGTTGAGAAGATATTTCCAATTTCAAAACATAATATTTTATCACGTAATCCCACACTCGGCCATGTTCTAGGGAATGCTTTTATTTTGTATCATTAACCTATTATCTACTTGAAAATAAGCGCTCTTAAACGAAACATTTAAGGAGATTGAGGTCACTTAATTTTTTTTTGAGTGACCCTCTGTTCTCCCCCACACCAAAAGACTCTTTATTGAGCCCCCTGATAGTGGACACTCAGAACTCAGCTTTGTATGAAATTAGAATAAGCTAGAATAAAAAGGCTGAGCATGTATTGATTTTGAAAGTAGAACTGAGAGACTAACACTAACAAAAACGACTTTGTGCTTCTAGTGGATAAAATTAAAATATTATTTAATGAACAAAACGAACAAATTACTTAAATCTACGACTGCAAACGACAAGCAAAATAAAGTTGTATATTTAAAACACAAAGCGACAAATTTATATTATGAGTCCGGGTATTTGGCTTAGTAAATAACGTTTAATTCTCGATTTGAATAATATACGATTGTTTATCATCTGAATATCTCTTGGCAGAAGGTTATATTTGGCTGGGCCTACAAAACTGAACCGTCTCTGACCAAAGTTCGAGTACGCACGAGGCCGTGAGAGATGATTTACTTGTCTGGTATTGTGTAATCGTGATGTCAGGTTTATAATTAAATTGTTGATACTTGCTATATTATGTAGCACATTATGGATTAAGAGTAATGTTTGATCTTCACACAAGCTTAGAATAGGCAATATTTTAGTTAATAACTACTTAGTATAATACGTGTCACATAAAATAAAGAATAATGAAAAGGTCTCACCAATAGTTTAAAGTTCCGTCAACGTCAATTTGAATCATTCTTCAGCTTCGCGCGAATTCGCAATAGCATTGGTCATCCGGTTATGGATCCCGTATAAAGTTGAATTTTCAAAAAGTACACACTTAAAAAACGAAACCAAAAAAGACCGCAAATAGAAAGACTCGCAGAATTTAGTTCAACGTAAAAGTTTTGCTGCTGTATCCTTCTGTTATTGTTAATGTATTTCAAATATCCATAACTTCAGACCTATGCAAGAAGAAACCCATTATAGAATAGAGTACAGAACGAGTTTTAGGCAGTACATGCACCAGCTGGGATATTTGATTAAGAAATATTTGATTTGTAAATAGAACTGCCAATATTCGATCGTTAATCTCTTTTCTTACTTCTTATCCATGGGAACCTATGTACCTTCTGGAACGATCGTTAGCCTCAGAAACTGCCAGAGCCATGGAAAAAAGTTTCCAGTTGCAGGTACTTTTTAAAAGCATGCAAATTGCTTTCCATGTTTTGAAATTTTTTTCGTCAGCCCCGAAGTCCTGTACATAAACATAAAATATTGTATGTCTGGAATTTCGTGCATGTATGGGAAGACGAAATGAAATAGACCAGTTCACGATTTACTGCTAATGTCAATTTCCGCTATCTGCTCTTTCATTACACCATCCATGCTCGAAAGCAATCAACCACAACACGTCAATTGCTATGATCATAAACTCGTCTACTAACATGTTTTGAGAGTATACTATCAAATTTTAGTTTATCATTGGATAGATTGGCAACAGGCATAGGTCACTTATTTTACTCTCATGGTATTGTCAGACAAAGCCACTGTAACAACAAACTTGATGCTTTGTTTGAAGAACAGTAAATGTAAGAGATAGCAGACTTTGCGTAACAATACCGGTACGCCATAGCCATGAATAACAAAGAAGAGAGGGAACCCGAGTAGAGTTTGAGATCAAATAGAAAACTTAATATGATGTTGTGATGTTGCTGATGATGATTACTCAGGTTGCTATTGTTTTAGTAGTTTTAACGGTTAAAAGATCAAAATTGATAGCAAAAATTTATTCGTTTGACAATAAATTTAAAACTGATCTTGCTATCAGTGAGGACACATCGAAAAACCAATTTGCTGAACATTTTTGCCTGTTGATAGCAGAATGAGTATTCCACTTGATGTTCTGTTAAGACAACGAAAACAAACCTATTTTTCTCAAAGAAAAGTGAACGCTAATTAAAGCAATATGAAAAATAAATTTAGTATCAAATTTGACAATTGTGAAGTGAAATCAAATTTTGATTGCAATTTCATTTTGATATCAAAATAAATGTTCGAATTACTAACTTTATGATGTTAAACTTTATTCGGGAAAATGGACACCATCAAACGCAAAAATGATGCAATACACTGAAAATTTATTTTCTTAAGTTAGCTTTCACTCGTTGCGTATACATGGATTTTGTACATAGAACAAATGTCTCGTTTATTGTATGAAACATTCATATTGCTTTTTATCTGATGAAATGGATTTCGTGAAGATCAGCCAATCACTGCTTCTTTTTTTATTGTACTCATGCATGTTGGTATTGCTGTTAGGATGGGCGGGAATAATTTATTTATCCCAAAATACAAAAAAAAGCGCTGTCGAGAGATGTAACTTCATACTCATTATTAAAGTATCATCTCACGAGTCACCATGGGCTAGTGAGATTAACCACGGAGGCAGTAACAGCTCTTCCCAAAATCATTGGATCGAATCCCATGTCAGAAACATTCACAAAATGCAGGACAACTCCACGTGACTGCGCTTTTTTTCAATTTCACTCTGAGTCGATATAGTAGATCTGTCAGTCATTCATGCAACCACCAGAGAGTCGTTTCTTTTTAATTTGTAACGAAATACTCGTAGCTCTTTGTACTGTATTTGTACAATGCTCGAATGTTCTTTCTGTGAAAACAAATGCTTCGTGCTTTTGACAGTTGTGCGTGTGCCATTAATTACGAAGGAAGCTTTATAAAAAGTACAAATCAGTTTCGTTGCAGAAAACAACGAATATATTCGTTTGCGCTACCTTCGATTTCATAATATAAACTAAAATAAATTTTAAGTGTAGTTGCTCTTTAAAAGCGAAGTATTTTTAACGCTAAATACTGTTACACGGCATCTAAAAATTAAATTTATTGCATATTATAGTGCCAGCTTACAGAAAATATATCCATAAGCATGGATAAACCTGAAATGACAGGAAGAAATATGAAATAAATAGTGGTTTTCGATCATCTCAATCTGAAATAAATTCAACTCAATATTCAACATCACATTCTGGCAACAAACCTAGAAGTGTGAAGGAGCTGATTAACACATTCCCTCCGGTACACGTGAACAAAATACGCAAAGCTAAAATTTAAGTGAACTTCACCAGCAGGTAAGAAACTGATGGTTTTTTAGATTATATATTTTGAGTCTTCCAAATGAAAATAATTAATTTGATGTCAATCAAGATTTATTCATCAAAATCATTAGCTCGACAGATACAGTTTATGTTCGTGTTATTCAATTCTATGATAAACCAGAAAAATAGGAGTTTTAGACCTAACGGAAGGCCACAAAATAACGGGAATGACTTCAATAGTTTTCTATTAGAACAATAATGCTTTCAAAGAAATATCACATTTTGTGAGTGAATCCTTACAATATTCAGAAAATTGTCACATACACACTTTCACTCCAAAATGTTCAGTTGTATACAGCATGCCGTCGAAACAGGAAGTACTAAAGGCTGACTAAAAGTAAATTGGTAAGCCCCTTGCACGCCGCAGGCACGCTTCTAGTGTATGGAATCGAAAATCTTTGACAGTGGTTTGTTTACACTTCTATAGAAAACAACTGGTGCATGTTTGATCAAAGTAGTCGATGGCGGTCAGAAATAACGTCAAATGGAACTCGAAAGATGAAGAAATATTGTGCACAAACACCTGGATTATTCGGAGTGGTCCTGAGCTGAAGATGCCGAAAACAACAGTTTGTCGAGTGCTCAAAACTTACAATGAAACCCCAAGTGTGGAAAGGAATCAGCGGACGTACGAAAAACCTGGAACCAGGAATTGTCAGCTGCGCAGCAAGCTGTTGAAGTGCGTTAAAGCCAACCCCAGTCTTGTGAACCGAGATGTGGCCAGAAGGTACAATGCCAACTTTTAAACGGTGCGGAACATCCTTGCAGTTGTGGCCTGAAAACGAAACCATTCGTCACATCCTCGACGATGACATCCCAAGTGTACATCGAAGAATGTACCGTTGTATTGCCGTTCATCCGCAAGCATAGGGGAAAAGTCATCTTTTGGCCCGATTTGGCCAGCTGCGACTACTCCAAGGTGGATCTGGAGTGGTATGGTGCCAACAAAATCGATTTTTCCCCAAGCTAATGAATCCTCCGAATTGTCCGGAATTTCGACCAATCTAAAAATACTGGACAATTTCAAAGCAGCGACTTTGACGAAACGACGGAGCAGTCGAGGACATCCAGCAAATGCGGGCAAAATGAAAGAAATGCGCTGATTCCGTGTCCGTTTTCACTGTGCGGGCGCTGATGGGCCTCAAGAGGAAGGTTTTGTTCAAACTGGAGAAATGTAACCATCTAATGCTGTAACATTGAAATTTTAATAGAAGTACTGTAAAGCAACCATAAATGGACTTTTTAAACGTATTGAATCACGAATTACAGGTCTTTTTGAGCGTACCAATTTACTTTTAGTCAGACTTTATGGGCGCGCATTGTACAATTCCTTCAAGCTAACAAAGACCGTGTGTAAAAGTACGCGGTGGACCATTTTAAGCACGAACATGTATCAAAAATCGTCATATACTGTACTCTGACAACCATCGTAGTAAGGTGGTCCAGCACTCATGTGCTACTATCAGAACTAAGCTGCGCCGCACGGTGGACCACTATACATATATATGCGTATATTCATTAAACTATGTTCGAAGACTGAGGTCAACCTTTTATTTAAAAAAAAAATCAGATTGAACTGTTCTTTTTTGTTTTGTTTTTCCTGAGCCATTCTTTCAATTCCAGATTTTCGGTGGCCACCCGCTATAACATAACAAGTGATGAGAACAGTCACCCTGTTTTCTACATGAAAATGAAATAATAGTAAACTAATTCAGCATTCTTAATTTGAGATCGCAGCAAGCCGTGCTGCGAAACTGACGTGTTTTGTTTTTGCTGCGTCGTTTTCGCGAAAAAAAATCAAACAATAATTCGTAATATAACTTGAACTAACAGTGAAATCATAAAATATCCGCGTGCATTGTGTAAGCCGTCGCGAATACAATCGATTGCATATCAAAATGTCTGACTGTCGGTAGTATTTCCCCGTTTTTTGTTTTGTTTTTGTGCTTCGCCCCCGCACCTGGAAGAAGAGTTACATCAGCTTAGTTTTGGTTTGGTTATTAGTGGTAATATTGTGAGACTCGGGCATAAATTATTAGTTTAGAGTGTTTTTCCACTTTGTCGCGAGTGAATCGATGATTTTTAGCAGTTTTGAAGCTCGATATAGAGTCGCCTCATAGCGGGGATTGGCATTACTAGCAGAGCGTGGAGTGAAAAAGAGAAGACTAGTGCAATTTAGAGAACGGCCATTTGCTGCTCAGAAGCGGCAAACGAAAGCAACGCGGGTGAAAAGCTTGCACATAATTTTAGGTGCATTCACGACGTGGTGTACAGAGTTTTGTTATGCAGGTTGCATATCTATCTGGCGGTCTAGCAACGTTAATTTTTGCGCTCATTTAATCACGAGTGCATGAAATTAATTACGAATCAGCGACGAAAATTTTTATTTTTATGAATGAACAGGATAGTGTGATGAAGGAGGCGGCCGTGGGTGAGATCTATCTGATTATAACTATGTAACAATAATCTTATTTTCAAATAATACCACATACGTGCCTGGTTTGGAAATTTAAAATTTCCAAATCTGGAAGTGTGTTGCAGTGCCCCTATCCACATGATATAGGTAATGTTAACATGCGGGGCTTATTGTATGTGAAAGTAACCTCGGAATGGGCGTGACTCTCCAGACATTCTGAAATGGGTTGCTGGATCTGCAGTAGAGTTATCACTTTCTAGCTCCCGGGTTAAAGTTGCTTCCAATGGTCACTTGAATGATTGTTGTAAAAGGATTTCTTCCGTAATACCATTGCCGGCCGATGGGTGTTAGATTAGACACACACACACACATATACACACACACACACACACCCACACACACAACTAATTCAGCATTCTTAATTTGTACATGTGTATTTGAAAATCAACTTCACCAGTATGGTCTTACTACAAAAGCAATTGATTTAAATAAAAAAAAGTATCGTAGCACTACGAGTTTATGTCACTATAAAAAAAAATCAAAAAACTGTAAATTTTTGAAACATTTATAAAACTTGCTTGTTTCTAATGTACATCACGTTTGCTTTAAAAAAAAAATGGAGAAAAATTGCCGATTTTTCATGTGTTTTCCTTCTCCCCGCACTGACAAAACAACCCATGCAGCATCAATCATAGTAACCCATGAGTCAGCGGACAAAATTTGACAGCTCTATCAGTCGATCTCTAACCGTGATGGCAAAAACAGTGAAGCAATTCCGTTCAGAAGTGTGCGCGTTCAAAGAACGGCACCCCACCGCGTCGAAAACGGATATCGTGCGGCACTTTGTGGACGCCGGATACGCCCGCCGGATACGCCCGTCTACAACATCTTGGCATTATTAGACAACAATCAGAGCATCGAAAAAAGCCCGGTTTCGGACGGCCGACGACCCTGAGCGACAAGATGTTCCAGAGGATGCTGAAAGACCGAGGGAAAAGTGACTACATCGCTGCGTGCGCTTGGCCGGTTCAACCGGCCAAACACTGAAAAAGTACCTGGCGAACAGGAACATACATGTCAGGAAGCGAAAGCCGCGTCCACTGGTTTCAGAGCTACAGGCAATGGCGCAGGGGCAGCGGCTGAATAAGATGGTCAACTCGATTTTTCCAGCGAATCGTGACGGGGCGGTGGTGATTGACGACGAGACCTATCTCACCCTGGATGGCAACGACTGGCAGGACACTTCGTATTTTACTTCCCCCACGAAGGAAGTGAGCTCCGAGGTGAAGTTCATTTCACACACCAAGTTCCCCAAGAAGGTGCTGCTGTAGCTGACAATCAGCGATAAGGGATGTTAAAGCCGCTCTTCTTTCGCTCTGGACTGGCCATGAACGGGGAAATTTTTAGTACGAAATGGCTGCCGGAAGTTGCGTTGTTCATCAAGAAATACCATAAGGGCGAAGACGCGGTGGCCGGATCTGGCGTCAGCCCACACTCGAAGCGATCGTTGGAGGAGATGGAGCGGCTGAATATCGATGTGATACCCAAGTCGGCGAACCCGCCCAACGTCTCCCCGCTGCGTCCCATCGAGAATTTCTGGGCCAACCTGAAGCGTAAGCAGAAAAAACTCAAAAACATGCTTACACGCATGTTTTCGTCCGCCATGGCGAATGCTCCGGTTAACTGCCGGAAGGCCGCTCGCAAGGGCGTAGACTTTGTTTGCAAGTAAGCTTAAATAATTACCTTCCATGGGCAATTTATCAAAAGCAACTGTCTGTCTTAGCTTTTTTTTTATCACCGACCGAAAAAAAAGTCAATTTTTTTAATGCAAACGTTAGTTATTACAATATTTTCAACAGTTGGTTCTCTATAACTTAGAACGCACTTCAATTGAAATCTAATGACAAAATAATCGAAAATTATTCAAACACAATATGGAAATTCATATGTATGTTCCCGATTCCGCTAAATTTCTCGTACATGGAAAGATGAATAAAAACCATTGTTTTTTTAACTTTGATTTTACAGTATTCGCTTATTTTGACTAGTATTATTATTATTTTTCTTCATAACAATTTTTATCATTGCTGCCGTAACTATTTCATTGCGCAGAAAATTAAAAACAAATATGCTAATAATAATGAGTATTGTTTAAATAAGCATTATTTTGCCATCAATAGCACATTGAATAAGAAACGAGCAATCTCAGTTGGCTATAACTTACTCTAATAAAGATATTCATAAAGAAATCCGATAAAGTTTTTTATCTGAATTTTAGATTGCTTTGTTTTACTATGAGATGGTGCTTTGTCTTCATTCAACATTTATAACATGCAAACCTATGCATTTGATCAATAACCTGATAGTAAACAGATTCCGTTTAAGTTTGAGAGATCACCCAAAATATTCAACCAGTTCCTTATCTTAAGCCCGCCTTAAACAAATGAGATTAATTCGCTCTACTATTCATAAGCCTCACGATCGTCAGTCAAACCTTGCGCTTCTCTTCCATGCCTTCCTCTTGTCCTCTTGAAGTAAAGCAACCAAGTGTGTTGGTCAATAAAAGAAAATCAACAACTTTTTGTTTATCTCTAAGAGTCTTCAAATATTCATAAATTATGCCCTGATTAAACGAAATTAACATTAAATTAGCATAATTTTTCAATTTTACCAGTTCGTTCTCTCAGAGAGTTGTTTATTTTATCTTCTCTGCATCTTGATTCTCTCCTTGAAACCACACGGAACGATTCTTCCCTGCTGCTGGTGGTGGCGGCTTTGTGGCATGTCGTGATAGGTTCCGAACGAAAAAAAATCAACTCCTGCAATCAGCAGATTATCGATAAATTGAGAAAAAACATGGAATAAAGCTATCAGACCAAAACGATTTTGTCCCACATTTTACCCGCAAATGTAACACTTCAGCGACGGTTTGTTTTCGTTCTTTCCCTTTGTGAGAACACACGTAGGGGACAGGGAAAACATGTTTAAACAAATATTGTAATTATATCATTTACTCAATGACCCTTCTGAATTTGTTCCGCTCGTTCGCCTCTCAACGGGCCTCTATTTTGTATGACTTTGGCAAAATCGATCCTGTTGGATGAACCCCCGTCGCTTCAAACTCAAAGGATCCAATGTAAGCCCGGTGCACTGCTGCCTGAATGGAATGGAAAAACAAATATGTTTTTCACAACAATCATCACTCGAGGTATGAACCTATTGAACTCCCAGGTTCGAATTCGAGAAGGGTCGTCTGTCTGCTTCCGAATACAAGAAAAAAAGGAAATGCAGATAGGAAGCACATTTCTCGAATAATTGGGATATAGGCTAAACGAGAACCTCGCCGAAATCGTGTATTATCACAGCGGGTGTCATCCATATGGTAGACACCTCCGGACTTTCCAACGACAGCACCGGTACGGAATTCCAGCCAAGGCCGAGTTGACAGAAACCCTCCGCGTGTCAAACGATGGGAAAAAGTTAAGGTTCTCTTACAAAGTTCCCGCCCTGCGGCAAACAAACTCAAGCTGTTAACCGACACTAGATGCAAAACTATGACCGAGCGACACCGAGCAACCGCACCACTTCGACGGAAAGGTTGTCGCATCGGGTGGCCACCGCCTATCGATCCCGATGACATCCCACGGAATTGGAATCTCATTCTTTAGATATTTTAAAAAACATCTATCCATTTACTCACTCTTAGCATAAGGGGCGCAACGCAAATGGCTGCTGGTAGATGAGCTTCGAATCTGATTCCGGTCCATACCTGAAATGAGACAAAGAAACGGGAAAAATATTAACTAGAAGCTCCAAAAATTTGAATAAATTCCCGATTAGTCGGGTTCGGTTCTTGATAGTGGCATTTCCTGCGACCCATCGGCGATGGTGGCCACGGTGTGGTAGTTACCATTTAGCATCCTAATCGGTGGGCCAGTGACGACGACGACGGGCTCCACTTAAGACACACGGTCGAACAACTTGGCTTAAGATATTTATGCCATCGAGTTTGTCACATTTGGACGACATTACTATAACATCTTCGCTTTATCTTAATTCCTGATATATTTGTATCCAGGAACCTCTTTTGGTATTGATTTTTTTTTTCGGTGTCGGATTTGTGGTGGTGACAATGTGTGATTTCTCAATCCTTCAATGCAGAAGCTTCTTCGGATGATCATGGGAACGATTCAAATCTTTAAAATGAGACACTATCTCAGGCAAAATTGAATCATCAATTAATGACACTCAGCAGATCAATTTGAATTGATTATTTTAATCCTAGCAAAGAAATTCGTATAGTTGCTGATTTTTTTTTGCAAATTTTTGAATAATTCTTGTGGTTACTAAACCTTACTGACTAGGCTAGGGGGCCTGATAATCGAACTAAATTATAAAGATTTTATATATAATCAATTCTGCGTAGTGGTTCTTGGTGAATTTCAATTTCTCAAAAAGAGAAATTCACGATATAATATGCAACTTTTTATAAATTTAAAACATAACCACAACTAGTAAACAAAGCAAAAATCTCACCCAAGCCCAAGTAGGGAATACACATGTTCCTCACCGTTGGACATCATTGTGTGGTCACAACTTTTACGACCGTGCGTAAATTTCGAACCGAAGTCATTCCCGTGGTAAAACCTGCCTCCATAGGATGTCTTCAGCTTGAACGAAACCAACCAACAGGTAGTCCCGCGGGCGTGTGACAGTTTGTGCGCGCTTTGCAATCAACGGATGCATTTCTTCTGACCGTTTGAGATTCATCCGACTACAAATATCAACAACGACCAAGACGACGGTCGGTGAATAAAGGTCATAAAACCAAGAGCGCTCATCGCCGCTGGATGCTGCTTTTATGAGCTTATGATTTAATCTATACATTTCTGTGAGCTTCGAATTGAATATTCGAGCCCGAGCTAGAACAGTCCCGGAAGATGTCCCAGCTCTCAGCGGAACAAAACTGAGCGACGATTAAAATATGAAGAATAGAGGTATTGAAAATTTAAAGCATTTCATAAATAGAGACATAAAATATTGAATTTAAGTGTTATCGTTGAACCGTTTTGGGTGCTATAGCGGACTCTGAGCGCGCACGCGTGTTTCCGAATGGCTGGTCTGTGTGAACCAAACAAGCGCGGAGTATGTTTTGCCATTGTTGGAATGAGGTCTTTAATGTTTTGTTTGTGGGTCGTAAAAATTTCAATAATATCGAGTCGCACGCGGGGGGTGACTTCATGGCGTTTTTATTTCACTGTGCTGCTACAAGCATTGCACCAGCAGATTCGCTATACCGCCACTATAGAACATCGGGGCGCCTGCCTTGGACTTGATCGGATCGCTTCTTCGATGGTTGTCTTGCAGTAAACCTCCGAGTCAAACAGGGGAAAAATTATTCACAACTCTTTCGCCGGAACGACTGTCGGTGTGGAATGCACGGCAAGAAGTAGATTAGCATCGCGAATGCTGTAAATGAAGATTTCCACATCCGATAGGGTGTGGAACTCTTGCTGCCGCTGCTGTTTCTGCGCTGGATTTTTCATAGTGGTCATTGGAACCGTTTTGTTTTTTGCTGTGGTTCGAGTTGGAGTTTGGATGAGGATTCGCATCGGGGCGTGCGAAGTGCTTTCTACAGGATAATAATTCATTTGGTTTTTAAAACTGAATATCTTAGACTCCTGCAGTGCAGCGTGATGGCTAACAAATTTACTTATTTATTGACTGCTGGGGTATCGGATGACATATTAGGGTCTAAATTGGCTGCGAAGGCATTTGTTGCAACCGTTAGCGATTTTCATACGTTCGATGGCGGCATTTGATGCCCGATGGAGCGATGTGTTTAATGAATTTTGAAAAATGTACCTCTCGCATTTTGGAAGTACTGATCAACCGATCAGTACCTATGACAAAAATCACAGTACAAGACAGAACAAAAGTATGCACCTATGATGCAATTAAAAATAATTCAGAGATTTAAAAGAATCCATCATTATTGTCTTTTGTTTAGGCATTTCGTTTTTTCAATTATAACCAAATTTTACTGATTGAATTAACAAAAAATAACTTTCCACACTTGAATGATTTTCAATTATGATCGACGATCAAGCAATAAAGAAAACATTAGAATTCACCTGGAATAGATTTTATTCTTTCGATTTTGTTAAGATAGGCCTTATGAAATCTAAACAGCAGCAAACTGATGCATCCCTATTGAAATTTTTATCCAAAGCAAAATTAAATAATCTTATGAATATAATAAGCCATAGTAAGTAGCATAGTAAAACCAATGTTACTTAACTTGGGCCTATGGTTTTCCTGTAAAGTGACTGTTTATTTATCCATTCAAAATATTTCGCATGGAACTTGTGACTATTTTTAAATATGTCTAGGATCCGTTAAGAAGTATTTAAATCCAAGTAAGTGAAATTTAGATCATATCAAAATGGTGCAGAAAATCTGTTCAGCTTGACCAGAGAGGTCATGGCGGCTAAAAAATCGAGAAAATCGAAAACCTCAGGTAATTTATAAAGGATAATAGTGCTTAAAAGTTCTAAATTGCATTAGAATAATCTGATACTTATGATGTTATCAAGATTTTTTCGGTAATTACAGAGCTTATGCCATATTTATAACACAGGCCGAATGAAGAGGCTTGATTGACATTACATCCCGTAACCCTATAAATACTAATTTAAAATTCATGGCCTATTAGATAACCAGTAATTTGATTTCAGTACATCACAATTAAATAGATAACGTTTTGATTAGACTGTTATGCAAATAATTTTTAGACTCTAGAATATTTCAAAGCAGTTTGAATGATTATGGTTTGTAATTTTCAATGCCAATACTGCCAATCACAACAATGAAAATTATATGTTTTTAACTTACTATCATTGTGTGTCCAATCTAACACCCATCGGCCGGCAATGGTATTATGGAAGAAATCTGTTTACAACAATCATTCAAGTGACCATTGGAAGCAGCTTTAATCCGGGAGCTAGAAAGTGATAGCTCTACTGCAGATCCAGCAACCCATTTCAGAATGTCTGGAGAGTCACGCCCATTCCGAGGTTACTTTCACATACAATAAGCCCCGCATGTTAACATTACCGATATCATTTGGATAAGGGCACTGCAACACACTTCCAGATTTGGAAATTTTAAATTTCCAAACCAGGCACGTATTTAGTATTATTTGAAAATAAGATTATTGTTATATAGTTATAATCAGATAGATCTCACCCATGGCCGCCTCCTCAATCACACTATCTTGTTCATTCGTAAAAATAAAAATTTTCGACGTTGATTCGTAATTAATTTCATGCACTCGCGATTAAATAAGCGCAAAAATTAACGTTGCTAAACCGCCCGATAGATATGCAACCTGCATAACAAAACTCTGTACACCACGTGGTGAATGCACCTAAAATTATGTGCAAGCTTTTCACCCGCGCATGCGCGTTGTTTTCGTTTGCTGCTTCTGACCAGCAAATGGCCGTTCTCTACATTGCACTAGTCTTCTTTTTTTTCACTCCACACTCTGCCAATAATGCAAATCCCCGCTATGAGGCGACTCTATAGTCTATATCGAACTTCAAAACTGCTAATAATCATCGATTCACTCGCGATAAAGCGCAAAAACACTCTAACTTAATAATTTATGTCCGGGTGTCACAATACTACCACTAATAAACAAAACTAAGCTGATGTAACTCTTCTTCCGGGTGCGGGGGCGAAGCACAAAAAAAAAAAAAAAAAAAAAAAACGGGAAAATACTACCGACACTCACACATTTCGAGAGGGAATCGATTGTATTCACTACGGCTTACACAATGCACGTGGAGATTTTATGATTTCACTGTTAGTTCAAGTTAAATTACGAATTATTGTTTGATTTTTTTTTCGCGAAAACGACGCAGCAAAAACAAAACACGTCAGTTTCGAAGCACGTTTTTTTTTTACCAACTAAAGCTTGAACCGGGTACCTGGGAAACCCACAACACCCGCGGCAATAGCCAGCGGACGATGCCCTGGTCGTATTTAGTAAAAAATGGCATTTTGCTTATGGATTGATCCCACCTTCCGGAAGATTCTCGCTGTAGTACACGAAAAGTTGTTTAACCAGCACCAACTCAGAGTGTTTCTACTGGGCGAAGGTCTGGCGAGTTTGGTGGATTTGCCTTCTTCGGTACAAAAACAACAACGTTGGCTTCGTACCACTCCATCACCGGTTTCGCGTCATGTCACGATACCAGATCCAGCCAAAACAGAGTAACACCTATGTGGGACCGGACAAAGGGCAGCAGGCGCTTCTGGAGGCATTCTTCTTTATATATTTAGCCGTTGATGGTGCCGGTCGTAATGTACGGATTGCTGAATTTGCCGCACCCACAGGTCGCCTGCCACACCAATTACTTCTTGGCAAATTTGTCGACCTTCTTCTTCCTGAACTTCTCCAAAACATCCAGACGATGCTTGGCGTCCGATTTAATTTACGTCTCTTCGTCCATTACACTGTTTCCTGGCGCGGGATTTGGCCACCGTATTCTGTTTATCGAATCGGTTAGGCGCCTTCCTTACCTTGAAGACATAAAGTCCGGCCCGCTTCATTGTCTGCTGGACGAACCAGACTGAAGAATTGACTTTCTTGGCTACATCCCGAATCGAATGGTTCGGAGTGCGCTTGAAGTAATCCCTCACCTTCCTTACGTTCACTGGGTTGTCTGGGTCTTCTTGAACGATTTTACCACAAGGAACACGTTCGAATTGTCGATTCCCATCTGTTTCGCGATCTACCGGTGGGACTGGCCTGGATTTTCCACGACCGTGCCCATATTTTTTGTCGAAACACTTCTTACTTGGAAGCCATCTCAATAACCACATAACAGATTGTGACAAAATTTTGCACATGTAAACATTACACTCTAAACTAGTTTTACTAGTCTTACCCAAAATTTCATCAATTTTTACTCATGCAAAAAAATGTTGTACACAAACGAAAGTGTTGCCTTCTTTTTCGAGTACAACCTTTTTGCCACCAACGCCATCCAATTCTCATTTATTTCCCCGTTCTCCTTGTTTTCCCGATCAACATACACTCAGATACTAAATTTGAATTCCATAGAGGTAAGAGAACGCGCGACTTTCTCGCGTTGTTTTCCACATATATTCAGTCTGCTTTTGCTTAAAGCAAGAGCAAACGGCTTTTGTTTCCTTGGATATCAAGGAATATTTTGCGTTATATTGCAATATCTCTACACCTGCTAAAATAGCTTTTAGGTCATGCTGAGAAAAATCTCCTTCGAAGATGTTTGTACATTTATACAACGAGACCCACCAAGTTTTTTTTAACCGTGCATATTGTAGATGCTCCTCCGTTACTAATCAGAACTACACACTTATAAAATATGAATTTTACACGAGACGTAATTCATGTTTGTAAAAATTCGGGGAACGTAAAGAAAGATTTCGTGTAACGTATACGCAATTCGACGGAAGATGTGTTTGATTGAAATTATTTTCTCGACTCTTTCAACTCATTTTTATGTGCTAAAGGACACTTGCATGTGTCGGTCTCTGGGGACAGAAATTTACATGACATTTTGGTAGTGTGTAGTGTAATTGTACAAAGAACAACAACGATGGAGCCTTGGACTAGTTTTCATCCTCTGCATACAAGTTCACTTGTTCATTCTATTTATATATCAGTACGAAACCGTGTTTACCCATGGATCTTCACAACTGCCTAATGTAGGATAGTTGTGTTAGTAAAAGAGGGTTATATTTGGATGGGGTATTCACTATCGTAAGTAATGATGTAAATGAAAGGGCACTAGACTTCTGCTTTAGTTTAAATCTATAAGAGATAAAAAGAGGCAAAGTGATAAATAGCCAGGAAAGAGACGGGCCTGAGAATGAACTCCCAACCTTCTGATCAGTGCGCAGTACGGGTAACCACTGAGCTATCCAGCAACGTCTATTCAACGAAACTCGCCGAACATAATAATCATGCTTTCTGAAAAATTTAGTTTCGCTACGAGATCCATTCATTTTTTTTTTTAAATGAGTTGGAAAATGTATTCAGTGATAGAAGGAGTACCACTATTTTTCACTATGCAGCGTTTAACAGCTGCGAAACAAAGTCCATTATGATCAAAGGCTGGATATCTTGACAGATAAGCCGAGTTTCACGTACCCTCTCCAAAATTGTAGATGTCGCACCAGTATCGTTTGTTTACACATCCTCAGGGTCATCCTTTACAAACGGAACTTTTTTTTACCATTGAAAACCATGTTTTTGTTTCTTCTTTCATGGATGCAAAAAAAACCAAACTAATTTCCAACGCAACATTTGAATAAGGCGTATGTGTAAAAGGGTTCAAATTCAATACTAAAATGGAACAATTACGAAATGGAAACAATTATGTTTATTATTTGATTGTCATGTGCAGATTGTAGCTGGGACAGCTGGTGATTAATGATTAAGGTGTCAGCGTCATCTTTGTTATTTATGCGAATTGGATGAGGCGTTTAAATCGGTAGAGGCAGGAAAAACGGGTAAACAACAACAATAAATCGAATAGGTGTGAACGCAGCTAACCGTGGGTCATTTGCTTTCAAATTTGCCAAAAAATTAAGAAATTGCAGTGCTCACTTTTCGGAAGCTGATACCAAGTCAGAAGCAAACAAACGTGTATATATTACTTCAAGAAAAACTAGTTTTGACAGAACCAAAAAAATTTGGGTGCACCCGTAATAAAACTAAAATAAAATGTTTGAATTCATTTTTGAGATACGATCTTTTCATATGTTACTTCCAGATAAACTAGTTTTGACAGAACCAGAGCACCATAAATTTTCGGGTACACATATTTAGTACTGAAGCCGTCATATTGTCAAGCCTGTGATTATGATGCATATTTGCAAAATAAAAAAAATGCGTAAGAGGAACGACGACGCAGAAAGAAGTGAATTAAAATCAAATGGTAGGGACTATTTTTTGGCAACCTGTTTTAAAACCTCTTATTTAGTATCTGCTTCAATCAACACACTTTATTGAATATATTCATATGATAACTTAGTTTAAACTTTAATTTAATAACCTTTCAACTAGTGAGCCATTTTGTATAAGATTTTTCTTCAAATAAATCACACGTACTCGAAAATGCTATCAATTCCGTATTGCATACAGTTATTGCAAAAGAAAAACTTTTTTACAAGCAATTTAAAAGGAACGATTATCAGCATATTCGGTCGATAGTAATAGATACAGCAGCGAAGAGCAAATAAATGTAAACCAACAAAAACGTCAGATATAAACACGATGCTGATAAAAAAAAATAAAAAAGACTCTGCTTGGATTGCCAAAGATTGGCAAATTCCCGTATTATCATATAATAAGGTAAAATTGAAACAAAAATTTCAACACTTCAATACTAATAACTTCAAGAGCAACCAGAGGTAAATATTTAAGAAAATTATTTTCTTTAATGTCATTTGAAGATCTTTTTTAACGATGTTTTCCTCCCTGTTGCACTATCTCTTTTACCGACCGGAGATCTTTCTCCCGTTGCGAACTTTATCGGTCATGAATGTGTACCGAAATAACTGAACACAGGATTTTCCTCCATTCGCCCACAAATCACACAAACGCATATATTCAACAACGAACGTGCCTGCCATTGGTGACTGTGACGGCGGCAAACGCCAGCCAGAAACGATAGGGTTCAAAAATGCAATCCCGTGGCAAAGAAATCTGCCTCGGTAATCTGATATCTCGGACGAAAATATCTTATCAGATTTTCAGTTCCATGTTGGGACGCAAACATATGTTAATATATCTTGTGCTGTAGTTATTACGGAGTGTTTTTTGTATGTAAATATAATTTACATGTTTATACAAAAATTTGCACTCCCGTTGTTGTACGGCGGAATAGCAGGAAAGGCGGCACCAGAAGTGGTTCGCGAATGGGTCTAGGGGAAACGAGTTGCATTTTTATTTGCCTTTATCATTCCTGGTTGCAATTCCAACAGGGGGATGTACATATAAATGTGCCATAACTACTATAATACACACTCGCTGGGATGGACGTGTGATGGCGGAAAAGGGGCATGGGCAGGGTGGTTACAAAGTATGATTTACAACCTTAGTCTTGGCTCTTGGGATCGAGTCGGCTGATGGCTGGGAATTGTTTTATTGCAACTTAGACATGCCACTGCACCCGGGTATTTACTCTTCACTCGATTTTATGGAGGAATTTCCATGCAAAAATACGTGTATATGTACCTGCATACAAACCATCAGACAGCCAGCAGATGCGAATCCAAGGTGCGCGATCGACAGACGAACAACTCTTTTTACGCGTGTTGCATTCTCTCTCGCTTTGTGAGTCAATGTCAGGTTTCATGTTTTTTTTTTTTTGCATGGCTCATTGTGCTTGGGTCTGCAAACAAATAAATTTTCTACCTTTTCGGAAGCAAATTCCAATAAATGCATTTCGAGCAATTCATGATTCTGATCACAGCTCGAAACCCACAACATCCTTGATACATCTTATTCAAGCTGCTTCTGGACGAGATGCAGCAACCTGCTGCAGAGCGCCGATGTTCCAATACCGATCGGACTATAAAGATATGGTTTATGGAGGCTTCCGACAGAATGTGCTAAAATTTGCATCCCTTTGCAATCAATGCGAGAGTATCAAATTTCAGTCCATCGTTAGCACATTGGCGTGGCAGGGAGGGTCTAACTTTGCGAATCGAGCTGAGGGAGCAGTAACCCACCTTCATTCACAGTTCGGTGCACAATACTGAATCGAAACCATTTGCAAGTAAAGTTGTTTCTCGATTAGGATTTCAAATTTTCGGTAGATTCGGGTCTGAAGATAACACACCGGCACTGTGCTGTTCCGTTCGTCGAAAGCCAGAAACTCAAATCAACCAATAAATTGTGCCGCTGATGGCTGTCGTGTTGCTCTTTTTGTGTTTCCCATAAAACAAACAGTTTACGCACAACTATCCGTCTTTGTAGCTGTCTCTAGTAGACGGGAGAAACAAGCGACATGGTTCCCAGGAAATCTCACAACCTGCTCCGGGACACTTAGCGTACATTAATTCGAAACGATTCTATAAACTTAATTTATAACTCAATATAACATTCATTTTATTCTCTCCTACTCTGTGGACTGGGTCCCTTTTTCCTCACATCATCCCCCGCGGACTCCACGCCACAAAGCATCGAGGCCTTGATCGTCAACCGTTTAGTCTTATCGCCAAACGATCGCTTCTCGTTCGCTTCTCCTGTTTATTTCCTCCGAGTCTGCTTTGTCCACCCATCAACGACCAAGGCGACTACAGTATCTGTCCACACCATCTTCCTCTCAATCCGTACGGATCATGCAGCAGAGATTGTACCGGCTTCCTCCGAAAATATAAACAGAACTCTCTCAGCCATCAACCCTAGCTTGATGGGAATATTCTAGTGTTCTCCGACGATATTATTATTTTATAAAATCAATAAAAAATATCTTAATTTCGGATCTTTCAACTCTAGTGCCTTGCGCGCGGACACACGGATCAGCTGACGTGGACAAATGTTTCCTCCGGACGTTTCCAGTTGGAAAATCACAGCTCGCAGACTGCGGTGGGATCCCGTTGTCATTAACATTCATGAGATCGTTCTCCTAGGCAATCCATGGAAACTCTGTCGACGGGTTTCTTATTTTGATTTGGTTTATGCTTTGATGGGTAATCGCAATGCGATGACCACGCCGGTCGGGTCCAACGAAATGATATACTGCCTGGCGCGTTTAGAGGTCGTTTAGAGCGGTAATTTACGGTTATTAGGTTATCCGTGGTTTTGGTGCTGATGTGCGTTGAATTGTGACAATTTTTTGGTTGTTTTGAAATTGTTGAGAAATTGTTACCAAGCGAAATTTGTATACTTGAAGCAACATCCCAAGTAACACACAAAACATCTATTGCAATGAGACTTGTGATAGCTTGTTCTAGGAATGATTTATAAAGAATATACAAGACATCTAACGTCAAGTAATAGGCAAGTAAATTATTCTGTTCTACCTTTTAATCTATCTATATAAAATGGATTTCTGTCTGTCTGTCTGTCTGTTTGTCTGAACCTCATAGGCTCGAAAACTACATAACCGATCAGCGTGAAATTTTGTATGGAGAAGTTTTTGGGGCCAGGAAAGGTACTTATGATGGTTTGAGACCCCTCCTTATTCTGGAAAGGGGGGCTCCCATAGAAATGAAGCACAAATTTCTGCCTAATTCGAGAACTTCTGCCTAATTCTGCCTAATTCGATCAAACAAAGGAACCCAAATTTGGCATGCCGAAGTTTTTGGAGGCAAGAAATGTTTCTATTGTAGTTTGAGACCCCTCCCATCTCTAGAAAGGGAGGCTCCCATACAAATGAAACAGAAGTTTCTGCATATCTCAAGAACTAATCAAGCAAATGGAACCAAATTTGGCATGTGGGGTTTTTCTGGAGGCGAAAAATGTTTCTATGGTGGTTTGAGACCCCTCTCCTCTCCTAGAAGGGGGGCTGTAATACAAATGAAACTGAAATTTCTGCATAACTCTAGATCTAATAAAGCAAATGGAACCAAATTTGGCATGCGGGGATTTTAAAGGCAATAAATGTTTCTACGGTAGTTCGAGACCTCACCTATCTCTCTGGTAGGGGAGGGGGGGGGGGCACCCATACAAATGAAACAGAAGTTTCTGCATTACTCGAGAACTAATCAAGTAAATGGGACCAAATTAGGCAAGTGGAGGTTTTTGAAGGCAAAAAATGTTTCTAAGGTGACTGGACACCCCTCCGCCCTCTGTAAGAGGAGGGCTCTCATACAAATGAAACACACATTTGTGCATAACTCGAGAACTAATCAAGCAGATGGAACCAAATTTGGCATGTGGAGGTTTTTGGAGGAGAGAAAAGTTTCTTTGGTAGTTTGAGACCCCTCCGCCATCTGAAAAGGAGGCGGGAGGGGGGTTTCCATACAAATGCAAAACAAATTTCTGCATAACTCGAGAACTAATCAAGTGAATGGAACCACATTTAACAGGTGGAGGTCTTTGAAGGCAAAACATGTTTCTATTGTGGTTTGAGATTCCTCCGCTCACAGAAAGAGGGGTCTCTCATACAAATGAAACACGAATTTTTGCATAACTCGAGAACAAATCAAGCAAATGGAACCAAATTAGGCATGTGGAGGTTTTTGAAGGAAATAAATGTTTTTAAGGTAGTTTGAGACCCCTCCGCCTTCTGGAAGAGGAGACTCCCACAAAAATGAAACATAATTTTCAGCATAACTCGAGAGCCAATGAAGCAAATGAAACCAAATTAGGCATGTGGTGGTTTTTGGAGGCAAGAAATGTTTCTAATGTGACTCAAGACCCCTTCCCTTTCTGAAAGGACGGCTCATATACAAATGAAACACAAATTTTTGAAACTAGAAAATGAGAAGAATGATAGTAATTTCCATTTAATTCCAACTACCTTTATTGCTTATCTTGACAGATACGCGTATTTCGTCTACAATGTGCAGACTTCTTGAGTGTCGTGTACTAATACTCGACAAATTTTTGAATAACTCGAGACCTTATCAAGTTACTGGAACCAAATTTGGCATGTGGAGGTTTTTGAAGGCAAGAAATGTTTCTATTGTGCTCTGAGACCCCTCCGCTATCTGAAAGAGGGGTTCCCCATACAAATGAAACACAAATTTCTGCATAACTCGAGAACTAATCAAGCAAATGGAACCAAATTTGGAATGTGAAGGTTTTTGAAGGCAATAAATAATTCTAAGGTGACTTGAAACCCCTCTTCTTTCTGTTAAGGGGGCTCCCATACAAATGAAAATACATTTCTGCATAACTCGAGAACTAATCAAGCATATGCAACCAAATTTGGCAGGAGTAGGATTTGAAGGAAAGAAATATTTTTATGGTGATTTGAGACCCCTCCGCTCTCTGGGAAGGAGGACTCTCATACAAATGAAACCATTTTTTTGCATAACTTATGGAGAGCCAATGAAACAAATGAAATCAAATTTGGCATGTTGAGGTTTTTGGAGGCAAGAAATGTTTCTATGGCAGTTTAAAACTCCTCCCCCTCTTGAAGGGACTCCCATACAAATAAAACATACATATCTGCATAACTCGAGAACTAATCAAGCAAATAAAATCACATTTGGCATATGGAGGTTTTTGGAGGCAGTATTTCTACACATGAAAAATGAATTTCTGTTTGTCTGTCCGTCTGTCTGACCCTTATAGACTAGGAGAGTTCTGAACCGATTGGCGTGAAAAATTTTATGCAGGGGTTTTGGGGACTGGGAAAAGTTTTAATGATTGTTTGAGACCTCTTATCTCTCTGGAAGGGAGGGGGGGCTCTCATACAAATAATACACAAATTTCTGCATAACTCGAGAACTTATCATGCAAATGGAACCAAATTTGGCATGTGGGGGGGTTTTAAGGCAATGGATGTATAATGGTTTGAGACACCTTCCCACCACACCGAAGTATGATTTTGGAAGCGTTGAACTGCGCTAATTGAAGAAGGGATATCCTGAATACTTGCTGCATAGACCTTGTCATTTTCAGTGTTGAAACTATGCTGAAATACGAAATTTTTATCATCCGAAAACACAATCATGGAATCACCGTGCCGACGAAGTAATTCGCATCAACGAATGACTCTGTTCTTCTTGTAGACTTCCGAAAGTCCGTGAATTTTTCTTTTCTTGTACGGCACCAATCTCAAATCCTCTTTGAGAACTGATCTGATAGTTTTCCTGGAGACGTCCATATCCTGAGCCAGTTTATATGAAGAACGACAAGGATTTCGGCGAATACGCTCACGTACCGCCTTTACAAGCCGTTTGGTACGTACACTGCGAGGACGACCTGATTTTTTCTTTGGATCGATGGTTCCCCTCGTTCTCCATCTTCTCAACGTCCGGTCGATTAATGTGCGGGCTATTCCTTTCTTCCGGGTCTCAGCCAGTATCTGGTTGGGACGCTTTCCCGCCAAATGCAACTGCAAAATCCGTCGTCTTTTGAAATCCATATTTTTCTTAGGCACTTCCTGTCGACGAAATCTAGCGAACACTAGTGTGTTTACATATAAATCAGTCCCTCTTTAATATGCTGGAAACCAGATGGCTCTTGCGATGGCTAGAAGAATTCCACACTGAAATAACATACTGCATCACTTATTTGGGCCTACCCTGTAGAGCACTATGCAAAAAACATTCCTAAAACAATGGAGAAGAAATTTATCGCAAAATTTATGATTTTTCTAAAAATTTTGCATTTTTGGAAAATATTCAAAATTTGCATACTTGTTGATAAACTTTTAATAAGCATTGAAAAAAATTCATCTTTTTTCTCAGTTTGACCGTTTTCAGACATAATATCTATTCAATAAATACCGTCCATCCTATAAATTTAAAGATGTCATTGTGTAGCTTAGGTAGAAAATATGTTTTACGTTTTCCTGCATTTAAAACACATCACCTTCTCTATTAGGTATAAATTACACCCAAAAAATTCTACGAGTATGTTAAAGCTTGCTCTGACTTCAAATGGTGATAATAATATTATTTGCCGCGTATTTGTGAAGTTGAAATTCATAACAGATATTATATTTGATGTACAGTATAGCTTTCCAAACAAATGATTGAATGTGAATGTCTCTATCAAATGCATAAAAGTATCGGAGAGAGTGTGTTAAAAGAATTTACATTGGCTTACGAAGAATAACATACAGAAATTGATTGAAATCGGGTTTGCCATTAGATTCAGAATATGGGTTTGAACACTAGACCCCGAATATGTGTTTCCTGTCGCATAAGCCTAAGTAGACATAGTCCAGAAGTGTAACAAGTGATTACTGTAATTAACATGGATGCAGATGTTTCAAGTAGGGAAGCAGTGACAACAATACCAACAGACACATCAGTGACATCAGAACCATCAATTGACTCTAACGATGGTGAATATTCACAAAATGTTAATATCGAGATTTTCAACCGATCATCATCTAGTTTTATGATATCACCAATTGATCATAAAAAATTAGCCAATCCAAAGTGTCAGATGACATCTTTTTGCACATGATCCAGAAAACCGGACCAATTAAAATAAGGTAGACGATTGTGATGTAATTATTGAACAACTACTAGAAAAGCTTTCAAAATCAAGAACAACGAGAAATGAAAAACTTCAACGTTTGACAGTATTGTCTAGTTCTTGAACAGTGCAAACAATTATGAATGTATTTAATACTTCGAGGTATATGGCAACACAGGTATAACCACTGTTTGAAGATAAAGGAGTTCATACCACTACCAATTCGAAGTCAACTTATGGGTTGAGTGATGTGCCGTTTTTTGAAGATTTTTGTTTTTTATTTTTTGTTGTGCAGTTTTTTGAAGATGACGATATTAGATGGGCGATCCCTGGGCTGAAACATTATGATACAATTCGAAAAGATGCAAAACGTTTGTCTATTCAAAAAGGTTCGAGAGTCCTACAATCGATTCAAAGAAATGCATGGTGAAGTGAAAGTTGAATTTTCCTCTTTTACGAATCTAAGTTTTAGGTGTAAATTATTAACTTATTCAGGGACACATAACGGTTGTGTTTGCGCCATACATGAAAACGCTAACTTGATATCGTAATTTATAGTTTAAAAAGGTATAATTTAACACATGATTTGAAATCGATCACAAATAGATTAATGTGTGAAAGAAGCTCAAAAGATTGTCATCTACGTTGTTGTAAAAATTGTACAGATTTATTTTTATTTGAACAGAACTTGTACGAAGAAACCGAAGAAAAGGACATTGACGAAATGCAATTTGAACAGTAGGCTACGACAGACAGATGTGATAAAGAAAAGATTGCCAAACAGCCGGATGAATTTGTTGCATATTGTATACAAACAATAGAAAAGTTAATCCCACACGATTTTATTAAAAACGAGCAGTCTAAGATTTTTTTAAATACAAATCACAATTTGAAGAAAGGTTAATTTGTAGTAGTTTGTGATTTTTCAGAAAATTACACGTTTCCTTCAAGATGAAGTTCAAAGCCACCATTGGAACGCTCAACATGCCACTATTCATCCATTTGTCATATAAGCAAGACTGCAGGGTTAAACATCTGAGTTTCGTAGTCATTTCATATAAATGTTTACAGTATGATTTTATTTTCCACATAGTCCTCACTATTACCTACAAGCAAGCTCAAAACGCAACATCGATCAGACAAACCATTCTCGAGTTTTAATTTTGTTTAGACATTCCAGTTTTTCTTCTATGGGCTCTTCTTAAAAGTTAGTTGAGATTCAAAATGGTCATAATGAATGTTTAAGCAAAATTAAAAAACAAAAATAAACTATTTGCGAATTGATATGAAACTGCCATTCGAAGTCAGACTAAGCTTAAATATATACATAAAAAGTTCAATGAAAACATATAAACGTAACAGTAGGTAATGTGTAAGCATTAAAGCAGATATGAAACATGCACAGTTTTAAAGAAACATGTAATTTTCTGCGTTATCTAATGCACATAAATGGAATACTAGATTTAAGCATTAGCTCATGGGGTATTTCTCCTCAATTTAAGCCAGATAACGCCTGAAACTAATCTATTGTGCGATAGATTGCAAATGATTTCGTTGTTTACGCTTGCTTTGGCTTACAAGTGAACGATGGGAAATTTTACGCGTTTGTTAAAACTCATTATTTGTTTCTGTGTAGATGAAAGCTAAGATGCACAATGATATTTTTTAAATAACCTTTGTGATTGCCTTGATACTATATCTTAGGCGTTTTTTATATTTTTTTTATTTGTCATGCATTCTGAAATAAAAAGTATTTGAGAATGAAAACCTACAAATAAAATTTCTAAAAGGCCGAAAAATAATAAAGCGCATGTAACTATTTAACTCGAAAACGATGACGCGTAGAAAAAGGTTAGTCTGAGCATTTTTTGTTGCAAATTAAAAGTTCTTTAAGAAATCATAATCAGATTGAAAAGTTATGTAAGCTTTGAATTTTTCGGAAAACCTTATTTTTTTGAAAAATCATTACTTCTGCGATAATTTTTTCTGCATTAAAAATTTGGAATTTTTTTAAATACCATTTTAAGTAAAAATTTATATTTATACGTTTCTTTTTATGGAAAAATAATTTAAAAACTTGTTTTTTAAACTGTATTCATTTTTTTCTGAATAGTCTTTGAGGGTTATTCCGAGAGTCGAAGTGACATTTGTCACTTGGGGAAGTGAGAATAGTCACC
The DNA here is from genome assembly GCA_024533555.2 of Aedes koreicus. Lineage (NCBI taxonomy): Eukaryota > Metazoa > Arthropoda > Insecta > Diptera > Culicidae > Aedes > Aedes koreicus. Next base: position 239,849 of record JAHHFK020003840.1, read on the forward strand.
TCGCAGTGACGTGTTTCTCCATTTGATTTGCCCAGAGGAGTCATGCGTCAGCAAATGACTTTTGTCACTTCACCAAGTGACAAAAGTCACTTCGACTCTCGAAATAACCCTCTGTAAGTTCAGAAGTATGTAAGTCACAGACAAAATAGGCCTATCTGTCAAAGGATAAGCTTTTTACAGTAGAGTTTAACGAAATTTGCTCATGTTTACTAGTAATAGTTTGAAAAAGTGTTTCAGTTTTTAAGTTTTTATTTTTGTGAAGTGTGAAGTGTTAATTTAAATTTTCCTAGTTTTCCAATCAAGAGTCGTCATCGAGGTTCGAACCATGTGTGATCGTCAGCGTGTTGGTTCTTTGTGGTAACCACTCAGCTATATTAATGAGTTGTAGTTAATTGAGTGAAGAGCTTACAATTCAATTGTCGAGGCACTAATTGGTACAGCGCGGAAGACAAATGAATAGGTTTTCGAGTAATTTGTGTGCACTCACTCGCACACATATGCATTGCTTCATTTATTTCATAAATGCCTTGTGAATCTAGATTGGCAAAATTGCTTGCCTGAACATTGATTTCCTTCCCTCATTATAGCTACAAAAGTTTCTGAAAAACTACCCGATGGTAGGATGAGGATGAAATTCATTAAATTACCTATTTTTCAGATGTTGAGGATCTTCTTCTTTTTTTTTCTTCTTATCATTTCAAGCTAATTGCTTTTACAGTCAACTTATTGCTTGCTCTAAACTTAATATTCTAGATGCACTTCCACAATTATTGATTGAGAACCTTCAACACCAGATACACAGAAAAAAATAATGAATTTCGACAAGCGCGTGAAATTTCCCCTCGTTTAATTTCAAGCCAAAAGAGGCGTAAACAACAAAATAGTTTGCAATATTTCATGCGCCATACAACAATGTTTGCATTCTTTCATACAACAGGCTAGATTCAGGCTTATTTGGCAAAAAATTCACATGAAATATCCCATTATTTTCTGCCAAACCTAGCATTCCCTTTATGTGCATTGGATAACGCAGAAAATTCAATGTTTCTTTTTATCTGTGTGCCATTTTTGCATGTGTATGACTGTGTGGCAAATACAATCATATTCTATGCCTAGGAAGTCGACCAGACCCGGAATCGAACGCAACCACCTCCAGCTTGCAAAGAAACTTGTAATTTTCTGCGTATTCTGCGTAATAAACATATACGGCTTGATTTGGCATAAATTCATGGGATTTTTCATGTAAATTTAAGCCAAATCTCGCCTAAATCAGGTCTGTTGGATGAAAAATTTCAAACAATTTCATTGTTTACGCTTCCTCTGGCTTGCAAATTAAACGAAAGTAAATTTTACGCGTATGTTGAAATTCATGATTTTTTTCTGTGTGGTGTAGTTTTGTAAGATTTTCCGAGGGATTATGTAGCGACGATTTCTTGGAGTTATGCAATAAAACAACAATTAAAGTCTCAAATGCAGAATCAGCTACTCAACATTACCAGGAATGTCTAGATGTCACTGTGCGTCATTCTTATCGTTATTCTATTTAGAGTAGAATTTTACCATTGTCACAGAGGTTGAAAAATAAACAACCTCAGAATTATCAGCGTTAATATGCACCAACGCTTCCGTGCTCACAAATCAGAATCTACGCGGACATGCGTTCGGCTTGATTAGGAACCGACCGAGTGCAGAGAAGTACGATAGCATAGAGAAATCCTATCAACGATTGAAGGAAGGCAAATTGTAGACGATTAAGAACATAATTAGAGATAGGAAATTGACACGGCTTGGTGACGGAATTATCACCGCAAAGCAAACCGCGCCGTAGATTTCTCAGTCTCACAGCAACCAGCCATGCATGAGTAAGCCATGAGTTGATAATAATTGTGGAAGAACCGTGGCGTCAGTCTGGTTGAACCATTTCGTGACGCAGCCAGCGAAACTTTTGTTCGTTCACTACGCTAGCACCAGCTGATGAGCTGGGAGGTCCAGATCATGACATTTTGCATTTTTGCTTCTACCCCAGCCTGTCACAGCCGGCAAAGGTCACACCGTTGAGACGTGAAGGTCTTGTCGGCCGACCGACCGCCCGATCGTGGTCTGCTGAAGAAGCATAATTTTTATTATCCATGCATTTGTAATAAATGCTCGCATGTTTTACGCAAGATTAACATCAAACATTTTCGCTCAGGGTACGTTTTTTGAGTTATTCAGTTTTATTTTTTACATTTCGCCTTCCTACTATCCGGAGAAGATTAATGCAATGTAAATAATGAAGTCATGAATAATTTCTCACATGATAGTGAGCAGTATATAAAGTGGCTGTTTTGTTACGATGGATAGGGAATTTATCTCTGGGTCAGAAACTGGAACACCGCTAATCTCTGCACAAAGCAAAAAGCTTTTCATTTTATTTTCCGACAAATTGAGCAATCTATTATTACATCTTTACAAGCAGTATTTATTTTGTATGGCAGTTCAAATGTAAGCTCTTATTTTGACCAACAGGTGGATTGAATTCTGCTTGTTTATGACTTTATTTATTTTGCTGAAGATCATAATTCTTCCGCGAAAAAAGATCATATTTCTCTACAATGTTCTAACCAAAAGCAATTCGTCTTGAAACATGGGAATCCCATCGTCAACGCAGACCCCTAAATCATTCAGAAACCGGACGAAAATGTCCACACGAATACATCCAACCATATTCACTAGAGTATGTAGACTGCCCGGTCAAAAACATCAGTCCATATATCATAAGGTTTATAGCGAGAGATAAATTTCCTCCGCGGCCCATATGCTCATACACTAGGCGACCAAACCTTAGGTGTTCCACTTGACTCTCACCCCCCTCTCCTTTCCACTATCATATGAGATAGTAGTAACACTACAATCGCCGTACCATAAGAAAACGTTTAAGATTTGTGACCATCGGGCAGAGAGGCGCACGGTGCTCGAAGATTTATTAATATTTGCCATAATTTATGGTGTGTGAAGGAAGATGGGGAGACGATCGCAGCGCTGCATATCTATGGAAGTACACGATTCGGATGGACGAAATCAACATCATTGACAACGTTCCTTCTTTGCCACAACTTTCGAAATGTTCATGAACCAAATTCTAAGCATCTACCATGTTTTAACAAATGCGTAGCAAACAGTTGCACCGTTTTGTTTCCGGCCGGATACTTATTCTTCAGAGAAAAAAATAGTCGTTTCACAGAACAGCTTTCCCGGTCCGGTTGTTACTTCTTCCACAAATAACCTAGCAAACAAACGACCGCGAACGGTAGCAAAACCATCTCGGGCATGCCTAACATTGTTTATATTATGAACTATCCCCAGTTTTTCGCTTCACTCGTGCTTCGTGCTTTGGCGTCTCGTGAAAATCCCACCCTTCCTAGGCTCACCAAGATTAGCATAAACATTAACTTCCGTCCATCATGAACTTGCCTTTCGCACAGACGGTTGAACATGCGCGCACAACTCAATGAAGTTTTACCTTCGCATATCTTGATTCATGTTGGTCGAGCAGGATAGCCGAGAAGTTAAAATATTTAGAAGCGAAACGTTTTGCTCATAATTTTCCGGCTAGTTCTGCGTATGAGGTGAGGGAACCACATGCAAGCAAGATTTGTGTGCGATAAAATAAAATAGTGCGGAGTTTTTGGACCGCTAGGCCTTGCCGGAAAAAAAAACATATGAGAGCATAAATGTCAGATAGGAACTCGCCTAACATTAATCGTGAGCCAAAATGCTTTGTCATGTTTCGGATAAATAAATTCAAACAAGTAAACTTATTGCATCGTTAGGCTTCTGATTTCAGTTGTACGATCGGAGTGGGGGTGGGGCGTAAATTTTAACAGAACAAATGATGAACGCATGAAGAGAAAAGGCAGTAAAGCAATGCAATGGGCTCGACTTTGGAAGATCTGAGATATTTTATGCATTAGCCTAAGTTTAAAGTTGGCATGGAAAATGTATGAGGAATGGTAATAAAATACGATAAGCTTGTCAGCATTTTGGACGTTGTCCATAAGTGAGATTTATTTTGCGAAAACGGTGGAAAGAAGTAAACCACGAAGCAAGCATGCCGTAAAGATCATTACCATATGGTAAATGGAAAGAGAATGACATTTTTTTTTTGGAGAAATTCGAAAAACAGTTTTTGATATTTTACTCATGCAACCAAGTGTATTTAGATCAAACATAATTCATTCAAATATCATTCGCAAAATAATCCTAAAAATAAAATAGTCGTTATGGAAATTAGAAAATTGGAAACAAGAAAAAAATAAAAAACTGCAACCAAGACTATTTTGAACGGCCGTTCTCTTTGCAAGTATAAAAGTATAAAGCCGGTCCATGTTAAATTTCGGAGACTAAACGAATGCCAGCAAGAAAATCTAGACATAATTCAACAAAACCAATTGTATATTTGAGTAAAACAAGGTTATATAAACAGGAAACACAGTTGATTGCGATGTTAATCCTTCTTTCTGCAAAATTCTCGAACTTTCTGTTGAACACCCGACATTAGATTCCGTACAGTATCCTCAGATATGCAAGCGGTGGCGGTTCTCCATCATCTCTTGAAATCGTCGATCCCATTAGTTTTCTTCGTCGTTTCAAAGAGTTTCCACTTAACCAGAGCCCAATATTTTACTATCGGGTGAAGTTCTGGACATTACGGTGGATTGGCTTTGTTTGGCTCGTATTTGACCTCTTATACCGTTCCAGGACGGATTTTGCACAGTAACAAGAGGCCAAATCAGATCAGAACAAAGCTGGAGAGTCGTTGCTTCTTATAAAAGGTAGCAACCGTTTCTCGTACACATTCTTGTTGGTAGTGCCGATAGAGACGAAGCTTCTAGATTTTCGGCCACAACTACATATGGCCTGCCAAACCAAATACAACTTGGGGAATTTAGACATCTTCTTTGTACGGGAATGCTCGGCAACATCGTTTCTTTGCATTGCGGTGTAAAACGCCAGACCTGGAAGCATTTGAAAGTCTTCGAGCACATATGTGTCGTGGTTCATTATGGTACGAGAATTGTTTTTGCAAAAACTTGGTCTTAAGCGACTTTTTGCAGTGAAATTTTGTTTGTCATCACGCTTGGCCACCTTTTTCACTTTTTACGCTGTCATCCCATGCCTCAGCTTTACTTTTAGTACATATGATTATAATTTTCCAACTTTGCAAACCATATTTCGCACAGAAAGGTTGGGATTTTTTTTTCAACAAACGAGTTACCACCTTCTTGTACATTTGTACATTTGTTCCATTTCCAACCTTTCGAACCACAGTCAAACGCTGGTCAAACAATTTGTAAACACCCGGTACTCCCGGTACTCTTTGGTAGTTTTAGTTTCTTGGCAAGATCGAATACCGACAACGTACGATTTTGCTGCCGTTCGTACAAAATGCGTTCCACTTGACTCGACCCCATTTTACCAAATGCAAAAAGAATACAAAAACATGTTTTACCGCAAAATAAAGTGGAGAGTTTCAGCTGTCATAAAATTTAAACGTTTTGACAATCCGTGAAATAATTCAACAACTGCACTGAAATAATGTCAGAAATTAAACTTTAAGTAAAGTCTCTTGATAAGCAACAAGAGATGAGTGCACAGGATCTCATAACCCAAGTAATCATTTACAAATATTCTGTAGTTTAGTACTAATCTATCTGTATACTAAAGGGCGATACGGTCAAAATTTGGTCAATATCAACTTGACGTATTTCTTTCAATTTTGCATTTAAAAAACCTGAACACCCCTCATTTTGAAGGTGTGTGTGTGTAGAATGTTGCTCCTATTTTGATTTTGGAATTCACTCTTCAGTTGTCAAAATGCCGTCCAAGCAAGAAGAGCAGCGTATCAAAATTTTGCTCGCGCATCGCGAAAATCCGAGCTACTCGCACGCAAAGTTGGCAAAATCGCTAAAAGTTGCCAAATCAACCGTTACAAATGTAATTAAAGTGTTTGGGGAACGTTTGTCGACAGCCAGGAAGTCTGGATCGGGGGAAATCGAAAACCGGAAGCCGCTGAGACGACAAAGAGAGTTGCCGGTAGTTTCAAGCGAAACCCTAACCTATATCTCTGAGATGCCGCAAATAAGCTGGGTGTATCGTCTACAACCGTGCATCGAGCCAAAAAACGAGCCGGACTATCGACTTACAAGAAGGTAGTGACTCCAAATCGCGATGATAAACAAAATACGACGGCCAAAGCGCGATCCCGGAGGCTGTACACGACGATGCTGACGAAGTTTGACTGCGTGGTAATGGACGACGAAACCTACGACAAAGCCGACTACAAGCAGCTTCCGGGACAGGAGTTTTATACGGCAAAAGGAAGGGGAAAGGTAGCAGATATTTTCAAGCACACGAAACTGTCAAAGTTCGCAAAGAAATATCTGGTTTGGCAAGCCATCTGTACCTGTGGCTTGAAAAGCAGGATTTTCATAGCTTCCGGGACTGTCAACCAAGAAATTTACGTGAAAGAGTGTTTGAATAAACGTCTGCTGCCTTTCCTGAAGAAACACGGTTGTTCCGTACTGTTTTGGCCGGATTTGGCATCTTGCCATTACAGTAAAAAGGCCATGGAGTGGTACGCCGCCAACAACGTGCAGGTGGTTCCCAAGGACAAGAACCCTCCCAACATGCCAGAGCTCCGCCCAATTGAGAAATACTGGGCTATTGTCAAGCGGAACCTAAAGAAGACCAAAAAAACTGCTAAGGACGAGCAGCAGTTCAAGGCAAACTGGCTTTCTGCGGCGAAGAAGGTGGACAAGGTGGCTGTACAAAATCTGATGGCAGGGGTCAAGCGTAAGGCCCGGCAATTCGGATTTGGAAAAGCGGAAGCCTAACTGAATATTTTTCCTGAATTTTATACTAATTGAACTTGAAAAAGAAATTTAATTTGATTTTTTAAATAAACGATTTCACCGATTTACACGCGTTTTCCCTTGACCAAATTTTGACCATCACCCTTTAGTCCCAAAACTCAAATCAAGAAACCTTCAATACTATCGGATGAAACGGGTTGCGAGGACCAGTTACTCGTCCAGAAGCTACCACCAATGTACCCAACAAAAGTTAGGGACTGCGTAAGAAGAAGGACGCGTTATTTTGTGTGAAAAAGTGCGTTTCCTGTGCCGTGTCTGTGACACTCGTTTGCCGGATGACATCTCCAGTACCGTAGGGAGTGTAGGAAAGTGTTTTCCGAAAATCGCCGGCCGTAGTCCGATAACTATGGCACAACATCAGGGTGCAGGAACCACCATAGTGAGAGCTAATCATCAAGGATTCCTTCGCTCCACTGACGGGTTCCGACAAAGGAGCCTGGCTCATCCCCTCCGCTAAATCTAACCGAAAACAAAACCGGTTGAGCAGTCGCCAAGACCATCGTCGAAGGTCCCCAACGTGTGATCGCCGGTAAGGAGGAACCGTAAAAGTAAGTTGAATACACGTCTAAAATTTCATACCTTTTTTTTTTGAATGTTGTTATGCACCAAATATGAACGCCATTGGGGGAAGTATTCCACTCGCCGACGCCCGCCAGGGTAAATTGGAATAGCGAAAGGTTAGCAGGTAAGCTGCAAAGTTACAACACCCACGTCAAATACTGGACTTGGTCAATTAGAAATATCGCGAAAATGTTGAAGATGACCGATTCTACTGTGGGAGCTGTTTTCAACTGGTTCCGTGATCGCCAGAGTATGGCCCGGAAGATTAAAATCAGCCGTCTTACTGGAACTTTAAATCGGTAGTGGTACTGGAAAATGAAGCGGCCAATCAGGGTAAAACCCAGGATTCTCTGATCAGGATGTCGCCGAAAAATACGATTCCAGCCAATGTACCATCCACACTCGGCAAAAAAAGCCTTAACCAGATCCGTAATCTGCACACATGAATTCGAGAACAAGCACAAGTACACCGTGAACTAAATCACATAATCGGGAACTAGATCACGTTTTAGGTGAAAACCTAAGAACGTGAACTAGTTTGCGGTCCGTTTTCGTTTTTGGGAACGCTCTGTGCAGGATCCATGCTGCAAGCAATACAGAACACGCGCCTGGAAGTTGTGAGACCGGGCCCTGTGGAAGTATAACAGATACCTTCTCATGGACGACAAAATCGATGTCAAGGTGTATTTCAGGTAGGCTTCCGGCCAAAATTTTATATGGTCACCGCACAGGGTCCCAGCATATTTAAAGTGACTGAATCTGGAAATGAATTTGCAGGAGCGGATTCAAAACCAAGCTTTGCATCGTCAACAAAACGAGGGATTCAAAGCGGTACAAGCAAAAGTGGCAGAAGAAATATTTCATTTGAACTCACAAAACCATAATTAAGCTCTGGCCAGATTTGGCAAGCTGCCATTACAGCCAAAATATACTGCCGTGGTACCGTGATATTAAGGTAGATTTCATCGACAAGAATTGGGCAGTTTATCAAGCGGTAGTGAAGGAAAGACGACTCAAGCCGCTGCAATAATTACTCGAAGATGGTTGCTGCAAAGAGCACATAATGGTTGCTGGTTTGACCAGTTCAATGTGCGGCATATGATAACGAAAAGTTCAAAAAAGGCCATAAGTTTATCTGGATGCCGTTGGATTAATTTTGCATATTTTTGTTTATAAAATAACAAAAAGATAAATTATTTTTCTCGTCAATCAAATCAATCTCGAGAAACATTTAGTTATATGTCTCTAAGTGATTCTAATTGGAGCAAAAAATAGTGCTGTAATTGAAAGAAGGCAGTACCTACTGAATTCTCGACAACCACAAAAGTAGTGTTTAAAGATCAACTGGAGTTCAAATCGAATTGAGTATTTGGCTTATTTAAAAGTTAGCAATCGTTGATGTTCCAAAAATGGGTCTTAGGAACTGCTTTTGTGAAATATTTGAAAATCTGCTCAATAGATATTTTGTAACCAGTCTAATGTTCGCTTGTACCATAATAAGTTTAGTTCTTCAAACATAGGTCTTTGTATTCTGTTCATATATATTACAATCCTGAACTGAGTTCCGTGTGATTGAAAACGAACAACTGATCGATAAACAAAGATAAACTGGAACATTCCCTAATTGACCTAAATTCGAGATTTGTGTAAGCCTTACTAAAGCCCAAATATTTGATGAATTGCCTGGATAACCGGGTGTGTTGATTTACAATTTTTTTGAATGCTGGTTTACAAATTTGAAACATACCATATTGGTCTGGTGCGTATTATATTAATTATTGCTCACCTAGTGATCAAGTGCTCATATGATTCCCAATCTTGCCCTTAACAGCCTTATATACATTTTACAATAACGTACATCAATAATTAGTTTAATATAAAGGGGGTCCACGATGAAATTGCCACACACAAAATTGATTCGCAAAATTCGAGTTTTCATCCGATTGCCATCAAATTTTCAGGGATTGAGAAATAACTATTAAACTTCATTTTACCATTTAATTCGTATTTTATTTACAGTCCATACGCAAATGCCCGCACCTTGGCCTTAACCCCGGCCATAAGATTCTGCACAACCTGTGAATCAACCGTTTTTTGCATGTAAACCCATACTTTCTTCAGTTCCTCGACTGTCTTCACTACCTTAGGTCGTTTAAGAAGGTGCTGCTTCATAATCGCCCAGTACTTCTCGATGGGGCGGAGCTCCGGAGTGTTGGGAGGGTTGAACATTTTCGGCACGAAATTGACCTTATTGTCCGCATACCACTTCAGCACGTCCTTGGAGTAGTGGCATGAGGCCAAATCCGGCCAGAAGATTGTTGGGACGTTGTGGGCCTTCAGGAGAGGAAGCAGCCGCTTCTGGAGGCACTCTTTTATGTACACCTGTCCGTTCATCGTGTCCTGGGTCACGAAAGGTGCACTCCGCTTCCCGCACGTGCAGATGGCTTGCCAAACCAGGAATTTCTTCGCAAATTTGGACATCTTCTGAGTGCAGACATGCTCCGGAACGCTGAACTTATCCTTGGCCGTGAAAAACAGGTTGCCGGGGATCTGTTTGAAGTCGGCATTCACATATGTTTCGTCGTCCATGATGCAGCATTCAACTTTCGTCAGCATGTTGAGGTACAACTTCCTGGCACGGGTTCTGGCGGACTTGTTCTGCTTCTCGTCGCGATTAGGGGCCTTTTGTACCTTGAACGTTCGAAGCCCAGCCTTAGTTTTGGCCTTCTGGACAAAACTTCGGCTTAGGTGCAGCTTCTTAGCCACATCCCGAACGGAGGCGTTCGGATTTCGGTTGAAGGCCCCAACTACGCGGTTGTGATTTTTGGTGTTGTACGGAATACTTTTTCCTTCACTTCTGGGCTTCCGATCGGTGGTCAACCGTTCCTTGAACCGCTTAATCACTCGCGACACCATGGAATTCGCGATTCCCAAAGTTTTAGCGATGGAACGATGCGAGAGATCCTTGTTCTCGTGATGAATGCGCAAGATTTTATCACGCACGAGCTGTTCTTTCGACTCCATTTCCGCGAGTTTTGATCACAGGACTTTAAAACTTGCAGGATGTAAAAAATGCACTATGAACTAAATCCAACCAAATTTTCATTAAATTCTACCCAACGGTTAAAAAGTTAGAGCAATTTCATAGTGTGGCAATTTCATCGTGGACACCCTTTACACCCTATTTTGGTAAAAACTAACACTGTATAAGCCATTTGAATGAGGTTAACGTGGAACTGTCTATTGTTTTTTTCTAGACCTCTCTCATAGTAATCGCAATTCTTATTAAAAAAAAACCATCCGGTGTCAATGGTACAAACATTATATTGATGAATGGCTCTGTCTCGATACATTTTCAGATTGCATAGAACCAAGCCTATGCATTTTGACGTTGGTAACCTCCTACATGTCACTTCAACTATAATCAACTGCCATCGGTTATTTGTACTTCCTATTACGTGCGCAACTAAGTTCTTGCTGTTTAGCAATAGATGGCGCCAGTAGTAAGTGCTGGTCGAATGTTGTACATCTCAAGCGTCATAAACCAAGCTCAGACATATGGTAAACAAACCGCTTTGCCAAATCAGTGATTTTGGTTTAGTGTTATATATTTTGGTTGTTTGAAGATGTCTGATTTCGTGCCAAATAATCGTCATTTGCGGGAAGTGTTGATTTTCTTCTTTCATTCGAAGAAAACGGCGGCTGAAGCACATCGAGAGCTCCAAAAAGTTTACGGTGATGCTGCTCTGAGTAAAACAACGTGTCGTGATTGGTTTCGTCGCTTCAAAAACGGTGATTTCAGTGTTGATGATCGTCCGCGTGAAGGAAGGCCAAAAAACTTCGAAGACTCTGAATTGGAGGCATTGCTCGATGAAGATCCGTGTCAAACGCAAGAAGAGCTTGGTTCAGGATTAGGAGATTCCCGCCAAGCCGTTTCTAAGCGATTGCATGCGTTGGAAATGATTCAAAAGCAAGGAACTTGGGTTCCTTACGACTTAAAGCCAAGAGATGTTGAGCGTCGTTTTTTCGTCTGTGAACAACTGCTCCAGCGGCAAAAAAGGAAGAGTTTTCTACATCGCATTGTGACGGGTGACGAAAAATGGATTCATTACAGTAACCCAAAACGGAAGCATTCATGGGGACTGCCCGGGCATGCTTCAACATCGTCGCCTAGGCCGAATATTCACGCTGCGAAGGTTGTGCTGTGTATTTGGTGGGACCAAGTTGGTGTTATTTATTATGAGCTGTTGAAACCAAACGAAACCATTACCGGGGAACGGTATCGAACTCAATTGATGCGATTGAGCCGAGCACTGCACGAAAAACGGCCACAATACGAGCACAGACACGAAAAAGTGATTCTTCAGCATGACAACGCTTGACCTCACGTTGCGAAACCCGTGAATACATACTTGGAAACGCTCAAATGGGAAGTCCTACCCCACCCGTCGTATTCTCCTGATATTGCACCGTCCGATTATTACTTGTTCCGTTCGATGGCACATGGTCTCACTGGTCAGCAATTCCACTCATATGATGACATCTCAAAATGGCTTTATTCTTGGATAGCATCAAAAGACGAACAGTTCTATCGAAATGGTATTCACGTTCTACCAGAAAGATGGGAAAAAGTCGTAGCTAGTGATGGGCAATACTTGGAATAATTCGTTTGTAACCTTTGTTTTCAAAATAAAGTTCCTTTTTCACCAAAAAACAGCGAGAACTTAGTTGCGCACCTAATATAAATTTTTTTGCGAGGACAGCTCGAAACTAAATGATTTTAAAGGCTTATAAGGACCACACCTAAAATCGTTTAAGTACAGTAATGCTTGAATATATTGAGACATTATTGAACTTTTATGTTTCAAAACATGAATGCTGACATTATTTAAGTATGGATTTGCACTTAGCGCTGGTTTATTAACCCGTAGTTTTGGCCTCACTTCTGATCACTATGCAAAAAATCAATTTATCTACACATTAATGAAAGTACCTTTAAGGAATAGACCAACTATTTACATGTTTACGGCGCTTTTTTTTTTTATTTTAAAATCTAGAGATTCAAGTAGGAATCTCTAGATTTTAAGAGGAAAAAACGACGAACTACCATATAGTAGGAACATGTATAAAAAATTATACGTGACCCCCTTGTAACGTTTGCATTAAAAAAAATGGACAAATTTTAAATGGGTTTACCTTCACCCGCACTGACAAAACTACCCATGCAGCATCAATCATAGTAAACCATGAGTCAGCAGACAAAATTTGACAGTCAAACTCTAACCGTGATGGCAAAAACAGTGAAGCAACTCCGTTCAGAAGTGTGCGCGTTCAAAGAACGTCGCCACGCCGGGTCGAAAACGGACATCGTGTGGCACTTTATGGCATCTACAACATCTTGGCACTATTAGACAATAATCAGAGCATCGAAAGAAAACCCGGTTCCGGACGGCCGACGACCCTGAGCAAAAAGAAGCTCCAAAGGCTGCTGAAGAGGAAGACCGAGGGAAAAGTGGCTACATCGCTACGTGCGCTTGGCCGGGAGGTCGGTTCAACCGGCCAAAAGGTGAAAAGGTACCTGGCGAACATGAACATACATTTCCCGGCGAATCGTGACGTGGCGGTGGTGATGGACGACGAGACCTATCTCACCCTGGATGGCAACGACTGGCAGGACACTTCTTATTTTACTTCCCCCACGAAGGAAGTGAGCTCCGAGGTGAAGTTTATTTCACACACCAAGTTCCCCAAGAAGGTGCTGCTGTGGCTGACAATCAGCGAGAAGGGATGTCAAAGCCGCTCTTCTTTCGCTCTGGACTGGCCCTAAACGGGGAATTTTTTTAGTACGAAATGGCTGCCGGAAGTTGCGTTGTTCATCAAGAAATACCATAAGGGCGAAGACGCGGTGACCGGATCTGGCGTCAGCCCACACTCGAAGCGATCGTTGGAGGAGATGGAGCGGCTGAATATCGATGTGGTACCCACGTCGGCGAACCCGCCCAACGTCCCCCCGCTGCGTCCAATCGAGAATTTCTGGGCCAACCTGAAGCGTAAGATCTACTCCAACAATTTTGTCGCGAAAACTGAGGAGGAATTGATAAAAAAAAACGAAGAAAAAACTCAAAAACATGCCTACACGCATGTTTTTATCCGCCATGGCGAATGTCTCGGTTAACTGCCGGAAGGCCGCTCGCAAGGGCGTAGAATTTTTTTGAAAGTCAGCTTAAATAATTACCTTTCATCGGAAATTTATCAAATGCAATTATCTGTCCTAGCTTTTTTTTTATCATCATCCGAAAAAAAGTCCATTTTTTTTAATGCAAACGTTAATGCCCCAACCTGAAAATAAATTCAGGCATTATTTATAGATCGTACCATATGGTTTAGCGTACAAAGCTGATTTGTACTATGTATCATTTTTTTTAAGCTTATGGTTCATTATTTATCACTTTCTGGATCATTGGCAATTTATATATGGAAAATTTCAAATACTCTATGGAACATGCGAATATATTTTATTGCACAAAGGTTACATTCTATGGATCGATTTTACAAGTTTAAGGAAAGTTATTGAACCTTTTATGGATCATTTGCAGTATGTTTACGAGTAATCCGTACAATTTTAACGATCATGCCCTAGATATAGAACGGTACATTTTTGACACTTTATTGCTAAATTTTAGATAAAGAATGGATCATAGTGGTGAATTTTATGGACTATTTCTACTTTTTTATGGATATTCACCAGAGTCGTATGGGCTTAGAATGCGCTTTTCAGGGCATGATTTTTTTTTTTTTTTGTGTGGATCGTTTATTACTTTTTATATGTTTGTCAAGCAGACCTCATGCAGTATCCTGGCCATGAGTTTTATTTCCTGATTACAACGAGGCAATGTCGACAATAACTTTTGGGCCAAAAATTGCAACAATTAATTGCAGAGGGACGTAGCTTATCGAAACTTCCGGTCCGCCTCTAAGCATATTGCTATGAGGTACCAGGTGGTTATCCACCGATTGTCTGTCGATCTGCCAAATTTGTAAGACGTCTGCATTGAGATATCTAAAATTATAATATTCCGCCCACTATATCACAAAACATTGCGATTGGTTGAGCGGATTGGAGATAATGAAATCATTGGGTATAGGACCAAGTCTCCCCCGGTTGGTGCTAAAACGATAAGCTTGGAAATCAATAGAAGCATAAAGTTGCCAAAAGGCACGAATGGCTTCGAAGGACTCTAATTTCACCAAATCCTTCAATCGTTACTTTAAATGTATGAGCATAGCTTGCTCTCTTTAGAGGGTTCAACTTGTTTGATGCAGTTATTGGTTCCAGTAGTTAAATAGTTTTTACATTGTAGTTGAGCAAATTTTCGATATTAAAAGCAGAACTGACCAAAACTGTGCGTGAATCCTGATCCATCGAGCCCTACCCTACTAACATAGAAAAACCTCCTTCCTGTGACTTTTGTGGGGATGTAGAGGTAAACACGGTCCCTAAACTGCAAAGGTCACACTAACTTTCCTTCCCTATTCCCACCTGATTGCAAGAACGTGGCCGGCGCCGTTATTGATTTATTAAAGAAATTGAGTCACTGAAACGTGTACACTGAGAATGGTCGTTACTCCCAGCCCCATTCAGTTGATTCATTGTGCAATTTCACTGATTCTGATCAATCACGGAATAGCAACCATTGATACGTGCAGTCAGTCAAGCTAAAGCTAAGCTAAAAATTGCAACAATTAACTGCGACCAAAAATGCCATGCAATTACAACATATATGAACATGGTTAACAAATGAAGATGGACTTTTTCAACAAAAAAGCAATGGTAAAAGAGTAATAGCTGAATGTATCTATTATATACATTGTAGAAATGTTCTCACCAATTTTATCCAAAAACATCTGATACAACCTATCAGAAACATGTTTAAATACGCTTAGGGGGGGCGACCCCGGCGTAGTGGTTAACATCCATACCTCTCACGCCAAAGTCACGAGTTCGAATCTCACCCCCGGACAAGTTACGAAAATACCCAAAAGAGTTATTTGAGTGACTACGACGGGAGATGAACCAGCCCGAGACAAAAAAAAATGTTTGAATACTGTTCATATAAAAATAATAAAACCCATCTAAATGTAAATACCGGATTATGCTGTCCTATGAACAAAGCGTTTAAATTTGGCAATAGAGTTTTCATGTTGTTGACCATTGAATTCCAAAAACAACTGAACAATGCATCAAGATCTATTCTAGTATCTATCCCGATAGTAACCCCATTTTTTTAATTAACTTTGATTCATTGACATGCTTCAAACCCTCCTATTTCCAAAAACGTGCTTTTTTATCTTTGTTTAATTTATCATCACTTTCAATGTCATCCAAATCAGTGGATTAATTTTTCAATTCAAGAAAATTTATATCCCCACATTTGCACACCCATCCAATCTCAATGGGCATGGAAAGCTCCCCATCTCTGCCAACCGGAAGCCAACTCAACAAGCTAGCGCGAAATAATAGCCAGCGGCCCCAATAAAATGAAATACTATAATCAAATTTGTCACTCTAATTATGTCACGCGTGCTACCGCGCGTTTTATTATTACATAGACTGCCCGGTTAAAGTGCTTTTTTTTCGCGCTTGCTTCCCAGAGCTTTCAGGCTTCAGGGGGTGATGGCATGTTCCGGATGGCGAACTGTGAATAAACATGCGATCGTAAAAAAAATGAAGACCCCTGTCAAGGAGTTGGAAGCATACAACATACAGGGTTTGATCACAAATGAAAATGATAATAATCCTAACGGATCTCACTCTCCCGGAGTTCGTCGGATCGTTGAATAAATGGATGGATGAAGGAGTGTAGTGCAAGGTGTAAAATTATAGAGTATACGGTTGACCACATCTTGACCACAAACTAACTTCTGGACTACCTGTTGATAGCTCCAACTCTGTTGAAGTGGTCGAGGTGATTGCGGTGGATTGCGGCAAATGATGACCAGACGCGTCAAGAGGCCCTTCGGTATGGATGGTTAAGTGCACGTTAGCACGTGTGCGTAGATTAACCGCGCGAGTAGATGGAACGGTGGTGAGCTGAGCGGGATTGCTAATTGATGGGGGTGATAGAAATTGGGTGCACGACGATAACAATTTGAGCGGAATTAGTCAAACAGCGAAGGCCTGAATTTGATGCGACGTTCGTCGAGAATCTGTGCTAAAGTTCTCCGAATACGCTAGTTATTTCAGTATCTTTTTGCCGAAAAGAAAACTCTATTAAAAAAAAAATACAACGCTTATGCTCTGAATCCGAAAACAAATCAAAGCGGATGAATAAACACATGCAGGAGATGCTTGAATCAATGGCCAATTAAAATATATGTCACGAACTGCACTTTTGACAATCGCAAATCTTGATGATATATATACATATATTTTTTTTTAATTATTGTTCAATGTCGTTTTGTACGATTCTTCCGTATATTTAATAGCAGTATTTTCTGCCTTAACCTTTCAAGCTTTTTGCTTTCATAATAAGCCTATTGCTTGCTCTCAATCTAGTGTTATAAATGCACTTTCAAAGGTAGAAATCGAAAACTTTCGATGCAACTACCGTTTGTGCATTAGTATGGTTGTGTGGCAATTACAAAAATTCACCTTTCCCCCCAACTTTACCTTTACGATCTGAGTCTTCAATATTAACATGCTCTTCCCCTTATCACGAGATTTGAAAATGTTTTCAAAAACCTTTTCTATTTTTTCGATTACTACGCGCTTCAAAGATCCGTTCCATTACAGAGATTTTTATTGATATTGACCCCATGATACAATCAGTTTATCGTAAAATTTTCTTCACTTCGTTGGAATAGATAACCTTAGGCAAGTTTTCAAAAATATACAAACATCATAAAACTAACAACTGCAACACATTTCCGCTATCCGAGTCGAGCACAGCAGTAATCAAGTGCATCTGAAATGCAACCCACTCCTAGATGACCCTCGCAAGCATCCTTCCAACGCAACAAAAACGTCGGATGCTTGAGCTCCGGGGCACCCCATACCGTTTTTATGGCACCCAAATTTTTTAGAAACAAAATAAAACCCTACACTTAATGGTTTCAATAACCCGCGTGCGACTCGTCGCCAACCAGAGCCTATACCTTTATGGGCCCGCTGGCCGTTACACACCGAATAAGAGTGGAGACAATGCACTTGTCCTCCGCCGGCCGAATAGAGTCTTCAGCGCGCTGCAAGGTTAGCCACGAGCTGAAAGATGCACAACATGATGTCGCATCGCGTTTGGTTTTCGTCGCTTCGGATCAGGTTACCCGGCCATGATGTACACTTGTAGAACATCTCCGTGCCTCGAAAGCCAACATGCTCCGGATGATGAGTTCGTTCAGGTTCGTCGTTCCCTGCCTGGATTTGCGCAACTTTACAGTTTGCTTGTCCTCACCACCATATCATCACAATTTCGTACTACCGTCGTACCAGATATCACCACAATCTCGTACTCCCCAGCAGGCCACCGGCGTCTGGCGGCTGCAGGCCAAAACCCATAATAAAAATGTTTTATCTCCCGGTCGAAATCAATCGCAAGAAACACAGTCAAATTATTATTTCAACAATCAATTACTAAGTCCCAACTGGGCTTCGTGTCGTGCTTTAGATTCTTCAAATAAAAAAAAAAGGTTGGAAGACATTTACAGTCAAGAGACGGCGACCTCATAATAACGCGATGATTATTGTTATTATAGTGGTGAGCTATCCACGCTGCTGACTTGGACTGACGTTTCCGAAAATAAGAAACAGTTTTTCGAGTCTTTCCGCGCGCGTCTCCCTCTACTAATCGCCAGATATCATTACGGAAACTGAGTGGATATCTTCACTCGCGCTCGATGCGAATGACAGAAAAAAACGAATATTATCGCAGATGATGGCTTTTACCTGGTTGGGTGATCTTCCTCTTTCCTCACCCCACGCTGTTGGCTGGAGCTGTTGTTCAAGCTGTAGCTGTCAACTTGTGCTTACTTTCACGCGGACGTGTTTCTTCCTTCTCACTCCCAAGAGGAAACCAGTAGGTACAGAAGAGGCAGAGCACAAATCGATGTTGATGTTGCCGTCGTCGTTCGACCCGGTGCTCTTTTTGTTCTGGACATCGTTATCCGGTTATCTTGATTCTTTGTCAGTCAAAATGTATCCTAGTGTGACAAATTATTTTTAGTTTCACATGCTAAAATAGTTGAGTGTCGGGGGATATGTGTGGTGGTAGAGCATGAGACACCTGCCTTTTTTGGAGCATTTCGTCGTTATAACAAAACCATAAGGATGAGTTTTCAAATTTCCATAAAATAGTTCTTGGAAATAAAGTTGTCTGAGATAGACAAGCTACTTGGGGAGCTGCAAAATACATAACCCGAATTTTATTGAAAAGAAAGAGTAAGCCGATCATGTTTCGATAACATCAATAGGCACATTTTTGGTAGGGTTGGAAACAATTTCAGAACGTGTTTTTTCAGAAACGAACGAGCCATTTGTTAGAATTGCACGTTTTTCGAAACTTGAAGATACAGTATCGACAGATTTATTGAATTCCATAAACAATTATAGTTAACATATCTAACAACTGGATACAGCTACATGCTGAGACGCCATTTTCAACTAAACCAAATTGTACGTATTTTTTTCTTGTGACGTCGTTTTTTTTTGTAATTTAGTGAAAGTATGCTGTAGTAATTTAGTGAAAGTAGTTGTATTCTGATAATCATAATAAGTTGCTATTTTTCATGCGATTAACCTGCCACCTGGTGCTGAATCCACCTATGCATCGCCAATAGAAGCAACCCTGTTTTGTACAGAATAAAATTGACAGCGTTACCAGTTTATTTGCAGCAGCCATGGCAACGAACAGATAAGCAACTACACTCGATGGTTATTTCGTTCTGTCAGCCACGGATACAGACATTTGATCATTCATACAGACATCATACAGATTACAGACATTTTCAAAATGTTACCCAGACATTAATTTCGTTTATTGAGAAATAATAAAATCGAAATAATAAAATCGATTGGAATATTTGGCTATTTTGGTAACGTGTAGTTTTTGCCTTGGGGGATGCGGTTCTGTTTACTATTTTGATAATGTGTTTTCTTTTGCATTGAGATAGTGGAAATCAGTCAAAATGTCAGTTCAGTGGTATTAATGGTATGCCGTCTCTTTGACTTCGTACGCGAGCCTCGTTTTACTTGCTTAACAATGACAAGTTTAAGTTGTAGAAGGAGAGGTCCGCTCATCACCATGAGGCACCAAGAGTGGACAGTAATGTTTTGCTAGAATGAAAGATATGAAGAGAAAGTTTTGAAAGTTCCGTCAGTGTACGGTGATTTTCTTCAGGTTTATTCTAAAAATTAGTATTATTTAAACGACCACCTCGAGACAAAAATAATTCGATTGAAGCGTATTTTTATTCCAAAGGTGAGGCATAGATAATAATTTAAAAAAAAAACATTAGCAGCTAACTGTAACTTTTTCTTGTAGATGGCATAAAACAGAAATCCGCTGGCAAAAAGATCTGCCCAGCTAATGTAGCAAAGATTTCAGGGGCCGCAGAAAGGTCCTTAAGACGGTAGCCGTCTGTAGACGAGTTGAACTGTCCCTCCAACACAGCAGAAAGACTTTTGCTCTAAGGACAGCATTAACAAAAAATGGTAGAGGTTAGATGTAGAACTACACCGTGTCCAATATATTCTCATACAAAATAAAACTCTATTTATTCAGGGGCGACCCCGGCGTAGTGGTTAACATCCATACCTCTCACGCCAAAGTCACGAGTTCGAATCTCACCCCCGGACAATTTACGAAAATACCCAAAAGGGGTATTTGAGTGACTACGACGGGAGCTGAACCAGCCCGAGGCTGAAAATCTCGATAATCCAGACAAAAAAAAACTCTATTTATTTCGAATCGATAATACAGATTTTAGTGATAACTTTACCCATTATATTGAAATATAATACTGATCAACTACAGCATATGTTTTGGAATAACACCGCCTTAAACCTACTTGACCAGCTCCAGACGTTTTTCGAAACCGTCACAGACGGCACGCACGAATTCCATCGGCATTTGCAGTAGGAGATGACGCTCCGCCCTGCTGAAACACATAGTGATCATCTCCAAACACCTCTGGTACAGCGGCACTTTGGAACCGTGGAATATTTCTATCACTCTCTGGAACAGTTCTCGAGGAGAGAGCCCACAATCTGTCGTTCTGGACATTGTGGGATTGTTGCAAGACGAATAACTGTTCGTCGGAAAAGATAAATTCTTCCCCACCGTGCCGCAACAAAAGCAGACTTGCTCTTTTGAGTCGTTTCTGCTTGGAAGGTTCCGAAACTCCGTGAGCCTTACGTTTTTTGAAAGTTTGGAATCCGAGGTCTTTTGCAGTATATTGTGCATTGACGATCTCGAAACATTCAGAGCTGCGGCCATTTTACGTACAGAGCGCTGTGATTTTCGTCTAATCCGTTCCCTGACCACTTTAACAACTCGTGCGGTTCACGCCGTACGAGTACGACCGAATCTCTTCCGGTCATCCAACGAGCAGGTGTCACGGTACCTTCGGATGGTTCGGTACACAAAATCTCGCTTTACTCCGAGGTTTTTCAAATTTCTGAAAAAAGCGCCCGGGCGCTAACCTTTCAAAAACATTTTTATCACCACAGCACGAAACTCCTTCATCGCTGGTAAAAGATAAACACCGAATGAAAACAATCGGACATAACCTGAAAGCGTTTGTATAAACATAGTGCAAAACTACACCAACACATACGTGAAGCATGTTGAGTAGTTGCACGACACCAATGCAAGGAAAAAGTGTATGAGAATATATTGGACACGGTGTAATTGACTGCAAACAATTGCGTTGTATATTTAACAGAGAAATTTGTAGAATGCCTACTGGTAGCAGTCATGTACACGGTGTTCAATAAGTTCGAATACAAGTTTTCATCATTGCGTAGGTATGCGCCATGTACATATTCTGCATTGGTATTGGTGTCAGCGTTAGCTTCATTCATACGCTACCGAATGTGCGCGGTGTTGACATTCTGTTAGTTGTTGTTTGTTTGTTACGCGCGATGAAAGAGTATCGGGACTTCGTAATTAAGCGTTTTTTGAACGGTGAGCGACCCGGCGATATATTCCGGCTGCTGAAATCGCATGGGGTCAAGCGGAACTTTGTCTACACGACCATCAGGCGATACCGGGAGACGTCCTCGACCAATGACCGTGCGAGATCCGGTCGGCCGCGTTCAGCGAGGACGCCACGGGTCATCAAGATCGTGAGGGAGCGAATTCGGTGCAAAAAGAACCGCTCAATCCGGAAAACGGCTGCAGATCTCAACGTTTCCATTGGAACCGCTCACACCATACTCACCAAGGACCTTGGTTTCAGGCCTTACAAAAAACGTAAGGTCCATGGCGTTTCGGAGGCTACCAGCAAAAAGCGGTTGGATCGAGCTAAGAGGATCCTCTCTCGGCACGCTGGTCAGGAGTTTGTTTTTTCGGACGAGAAACTGTTCGTGCTGCAGCAGCCGCACAATGTGCAAAATGACCGGGTGTGGGCGCCATCGAGGGACAGCATTCCTGAATCCAATATAAACATCCCTCGGTTCCAAAGTGCCGCGTCGGTGATGGTTTGGGGGGCAGTATGCAAACGTGGTAAGCTACCCTTGGTGTTTATTGAAAAAAACGTCAAAATCAACGCGGCGTACTACAAAACTGAGGTTTTGGAAAAGGTTGTTGCCCCCAGTCTCCGAAGCCTCTACGGCGATGAGCACTACGTGTTCCAGCAGGACGGTGCACCAGCCCATACGGCAAATGTGGTTCAAGCCTGGTGTCGGGACAATTTAACCGACTTTCTGGACAAAACTTTGTGGCCTCCCAGCTCCCCGGACTTGAATCCTCTCGACTTTTTTGTTTGGTCCTATATGATGGCGAAGCTGAACGAATACAAGGTCAGCACTTTGGATCATTTCAAGACGGTAATTCTCAAAATCTGGGACGAAATGCCCATGCAGTCCGTGCGTGCCGCCTGCGACGCGTTCGAGAAACGTTTGAAGCTCGTTAAGGAGTACAAAGGGGGGTCATTCCAAGAGAAATGTTGTAAACGTTCCTTGTAAACATAGCTTTCAATAACATAAATCCAAAAAATAAAAAAACATGTTTTCATTTTTTTAACAAATTTTGAAAGTGTATCCGAACTTATTGAACACCGTGTATCAAATTTAACGTTCTCAATCAGCAAGCTTGGAGAACGCTATTTTGAAGTAAACAGATTTCAAGGCAGAGTTCCGAACACAAAAATCATGACCATTGCCAGCCAAACCCATTTTCTATAATGTCTATTCTCTATTGAATATTGATGGTGTAACATCCTTCTAAGGCAGGCCAGCAACTCATCGAGTCCTTCATAGATGCTACGGAGTTCGTTGATGGGGTAGGATTCTGGTCAGGATTTGCTTGAACAGGCAATGCAACCAATGTAATGTTTTATTTGACCTCTTTGGGATGCTTCCGTAGTGCCTGCTTCATAATAGCTCAGTATTTTTCAAACGGCCTTAGTTCCGGTGCGTTAAGGGGGTTCATGTATTTCGGTACGAAAGTGGCCCCATTGGCTTCATACCACTCCAGAACAACATTTGAATAGTGGTACGAAGCTAGATCCGGCCAGAAGACTTTAGGGCCCTCATGTTGCTTCAACAGAAAAAGCAGACGCTTCTGTAGACACTCCTTGAGGTAGATCCCTCCGTTTACAGTCCCGGTAATCACGAACGGCGCACTCTGTTTGCCACATGAGCAGATCGCTTGCCAAATCATTTCTTGGCAAACTTTGATAATTTCTGATACTTACTTCTTCCGGAACATCAAACTTGTGCTGGTCGGTAAAGAACAGTAGCCCCAAAAGCTGCCGAAAGTCCACCTTGACGTAAGTCTCATCATCCATGATGAGCCAATGAGGCTTCGTCAGCATCTGGGTGTACAGTTTCCGGGCCCGTGACTTTCCCACCGTATTTTGCCGTTCGTCACTATTTGGAGCCTTCTGCACTTTGTACGTATTCATGACACGCGTATGCTCCTGATCACTAATAGAACATCCATTCTGACCGCATTTCTCATTCCGTTCGATGCTCAGAGTTTCATAGTAACGTTTAATTACATGACTTACTGTTGACTGCACGATTCAGAGTTGTTTTCCGATATCCCGATGAGAGAGTTGAGGATTTTCTAGGTGCTTGCGCAAAATCAATTCGCGACGTTGTTTTTCGGATGACGCCCTTTTTCCAAATTTCAAAAAAAAAACTGCGGCGATAAAAATACAACAACAAAAAACACTCTAAGCTACTTCTACCCAAATTTTCAAGAGAACATACCCAATGGGTAATTTTCTACAGCGTTATTCCGTGATACAATTCGATGTGGGACACCTTTCAAGCCAACAGTAAGGATGCTGTTTGGGTTACTGTCAAAGTGTTAGAGTGATTTTTCATTGGAAAAATTAGATAATTTTGAATAACACTTGAAAGCCGATTTGGGTCGATTTAAACCAACAATAAGGATACTGTTGATGCTAAGGATACTGTAGGCCCTTTCTTAGCTCAGCCGGTAAAGGCGTAGTTACAAAGCAACACTATGCTGGAAATGGCTGGGTTCAATTCCCGGTCTGCTCTAGGAATTTTTAATTAGGGAGAATTTCTCGACTCCTTGGGCATACGGTATGACAGTACTTGCCACACAATCATACTAATGCTAAAATAGAACCTGGCATCGGAAGCTCTCAATTAATAACTGTGGAAGTGCATGTAAAATACTAAGTTGAGAGCAAGCAATAAGCGAATTATAAAAGCAATAAGCTTGAAATGCTAAATAAGAAGAAGAATGATGCCACTCAAAAAGTGTGCTGGTTGCTTACTTTAGTGAGAAAACAAGAAAAAAAAAATGCTGGAGACCCGATAGATGTCGATCGAATAAAGCAAGAACAGAAAGAATGGAGCTGGGCCACTCACAGAGTGTTATGATGGGTTTTCGGTAGGAAGACAAAGCTATTTTTTAATAATGTTGCAGAGTCGATTCAAACCGATTGAGACCTACAGTAAGGATGCCACTAAGAAACTGTGATGACCAGAGATTTTTCATTTCAGAAAATAACAACGACGCAGACGGGAATTGATACCTGGGATGGGAGGGGTAGGGTGATAGACAACCACGCTTGCCGTTACACCACCGTCACCGTTATTCTCAAAAAGTTATTAATATTTTGGAGGTAAATAAGCTAACTGTTAGTTAGCGACTTAAAAACTGCATCAAAGGGTAAAAGTTTCTTTTCTAAAAATTATCACGTGCCTGAACCTTTCTTTCACATCAAAGACAACAAAGGCAAAATGAATATTCCTAAAGTCTGTTTGCGGGTGACTATTCATTCCTACATTGCAAAATGCTTTCAAGCTATCTATATCTAATCAGCGCATGGTAGTTACTAAGGTTTTAGCTCAATTACAGCAAGCACTATTATATTGTTTTCAGCAATATCATTTCACTGAATATCAAGATTTGTATCTCCGAAATATAGACGAGGAAGGGTTAAAAGAGACAAAAGATATTAAAATTACCTACATTACACTTAGTCTGTTACTCTCTCGTCCGTGTTGAGAAATAATCACTAAACAAATTAAAAGTTTTTAACGCATAGTCAATGTCCCGATCGATTAGTCCAACATTTTTGGAAATTGATCGTTAAATGACTGAGTTATTAAAATTCAAAATCTAACCATATTTCGTACGAACCAAGTAAGAAAATACTTTTTTATTTTTTTTGTCTTTATTATCGAGATTTTCAGCCTCGGGCTGGTGTTCATCTCCCGTCGTAGTTACTCAAATTCCCTTTTTGAGTATTTTCGTAACTTGTTTGGAGGTGAGATTCGAACTCGTGACTTTGGCGTGAGAGGTATGGATGTTAACCACTACGCCGGGGTCGCCCCCGGTAAGAAAATACTCTCAACGTGTACTCCAGTATTGAAAACACAGATGTTGTCTTATGCCAAAAACAACTAAAGAGAGTTTGTTTCTGTGCTTCCACCAACACTCTTGCCTCGTGAACAGTTTTATACATAACATATTTCGTGCTCTCGAAAGGCAGACATAATTTACTTTATAAATTGAAGCAGTGCAGTGTGTGGTTTACTCCATTAGATGTTAAAGTAGGGAGAAAAAATATAATGCGTGAGCAATTGGCGTTTGAGAAGAATTTCCACATTTAGCTCACGCCTGGCTTCCCTAAACTTATTATGAACTTTGAAGTTCAAATTGAGTTCTAGCTGAACCAATGAATAACACTGAAGTATTTATCGAGCAAAAATGGAACAATTATTTATGGATGAATCGATTTGTGTACACTGTTACAATATAACATATCGTTCATATGCAACAGTAATGGTATGTATCTCGGTTTAGAGAAGAATACATTTTAGAAGATTTTGACTTCATATTGTCTATATTAGACCAATTATTGTAATGAAATGGAAAACGAAAGTATTGAAATCATAGTTCCGCACGAGAACGACCGTGTTGAAATTTTGATAAGGATAAGTTTGAAAACGAGCAAACAGCAGCATTATGATGACAAAATAATCGAGAAACCAAAAGGCAAAATAAATAACTATCATGAAATCACCGCTTTCAAATTCACTCTTTTCAAAAAAATTTTACTACCGTTCACTAACGGCACTATGATTTCAATACTTCTGACTCTGATTCTATCACAAAAATGTTCACTTTAATATTAAGTAAAAATCATCTAAGTTTTGTGATTTCGTAAGCTCATGTTAAGAGTAATATAAATCTGATTATTGAAAAGAAGGACTCAAGTTCAATATCTGTCAATACGTTTGAACAATTCAATTTTAAAGAAAACAATTAATCAAATAAAAACAATTATCATTCCAAGCCAATTCCACACATAAAAAGTACTGGAAAAAAATATGAAGGATGTTTGTCTCTTGTTTCATTAAATTATGTTTTTTTGGCGCAAACAAAATAAACTATGAAAACTTAAGCTACAGAGCTAAGTTATTATGAAATACAGAAAAAAATTCTGCAGTGTGGCATAGCTTTCTTGGTAACAAGTTGCAAATAAATTAGAGTTTAATTTTATTCAGATTCATTGTTCCGATTGCAATGCCTTAGTTTTTTTCATCATATGTTTACAAAAAAAAATATGCTTCTATAAAATGCTGAACACTCAAAAGCGATATGGTGGTCAAATTAGTAATCCAGCCGCAGTATAATCTGTCAGTGCTTAGTATGATATTTTTATGTAGCCCTAAAAAAAAACAGTTAGATCCTTTATGTTTTTTTTTTTTTTTTTTCAATTCAACAAACAAATGTCAAACACTTAAAAACGTCAGCATCTTAGGTTCTCACCCATATTAATTCTCACAGCTGAATCAATGAGTAATCAACGGAACTGTCACAACTGGGCCATGTCCACAGGGACAACCGACTGCACCCACAAAAAAACGCACCACACCCATGGCGAAGTGAGGTGACTATAAATAAAACATGATGAATGAATCAACTCGATCCGATATGATTGATTCCGACGTCAGTTTATCTGTGTTCCACCACCAAGCACACTGATATTCCCACCGTTCTTGCTGGCTCGATGAATGCCAAATTGTAGGAAAGGGGGATACAATCATTTGCATGTCAACCTGATGGAACCCTTGACAGCTAACATAATCAGAAAATAAAACAAATATCATATCATGCTCGAAGAGTGTTACAAAAAAAAAACCTTGGGCGTGTCAACCTGAATGGTCAGCTGGTGCCAGTTCCCAGGCGGGATGTAAAAAATCCGCTGCTTCTAAAGAAAATAAAAATTCACCTGAAGAGAATAATTTATTACGGCGCTCTGTACTTGTTTTTTGAAACGATCCACCTAGCCTCCACAACTCCTCCCATGTGTTAATAGTGGCAACATGTCACTGGCGACATTCACCCCGAGAGGAGCGCAGGATTGTAATTAATGACAACATTTCATTCGTTTTCACCTTAACCATCCCTCAGCGGTAGGAAAGGCTCAACTGGCACGTACCATGCTTTTATGTTGCAGCACTTGAAAGCTGCAAGTGAAAATGATACAAGACGAGGCGAAATTAAACGGCATGGATGTTTAAACAAATTTTGCGATCCAATTGACAACATAATTAAGGAGTACGGATTGCATCATGGGAAGGATGGGGCAGAGAGGGATCAGCTCAACGATGCGTAAGCTCTGATGTACTTCTGCTCCACAACACTGACTAATGGGTGCTCTGATGACGAGGACCTTGTTCTTGGGCATAAGTGTGTAAATGTGAGATCATCATAATCAGTCGAGGCATAGCGTAAAAAATACGCATGTTAAAACGTACTACGGTGCGTGAGCATTCAATTATCACGTTGATAATGAGAATTTATTGCATGAATTTTGATGCAAGGAATTAATTTGTGCCCACCTGAAATGTGGCATTTTAAAGACGGATTATTGAAATGAAGTTGGTAATTGAAATCAGTTTCAGAGGTATGTATGAATTTTAATACAGATAAAAAACGGTGATAGGAACTGTTATTTCATTAAGTAAATCATAATGTTTGCGTACACTTTTGCGTCTGACCGTACTCAATCATCCGTGAATTTGCAGATGAAGAGACCAAGCCGGATGTTTATCCACAATTTACACTCTTTGAGTCATACAAATCATTGTTTCTGAGTCTTTGTAACGGTTGATTGCACGCTCGTACCACCCTGAAGATGTCTTCAGCCATCATCTACAGGCTGATTAGCTTGTTGATGGGGTAAATTACGAATAATTTCATTCAAAGTTTTACCAAAACAAGCAATCTCAACGGTAATACAATAAATTTATCTGCCAAAAAGGAGAAGCATAAACCTGAACCCTGATCGCTGACATGACATAATAATTTTCTACTCGCTACCTCAATATTTCACTTTAAATTTATCGACGGTCGCTCCGTCACATTGTACCAAAGGCACGATAATCGAAAGCGCCCAAGAAACATTGTAATGCATTGCCACCGACGACGTCGCTCACGAGGGCACCTGTTGATTACGATTTCCACCTTTACCATCTCTTCCTAGCGTAAACCCGAGTTTGACCCCTCTATGGAAGCTCACATACAGGCAGACCCTCTTCGGGCTCGAAATTTATGTTCCATTTATCAGAAAATTACTAAATAATGAAGATATGAATATGATATGAAAGTCCAAAATTTATTTCAATCCTATAAGAGCCCCAGTGGCAGTCCAACCCGGCGCTACCCCAAATTTACAAGCTGTTTCCGAATATTTATAAAGTGTAGCACTGCTCTGTTGTGCTTTGTGCCAGCAAGGTGCGGTGCAAGAAGGCATCAGTGTTGTTACAGTTTATATGGCATCGATTCGGGTCCTTTCAGAGCTCATTCGCAAAAGTCCCGAAGAAACCGGAAGCAAGCTCTTTATCTAAATGGTCGTTTAGTGTGCGGGAAATGAGCGATGATCTGTCGTTAAATTCAGGACTCGATTAAGGGACGGGTCAGTGAGAGAATGCCTCTTGGTGAAGAGATACAACGCAGACATTCGTCAAAAGGATGTGCAGCAATTTAGATTGTATTAATTAGATGCCGTTTGAAACGTTCGAAATGTGGTCGATTGTTAAGATAGAGAAGCGAAATTGGAACATACTTTTAATTACACAAATTGTAAGTACGTGAAAGTATGGCATATGTTGCTGGCATCTTTAAGAAATACGTTCACATCTTCAATAATCGTTATAGTGTGACCTTCAAGGTATCAAAATATAAACTTTTAGAATAAAATCAAATTACTTAACGATAAGATCAAAAATAATCCAGAAAAAATCAAAAATGTATTCACGATATTTCTGATAGGAGGATTCTCAATATGCAGACACAATCAAAAAACATTTTGAAAACAACCCAATCAATACATTGCAATGAATAATATTAAATCAACATTAGGCTTTGGATGTCAAAGATTGTTTACTAACATTTCAAAATCTAATGTTGATATGCAATTATGTACTTCAATATACTGTAATTGTCAACTTCACACTTTGAGTAAAACAAGAATTATAATAAGAACGCTCAACCAAAAAAGCTAATCACTATACCAGTACAGCAGTTAAATTTTCATCAATCTAATTGACATGTAGATTTTTTTTTTCTAAACTTAAATTCAATTCAGCAATACATCGCATTTCTGTGCAAAGCACTCAACCTGATTCGTTATGCACTGCTGATAATCCCGTATGGATATAGTTCCAGGTCAGTCGGTAAGACCATTGTAGCCAAATCTATTTTGGTACGCTGATTTTAAACGGATAACAAATGGTGTGAGCTCACACATACGCATATTCACGTCTCGTCGTGCTAATCTTTGCTAGACCATCACCTTACTCAAAATCATTGTTTTGGTTTTAGCAAAACAAAAATACAAAGCCAGCGGATCGTGAAACAGGAATTAATTGTTTCTGGGAGTTGATGCTTATGTATGAATCCATCAAAGTCAGCCGCTGCTTTACTTGGATTATGACACGTACTTAAAGAAACCGTGTCAGGTGCATTACGGGATCGTGTGTGGCTTTGATTGACGGAACCCATTTACCAGCTCATCGGATGGTACTGTTATAGTCCTTGACCTCGACCAACTTTTCTGAGAAATGGAAAGCTAAATGGTGTTTTCACTTGGAGCTGTTGATCGAGAAAACTGCCTTAGGTACTATTTTTTCCCTTGAGTTTTCATACCAGGCTTGCCTATACTTAAGCGCTACTAGAAGCAATTACTCGTAACGCGAGGCCGCATTTATTTCATTAAGTTTACTGTGTTTATTTACTGTAGTAATTGATCAATTATATCGGGCATTGCTGTCATTCTGATGGGTACCGATAGTTAGGAGCACCCATTACGATGCACGGAGGTGAGAGAAAATGCAACTTCCCTTCGAAGTTTTGCCGAAACTCACTGCACTCAGGTGTTCGGGTGTGATCATGCGGAACGTGATCACGTGAAAGAGAATAACTGTAATAAATTGCGTTGGAAGATTGCGTAAAATATTTGATTGTATCGAGATCAAGTAACGCCAAAGGGTTATATGCGGCATTGGTGGAGGTTCATGGTATTCGAGTAAAACACATTTCATGAATGATTATCACGTAAGTAATCCAAAATTTATTTGAACAAGGATCAATGAATTCCAACACTTAGATCATGAATTGGTATTTGTGTTTTGCTCTCTGGTGAGGCCTGTCATAATTCTACAGCGAGCGTGCTTCCAATCACGATTTAATCGATCAGATGAACAACCTCAGTTATTGATTGATTGGAACTTTCTAAGACAACTGATTACGTAAATGAGTATTTTAATGGGCATGTGTAATGATTCGTTATGCTCTAAAGACTTAAAAAAAATTTAAACATGAGCGTTAAAAAGTAAGGGTTGTACTAAGCAAGTCTGGTTCATGCTCATACTTTCAACGTTTCTGAATAGAAGCGAGAGAGTATTTAGGATGTTTTTTTTTTGGCGTGCATTTCAAAAACCTGGTACCCCTTATTTTGTATGTGTGTGCGTGTAAAACGATGCTACAATTTATTCAGCTCCGAACTATTCGTACGCCGATTAAGTGACGTCTTTTAAAATTGCCAAGTCAGGTGCCACTACCGTAATAAAAGAGTTCGGAGGAATGTTTGTGTGCGTTTTGAAACAGTGACTTGTTGTCAGTTCATTCGTAAACATCAACTTAATTTGTGTTCTTTAATTTACGAAAACATGGAATGGATTCATGTAGAGAACATAAACAACAAACTAAATTTGTGTACTTCAATTTACGAAAACATGGAATGGATTCATCTAGAGACCATATTCGGATCTTGCATCTTGACGGATTCACAAACATGGAAATTGGACGAAAGCTGTCGCAGTTGAAGTTGAGCAGACTGTTTTTGTCCAGGACTATAAAACTTTTCAAGGATACTGGAACTGCTGTTACTAAGACGAAACCCGGTAAGAAACGCAGTGTAGACGCTCCCTCAGCGGCCAAAGCAGTGAAAGATTGAATTCGAAGGAATCCTGCTCGGCCAGCGAGATAAATGGCGTATGAAATTAAAATGACCCACACATCCATGCAAAATATATTGAAACGGGACCATGGGTCTTTTAAAAAACAGAGGATTCACGGATTGATACGCAAGAATATTGCCGACAGAGTTGCCAGATCGCGGGCGCTGATTGAGTTTTACTTTGGAAGTGTCTCTGAACAAACCAAATGATCGTGTATATGGAGCAAATTTTATGAAAAACCAGCTGACAAAAGAGGGATTGAACGATACCAAAGTGTTTCTGCGATGATAGTTTGGTGTGCCATATCGTTAAAAGGCAAATAACCACCGTTGCTCAGAGACAGGGGCATGAAAATAAACAGAGAGAATTATTTACAAACCGTTATCATAGACCACCTACTTCCCTGTACTAAGAAACTTATTGGAGAGGAAAGTTTTTGTTTCCAACAGGATTCAGCTCCAGCGCATAAGGCAGTACTTGTTCAGCAGTGGTGTAAGCAAAAATAACCATGTTTCATCAGTATCGTCTCCCGATTCAAACCCACTGTACTTCGGTGTCTGGGGATACATGCTAGGAAAACTGGGCGACTTAAAGCACATGTGTTTGGACTCATTTGAAAAACGTTTTGTTGAGATTTGGGATCAAATGCCGGAAGAGGTGATGCATGCGGCATGCAACAATTTTAAAAAGCGTCTTCGAGTCGTGATTAAATATAAAGGAGAAAGATTTGAACTTCAGTAAAAATAATGTATGTTTAATACTTTGACTATTCATTTCAAATGCAATGAGTGAGAAATGCAATCCTGTTTAAGTTGTATAACCATTTTCAATTTCTGCGTTGCCACCCTGTATAAAGCAGGTTTAGCCAAATTCTTCTGTTGTGCCAAAACTAAAAGAATAATTTGTTAACACCTCTTTTTTTATTTTTTTTTATTTTTAGCATTCTGAATTGGATGTTTGCGTATTTTGGCTAAACTTGTTCTAGGGGACATGCGTTTTAACGTACCTCCAATGGCATCACAAGGACTTTTTCCATGTGATGTTGCAAAGAAATGCAAATTGGCATCAATTTCTTACTTTGATTTGAATTTACAAAGGCTGGAGAAATTTTGTCGGTTCCTATACCGTGATGCAGTACCATCAGACATGAAATAAATTTTTCGTATTTCTTTATCCACGCGTAAAAAAAGAATTAATTTAGAGATAAACGGATTAATAGCAACGTGCCTCAAATCCATGGAAATTCTTATGAAACCTAAATCCTCAACTTGCATGTTTTTTTTTTTTTTTATAATTTATTTCCAAATTATGAATTGTTGCATGTTGCACATTCCAATGATGAGATTGTACTTCATCCTGCAATACAAAGCTGTAGTTTTCAGGAAAATCACAAATATCAAAAAACTCGTATTGTAATAAATTATTTTTGTTCATTTTAAGAAGAAAGGTTTTTGTGTTTTTTTTTATAAAATCATGGGGTAAAAAATGTAACAAACTCCTCTGCTGATTTTAACATCGTTTCTAGATCACATCTATCGGTTGTAACTCACTGTTCATATGATATCCGTGCAATTTCTTTTTCCAAGAACTCCTTTAAAAAACGGTTTGCTAGTAATGAGGAGTTTTCGCATCACCATAGATAGCCATTTGTTGTCTTGCTTCAACAAAGAAGGCTATCAGTGAATGTTTATAAATCGATAAAAATGTTGATTTTTTTAAACTGTAAGAATCTAAATTAACGTGTTCGTGTATAGTACACACGCAAACTTTGTGGGTTCCTGAGCTGGTTAATAACTTACACTGCCTAGGGTGGAGACTTCCAAATGAAGAAAATCCAATATAAGTGCTGTGCATTTCATTGAAACGTACGTACGCTTCTTTTAAAAGTACTTGGAATGCCTTTATAATCCTATATTTGTGATTCGGTTCCTGAACTCGTGAATTTAGGTAACGTTAATCTGCAGCTGTCATTCTTTTGTTTTGTTATGAAGATTGTTCGAGAGAAGAGATTTAAACAGCACCGGAGTTCATCATTCTTTCTGCAGGAATCTGGCGTCACAACCCACACTAGTCAGATAGAATTTTCCCCAAACACCACCGAAAAAGGCCCAGGAATTCAACAATTTGGATCATAAAACCTGGTAAATGAAAATCTCTTCGATTTTTTTGCATTTTTTAAACATATAAGTGAATCATTGGGTGCGTGATTCTTATGCTACTAGCTGAAGAAGCACAAGCAAAGTAGCAAATCATTTTAATTTTTTGCTGGACTGAACGCATCTGTATAGTGATCAGTGTTCATTGTCATGCATGATGATCAGGTGTAAATTGGTTAAAATTGTGTGAAATCCGTGTTTTGGTCGTTCTAGGTAAGTTTTCATGTTGCAGAATATTTTAACTTCTTCAGAATTTATTATATATGCGGTTACATGGCCGTAAAACTAATCAGAATAAAAACATTGCACAAAACTTTTGTCATTTTATATTCCCAACTATGTTCCTTCTTTTGTGACCGAAATCATCATAGGGTACATTTCCTTTGACTTATCTTATTATGCAGTGGTTGATTACAATTTTAATTATAACTCATAAAGTAATTGAGTTAGAAACGATATTCAACTCATTGTACTTTTGCTTAGACATTTATAATAAGACATTTGCTGTTCTGAACCATGGAAAGTTAACCACTTAATTTTATTAGGTCGAAATGTAATGTCGGTCTATATGCACCATAATAGGTCTATTCTTGGATGCAACTTCGTCTCCTCTTTAAGGATTCTTGTTCAAACGAATCGTTGTCAAGTTTATTTTTATTATCTTTTTAGGCATTCCATTTGAAGCTATATTCGCTATACTCAGCACCAAATTATAGAAAACAAATTAAAATAAAACTACTTTACCACACCTAAATGATTTTCACATGTAATCAATTGGCCATTTCATTTCATTTCATACTCATACATTTACATTGAAAACTACGTCAATATAAACCTTTTTCTTCTATGTAATGTATGTATGTATGTAAAAACTACATTAGGCCAACGTTGAGAACAGGAAATAATGTGTCCCAAAAATTGGGTCTACGGTGTTCTTGTGAAATCTTTGTGAATAGCTTATTTATAATGTGTAATTTTTTTCTCTACATCTAGAATGCATCACTAAGCATATCGGTTCAATTAAGCCAAATTTAGCTCAATTAAAGATCATGAAGTTCATTTGTTCACCCTAACCAGTGAAACCATGGTGGCTAAAAAGGTAAGTGAATCGAAAAAATCAATCAAGTATATAACTATCAATTGATGAATAATGTCTCAACTTCCAAATAAATCGATCATCATGATGCCAACATAAATTGACCGACTATCGCTGGATTTATGACATTTATAGTACATAGGCCGAATGAAGAAGCTAGGCTTACATTACATCCCGTTACCCTATCTAGAACAAATCATGCACTTGCATCAAGTTTACGTTTGCGGACATATGTTAATATTTCCATGATATATGTTAATATTTCCATGATGTTTGTGCAGGGTGTATATTCGTAAAGGAAAAAAACCCACCACCAAAAAGTAAACTCACCATAGAATATCTGGTATGGCATGCTTCAAGTATCTGTGACTTGAAAGCCTCTGCTGCATTCCGCCTAAGAACAAGAACCTTCCCAACACGCCAGAACTCTAAAATTTCTTCTAAAATTGTATTACGGTACCAATACTACAGTCCTTCAAACGAATGTAAGACACTTCACTGTTCATGTACACAATGTAAATCCTTCCGATCTAATCGAATTAAAAGACACGCAATCGAAGCTTCCTCGTTCGCGTCCATTCAGAAATTGGAAGCCATGTTACCGCGTGTTGATCGTCGACACATTTAACAAGCAGCACTACCATGAATGCAATGTAGATTTAAGTGTACGGCGGATTTATCGACGTGAGGGCAGAGCCACTAAAGCCACCCGTTGGTTTTATGACACTGGTTGGAAAATAAATTTATATTCCTACACGCGCCCCGTGGAGGCGGTGGCAATACAGTTCACCGTTGTCGTAGCCATCGTAGTCAACAATCTTATCTTGACCGTGCAGGAATTGGCAGGGGGTGGATTGCATCAACCAGTGCGCGCTTAAAGCTGAAAGCACAGATGTGTGCATCAGCCGCAAATCCGGTCAGCCTGAATGCTCAATATGCTCGGAGCTTTCACTCGACAACGTTGTCATCGGCGTCGTCCGTCGTTCTGGATGTGCGCGGGATTGATGTTCCATAAAAGCGCAGCTGAGTCCTAAACTAGTAAAATTTAAAGCAGTGAACTCGGTCTGCTGACAGGTTGATGGTTCTTGACTACTTGGATGGGTTGGTTTTCAGTGATGTAGCGATTTATGTTGGCTGCCTAATCAAGGACGATAACCTACATGGGTGGTGGTGACAACGAATCATCACCATTGTAAAAGATAATCTTCCATTGCTGGTTAATTTATTCCAAATTTTACTATGAATATTCCATCAAAATGCAGCAGGTGCTAAGCTTCACTGAATTTGAAAGGCGAAAATTCAACTTTCCGCATGACTGTGCCTAAATTTCAGGCTCATGAATTTTCATACAACTAGGGCAAAAACTATTAACTGTCATCCAGATTATAAAGTTTAGAGTCATGTCACTGTAACTTGAAAAAAAAACCCAAGCCCCGAGACGTGATTTATCGCCATTTGGCTCTGGGCTACGCAAAGCCACGCGCATGCACCCTTCAGGCATACAATTCTGTGTGTTCCGCAGTATCTGAGCTCATGAATCTCTTTCCTAATATTTTGATAATGTGACACACAAGATTTATGATTTCAAGCTACGTGAATGCTCTCGATGGATGAATTTTGGTATGGCTTTTGTTATGCTAGCCGCTTTGCTCTAGCTTGCCAACTTGATTGCGAACCAGGCCTGTGATCATCAACTAGATCAGTCAAAAACACAAGGCGAAATAAGCACGGGCTGGTTATCAAAATGCTCTAATCTTTCTGGTGATCCAAATGGACTACTCTAGCCTCCCCGGGTCGCTTACATTAAGGCAATGAAATGACCACCTTGCTAATGCTCCACCATCGGGCGCTACATTGGCGGGCCGCATAGTTTCGTTTACAGATTTGTTCTAACCAAGGTGGAAGTGGTGTGTTTAATTCTTGGTTTGGGGAGGAAACTTGTTGAGTCGAAAGTTTTTTTCTGTGACTTTCGTACAATATATAAATAAATGAAAACTATCGATAGATAACGCGTTTAGAATATTTAGTTGTGAACTTAAAATAGGTCTCAACATAAGAGTAAAATGTCCAGAATGTTAAAAGAATAATATCTGAACATGATTTTCTGTCATGATTTCACGTATCTCGTGTGTAAGAGATCGTAACTTTATCATACTAAGCGCTCAGCAGTAACAGTGGGTACGATAATCGGCATAAATCTATCCAGACTGTATGTAATTGATTACGATTCGTTCATGTATTTTAAAACCATTAATACAATGAAATTATGTGTTTTCAGAATGTCACATATGGCATAGTCAGAAAAAAGCTGAGTTAACGATAATAGGAGCATTAATTCCTGAAATTCCTATAACAACTATTTGAAAACTATTGATCTTGATGTTGAAATTGGAGATAGAAGTGAAATAAGTAGCCGAAACTGTGCTTCGTTAAATTGAAAAAAAGGACGGATCTCTAGGATGTGACACATAAGTTTATTTACCACAAAGAAGTAAATTGATGGATGTTGTGTATTCTAGATTTTTAAACACATTTTTTAAGATCCATTTTTAAACAAATTTAATATTAATTGAAAAACTAGGAAAATTTAAATAAACACTTCACTTGATCACTTTTTCTAAACAAAAATAAAAAATTGAAACAATTTTTTAAACTATCACCAGTAAACGCGAGCAAATTCCGTTAAATTCCACTACAGATAGCTTATCTTTTGACAGATAGGCCTATTTCTTCTGCGACTAACAGACTTCTTCAGTGATATGGTTGAGTTGATTCGGTGTTTAAGTTGGATGAGATCAACCAAAAATTCCTTGGCGTATAGGTCTCAAGATTTACATGTGTAACATGTGATAGCTTGAAAGAATTTGAACAATATGTTGTACTAAAAAGATGTTCTAGGATATCTAAAACTCCCTGAAGTTGAGGTCTTCAACTTCAGAGATCTTCAATCATAATCAGTAACATGTTGGTAGTTTAGGAATTCGGTTTATATGCCTAAAGGTTTAGAGATCTGATTTAAAAAAAGCATTTTGGATTGAATCGATGTTCTTCGACATCCAAAATCTCCCTTGAGTTGAAGTCTCAAAATCTCCAATCATAATCAGAGATATGTCGGTAGGATATGAATTCAGTTTATATTCCTACATGTTCAGAGATCTGAGTTATATAATATATTGAGTTAAAAAGATGCTCTATAGTTACAGTCCTAAGATCTACAAGCGTAATCAGATATATATTGGTAGTTTGTGGAACCGATTCGTGTTCTTAAGATCTCAGAGATATGATTAAAATAATATTTTGAATTAATCAGATATTCTTTTACCTTCTAGAGCTCCATGGAAAAAAAAGACCTGAGTTCTACAAGCATAATGAGAGATATTTTGGAAGTTTATGAATTTGTTTCATATTCCCAGATGTTCAAAATTGGGTTCAATTCTTCCTTGAATTGAAAATGGGATTGAATTGATGTTTTATATTATCCAAAAACTCTCTGAAATTAGGATCTAAAGATTTACATGCAAAATCGGCGATGTAGTGGAAGTTGAGGTTGTAAAATCTACCACATCTACCACAATAAGAAGGAATATGTAGGTAGTTTATGAATTTGATCCATATTCCTAGAGGTTCAGAGATCTGAGTAAAATAATATTTCGGATTTAACAGATATTTTTTTTCATCGAAAAACTCCTTAGAAATAAGATTTTAAGATCTACAAATGAAATTAGAGGTATATTTGAAGATTTTGGATTTGGTTCATATTCTTAGAAGTCAAAAGTTGTGATTGAAGTTATATTGTGGGATACATACACATATTTTGACATCCAAGGTTACTCTGGAATTGAGGTCCTGAGATCTACAAGCATAACCAGAGATATCTTGATAGTTTATGGATTCTGTTCATATGTTGAGAGGTACAGTGATCTGATACGAATTATATTGAATAAAGTGTTCTTGTATAACCAAGAACAAGTTTCCAGCTCAATACTTTTTTCAGCGTTGATCTATGGGCTCCATAAATTTATATCATATCAATAAACTACAAAAAAAAATGGATGATTTCGCTTGCGGGTCCCACCTTAGATCTTTGGACTACCATAAAATTATATCGTATCCATAAACTACCAAACGATTGCTGGTGTTTCTTGTATGTATTCGTATTTGACACCTAAATTCTGAAGATTTTTTGGAAAGCCTAGAACTTTGAATTTATTATTATATTCACTAGTATTCAAAGTGACGGATAATGGGTTCAACGTGGTTGAGGCCAAATATACACCAACGACAAAAATACACAAAATGACTGCCGATCTGAATGTTTCGAAATCGTCCATGCGCAAAATTCTGAAACAAGGTCTGGGACTCCAGGCATTCAAAAAAAGAAAAGTTCGTGAAGTTTCCGAGTCTTTGAAGAAGAAAAGGCTCAAATAGTGAATCTCATTTTATCGCGGCACGCTGAGAAGAAACTCGCTCTTTCCGACGACAAATTAGTTATCCTGCTGCAGTCCCACAACGTGCAGAATGACAGATTGTGCCAAATAACGACAGAAACATTCCACTGTTCTAAAGTGCAGCGTCGGTTGGTTTGAGTTGGAATTTGCAAGCGCGGCAAATTACCGCTCATCTTCATTGAAAAAGGGCGTTAGGGTTAACGCCATTTAGAAGAAAACGAAAGTTTTAAAGAAAATTATTAAACGTTTTCCAGCACCATCCTGCACGGCAAATTTTGTCCACAGCAGGTGCAGAAAGAATTTGGAGGACTTTTTGGCCAATGGAAGTCATGCGTGCCACCTGTGGCACTAATGGAAGTCATGCGTGCCACCTGTGATGAATTTGAGAAACGGTTGAAGCTGGTAAAAAGTGTTAAAGGGTAAGTTATTTCAAAACACATGCTATAATGAATCTGTGTGACATGACCTTTAAATCGCTGACATCAATAATTAAATGTGAATTACCAATAAGGAATACGTGTAACTTCAATTTGCATGACAATATGTTGGATACGATGTAGTCGTTGTTCGATGATAATTCTATTTTTCAAATTCTAACAATCTTGGTAGCTTTTTCCCACTAGCTTCTCTTTCTACAATACATAATCCCTTTGAAAATAAAAGACTTCAGTATGAATCCTAAGAGAAATACCACCAAGATGATAGCACAGCAATAACTACGACTACTTTGTCGTACCATTTGATCTCATCAACTCATTACCACACTTGAAGCGAACCAACTGAACAAACCTACAACTGAATCTATCATCAAGCAAAGTATTCTTTCTTAATTTTCCAAACCCTTTCAAAAAGCTATTGTTTTAGCCGCGAAGCTCAATTCAATAAATTATCCACTTCTAATTCGGCTTTCAACAGGTGCGTTCGCTGCTGGTACGGTGGCACCCATCTGCATCTTTCCTCACAATGATCAGGTCTTGGGTAGAAAGGCGGGCCAATGCAACGGTGGCTTCCGAAAACAGAGTTGCATCGATTGAGGAAACCAACGACAGCGGTTGGTGAGGGGATGCGACGCTACTGGAATCCATTTCTAATTTAATGGGTGTTTTATTGTTGTTATTTTGGACAATTTGAAATTCTAAGCAAGGTTCTGCCACAGCAGATGCCCCAGGGTAAATAAGTAATACTATTAATAAATTACCTTGCTAACTGTGCAACGCTATTAATGGTTTATTTATACTGTTTTCGTTGTTGTTTAGCCAGTTGCCTAATGGGCCTCCGGTGCGAGGAGGGCTTAATCCCGTGAATTAGAGTGCGTGGTGTTGCTTTCAATTCAATTCAAGGGTCTTTTCATAAATCACAAATCATCATGCGGAAAACAATTACGGTGTGATTCAGATCAACCAAACCTGTGCCATAAATTCAAGGACCACTCAAGCCTTCCTGCTTGAATTGTATTTTTATGACCACTCCAGGACTCATTTCTATTCACTCAAAAATTCAAACATTCCGCAACATTCCGGAAACATGTTCCCAAATTAATTTTTCATAACTTTACAAACAATAATGCTCGACCAGGAATTCATCCCAGCAAATGGTTATTGTGGACTTCTTCTTCTTCCACCTAATCCGTTGATTAGATCGTTTTGTTGCTGGTCATGTACACGTCTTTCGGAACGGAAGTAGGTTCAGATCTAGGTGAAAATTACCAACCCGGTAATCAAATGCGGAACATGGAAGCTAGTTCAGTTGGCTGGTTATGAACCGTGGCCATCATCGTTATGAATCG
Organism: Aedes koreicus; assembly: GCA_024533555.2. NCBI lineage: Eukaryota > Metazoa > Arthropoda > Insecta > Diptera > Culicidae > Aedes > Aedes koreicus. Next base: position 280,985 of record JAHHFK020003840.1, read on the forward strand.
TGTTCGACAAGCAAGTAGGTAACCTAGTTGATCTCATCGTCTGGTCGTTCGCTATCTTGTGCGCGCACATTTATGGCGCCGTTGGGTGTAGAAATGACTTAATCGAGGTGTCTTTTTTATTTCGTTCGAATAAAACCACCTTGTGGTGGTGATAATTATACACTGTCGTTGGGACTGTTTCTGCCTGCATTGAATAGACGTTGTATGTAACAAGCCAAGATGGATGAGAGGGAGCGATCATCAGTCGAAGAAATTGGTAAGGCACCACCCCGGGATCGGTGGCGGCGCTCTCTTTCGAAGATTAATGACTGGGGGCAGGACCGATTTATGGTTCTAAATTAGAGCTTTTAAAAGTCAATTTTTCAAAATCAAAACCCGGTAATTATTGGGAAGTGGTCAGGAAAGGAAGCTTCGCTACCATCGCTGCCGAAGGAATCATTAATAATTAATAAATGCATTTTGGTGGTTATCTTATGGATATGATCAAGAGAAATACTATAAGTGCCATTGGGGATGGTGTTTCAAATTTTAATGATTGTTGACTGTGCTGTTGTAAAACTTATGGTGCTGGAAATTATGATGATTGGCGCTAGAAACATGTACTCACTCGTGCATTACTGATAATCAGGTGTTAGTAGGTTCAGATCATTACCTGAAAAAGAAAGGAATAAAATAGTAAATTAAGGGCGCAAAACGGCTCAGCAAATACGAATAATACATACTTAGATATTCTAGTAATATTGTACGTAACCGTTTCTCCTAGATAAGTGGTATTTGAGACATAACCATTTACTGTTCATTTGTTTAAAATGTTCTTAAAATGATTGACTCAGTACTTCAACAATGCCTTCGAGCATTTGCATGAGCGTGACCATGAGCATGGTTGACCGCCCGAGGTTTTCGTTATTGTCAGATCAGCTGTAATCACACAGAGAACCAACAGATGATTCTTAGGACTAACATACATCGTCAATGTGTAAAAATGAGTATACTCTAAGCAGCCCCACGGAGACGAGCATCATGTCAGGGAAATGTTATTCTTTGTGTTGGTAGTCCTAGCTTGCGTGAAAGTGCTAAGGGTTTCAAGAATTTAACGTTTTGAACCTTTCTTCCTCTATTAGTTTACAAAAATCAGATGCGTCGTTTTGAAAAAGTAGTCAAGAAATTGTTTTACAAAACTTCAATTTACATTTTATAAAAATAAAACTGATAGTCTTCTCAAAAAGGTATCTATTTACATGTTTCTGAATGTATGTCATATTTATATGAAAATTATTTAACTTAAATTATTTAAATTATTTATTATTTTCTGTCTGCCTGTCTGACATTTATAGACTCAGAAACTACTGAATCGGCGTGATCGGCGTGAAAATTTGTTTGCAGAGGTTTTTGGGGCCGGAAAAGGTTCTTATGGTGGTAACAGACACCTCCTTCTTCTGGAAAAGGGGGGCTCCCATACAAATGAAACACAAATTTCTGTATAATTCAAGAACTTATCGAGCAAATGGAACCAGATCTGGCATGTGGGGGTTTTTGGAGGCAAAAAATGTTTATATGGTGGTTTGAAACCTCTCCCTTCTCTAAAAGAGATACCCATGAACATGAAACACCAATTTCTGCATAACTCGAGAACTAATCAAGCAAATGTAACCAAATTTGGCATGTAGAGGTTTTTAGAGGCAAATTTTTTTTCTATGGTGGTTTGAGACCCCTCCTCTCTCTCTCTGAAAGGGGTGCCTTCATACAAATGAAACACAAATTTTTGCATAACTCGAAAACTAATCAAGCAAATGAACCAAAGTTGGCATGTGAGGGTTTTTGGAGACATATTTTTTTTCTATGGTGACTCAGACCCCTCTCTCCTCTGGAAGGGTGGGCTCTCATACAAATGAAAAAAAAATATCTACATAACTTGAGAGCTAATCAAGCAAATGGAATCAAATTTGGCATGTGGAGGTTTTTGAAGGCAAAAAATGGTTCTATGTGGGTTTGAGACCACCATCCAAAGATCATCAGTAGAACAGAAAATAATCCCGATAATGTCATCCAGCATATTTATCGGATCCCGGTCTTTGGCCGAGATGGTATAGTTTGGCTCTGAAGAGCCGTTAGAGTTTTCTTGGGATAATGTTTTGTTTGCCTTGTCTGAGCAAAACACGATTTGTCCATCCCAGTAAAGTTTTCAAAGAAATGAGATGGGTATTATCTACAACACTCTCTCTGGTCCACTTCCTTGGTTGATGACCAAAATGCTTAGTTTGACCCACCCTTCGGAATATCCATATCGGAAATTACGATGCACAATATAACCTTTGATTAGAACTTGTGGTTAGCCATGTACATCAATTTTGAAGGCGTGTAATGTTGCTCGGTCATCTGGGACTTCGCTTAGGGGACCTCATCACACCCATAAGCTCACTTCACTTTTTAAAACACTTAAAAAAAACAATTTCACGAGTTTATTAGTGGAACGATTGATAATTGGAAAACTAGGGAAATTTACGCTAACACATGGGAGAGTAAGTCAAGCTTTAGACACTGAAGAAGTCTGTTGCAGACAAAATAGCCCTATCTGTTGCAGACAAAACAGGCCTATTTGTCGAAAAATAAGCTTTGGTAGTGGAATTTAAAGGCGTTTACTTTACTAGTGATGGTTAAAGAAAAGTGTTTTAGTTTTTTATTTATTTATTACTGAAAAGTAAACAAGTGTTAGGTTAAATTCCCCTAGTTTTTCAATCAATGAACTACTAAAGCTTGAGTCCTTTAATATCAGGACGCAAAATACGGATCTATCTCGGAAACATGTTAATGAAATATAAATATTAGGAACTCAAAATGAAGATCATTTATTGTACTTTAAAAGAAACATAGCAAAAAATATATTCCGATTTGCATTTCATGAAATCTCTTTTTTTAATTCCTTGATTATTGAGATTTTAAACTCTGGGCTAGTTCATCTCCCGTCGTAATCACTCAAATACCTTATGAATATTTTCGACTCTCTGTTGGCTAACCTGAGTGGCCATTTTGTTCCACCATCTTTTCATCTCTGTTGTATCCCGAGTCACTTTTCAACTCTTCTTCTATTTCTGTTTGACAACTGCCCAATATTTCTCAATTGGGCGGGATTGAGGGCAGTTGGTCGAATTAATGTTCTTTTCGAAGAAATCCACCCCGTTGCCTCAAAACAACTGTATTACTTCTCCGCGCAGTAGGTTGGCAAATCAGGCAAAAAAGTAACAGGTCCTTTATGAACTTTAATATACGAAAGAATACGTTTTTTCAGGCGCTTCTGCTTGTACATTTTGGAATCCACAGTCTTAATTGTCACGAAAACCTGCGATTTTTGTCCGCAAATACCTTGTCAGATCATAAACATTGTTGCGTAATTTGGCCACTAGATTCAACTTCAGTGTCCTGTTTGGTAGCTTGCTGGGCCGAAAAGATAGAAATCTTTTTCTCAGGCAAATCCTCAGTGTTTTGGCTGTCATTGAATTTCTTAGCAATACCATAATCCAACAGCCCTGAGTTTGTCCTAATCGTTTCCATCACCTTCAAATGCAACTTCCAATCCTTAGATTCACTACGAAGCTTACTATACACAGGGTCCAACAATTGAATTGCTCAGTCATTATTATGTTGCACACAAAGATGTATTGTACGACCCATCGTCGCTTTGTTTACACTGTGTCTTGGCTGTCAGTGGATGTATGTGTTACTTTTGTAATCGATGTTATCCGGATAAATGAAACCCGAACAGAAAATTATTGCTGTGGTTGCCTTATTCCTAACTAGAAAACGTTGGTAGAACATAGTTCGTGCGCTGTGCAAATTACGTGTGTGCAGAGGTTTTGTAAACCGTACAGTCAAAAGATACCTGGTAACCGGAAGTACCAAAAAACGGTATGGTGGGGGACGTCGAGCTACTTTGGTGACACCTGCCACGGTGAAGATTTTCAAGAGGCACCTGAAGAAAAATTCTCGACGTAGAGCCACTAAATTGGCGGAGGATCTCAACGTATCGGATCGTAGTCTCCGTCGGATCCTGAAAGATAAACTTCAGACCAAGCCGTACAAGATCCAGAAGGTTCAAGACCTTTCGGTGTGGCAGAAACAAGAACGAATAAAAAGATCGAAGGCGCTGCCGAAGGAGGCCGCGGAAGGAACGTTGGAGAATATCGTGTTTACCGACGAGAAAGTCTTCAGCGTACAGCAATTCATGAATAAGCTGAACGACAGAGTTTGGTTGCCATAAAGATCACGAACCAATGCCGACATGCTAACGGCCACCAGGCGACAGAAACCAGCATCGGTGAGGGTTTGGGCCGGAATTACCCATGATGGCCGGACTCTACTGGTTTTTATCCCTGAAAGAGCGAAGATCAACCAAAATACATATCGGGCACAAGTTCTACAGAACGTTGTCGATCCGTGGGCACGTCGTTATTTTGGTTCAAAGGATTAGGTTTTCCAACAGGACTTGGCACCGGCTAACAAAGTGTAGAAAACCCAAATCTGGTTTGCGGAACAGTTTCTGATACAAAAAGCAGAATTTTCCTGGGTTACACGAGCAAAACTGGCACTGTTACTTCATGAAATTTACACCTTATGATTTGTCAATAGATTGTAGATTAATTAAATAGTTTAAATAACCGCGATCATTTGCAAATAACTTAGTTTTGGAATTAAACTCTGTACTAAACTTACAAATATGCTATATTCAAATACAGCTATCGATACAAAATAACCTTTCCTGATATTCGCTTATCATTTTTTCAAAACTTTTATACCACCGGCACACCACTAAAATCAAACATTGCTCCTAAGTAACCCTAAACGACATACATAAGTTAGGATTAAAGTTCCCAGTAAAAAATTGAGATATTTCTATCAGAAGACTACTCCGGTATAGTGATTAATATACCTGATAGCTAGTAAGTGCAGCAATCGGTTCCTGCACTTATTGACTATTACAGATACTATTAATTTTTGGTAACTTCTATCGGAAGTCATCAAGAATGATAATAACTATATAAAATTGGTAGAGAAATCAATCAAGATGAAAAATATAAACATACAAAATCAGTTACAATTCACACGATCAAATCTATAGCTTCATAATATTTCCAAACCGGAAAGATTCACACACAATGGCGGCGATTCCGCACTGCAATTAGTATTCCTTCGATATTGTTTTACGACTGTAAAATAGCTCCACCCAATGGTACCGTGTAAAACGACATAAAACCCGGTCGAAAACTCCTTCCCCCCGAGGCGTCGTTGCTATTCATGGAGCTATAAAGGTGTAAAAGAATAAATTCGGCAAAACTTTATCACGCCCAATAATGAAGTGCTGGCGTGGCGGTGAAGCCTCTATTATTTATAATCACTAGGCTAAAGAGCATGATTCCGATGCCAACCCAAAGATCGGCGATTCCTTTTGTTTGACGCCATAAGAGGGGCCTGCGGATTATTACACGCTCTTCCATGCAACGAGCGACTAATCTGATATTAGACTTGAGGAGAACTGATGAGCGTCTAATACTGTAAACTGCGTCTATTTTGAGCTTTCCAGCCAGCCGGCGACTCCAGATTTGACATTTGTTATGATCCGGCGGTTGCGGCATAAAAGAACTTACTTTTTTGCACTTGACTTTGGCTGCGAGATTTATGGTGGCAGGGGTTTTATTTTTGAATGATATTTTTACGACGGCTTAGAAATTAAGAATTCGCGTGAAGAAATTGATTTTTTCCGGGTTGTATACTTTTCATTATCAACGAAGCCGGTGCAAATTAGGCGAGCGCAAGATAGAAACAGAAAATTGCTTGGATACGCGGCGGTGAAATGCGGATTTGCCGGAGAAGTTTTGTTCAAGTAATAAAATGTTTATAGTCCTCTCGATTGCGGATGAATGAAATGTGTGAAAACTTTTTCCCACAATTTCCCAGTTATTGAGGATGGGAATAAGCGTGGGCTCTTGAACTTCCGAGATGTTGCTGCATTAGTAATTTTTAATCTTGTTTATAAAAACAACAGAATTGAGATATCAAGTACAAAGGTTTTCTCAGTAACCGAAACCTATATTTCAATAATTGGGTAAATATATGATTTGAGATACGCTTAATAAATTGAAAATTTGTGGTAAATTTTCATTATCATATATCAAGCTACATTAAACCCAATTAGACAAAATACAACCAACACATCAATAAATTTTTTACCATGAAGCCGTCAATGGTGTTGAGAAAAGACTTTATACACATACCTGCCATATAACCTACCGTGCCATCATCTACTGTCCAGATAATCACGAAACAATAAAATTAAAATTCGTTCTGCTCCAACATCACCCTATCATCATCATCCACATCATCACTCAGCCGCCTGTGGAAAATGCATGTTCACGAACAATGTGGCCAACTTGTTAACTCTCGTACTTATTAGTTGCACCGTGGTAGTTCATTTGCATAACAACTACCGACCTAGGTCTGCCTACAAGAAGTATTAGCGCACCCAGAGGCAACAAATTTGCTACAACAAACTCATCATCATCATCGTCATCGTTTGTTCGGTTGATTTTTGGAACGCAAAGTGACGCCGCCCGCACCATGCAACAAGTGGAAGATTCATTAAGCCACCTCCTCTACTCTCCACCATCCACTTCTTGTAGATTACCAACATAGACGCACCCTTGGGCTCGCTATCCGTCATCACGCAGACCAGGAGCCCAAAATATACATTGACGTGCTTACATTGATGGATTTTCTTCCTTAAGACCCGGCTGTTCCCTTGATCTGCATTTTGGGACACGCAAAGGCGTCTGTTTTCTTTTTTGTCTCGAACCCGGTCTGCACTTATCGGTTCTTGAACTGCGTCCTTGGATAACACTTTTTTTCAATATTTATTATGGGTGCCGACGGACAGGCGGACGCTCTTCCGTCACGAGAGTTGCATTTTTGCAATCGCCGTTCCGGATCACGGTAACAATCACACGATTTCAAAGCCCGTCGATTTTATCTGCCGAAAAGGAGTGAAACTGTTAGGTCAAGTGGAGAAAACAAAACATTAGCAGTAGGGTGAAGGTACGTACATTAGATCCATCCATCTTACGTTGCTTCTTAAGTAAAGTGATTACTTTTTACTTTTTCAGGACTATGACAACGACTTTTTCAGTTATAGGGTGCCCAACAGAGTAAAGGGTGTATTCGATAAAAATGGCACACACATATATACTCATCAAAATTAAACTGATTATCGGATTTTCTTGAAATTTTCAGGGAATGAAGAACTACTAATGAGTTTTGATTTACAACATTTGTTTTATTCAATTTCGTCTCCCATCCCGAATGCCCGCACCTTCCTTTTCACTCCACCCATCAAATTTTGTACAACCGATTTTCCCAGTGTTTTTGTTGTTTTTACCCAAATTTTTTTCAATTCTAGCTCTGTTTTTATAGTTTTGGGATGTTTGCGAATTTCCGTTTTCATGATTGCCCAGAATTTTTCAATTGGACGAAGTTCCGGTGAATTTGGTGGGTTCATATCCTTTGGCACAAACTTGACTCCGTTGGCTCGGTACCACTCCAATACGTTTCGAGCGTAGTGGCAGGATGCTAGATCAGGCCAAAACAGAGTTGATCCTTTGTGCTTCTTAATGAATGGCAAGAGACGCTTCTTAAGGCACTCTTCCGTGTAAATCGCACCGTTTATTGTTCCGGAAGTGATGAAGGGAGCACTTTTTTCACCACATCCGCAAATCGCCTGCCAGATTAGAAACTTCTTTGCTAATTTCGATAGTTTCTTCTTTCGAACATCCTCCGGAACATCGAACTTCGACTTGGCAACGAAATATTCTTGCCCAGGAAGTTGACGGAAGTCGGCCTTGACGTATGTTTCGTCATCCATCACGATGCAACCGGATTTGGTGAGCAGCTTCGTGTAAAGTTTCCGGGCGCGGGTTTTCGCAGTGATGTTTTGTTTTTCATTCCGGTTTGGGGCTTTTTGCACTTTGTAAACATGTAACCCAGCACGCTTCATGGTTTTCTGCACAAAACCGACTGACACCTTAGACTTTTTAGCGACATCTCGAATTGACATGTTTGGACGGTTCTTGAATTGTTGTACGACTTTCCTGGCCATTTTACTGTCCATTGGACCACTTTTACGACCACTCCCTTCCTTTCTTTGGACACTCAGACGCTCCTTGAAGGTTCTTATTACACGAGACACAGTTGTATTTGCAATTCCAAGCCTTTTAGCAATCCACCGGTGGGACGCCCCTGGATTTTGATTGTGAGTGCACAAAATTTTCTCACGGACAATTTCTTGTTTCGACGACATGACTGGAACTACTGAATGTATAACTATGAAACTTGGCAGATGTAAATAATACACTATGGATAAGATCTACTCAAATTTCTAGGTTTTTTACTCATACGATTCAAAAGTTACAGAAGATTTTCTGTGTGCCATTTTTATCGAATACACCCTTTAGAAGCACATTTCTACGTGAAACTGCACGAAACCGGATGACGTAAGACAGCTGATTTTCACTGTGTGTCTTTGTTTACATTCTGAAAAACAATTTTGTGTGTCGGAATTGGATTTTTGCAACGAAGTCATCAAAATGAAGGCATTTCTACCGAAAAGCGTAAACAGATGATGCACCAATGGTGCTCTATTTCCAATATTTCACCAACTGGCGAAACTGGAAAGTTTGAGTATCAGAGCGGTTCGAAATGCCATCCGGAAGTTTAGTGAGGATTGAAGCTTTGCGAACGCACCGAAATCTGGTCGAAAACCAGGACCAATGGACCAAAAAATAGACCGGAAAATCATGATGGATCAGTTCTGTTCGATATATTGCCAAAGCAGGGTATTTTTAAGAGTAACGTCCAACGTGCCAAGGCAAGAATCAATCTAATAACCTTCAAGAGGCAGAAGATGCCAAAACGGAGTGGAAAACAGGCTCGTGTCATAATCGAAATCGCGGGCTCGGATGCGTGGAAAATCGGCGTGTATTGTCATTGGTGATGAAATATATGTAAAATTTGACTATAGGACGCTTCCGGGAGATCAATATTACACCGTGTGTGAAGGCCAGGACGTCGATGATGCCCATAAGTTTTTTTGTGTGTGTGTGTGTGTGTGTGTGTGTGTGTGTGTGTGTGTGTGTGTGTGTGTGTGTGTGTGTGTGTGTGTGTGTGTGTGTGTGTGTGTGTGTGTGTGTGTGTGTGTGTGTGTGTGTGTGTGTGTGTGTGTGTGTGTGTGTGTGTGTGTGTGTGTGTGTGTGTGTGTGTGTGTGTGTGTGTGTGTGTGTGTGTGTGTGTGTGTGTGTGTGTGTGTGTATTTACAATCCAACGCCCACCGTCCGGCTGTGCTTTTATGGAAGAAAAATGTTTGCAGATAAACGAACTGTTGTCGACTCGACAAACATTTTTAACCCGGGAGTTGGAAGGTGATAGCTCTGTTGAGTTCCAGTGGCCCATTTCAGAATGCCTGGTTACTCACGTCCATTCCGAGGTCACTTTGACTTACAACAAGCCCCGCATAGTCACAGTACAAACATCAAATGGATATAGGTACTGTGCATACACTTCCATCATCAAATCTTATTGTTTTGAGGATGGCACGTATTTAGCAGTATCGTTCAAATTTAGTTATAATCAGATAGACCTCACCGGAAATTGTTGCTGATGTACAGTCTTCATTTGGACGGCATTTCTGTAATACTAAAGGAAGCTTTTATGTCTCTACAGAAGTAACACTCCGTTATTCGGTAAATATTTTCACATCATCCTTTTTGAATGGAACAGCCCGAATAAAATTAATACTTTGCGCACAAATGCAATAAAATGAAAATCACAGGTAAAAAAAGCACTTCCGAGAAGAAATTTAACTTCACAGCTCAACTTAATTTCACAGCTCTCCAGCTGTACACCACGTGATGAGTGCATCTGAAATTATATGCCAGCCACTCACGCGCGCATGCGCATTAGTTTCGTTATTTGCTTCTGACCAGCAAATGGCCGTTTTCTACATTGCACTGGTTTTCTTTTTTCTCTCTCCAGGCGACTCTATATCGACTTCTAAACTGCTTGTAATCATCAATTCACTCGCGACAAAGCGGAAAAATACTCTAATTTAATCATGTATGTCCGCGTGGCACAATACTAACAGCATTAACAAACACAACTAAGCTGATAATAACTCTTCCTCTGGGTACGGGGGCGAAGCACAAAAAACAAAAGAAACGGGGAAAAACTACCGACCATCACACATTTCGGGGAGAATCGATTATATTCACTACATCTTACACAAAACACAGGGAGATTTTATAATTTCACTGTTCGTTTAGGTTGAATAACGAATATATTTTTGATTTTTTTTTTTCGCGAAAAGGACGCAGCAAAAACAAAACACGTCAGTTTCCAAGCACGGCTTGCTGCGATCCGATCTGATGCCCATAAGTCATTTTTTACCGCAAAATTCGGTAAAAAAAGGCAATGGTTTGGCAAGCTATTTGCGAATACGGAATGTGGTCAGAGCCGTTTGTGATACCAGAGACAATGAAGACTGAGCATCCGTGAATGCTATAATCGGCGTTTGCTGCCAATGATCAGGAAGCATGATGGTCCAGTAAGATACTATCGAAAAATCGAAGGACTGCAAAAAGGTGTCAACAACAAGTGCGATTAAGTCTGTGCGAATACTGATAAGCAAAGTTAGGACAAAAATGCGTTCCTTGGCTTATGATTAACGATAATAAGATTTTTTATATGATACTTAGAGAAAACATCATATAAAAATGATTCATGGAACAAAAATAAAATTTCCTCGAAAAGAAATGTTTTTATCGTGATTTTTAATCGTGCTTACCCAACAGTGTCGCATAACGGCTAGTTCAAATAAATTTGGAGAAGTTATTCAGCTTTCTAGAAGAAAAAGCTAAAAACATCCCCAAATTTGTTTGAGCAAACAGTTATTCAGCATTGATGTTCATTGGGTATACTTTCTGGGATACCCTATATTCAAATAGAAGAAACACGTTCAAAAAATATATTGCCTATACTTTTAAAAAAAATTGCTGCACTGGCAACAAATTTAGAACAGTCGTTGGAGAAAGTGAAACACTACAATTTATTTTTGATAAAAGTGCAAGTTTAGGACTCAATCAAATTAATCATGTTGAAAATCGACAAAATTGCTATTCAGATTTCTTTTTAACAAATATTCATGAAGACTTCTGTGTGACCGAATCAGTTACTCCATTAAGGAAAAATGAAGCGTTTCACACAGCTATTGAGTTATCTAAATTTGTACTTGAAAACAAAAGACCCGACAACTGCGAGTACGAAGAGATCTTCCAATACCACTCGGCAAATTATGAAAAAATAAAGCATAGGCTAAGCAGAATAGATTGGCAAACGATTTTTAGAAACGAGGAAAATATCGAAACGTCAGTAGATGTCTTTTATAAATTACTATTTGAAATTATACATGAACACGTACCTGTGAAAAAAATAAGGCGGCAAAACAATTTAAAGCATCCGGCTTGGTATAACCAAGATATAAAAAAATTTAAAAACCGCAAACAAAAAGGTCACAAAATTTATCAAAAGTATAGTAGTACCACATTTAAAAGAAATACTTTATTTGTACAAATAAAAAGAGAGTATTTTAACGAACATAAGATGATTTTGTCAGACTTCCGCACTTGTGAGGTTTTTACAGTGAAATACTTACAGTTTCCTATCTTTTTGGCCAAAGTGCGGAACAACATTCTTATCAATTCCACAAAATATTAAGACTGGATAAAGACTATTGGAGAAAAATGTTTTTAAAGAAAATATTGGGCAACAGTGTGTACTTTACGTCAAAAACTACTACACGATATCTTTAATAGAGATATTTATGAATAAATATTTTCATGCTTTGTTAAATAGGGCTTCTGACCCAGTTTTTCGCCTAGCACAACTAGGCCCACTTTCATAAATGAGCTGGAGCTTGAGCTTGAGCTTATATGACCGCACACTTAATAGTTGCTCGGTGCATGGGATCTAGATTTACATTAGTAAGTGATGCGATCGTTGCAAAAAAAATGCAACAACACTTAAGGGCTTACAGTTTTCGATGGAAGGGTCTTAATCCCAAGTAACATTGGTAACACCATCCTGCTTTATTAAGTTTTATTAAAGTTTTATGAAAGCCACTTGAAATCAATTTGGTTTTATTATGGCACCAAGAGGTGCCAATAGGTTTCATATTTTAGTCAGGTTTATGAGAACCTACACAGCTTGTTTACAACGATCTTAAAACCTTGTTTCTCAAATTCCTTTTACTCCTATCAAAGGTTTTATTTAAAATTTATGAACTCGTAAAATGCTGTATTGAAATGCCGGTTTAGGATTCATTTATATTTTCTTATTATGGTCAGTTGAAAAAGCATTTTAAAACCATTGTGCCTCCAGTAAATGCATTAAACGGCAAAGTGGCATTGAAGGATGTCACCATAAGACCAACAAGTTTTATAATAGTCATTGCGAAGAAAAATTGGCTTGATGGCAAACCGATGGTTTTGTTTCCAATCGCCATATTGAAATATAAGAAATAATTGAAATGTGGAAAAATAAATGCATCAAATTTTCAATGGTATGCAAATAAACTGTAGATCGGAGACTTATTTCGGCATTCTTTAAGATAATCTCATCCAATTCCAAGCACTTTTCAGGAAATTCATGATTAATTTATCGAATGTATTTGTTTTAATTTGATTTATGTTATTGTAAATTCGCATAATTTCTGAGGCGCATTAATTTTCGGCTGTTATCGTGCCAATAATCACCATAAAATTAAATGCGCATTTGATTTGGAGCATGTACGCTGTAAAAAAAACGCAATTTGTTTTGGTTATTTTGCTATCAAACAAAATATCCTGCAACACTAGACCTTTTTTTTACTGCTAAATGAATCAGAAGAGCAGAGAATCGAACAAAGCAGAGCAACAAAAAACAACCTCGATTTCACAGTGAAGTTTGACAGCTATGGCCATTTGGCCGCATTCTGGTTTTCATGGCAGCCAATATGTTTTATGAAGGTTCTCAACTGGACATAACATCTTTCACTAGAACTTTTTCAAAATCTTTATGGTCTTATAAAGGTTTTATTAACTTGTTTCCACAACCGTCTATAGGGTGGGCCATTTTGTACAAATTTCGGCTTTAAAGAAGAATAGAGGAGGTGTTGGTAGACAAAACAGTTTTGAATGTAGTTTTATCAATAAAGCCGGGAGAAGTGTTATACGGCAGGAATAAAACTAAAATTGTTACTTGGGAATAAGACTTCAATCAAGAAATATTTTCTTACTCCTATGTTTTTAGCGATAAGCGATAAGCCTTAAATGGTATGAAAGACAAAAAACGTGATTTTACAACAACAAAAAAGAATAAGTTTTACTAATTTGCTCATGTAAGGGGCTTGGATTAAACCTTCCTTATGCAATCGGGTCAATATGAGGCGAAACGCACCTTCAAAATGCGATAAGTTTTGAAATTAATAAAGCCATAAAGGAAGGTCTATTAACTAGTTAACGCAGTATTGGGGGAGACAGAGTGTGGGAAAACGTAAAAATTCATACAAAAAATTTCGAATGTTCATACAAAAAACGTAACAAGGGGGAGGGCGGGATAAAAAATAACTTTTTTGCGTGACATATTTAGTGTATGTTCCCTAAGTCTAAAATCTCAAGACTTTTTCTGTTTAGAGGACGGTTGATTTAAAGGTTAAATTGTATTTTTTTCGTGGGTTACGGAAGCAATGCACACAAAAAAGTTACGAATAATGCATTCGAGCTATATTGAGCTAGCATCGATCCCACGATCCAACGAATTATTATTTTTTTGTACTCTAAAATACTCTTGAAGTATGAATTTTATGACTGTGCCCAACTAGCGAACTTCCTTCATAATTAGTTGCGGCAACTGGATTATGACTAAAACAAGTCAAATGTATGTTATCTCAACCAAATGGCAACAAGTGCTCTACTAGGGTGGCTAACAATCTTGAATTTAACCGAAATGACTGTTAAAAATCAGTTTCGGTGGATCCTGAGTAGAGCATTTATTTGTGAGAATGTCATCAACGAAAATCGTCGCCAAATTGAACGAATTTGACTTCTTTACTGCTAAGTATCTTTAAGTATGCAACAAAATAATTGATAAGATATCATATAACCAGGTCGGGATCACATTGGTCATCCAAAAACATACTAATGTAGGTTCCAAAAAGATTAAATACATTAAATACGATTGATTAATAGTGGAGAGTGACAGAATAGGTCTGCTGCCCAAATAATATACCTTATTTAAATGTATTTTTCTGTAAAACTGCCGAGTCAAGAACGAATTATGCTTCAGTTGAATCATTACATACATTTTTTTTTAAAAGAATAAGTTCAATAACAAAGACGTACTAAAATATGTAAAAATAATTTTCTCAAGATATATAACAGATGAAATTAAAGTTCAACGCAACAACCTTACAATCTGACAACAAGGTTTATTGTTAAACTATAACTGCTCCAGAGAACCTACTTCATACAGATATAAATAGTGGTAAAAAATGTATAGGCTACTAGAAATAAATATAAATTAGTGCGTTTTGTACTAAGGATTCATTTACAAATGAAATCTCTCCCTTCGGTTCAGAAAAGGGTATGGCCGCGTTCTGCCGACTTGGTCGCAGCAGATTTCATGTGTGAACAGGCTGCCACACCAACGTTCAAAAGTGCCTGAATCTAATGGACAGCTTGTAATAATCACTTGAAGATGCAACGGGGGATCATTGCCCTAATATTGCCAATTCTAGCACGTTGTAAAATATGTCTTGTCGTCTATGAATAAACGTGAAGGAATTGAGTAAGCGCATGGAAACTTATCGGGAATGATCTCTCATATGCATCTATCGAACCATTCTGAACGGATATTGTGAGAATATCACCATGAATATCTCACATACGCATTGCATGTTATCAATTATTAATGCACTCTCTCCTTGCTCCTTTCTCCTGTTCTCTACTGCACTACTGAAATAAACTAACTCCATGACAACTACCCGAAGTTCTTGGAAGAGTCTCAAATCCACAGAGGGTTTTCAGACACTTGAGCGGTGGTAAATGCTCTCAACAGCGCAGCTCAAAACAGGTAATTGTTATTCATTTGGTCCTATGTCCCTATATTTTTACACTACAGCAAATTACAATTTTAGCAATAAATAAAAAACGGTTTATTACCCTTACCAATATTCCATTCAGCTAAATTTTATAAAACAAAGTAATTAATCAAATGACCACGCCAAAATGTACTGAATATTAATGAATAACATATAACGGGGAAAGGGAGGGACCATCAGGGCACCCAATTGAAACGATTTGGGTAGAAAGCATGGGACTACCTCCTCCCAATTGAAACATTCCGTGGAATGCGAGCGGGCTCTTTGACCCCATCTTTTGGGTTTGTTCTGTCAATCGAGGGCTCGATTCTAGTGCTGTAAGTGTGAACTTGCTTTTGGAAGGAGATTCCCTATATTCGCGGGTTTCACGTTAGTGCCTTTGCTTACGGGCCCGCCAAAACGTTTTTGGCCCTTCATACAGGAGTTTGATAATCACAAACTACAACTGTTCAAATCATTTTTCAGATTATTCCACTGCTATGGAAAGTTACGTTGCTACAATAGATGGTAGTATTACATCATCATCATCATATTCATCAAAGATGAATTTATAAATGGCATTCATGTGATAGACATATACTCAACCATGTGACACACGTTACACTTTAACCCTTAATAAAACCGTCTCATATCCCACGTAACAGAATGTTGGTGTCGGGTATCTGGCTCTCTTGAACCAGTGATATGGTTTCTGATGACTTACCCAAAAAATTTAAAAAAATTTGATTTGTCGCGTTATTAGATTCTGTTAAAACCATAATTTGGCCACCTTTACGGGTCATCTGGAACCTGTTATGGCTGACCACCTAGTATCTGCTTCTCTTGAACCATTGATATGGTTTCTGATGAATTTCCCATAAAATTTTGCATTCTTTTAATATGTCGCAAGACAATGTTTTGTTGAAACCACAATTTGGTCAATATTATGGGGCATCCGGAACCTGTCACCGGGTAACCATTTGGTATATTGCTCTCAAGAACAATTGCTACGGTTTTTGATTAATTGTCAATGAAATTCCACAAATTTTGTTGTATGCACGACTAGGTTCTGATGAAACCATAATTTGGCCACTTTTACGGGGCATCCGGAACCTGTTGCCAGGTAACCATTTGGTATCTGGCTCTCTTGAACAATTGATAGGTTTCCGATGAATAGGCCATGAAATTCAGCAAAGTTTGATGTGCCGTACGACTAGGTTATGTTGGATTCATAATTTGCTACTTTTACGTTGATTCCGAAACCTGTCTTCCTGTATCTTTGGGGGTTCAATATGATCCTGGCCTGGTAACATGAGATCTAATCAATTATCCTGTTACAAACTCAAAGATATTCAGCAATAAAGAAGGTAAATTAGTTCAATTTGGCAAAGATATGGTCTACCATACATACATACGATCAGATTTCAAGAGGTCAATTCTGTCTGATCCATAACTGTTAGCGATTTTCAAAAAATCAAACTTTAAGGATTATTTAAAATTTAAAATTGATATTTAATCAAAACATGTTTAAGAAATCGTTGAATATAATCTGGGTCAATATGACCCCAATGCATTATTCGTATCTATTTTTGAATGCATTAGGAAGCTTAAACCCATTATTTTCTGATTAGTGAGTCAAACCGGTTACCACTTGGACGCTTAGCCCACTTTCATCACAGCAGACGAATACGACCGATAACTATTTAATTTGAACAATTTAAAGCTCCACATATGGATTGTATTATTCGATAAGGACTGCATCGTTAATTATTAATACACCTTTGAGGTTCTGTATGAAAAAGACTATGACTTATTTTGTTTGACAACTGTTTAGTATCAATGTGTTGCTTGCCTCGTAAACAAACGAAAATCTTCAATAAAAGTTAAAGTTTTACTTCAAGCAGAACAATGCGAGGTCTTAGAAGAAAAGCGAAAATCGATTGTGACCAAGTACTGCACTGAAAAGGGATTGTCGATAAGAAAATTAGCAAAAGAAGAAGGTGTTAGTGTCTGTGCGGTCCAAAATGCGATCAACCGGTTTGTTATGCATAACACGAAGGACTTACCCGGCCGTGGTAGAAAAACAGGTGCGTCAAACCCAAATTTGATCAAACAAATCTGCAAAGTTTTTGAAGGAAAAAAGGAGGTATCCATAAGAGATTGCGCAAAAAAGTGTGGAACGACGATTGGAATGGTCCAACGCGCAAAGGAGCAAAATTCCCTGAAGACGTACCGGAAACAAAAATGTCCGAAACGCAGCCAAATTCAGGCGGATTCTGTGAAAACTCGGGCTCAGAAGCTGTACGACGACGTCTTAAGCAAAAATGACATGTGCATTATCATGGATGACGAGACGTACGTCAAATTGGACTACAGGGCACTTCCAGGGGCACAGTTTTACACCGTGAAGCCTGGAACGGGTGTCCCAAATTCGGAGAAATCGATTTTTTGCGAAAAATTTGGAAAAAAAAAGGTGTTGTTTTGGCAAGGAATTTGCCAGTGCGGTATGAAATCGACACCTTTTTTCACTACCGCAAATATGAACGCCGAAATGTACGCCTGCAGAAACAAATTCTGCCACTAATCCGAAAACACAGAGGTTCGACATTGTTTGGCCTGATTTGGTATCCTGCCACTATGCTCGTGCCACCTTGGACTGGTATGAAGAGAACAATGTCCAATTTGTGGAAAAGGCGATGAATCCTTCAAATGAATCCTGCGGAAGAAGCCTTGAGGAGCAGATGACATCATCAAATTAAAAAAAAAACTGGATAAACGTAAGCAAAACCATCTACGGAACGGTTGTGCAAAACCTCATGAGGAACAACTAGAAGAAGGTGCAAAAGCTGGCCAGATCTAAGAAAAATTAAATGAATACTAAGGTAATGGGATTTTTTTATGGTCAATAAACAATGTAAATGAATTTGAGTTGCAAAATAAATAAAACATAGTTAAATACAGCAATTTTTAGATGTACTCATAATCAACGATACAGTCTTTAAAATATATATATATCCTTACGTACGGACATCGTTTTTTTTGTTAAATTTTAAGGCCTCGACAAAAACTGTTCATTATTATTTCTCACTTAGTCATGTAATGGGCTAGAGTTTAAGCCCATGATTTTCTGATACTTAACAATAATTTTCCTTATTTTCTATTCTTCTACAGGATTGCAAATCTATTAACTTTTCTATACGTATATTTAGAAAAATTGCAGAGTCACTTCTCAAGACCTTTCGTACTCCAAGAATCATAATGCTCTTGTACTGAAGAATCGTACCAAACATATAGTTCAATTGAATACGATAAGATAACACGATGAGATTCCAGCTAAATTTGGCTGTTAGCTTCTGCACAATTTATAAACCTGAACCAACAATGGGAGGTTAGGCTGAAGTTTTTCTCCAACCTACTACAACCAAAACACATTTTAACATTCCCATAAAAAGTCAAAGTTGGTCCATTAGACGTTCCAATGGGTTTTCGGCAGTACAAAGCCTGTACGACAAGTTTGTAGATAAAACTAAACTAGTAAATAAAAAGTCTGGTAAACTTAAAAATCCAAACCATATAAATATACAAATTGCTTGTATATGTTTATGAAATTTTTAAAATAAACTTCTTGTAAAAGCTGTAGAAGTAGGGACGAAATTGAAACTCTTTGTTTCTTATTCGGTGGAAATCATTAACAAGTAAAGCTTACTTCAATAGCATTCAATTGTTTGCATTTTCTACAAGCAAAGTTATTTTACAAACTAAGTGAAAATATTGGAAACCTGTACATGTATGACTCATGTACAACTTCATTCCTGGAATTAGTAATATAATCTTGAATTATGGCTCCAAATCAGCTAAAATTTAAAAAGAATAAAAACAAAGAATCTATTATCAATACAATGAAAGCAATATTCGAAATAAAAAAATCACGATCTTTCCAGCATATATAAGAAACTCGTGCTGCGTGCAAAGAAAACAATGTTGCTGATATTCCTCAAAACCGCCTAAGGGCAATGTTCATCTTCGAACGCATTAGGTAAGCCCAAGCAAAAAAAAATCTATCTGATGTATTTCACAGCCGAAAGCTATTTACGCTCTTCCACCTCGCCAACAATGGGCACGACTATGACGACGTGTATGCAGCTACCGGTTTTATGCACATTTAAATGTAGATAATTGCGTGCGGTCAATTATCGGCAGCTTAGGACAGACAAAAAAATATAACAATACTTATGCTAAGAAACACAAAAAATCCAAAACTCACCTGTAGTAATCTGTTTTGCAGTAGATATTGCCATCACGAGAGAAACAGGAGTTGGCACCTTCCAGCGTTTGCCGGCAGATGCAACATTGTAGACAGGTAGCGTGCCACTTGCGCTCAACAGCTGACAGGTAGAAGCGATCCTAATTCGGTGCAGAGATAAGAAGTGAGAAAAGAAGGCCACATTTTCAGGCGGTTAGTGATGATGCTGATGATCAAACAGAATTTTTATTTTTTATCTGCATAAAGAGATAGCATGCAGAGTAGTCCTGACTTTGTGAGAGAAATATTTGGATTGAAATCCTTTACAGATGTAATTTTTTCCAGGTGCAAAAACCACATTCCACAAAATTACAGTCGGAAAGAAACGCATTATTGCGTTCTACCAAATTGGATTTGTTCCAATTAGGATTGTGGTTCAAATGGATTAATGAAGTTTTATAAGACCCAGGGTAGATTTTTCAGGGTAACGACAGTTGACTGATCCGAAAAGGGGAACTTCAAGGGTTTGCGGTTTCTTTATTCGCACAAAAAAGAGCTCAATTATTGAGAGGAAAAACTTGCAAATTAATTGCCGATCTGATTTGACGGTACTAATTTCAATTGTGGTTTTTGGCTGTTGGACCACCAAGATTTTCATCACCCTCTCGGCCCAGAGAATATGAAACTCAGAAATAATTGGCCGAAAAAAAAACAGATTTCCCTCAAACCGCAATGAGTTTTGCAACGATTGGAAATGCAATTTACTAACCTGTATCGGCATATCACAGCCAGCACACTCGTCCAATCCGGAGGGTGGTAACTCAGTGGAAGACTCGGGACTACTCGGACCTCCCGGAGGTTCGGATTTGAGCTGGATGCAACTGTTCAGCACCCCACTGCTGGCATCCGAGCAGTCACTTCGGTTGAGATCGGTATAGTAGTTGGGTCGATCGGCTATTAACCGGTCTGGGGTGGAGTCGTAACTGTGACAACTGTCGGCGTAGAGGTATCCAGGACCCAAATGACCTCCGCCACCGATGTTGTGACTTGCCTTGAGGCTGTGTTCGCAAGTATCCGTACAGGATATACACGTACTGTGGTTGATATTGTTGTTGTTGGAATTGACCTGGCAGGCATTAGTAAGATCCGGACTTCGCTCGCGGGGTGGACCAAGAAACCTTGCGCTCTGGTGCTAAAATGACAAGAGAGAAAGAAATAGGGTTATTTGCTGGTGCATTTAGTTGCAGGCGAATCAGTTCGTTGTTTAAAAGGATTTCATTATGATAAACTGAAACATGCAAACAGAACGATAATTCGATCCAATGTGTAATATCACGTTACGAATGGATTGAAACAACAACGTCCCCCTCCATTCAATCAAATTGCATGCTTAATAGTTCATCTCGTTAAACTTGTATCCGGAAGGAATGAATTATTGCTCTTGGTCACCCTTTATTTAACTTTGATTTGTCAGTTTCTGTTGGTTGACTCTACAGATGGGGATAGAGTGATGAAACTCTACGAAACATTGACGCATGTGTGTTGCTTTCGTTTCCAAACGCCTATTACATTAATCCAAAAGAATCACTCCCACCCCGGTACCCGTTTTCCCCGCGTAACGCTGCAATATAAATATTTGTGAAGTGTCATCTAATAATTATTTATATGAGCATTCGTATTCGTCGTCGTCGCCGTCGTTTGTTTGTTATTTTTCCGCCACGTCATGACATGGATTCGAGATTTTTCCGCTCTCAATGAGTCTTCACTCTTAATACACGGTTAAAGCTGATCCAAAGGAAGCGGAAAATCTACTCTCAAGTAGTCTAAGACGGCGAGGAAAACGACGATGGGAAGTTGACACAAATATGCGAAAAAACAATGCATCACTGACTGCGGTTGTGGCCTCTGCCTATGTGCATAATCTTCTTGGCTCATAGAAAGAGAGAGAGACAAAACAGATGTTCAACATCAGCCAGAGTAAATAATAGGATGATGCTGGCCGGCGGCATTGAACAAAAGGAACTGGTTCGTGAGTTGTTCGAAAATCGGAAGCCGGAAAATGAAAAACGTTGTTTGGAGTGGTGATTGCTTCGCAGAAGACGCATTTTTTATTTATTCAAATCTTAACGCAGATTATGATTGTAAAAAATCTTAGGAAAACCATTGTTTTACACATGATTATTATTTTGTTTCGCGAGAGTGGTAATTATAACTCATTGTGAAATATTCAAAACAAAATAAACAAAATTTTATGAGTGCAGCTCATACCATACAACTTTGAGTTTTAAACTTGCGAAATATTATTTGAATGTCACTATTGCATCATGTCACTTTATTTATGCGAAATAAATTAATGGAATTAATTTTAAAGTTGTACTAAAGATTCGTTACTCTTAATTATTATTCCAGAAACAATAAAATTACTTTTGTGTGATATCAAAAAAAAATATGAAAAGTATAATATTAAGAACAAAACCATTTTCTGAAAGCTAAATAATGTCAAGCAGTTCTAAATCGTATAAGCAATTCGATACCATTACCCCTTAAACCGTTTACCCACATGCCCGAATGTATTAATAACAGTCATATCTTTATAAAGAAACCTTGATATAAATCATTGTAACTGATTCTATTTCTTTAATTGTCCGCGGTTTACGCCTCAAAAAAGATTCATAATTATTCACATAATTTAAGACGGCCTAATAGTGCCACGGAACAATTCTAGTTCCTCAAAAGAGTTGCAAATCTTTAACTATGATCGTTAAGCGGTACGAGGAATCACACTGTCTTACAGTGTCAAGAGATTCCACTAACTTTTTCTTGAACTGCGTGCGATAAATTTCACATAGAAGTTTGCCTTAGTTATGTGCATTAGGGTGCCAATCCAATGTATGGGAAAAATTTGGCCATCGAATTAAAAAAAACAGTAGTGCTCAAAAGTGTTGTCTCTCCAAAAGAAGTCCCCATGCCAAATTTGAGCTCAATAAGACTCCGTTAAGTGGACCCCCAAAGCAGTCAAAGTTTGACTTTTTTGACCCATGAAAAATTTACCAATTGGCATGCAACACTTCGTTAAGATATTTTCATTAATGTTTTCTTTCCAATAGTCAAAATAGAACGTACCAATACAGCAACGTACTAGGAAGTGCAACACTAACTGCCGTGATCAAAATATGGATGAAAATAAAATATGTTTTGACGTAACCAAATTATGACAATAATTTGATACCGGAGTAGGCAACAAGGAGGTGCAACACAAGTTTTTTGTACGCAAATTAATTTTATTTTAATTTTTTATCAAGAAGGACCACCCTTATGAAATTTCACACATAATATGCTAGCAATTGCCAACGATGATATAAGATATGTTTCAATACTATTGCCATGAATATCTCAGAAGTTGAATTCAAATCATTCAAGTAAAATGAAATTTACTCCCCCGACTCAAAAATAATGGTACGAATAGCCAAATTTCACGACAAAAATCGATAACTCGAAAACCATTAATCTTAGACATATGATGTCTTTGGAAGATTTTATTTAAAAAAAGATCTATCTTTTGGTTTGGGTGGTGACTAGGGTGGTCCTTTTATGTTCATAATAAAAATCTTAACTTTTTATTCTTATGATTCAGAGGAATCGTTGCTCCTAGAGAATTGTAGATAATTTAATTTGATGAAACTTTGCTCAAACAACCTAACTTCTATCTCATCTACGTTTCGTTTTATAACAGTTTTTTCTAACAGTCCTTAGGGTGGGACTTAAAAGAGTTGATTTAAAAAAAAAACAATGTCGAACCAACACCAATTCTCGACGTTTCTTGCATTTCGAAGAACTTTGGCTTGGATTTCGGAAATTTCATGTTTCTCTGCCTTGGGAAATGACGCTTACACCGAAGTCATCGGCCGTGTAAGTTTTCTGAATCATAACTTTCAGTCTTCCGTCTATTTTTCGCAGCTTTATTATTTTAAATTTAATGCCAACACATATACTTCTAAATACATCCAAGTAAACTCAAAACTCCGTAATTTTTAAATTTAAGTCTCAAAATATCTACTGGTAATAAGGATTACCCATTATTTTTTCCCTTATATTTAAGAGTGTTTTTTTCAAACTGTGAAATTATGCTTTTAATACATGTCAGAAGGAGAGAAAAGAAATGTAACACAAATCATGTTAGATAAAAATAAATAAATATTTCAGACCTGAAAAACCGAAAAAAACTAATCTGATCTGAAAAACCGAAAAAAACAACCAACACGACCTGTGTTGCCAACGCCGGTTAAATCTTGACTAAGCACTAGTGGAGTAAAAAACGGCGTAGGGATTTTGCTTTTCAGATTGCAGTCGTGTAATTTAAAGCTTCTAAGCACATAAATATACATTACAAGACATATTTTCCCGCTGTTGATGTTACACTATACCATAACATTATCCCGCATAATATTGTATCTTTTTAAATGACAATTGATTATTTTGGATTTGCATCTATTAACACACAATCGGTCGTTTGTTGAATAACATGATACGAATTTTAGATCCTTTTTCGATTACAGCTCTTGTATTTTTTTTTATATTTTTAAGAGTGTAGGTAATAACCAATTTTATTTTTAAATATCTCAAAGACCTCTAGTCGAAAGCAAATTCTAGAAAAGTCAACTAACAAGTAAATGACAAATATCGTTAAAAGGGTGTACGTAATCAAATTGCATCATTTTCA
This sequence comes from Aedes koreicus, assembly GCA_024533555.2. Classification (NCBI taxonomy): domain Eukaryota; kingdom Metazoa; phylum Arthropoda; class Insecta; order Diptera; family Culicidae; genus Aedes; species Aedes koreicus. The sequence goes on from JAHHFK020003840.1 coordinate 305,156, forward strand.
AATAACTGCTACTTTTTACCCATTTTCTATTGAAATTAGATCAATGTGTATTGTTTGCACTGTACAGTCGTTGCGAAGATGGATCGTGCCATCAGCAGGAAGCTGGGAATGGTACAATCTACACCCAAAAGTTGAAGAGGTTGCAAAAAACGCAATTGCAGTTTTTGCAATCATATATTGACAAATCTGCATGATTCAGAAAAGGCACTTTTGCCCATCATGATCCACAAAGCGTTTTATGGTATAAACGAAGCCATGCAAGTGTGTGCAAGCTGTTGGCAACGCACAGATTCCTAGAAACAAATTTAGCGCTGTGTGCTTAGTGCCTCGACAGTCTTAAGCAACCGCTGGTTCAATATGGGTGAAACAATACCACGAAATGCCGCAACGCTATTGGCCACTGTTGTAATTCCGCAGTCAAGTGTTCTATTTTTATTTTCACTCGTCATCGCACTCCCATCTCCCTCTCATCAAGTGTGCCCTTCTTGATCACCACGCGAAGCCATGCAAGTGTGTGCGAGCGACATTTGCTTTGCTGCTTTACCACTGAGTGCCTCGACAATCGAAGCAACTGAAGGGCTTTTATTCCAATCACTTCAACTTGTTAAAGTGGCTGAATGGTTACAATCTAGAGCCGCGACGCTGGCGGCCACGGTTCGAATCTTAGATGCGACTTTTTGTTTTTTGTCAGCCCGGACTCCAATTTTATAATCAACAACTAATACACTGCACAACCCACGCACACATCGAATTTTTCAAAGCAAATTGACGGGATGCTTTTTTGCCCACGACCAATGTTGCATTTTTTCTCCAAGTTACGATCCATTACAAGAAATGAAACAAAATCATTCGAAATTGCATTACAATCTTGCTTTTTTATTTTGGGTGCGGTGGATATACCCTAAACCGACGGAGAGTTCCCTGGCGGTGGAACATCTCCAGAGGCCGATTTTCTGCTGCTTCATTCTAACGCTCGCTTTTTTTTCCTCAAACGCTCGCTTAATCTTTTTGCCATTTTTTGCTGTAGATCCGACATATTTTGCGTAATGGCTCCATCGCGTTTCACGTATTTTCATCGCGACACATTCTGTAAACGAGGAGGATGAGGATCATGAGGATGTTGATCTAACTGAGCTAAACTTTCATCGAGGAGACTACGAATATCTAAATGAGCTGCTATCGCAAGTTGACTGGACCGAGGTGTACGAAAGCCCTGATGTCGATAATGCCGTTACTTCCTTCAATTGGATTCTGCACAACTGTATCAGTCAAACTGTACCGCAAAAGAGGCCCCCAAGGAATCCAGCTTGGTCAAATGCGCATCTTCGTACCCTGCGACGACGGCGCTCCTTGTTATTACGGAAGTATTGCCGCCAAAGATGTGTGTATGCAAAGCGAAAATTTGACGAAGCCTGTCGGATTTATCGTGGATACAACCGGTTCTTGTACACAATGTATGTAAGACGGAGGCAAGATGATCTTCGGCGAAACCCGAAACGTTTTTGGCGTTTCGTAAATTCAAAGCGTAAGGAGAGCGCTTTGCCGACCTCGATGTACCTAGGAGAGTCGAAAGCACAAACGACTGAAGAAAAGTATGAGCTTTTCTCTCGGCAATTAACTAGCGTTTTTGTAGATCGGATGCCAACTGCGGAGGAGACAGCATTTGCTGTAGATGTAGTGCCGAGAGACGCTGTCGATTTAGACATTTTCGACATCAAAGCACCAATGGTCGAAGCAGCCGTATTAAACTAAAGGGCTATTCACATTAGGCCGGGCCGAGCCCCGGTCGGGACACGACCGAGTTATGCTACGAATTGATTGTTTGAGTGCAGTATGCGACCGTTCACATTCAAGCACCGGGCCGTGTTCGTGGTCTCACCGGTGTTTGACCGGGCTGGTAAAAAATATTTCTTGGCAACGATATTTTTGACAGCTCGGTCTCAGCACGGCAGGAAGCATGCGCTTTAATTTATATGTAGTTGTGAGCGATCTGCACAACAAGCGCAAATCATGTGTTTTGTGAGAATGCAGAAAACTTTTTTGGTGTTCCAAGCAAATTTGATTTGCGTTTTAAATTTGTCTTTACAAAAATGATCCGAATGTTTAGCGTAAATTGTCATTGCCGGGGACACAATTTTAAGGTGAATTGCTGCTCCGTGTATTATTTTTCCTATCTTTTATCTCCTTCTCTGGCAAATTTTCCTCGCTATTTCAAATTAATAAATCTCGATAGTTAGTGAATGAACATCAAATAGATCTATATCAGATTTCTTACAACAAGTAAGCATACAAACTGATGTGATTAAATATCCAATATCTAGTACAGATTCTGAGTTATATCAATTCTAAATTTTGAGGTAATGGTTGCCGTCGAAAATGCTTCAGCGTAAGCCCTTAAAGTAAATGTTTCAAAGATTCTACCAATTTCACCCATGTTTTAAAAAGACTTGGGCAAGGCCTTCGATATGAAAGGCTAGTTATTTATTTTTGTTTAACTTTATCTAGGGTAAATGGCCCAAGTGTGTAGGAACGGACTTATTTTATAAATTTAAAATCAAATAAACTTTACTCTAAGAATATCAACAATCAACATTTGCTCTCAATTTTCCGAGGAAAATGTTCATTTGGCAATTGAATTTACTTTTGAGATTGAAAAGCTCCTCCATAAATAGGAATAGGTGTGGAATCCAAACAGTTTAGTTCAAGATGTAGCGGAAAAACTGCATTCAAACAAAACTTTCGTGCAAGATGCGAAAAAACATGGAGCACTACACACGTACAAAGCCCCAAAAGACGCCAAACAGCAAAATACGGTGGGGAAATCACGTGCACGTAAACTCTACACCCAGCTGTTGGCCAAACCCCATTGCCTCGTTATGGATGACGAGACTTATGTAAAAGCAGACTTCCGGCAACTTCCCGGCCTCCTGGTCTTTACTACTTATCATAAGTTCGATGTTCCTGAGGACGTCAGGAAGCAAAATGTGTCAAAGTTTGCCAAAAAATACATGATTTGGCAAGTGATTTGCTCGTTTGTAGAGCGGATCACCCTATTCGTGACAACCGGAACCTATGGGAATGCCTCCAGAAGCGTCTACTTCCACTTCTGGGGTCACACGATAGTCCTACGCGTTTCTGTCAACATTGAGCCTCATGTCATTACTCGATCAATTAGGTCAATTTCGTGCCGAAGCATCTCAATCCTCCGAACGCACTGGAACTACGGCCAATTGAGAAGTACTGGACCATAATGAAACAGGCATTTGGGATTATCCTAAGCAAGTGCAATATGGGAGCATATGAAGAAAAACTGGATTTCGACTAAAAAAAAAAACAACTGGTCCAAACGTTGTACAAGATCTTATGATTAGTATTAAAAGGAAGGTTCGTGTATTTGGGTATGGTAATGAAATTAAATAAAACGAATATGGGGAAAGTTTAATAATATATGTTGTTTTATTCTCTGAAAGTTTGAATATGATTGGTTGAATGAGTGAGTTTTACCGAATCTTTTCTTGTGATGCAATTTCATTCCGTACACCCTTTATCAGTAAAATTCTCATCTAAGACTAGTTAAGAAGAACTTAATTCAATCAATTGGGGTCAAACACTTTTGATGCACTGAAAACTGAGGAATTTTTGAAAATTGTGTACAGCTTGAATCAATTCAGCAATGAGCAGCTAAGGAGTTTACCAAAATGATAGAATAAGCTAGATTGAGCATACATAAGTGAAAGAAATTTTTCAACAAAATTATCGTTTGACAATGGCTCAACGATTCTGAAATCAATATCTTGCTAAATATTTAAATTATATGATAAGATATTTCCTCCTGAGTCCTCCCATAGCTCAGACGGCAAAGACACAGCTACAAACCAATACCATGCTGGAGGTAGCTGGGTTTGATGATAATGATAGTCCCGCCACATACCCCACAAAGGTTTGAACTGGAAGATGTATCTTTAAGATAATTTAATAAAGCATGGCCCACATACTCTTTTGCTGTATATAGCGCTGAGAGTGGACGTTTTCAGAAGCTTTAACGTCTATTTGTTGACAGTATCAATAACAATAACAATGTATTTTTTCAATTCATAAAAACGCTCACGTTTTGGAGAAAGTTACCATGCAAGAGGAGAGTAGAAAAAATGCACAGTCACCTGGAAAATCCATCGTGGTCCACGTCCTAGCTTGCTAAAGTGGTGAACTTTCCTAGAAACACTGTATGGCCCGTGCTCAAACCGTACAGGGAAACCTTGACGACGACTCCGAAAGCGTCAAAGTAAACGCCGGAGTGGAACTGCCCACCGTCAGCTCCATAAACAGGCCGTGAGGCCCAAGCAACGCATGATTTTTATAACGGTTGAAAATACTTTTATGTGACTAGATTTGGTAATAAAGAAGCTTACTCAACATAAATTCATGACGATGTGTTACTCGGGGGTCCATCAGAAGCAATCCAGATATGTCCGATCTAGATTTGAGTAAAAAGTATGATGCCACCTGTAGTAGTACAGCAAATTTGCTATCGCGAAGGTTTACAGGCATACCGTGTTAGTAGACAACCGAATCGATTACTCAAGTAGAATATCGTAGCTATAACTCGTGTTCGAAAGCTGTGATAACCTGTTAACCAACTCCGATGGATGCATGCTTATGGCTGGTGAAACCTATGTAAACCATATGCCGACTTTGGAAAACTTCCAGGACCAAAACTGTACAAAGCGATGGCCCGAGGAGGCCCCTGTCAGATTCGAATTTATTTTTGCGGTTAAATTAGCATCAAAGTAGCGAATTTGCAGCTACGGCCAGAAGACAAAGGTTTTAGTGACAGAGAAAATGATGAAATCGGAGGTTTACAAAACCGAATGTCTCCAGAAGCGGCTTCTGCCCCTTGATCCAGTCACTTGCGAATTGTCACTACAGCCGGTAAGTACAACAATATTCAGTTCAGTTTGTTCCAAAAACCCTCAAGTCGTCCAATTGTTCCCAATTCAGGCCCATTGAAAACTACTGGGCCATTTTGAAGAGAAAACTGAAAACTGAAGGTAAAAAGTACAGTCATCAAAAAGACAGCTCAGATTAAAAATTGGTGGGATAAAATCCCCTAAACAGTAGGCGAGACCGTTGTGCGCCATTTGAGAGGTCGTATTTAGAGAAAAAAAATCGAGAATTCCTTCGAAGCCACGACGAATAATTCGTTTCGTATTTTTTTCTTAAAATATATGGAAATCGTTTTCAAATCCGTTAGTTTAAATCCGAAATAGACACAACTGATGTTGTTCCATTACTAAGTGGGCAATGCTAAATTGAACCAAAATTCAATCAAGATTTGCATAGAAAAACAAACAACGACTGTTCCAGAAAGTATAAGCACACCTTATTTTAACGGTCACTTTGAATATAATGAAATATTTCAACATGTTTTGGCTGCGTCCTTTTGTTTGCCCATTTCTGAATGACATAGCATCAAAAAAGTGCTCCGTTTTGTGTTACCTATCAAAATGCGCGGTCTTACTCCAGAACAACGAAAAAGTATCGTGCACAAATGGTGCACTGTGAGCAAACTCTCCTTGAGAAAATTGGCCAAGGAAGAGGGTGTAAGCGTCGGAGCGGTACGATCTGCGATTCGAAAATATAGAGAACAGTGTACGTTTGAAGGTGCACCGAAGAGTGGTCGGAAATGAGGTCCTGTTAGTCCGGATATCGATAAAAAGATCAGGGATGCCTACAAGCGAAAACCAGCGACTTCCGTTCGGGATGTTGCGAAAAAACTAGGGACCTCGTCGAGTAACGTCATGCGTGTTAAAGAAAGACTTGGGCTAAAAATATACCGGAAGCAGAAAAAACTTAAAAAGAACCCAAAACAGGCCGCGTCCGTGAAACCACGGGCCCGCAATCTCTACGATTCGTTATTGTGTAGAAATTCTGGGTGTATAATAATGGACGATGAAACGTATGTGAAACTAGATTACAAAACGCTTCCGGGACCACAATTCTATACTGTAAGAAGGCATTTTTTACCGAAAAATTCGGTAAGAAGGTTATGGTTTGGCAGGCAATATGCGAGTGTGGTAAAACATCTAGTCCGTATATCACAACGGAGACGATGAACACTCAGAAATACGTTAAGGAATGTCTCCAGAAGCAATTATTGCCGATGATTAGGGAACACGAAGGTCAAGTAGTGTTTTGGCCTGATTTGGCGTCGTGTCATTACGCAAAGGACACTTTAGAATGGTACAAAAGTCAAAATGTATGTTTCGTGCCGCAACTCATGAATCCGCCGAACTGCCCGGAGGCACGGCCAATCGAGACTTTTTGGGCTTTAACCAAAGCAAAGCTTCGAAAATTCATAAAACCAGCGGACGACATCCAAAAATTTAAAAAAAGATTGGCCAAAAGTAGTCGAAATGGTGGGAAGTACCACTGTGCAGAAGCTAATGGGTCATGTTAGAGGAAAAGTTAGGAGTCTTGGCTATGATTAAATAGTTTGATTAAACGAGAGTAAAATATCATATAAAACACAAATACAAATATGATTTGCCAAATAAAATCATTAAAACTAAAAAAACATGACTTTTTTGTTATTTTGAAAGTGTGCTTATACTTTCTGGAACAGTCTATATGATCTGATTACATATAAAAAGAATGATTACAATCATGGAATTCAATAAATTCGAATACACTTGAGAAACATGTCCAAAAAATGAAAATACCATAAACTTTTTTTTTGGGGAAATTTTTTTTTAATTTTTTTTGACGGGGAAAGGAAAAAGTGTTTTTTTTTTTTTTTTCCTTTTTTTTTTTTTTTTTTTTTTTTTTTTTTTTTTGGGGTGGGGGGAGGCGTGCCGCCCGGGTTTTATGGGAAACTATTTTGAAATTTTGTAGGTGGGTTCTGGTGCGGGTGGAGTTGGTGGTTTTGTTTTGTAGAGAAAAATATTTATGGGTTTGTTTTGATGATTTTTTTTTTTTTTAATAAAAAAAAAATAAAAAATATATTTTTTATTTAATAGGGCGGGTTTTTTTTTTTTTTTTATAAAGGGCGATACGGTCAAAATTTGGTCAATATCAACTTGACGTATTTCTTTCAATTTTGCATTTAAAAAACCTGAACACCCCTCATTTTGAAGGTGTGTGTGTGTAGAATGTTGCTCCTATTTTGATTTTGAAATTCACTCTTCAGTTGTCAAAATGCCGTCCAAGCAAGAAGAGCAGCGTATTAAAATTTTGCTCGCGCATCGCGAAAATCCGAGCTACTCGCACGCAAAGTTGACAAAATCGCTAAAAGTTGCCAAATCAACCGTAACAAATGTAATTAAAGTGTTTGGGGAACGTTTGTCGACAGCCAGGAAGTCTGGATCGGGGGAAATCGAAAACCGGAAGCCGCTGAGACGACAAAGAGAGTTGCCGGTAGTTTCAAGCGAAACCCTAACCTATCTCTCCGAGATGCCGCAAATAAGCTGGGTGTATCGTCTACAACCGTGCATCGAGCCAAAAAACGAGCCGGACTATCGACTTACAAGAAGGTAGTGACTCCAAATCGCGATGATAAACAAAATACGACGGCCAAAGCGCGATCCCGGAGGCTGTACACGACGATGCTGACGAAGTTTGACTGCGTGGTAATGGACGACGAAACCTACGTCAAAGCCGACTACAAGCAGCTTCCGGGACAGGAGTTTTATACGGCAAAAGGAAGGGGAAAAGGTAGCAGATATTTTCAAGCACACGAAACTGTCAAAGTTCGCAAAGAAATATCTGGTTTGACAAGCCATCTGTACCTGTGGCTTGAAAAGCAGCATTTTCATAGCTTCCGGGACTGTCAACCAAGAAATTTACGTGAAAGAGTGTTTGAATAAACGTCTGCTGCCTTTCCTGAAGAAACACGGTTGTTCCGTACTGTTTTGGCCGGATTTGGCATCTTGCCATTACGGTAAAAAGGCCATGGAGTGGTACGCCGCCAACAACGTGCAGGTGGTTCCCAAGGACAAGAACCCTCCCAACACGCCAGAGCTCCGCCCAATTGAGAAATACTGGGCTATTGTCAAGCGGAACCTAAAGAAGACCAAAAAAACTGTCAAGGACGAGCAGCAGTTCAAGGCAAACTGGCTTTCTGCGGCGAAGAAGGTGGACAAGGTGGCTGTACAAAATCTGATGGCAGGGGTCAAGCGTAAGGCCCGGCAATTCGGATTTGGAAAAGCGGAAGCCTAACTGAATATTTTTCCTGAATTTTATACTAATTGAACTTGAAAAAGAAATTTAATTTGATTTTTTAAATAAACGATTTCACCGATTTACACGCGTTTTCCCTTGACCAAATTTTGACCGTATCACCCTTTACTTCGAAAAAATGAGACACACACAAATATCCAAATTTTGGTCGAAAATTATTCAAAATTTCAGAGTATAAATAACACAATTATGGTTAGGTTTCTAATTCATCGGTATATTGGATCTTTTCTCCATGACCAAATGCCCATACTTTGCCCTTGACACCACTCATAAGTTTTTGGGCAAAAACTTCTTTTGAGACTTTTACTAATCAAACTTCTTGAATATTTAAGGTGTTTTACAAAGTTTGGCATCATAAAATGGCCCAAAACTTCTCAATCGGATGAAGTTCCGGCAAGTTCGATGGGTTGAAGTCTTTTGATACAAAAACAATATTGTTATCTCTGTACCAGTCTAACACCATCCACGCGTAGTGGCAGGATGCCAAATCCGGCCAAAATAGCGTCTCACCTCCGTGAGACCGCAGGAAGGGCAACAGATATTTCTGGAGGTACTCCTCTCGGTAGATTTGTCCATTCATGGTACCCGTCGTGATGTATGGCTGGCTCATCATTCCACATCCACAGATGGCCTGCCAAACCAAGAACTTTTGGGCGAATTTGTCCACCTTCTTCTTTTTCCTCCTCAGAAACGGCCAACCGAATTGTGTCCCGGCAATTGCTTTGCGTCCGCCTTGATGTAACTCTCGTCATCCATCTCTACGCACCTTAGTTTCGTCAACCACTCTCGGTACAGCTTCATAGCGCGGGTTTTGGCTACCGTGTTTTGTTTGTCATTCCGCTTTCGTGCATTCCTGACCTTTTAGGCGTGGATGCCGGCACGTTTAATCGTTTTTGTTTTTCGACAGAGCAGATGGAAACTTCCACCTTCTTCGCCACATCGTGGATCGAAATGTTCGGTCGACGATTGAACAGATTCAACAACTTTCTTCCCATTACCGGATCAGCTGTGCCGCTGCCTGACCACCATTCGTCTGGGTCTCCTTGAAGTACTTCACCATCCAGTACACGGTCAAATGATGGGATCCCAGTTGTTTTCCGATCCATCTGCAAAACGCAGTCAGATTATACACGACGAAGCACATATTTTGTTGGAGGATCTGCTCTTGTGCCGATGCAATAAACTATAAGCTGAAATGCTAGTTTCATTCAAAATTTCATGAATGTTTACTCACACGCTAACAAGTCACAAGCTAATCATTGAGTATCTATTTTTTTCAATTACAGTCTTTACAAAGAAGATACTAATTAAATTTAACAATAAACCATACAGAACAAGATGAAGATACAAAATTAGTCAAAAGCTTACGAATCAACGTCTAAAATTTTCTTACGAATGAACAAGTTAGTGTCATAATGGCGGCGACCATGGGTGAGATCAATTTGATTATAAACAAAAATCCTATTTTCAAATAAGACTAAATACGTGCCTGGTTTGAAAATTTGCCATATCCAAATTTGGAAGTGTACAGGGTACGGCAGAAAATAATGCGAAAATTTGTTCTATTTCTTTCAAATCCCATTTTTAACTAATTCAAGCAATAATATCAACATTTTCGAGTGCAGTTATCTTTATAAAGGCCTTTTAAACAAATTTATTCAGTGTCTCCTCCATTTTTATTAATAAGATCCTCGAGCCGACTCCAGAAGCCAGAGCATGCCTTTCGGACGTAGTCCTCCGACATTGACTGCCATGTGCGTGTTATGGTTGACTTCAGGGTTTTCACACTAGCGTGTGATGTTTTGCAGGCTCGTGCTTCAACATATGCCCAAATCGAATAATCCAACGGATTAAGATCTGGACTGCTAGGGGGCCACAAATCCTTCGGCCAAAACTTCATGTTATCGTTCAACCATTATTGGGTTCGATTGGACGTGTGACACGGCGCTCCATCCTGCTGTAGGACAACGTTTTGGTCCTCGGAGAAGTTGCCCTTCACCCAGGGAAGCACTTGGTCCTTTAAAATACCGATATACACTTCGGTATTGATTTTAACTCCAGCATCAATGAAAACAGGCGGAATTTTCAAACCGTTGGACGCCACCAAGCCAAACATCATGACACCAGCCGGAGGTTTGGTTTGAAATTTGAATTTCACTTTCCGGAACGATCTCTATTTTCTGCGGTAAAATGAGGCGGTCCGTGCGGCTGTTGGCCACAGCATCGATGCTGAAAAGCTTTTCGTCGGAGAACAGGATTATCATTTTTTCCTTCTTCAACAAGGAAAGCAATCTCTTGGAACGAGTCACTCGTAGTTCCTTGACCCGGTCCGTAATCAAGTGGCGTTTCACTCTGGCTCTGGAAAATGCATGCAGGTCTTCTTTGATGATTCTCCGCATGGATTTCTCCGAAATATTGGCTTCCTATGCAAGTTTTCTTATGGAACGCACCGGGTTGCGAGCAATTTTTGCACGGACCGATTTGATCACGTTCGGCGTGCGTGCAAAGCGCGGACGTCCGCTTTCCGGCTTCCGCTGCTTTGGGTTATCCTGCAGGGACTTTTTTATGCGGTAAACTGTTGCCAAATGGCACCCTACAACCTTGGCAATCTCTTTCGGCTTCTTCTGGGCGAGAAACAAACTGGTGATCACTTCTTTCGCGAACATTTTGACGAATTTGCAATAAAACAAATAGAATTTTTGAATGCAGCACTTGAAAGTAAACATAAACAAATACACTTTCGACAAAAATTAGTCACTAGCTACACGAATTAACCCAATACTCAAGTTTGAACATTTTCGCATTATTTTCTGCCGCACCCTGTATTACCATTATACAAATGATATCGGTAATGTTTACACGCGGAGCTTATTGTATGTGTAACCTTGGAATGGGCGTGACTCTCCAGACATTCTGAAATGGATTGCTGGATATGTAGTAGAGCTATCACTTTCTAGTTCTCGGATTAAAGCTGTTTTCAATGGTCACTCAAATGATTGTTGCAAACAGATTTCTTCCATAATACTATTGCCGACCAATGGGTGTTAGATTGTACACAGATACACAGAATTAGTCAAAAGTAAATAGTTAACAGAGTAGTTTTTCAGAAGACAACTTTGACGTGTGAAATATATTTAGTCTCTTACTTTCTCTTAAAATTTGTGTGTGTTGCTATGTAGGACTGTTTACATTTTTACCTTTATAAAACGAATAATTTTGAGAATCTTTGTATAGAAAATATGGTCTTCTAACATCGTCTGCATTTCTAGTGGTATATATATGAATGCAACTTCCACTTTCAATTTGATTTCACCAATATCGAGGCAGAAATCTATTAATTGCTTAAAAATGAACAGCATTGTTCATTGATAGCCACTGTAGAAAATCCACCGGAAAAAGCAGAAAATGAACCAATTGTATCTCAAAATCGAACACATCGTCTTATTTTGCAAATACTGTAATTTTTACATTTGTGTTTGATTAGCTAAAACCATAATGGAAGCGCTAAGGACAATGTTGAGAGATATGAATCGTTTTTCAATCGGCAGATAATACCGAACTTTTTGGCTATTTACTCTATGACATTGTCAATGAAAGAGTCAAATTTATTACTTATAATCAACAATCACACAAAGATTAACAAGTTTTACAGACGCTTTCATTTATTCGATTCCGTTAAATTACGTGAAGTTTAATTTCACCAACGTTCAATTTTAACTGTTTGTACTTCAATCATCTACATAGAGAAATCTGCATTCAAATATACGGCTTCATTAAAGGTTTTAGCTACCACGAATAACACTGTATCATCAGCAAAAACATTGGTATCGCAAAATTCTAAGACTCTTCGGATGTCATTAATGTATAGAATAAATAAGATGAGCCTTAATACACTCCCTTATGGTACAATGCTATTCCCCACTGGGCTCGAAGTAGAATTATTAAAAGCAGTCCATTGAGTTCTGTCAGATAAATAGCTTTTGAACCATCTATATGAAGAACCCAAAAATCCAAAGCGATTGATTGTCTCTTACACAACAAAAGCCACTGTTTCACAAGACTGACCTCCACGGTATACCGATTGTTCTAGCCCGATCAAATTATTACCAGTGAAATACGTTAACAGCTGGCCTTTAAAAATTCTCAAATTTTCTCTAATGTGTACAAGATGTTTATAGGACGAAATTCTTCAGCTTTAATCGTTTCAGAAATTTTTTGATTGGGGGTAGCTAAAGAATCTTTCCAAATGTACCCAGTTTGCAGAGATTCATTAATCAGCTTCACCACGTTGTTTCCGATGAAATGAAAGCAATTTTGCATTATTCTACAACTCCCATTTTGGTCTAGGAATTTTCCGTAAGAGGACTCCCTGGGCTTTTGGTATGATTGTACTTGCAACACAAGCTTACTAAGGCAAAGTGGTACTGGCATCGGAAACTCTCAGTTAATTACGATGGAAGTCCATCCAAACACTTAGTTGAGAACAGGCAATAACCTAATTGTGATACGCTTTATATATAAATTCAAGAAACTATAAATATTTCACAAGCGGAATCATTAAAACTTGTATGCTGCAGTGCAGCAAGAATCCTACTAAGGTTGGGCATGTCATATTTTTGTAGTTTCGCCCTTTAAAATTCTAAGTGACGATTTCTGTACTCCAACGATCTACCTTAAATGACACAGAAAGAAGAAAGGATTTTTAAAAAGTTGTGTGAAACTTACTTGTATTAATAACTTGTTCATCTTGGAGTAAACCAGCAAAATGTATTTTCAATGGTCATTGTATATGATATAGCTTCTAATCTGGCTCTTTACTTTTTGAATGCGATTACATCATAATACCTTAAAAGTGAATCAAAATCCACTTCGATCAACTAGAATGTGTCTTCTGTTATCGAATATGTATTATGAATGTAAGCAATTATTCAATCTATGTTTGGTTGCTGCTCAGACTTCTATATGCTTTCAATCTGCATCATCAGCTATACGTTTGCCTAATATGTAATAAGTTGTCATTCAGCCACATCTATTTCTACATTACACGTTTCTTGAGAGCACGTAATCTTTGATTCTGTCTATTTCACATTCAAAGTTCCAGTGTCGCCCTGGTTGTTTTTGTTTATACCTCTAATCAATTGCAAATATTTGAATTTATATACTAAACAAAGCGCGCCCCGTCGATCGCACGTAACAAGCCGATTGTAGATAACGCCAGATAGAAATATTGTTTTATTAAATCTGCATTCAACATTCATAACAGCGACCGCAGTGGACTCTATAAAATTTCAAAGGGAAATCCCGGCAACCGGCCTGCAAATTGTGCAACCTTCTGCACACGCGCTGCTCGTTTCTCAACCTCAACAGAGCGCGTGAACGATTTCACGGTGGCAAATTGGCCATGTCCCAGTGAAATTTTCGTACCTCCTTTGCACTTTTCTACACCATTTTGTGGTAAGAAGCAATTCGACGACGACAATCGACGGTGAAACGTGCGCAGGAGTAGGAAAGTCAATGCAGCGTTTTGAAATCACTTTTCCTCACATAAAGCGTTTTTGATGTGCCAAAATGAAATGGACTGCAGACTGACTGACTAGGGATGGTGCAACGTGGTGAATATTCGCTAGGTTTGTTGCAACTTAAACGCAGTGGATGCGTTTTACATTTGTTAAATGAGGTGTATAGAAGTGCAACGTTTGAGCACACGCACGGATGCTGCACCGTTGATGTTGGAAGAAATGTAAAACGTGGTGAAGCACACGGGAGTCAAAAATATGTAATCCTGACCGGAAGTGATGTATTCAATATTCGCTCTAATCGAGTATCTTACAGGATTGGATTGCATTGACAACAAGCGTTATTCTACGTACAAAAGTTTGAGTTCTTTTCAGTATGGCTCCGAAAATAAATTTCCTATTTTGACTACTATTGAGTCAAAAAAAATGTATAAAATTATAGCGAAGCACGTCATCGAAAAAAAAGTTCAAAGAAATATAACTAAGCTCTTCGTGTGATAAAAATCACTTGTCATCACTAGAATAGCCATAAAAGCGCATAGTAACCGACCCCAACACGAGCTCGACTTTTTCACAAGGTGAGACTTGTGGTTTGTAACTAAACTTGGGCTATGTTGGCTTTTCCGTAAAATGTTAACCAATAACCCAAACCAACCATGCACATGGCTTCAAGACATGCTTCCCCTACGTTGTTGCCTCTCTTAACTCGTCAAGATTGATGTGAAAATGGAAAACCTGTCAATGGTAAAATCGTAGCTCTATTTGGGTATGACACAAAACATGCACACGTGACGACGTTTATGGCCATCCTCCCCACCGTACCGCGTCGCTCATCAAACCCTCCAATAATGTCACAGCAAATATGGAAGTAAATATTTGCACCACACAAACATACGCGCATCTGGGAGATCTGGTCGAATCGATTGCGGATTACGCAACTATGCTGCGTGCACATTTGAGTCTATGAGAACGAGGCAACGCATTAGAGCGTGTACAACACTGATACATCAGCAAAGAGTCAGTGAAAATGGTCATTTTCGAAATTGCACTCCGCTTTGTCCCATTTTAGCCTTAAACAGTATAACAGCAGCCTTGTAATAATCGAGGCCTATTGCCTCACACAAGCACCAGATAGATTTACTACTTTCCTGTACGGGCACACAGAGACTTCACTATGAAGAAAAAATGTATCGAATTTCTATGTCATTTTCTCGCTCGATAGCACCTAGCTGACAGCTCGACATACGAGTAACATGCGCGACGGGAATCTCTGACGCTAATTTCCCTCCCGCATGCCCTCACTAATCGGACGCCAGCTACCGATTTCGCCGCCTGGCATGGATTTGAACTCTGACATCGTTGCCTATCGATGATGAAGCATGTCGTCGCTGACGCTTTGATGGCAGTGGCGTTGATGCGGTTGAGAAATGCGATTGCTAATTGGGTGCCACTGGGGGCCATTGCTTTCGAATGGTGATATGCTGAAGGTGGATCGTAAATTAGTGAAAGCATTTCGTTTGAATCGTGTAGGGGAGAATGGGGTTGAACGTTCAGGTTTACTAAGATTGCACGTTCAACCAACGTGCTCTTGTCTCTTGTTTGAGCATTTGGAGGTACCCTGGTGAAGAGCTCAAGATGTCAAAACATAAACCAAAAGAAAACTATTGATCTAGCAAGTACCATGGTGTGACAATCTGTGCACTTGAAACGTTCCCGGTCGATTGGCACCAAAGATAAAAAGGTTTTATTGCAAAATGTTTTGGATATTTTGACTTTAAATAAAAATATAATCATTATCACGTCTTATCCTCAGCTGAGGGCGTAGGAAGGCCACCCATAGTCCATGTTATGAGACCTCTCAGAATAACTGATTGCTCTTTTCATAAAAGAAAAGCATGTGAAAGAACATCAATATCAGCAAAAACAACATAGTTGCACAGCCTCCTGTTATCTCGTAGAATGGACCATAATAGCACTGCGAATACATGACATATTTTGCCCAGTAAGAACTGCTGCCACCATTTTTTTCTTTTTTGAATATTTTAAGTTGAAGTATACCTCAAAATGTCAAAACGAAAAAAAAAACAAAATCAAATTAACTGTTATTCCAGCAAGATCATATTTTGAAGACGCTTTTATCCTTCTTACAAAGAAGTATATTGCGGTCGCTTGAAAATAATACCACATTTCCGAGGCCCACAGGGCTAAGCTAAGTGTTTGTACCGTTCAACTCAGCTCGAAGAATACGAAATATGTTGGTACGATGTGGGACTCACTCAAGCGGTAATAGGACGAGTCCGCGCCTTTCGCGCCTAACCATTGAAAACAATCCTTACTGGCTCTTTCCCACCTCCCTCATGGGACCACGATGAAGCGACTACTTAGGGGGGTGGGGGGGGAGCTTAGCTCCAATCTACGCTGCAAACGACTCGAGAAATCCCCGACGGTTGATATACCCTAAACCGACGGAGAGTTCCCTGGCGGTGGAACATCTCCAGAGGCCGATTTTCTGCTGCTTCATTCTAACGCTCGCTTTTTTTTCCCTCAAATCCTTTTTTCCTCAAACGCTCGCTTAATCTTTATGCCATTTTTGCTGTAGATCCGACATATGTTGCGTAATGGCTCCATCACGTTTCACGTATTTTCATCGCGACACATTCTGTAAACGGGGAGGATGAGGATCATGAGGATATTGATCTAACTGAGCTAAACTTTCATCGAGGAGACTACGAATATCTAAATGAGCTGCTATCGCAAGTTGACTGGACCGAGGTGTACGAAAGCCCTGATGTCGATAATCTCAATTGGATTCTGCACAACTGTATCAGTCCAGCTGTACCGCAAAAGAGGCCCCCAAGGAGTCCAGCTTGGTCAAATGCGCATCTTCGTACCCTGCGACGACGGCGCTCCTTGTTATTACGGAAGTATTGCCGCCAAAGATGTGTGTATGCAAAGCGAAAATTTGACGAAGCCAATCGGATTTATCGTGGATACAACCAGTTCTTGTACACAATGTATTTAAGACAGAGACAGGATGATCTTCGGCGGAACCCGAAACGTTTCTGGCGTTTCGTAAATTCAAAGCGTAAGGAGAGTGCTTTGCCGACCTCGATGTACCTAGGAGAGTCGAAAGCACAAACGACTGAAGAAAAGTGTGAGCTTTTTCTCGGCAATTTACTAGCGTTTTTGTAGATCGGATTTGCTGTAGATCTAGTGCCGAGAGACGCTGTCGATTTAGACATTTTCGACATCAACGCACCAATGGTCGAAGCAGCCGTATTGAAACTAAAGCAAACTTATCAGCCTGGCCCCGATGGCGTTCCATCGTGTGTTTTCAAAAAGTGTAGCTCATCATTGGTCGCTCCTCTTCAAGCAATATTCAATCAGTCACTTCAGCATCAACGTTTTCCATCCGCCTGGAAGACATCCTATACGCTGCCGGTGCATAAAAAAGGTAATAAGGTAGACATTTCAAACTACCGAGGAATTACTTCGTTATCGGCTGGGTCCAAATGATTTGAAATTATTATCAATGATGTACTGTTCAGTTAGTGCAGAAACTACATCAGTGAACATCAACACGGATTCTATCCCAAGCGGTCCGTAGAGAGTAACTTATGCGAATTTACCTCTTTCTGTATTGGAGCCTTGGATGTTGGAGCTCAGGTTGATGCTGTATACACTGACATAAAAGCTGCTTTTGACACTGTTAACCACGACATACTTCTTGAAAAGCTACTCCGACTTGGCGTGTCAGACAGAATATGTAATTGGCTCCGTTCGTACCTAACCAACCGACGACTTAATGTGAAAATTGGATCAACAGTGTCTACTCCTTTCTCTCCGTGTTCCGGTGTACCACAAGGCAGCAACTTGGGTCCACTGCTGTTTGTATTATTCTTCAACGACGTGACGATCCGTTTGGCAAACGGTGGAAAACTCATTTATGCGGACGATTTGAAAATATATCTCGTAGTACGGAATGAAGCCGATTGCAGGCAACTACAAGAATTACTAGATCGATTCACTCATTGGTGCATGTTGAACTTCCTCAAAGTCAGTGTATCGAAGTGTTGTATAATCTCATACCGGTGGCTCAAAAAGCCTATCATGTACCACTACACGATTGAAGGACAAGAACTTGGGCGCGTTGATGAAGTCAAGGATCTGGGAGTGCTCATAGACCATCAACTCACATTCAAGCTGCATTATTCAGCCATTGTTGACAAAGCCAATCGTCAACTTGGATTTATTTTGAGAATCGCTAAAGATTTTAATGATCCTATGTACATGTCTTCGCGCTCTCTATTGCTCTCTAGTTAGATCAATTCTTGAATTTGCATCAGTGGTTTGGTCACCGTACGAAACAGTGTGGATCTCTAGGATCGAATCTGTGCAACGTAAATTCATTCGCCGTGCACTGCGAAACCTACCTTGGCGTGATCCTATGAACCTTCTAGCTTACGAGAATCGCTGTCCATTACTGGGCATTAAACCATTGGTGAATCGTCGTAAGATTAATCAAGCGGTATTTGGTGCCAAAATACTCCGTGCTGAAATAGATGGTCCTGCCTTGTTGGAGCGTATGAGGATCTATGCTCCAGAACGAGTATTGCGGTCACGACTGCTAATACAACCTACTCTGCGAAACACTCTGTATGGCTCCAATGACCCCATGAATTCAATAAGCCGACGATTTCAATCTGGATATCATGTTTTTGGCTTTAATTTATCTATAAATGTTTTTAAAGAACGCTTAAGATCTCAAAATGTGTTTGGCTAAGTTAGAATTCTAGGGTTTCTTTTCATTAGGGCGAATCTACAATTGAAAGATTCTCTCCGGGCTCGCTCTCTTTCATTCATAAACCAATCCCCTTTACGTTTTTCATTCTACTATTTGTAGAGTATGCTAGCCAGCACTGTTGTGTTTCGATCTGTACTAAAGAATGCCTCGAATGTTTTATAATGGCGCTGTAATTAATGAAAGAGAGCGAGCCCGGAGAGAATCTCTCAATTGTAGATTTGTCCTAATGAAAAAAAAAACCCTAGAATTAAGTATATTTCATTAAGACCTTGTTGTCAGATGATTATTATTATTAAATAAATTAAATAAATAAATTAAATAAATAAACGATGTTTTCTGGGCTGGTGCCTGCCGTTGGTGACAAACATCGAAATGGGCCAAACCATAGGGAATCAAAATTCACGTCCTTTGGTGTCTCTTCAACGTCTGAGCATTCCGGACAGAGAGGGGACACCGCGTATCTGGATCAGTCCAGATAGTTCCTGTGCCATGATTTGATAGGAACTGCGTCAAATTGAAGTTAATCTCGCCATTTTTTCAGTTTACCCAGTACGACAGAACAGGTATCAGACAATTCACCATCGACACCGTTCAATCGATCTTTCGAACTCATCTGATTTCCTTCTACTCTACTCCCTAGTACTCATTATCCTCAGCTAGGGTAATGCCGTTAGGAATCATTCCGGCGATAACGAATACTGCTTGCAACGAGACGGTCCTATAAGCGCTCACGACTCGCATAGCCTTGAGACGATACGTCCTGTTTAACTTGTCAACAATAACAGTAGTCGACCGAATTGAAGCTATACAACGGAAGTGCATTAGAATCGCCTTACGCTTCCTTTCCTGGAATGACCCACTAAATCTGCCACCGTACAAAGCCATGATCTGAACGAGCGAATTCGGTCAATGATGAACGTGTTTAACCATCGGTATCCTGAATTTGATTTTAATATTAGTGTTGACGTGTTTAGAACTAGAATATAGATTCATTAAGACTATCAAATATTGTCAGATGAATAAAATTAATAAATAAATTAAAAAAAAATTAACTTCGCTCAGTTCTGCTTAGTTTCCAGCGGTAGTGAAACTGGCTGGAAAGCCATATATCAGTATCGATGAGGAAACACCAGACGACGACCAGAGACGACTCTTGCTGCTGCTTGGCCCACCGTTATTCGGCATGATTCTTGCTACCGCGTACTAACCGCCACCTTCTCACAGACATAGTCGACGTGGCTGTTAAAACTCAGCTGGCTGCGATCATGACTCCCAGGTACTTCAACATGCACATCGAATTTATGGTATTTGGTCATTTCAGCCCACTGTACTGCTTCACAGTTGCTGGCCAATAGCAGTTCAGTTTTGTGGTGGGCTATCTGCAGCTTTGCTTCATACATCCAATCTTCAGTCGAGTCAATTGCTTCAGTCGCCGACATTTCTACGTCTTCCAGCCTCTCACTGGAAACTGTCAGGACGAGGCCAACGATCTTGACTCTGAACGGCAGTTTCAGCGTCAACATGCCGCTGTACATACCGTCTAGAGTGTCAGGCCAAGGATGGAACCTTAATGGAACTCCCGCCGTGATTCTAATCGGCTTTTGCCCCATTTCTGTATCGAAGACTAGATCCCGGTTCTGAAAGTAGCTCCTCCGAATCCTGCACAAATAATCAGGAACCCTCATTCTGTGCAGCGTTTCCTCGATGGTTTCTCAGCTAACAATATTTGAGGCATTCTTAACGTCTATCGTTATCACAGTGCAGTGACGAATTCCTGTCCACTTCTGTTTAGACGGCTTGTCTGCACTCTCGACGATATTTCGAATTGCATCCTCTGTCGACTTTCGTATCATTAACCCGAACTGGTTCGATAAAAAACCATGCTCCGTACACTTCATCAACCTGTTGAGGATGACCTTTTCCAAATAGCCAAATAGCACGAAGATTACGGAGTGCTTCGCTGCACCAGTACGCTAGGCAATGTTTGTTATTTGGCTCCAACTTGCTCGGCTTGGTCACATGCCATTTCATTATTGCTGTAAACTCATCCACGTTCGAGAGAGTGCTGTCTGCATGGAGTGTACCAACTCTTCGGACTTCCATTTCCGTAATAATGAGTTCATAAAATGCGTGGAATAAAAGTAATGCGTGTTTCTTAGCAACCTTTGGACCCCTTTGCCTGCAACAAACTATCTACATGTTTTTAAAACGTACGTCCCCAACCCCTCTGAAATCGAAAAATTCAAATTTAAAATTAATGATACTCCATCGTTAGCCATCGGATTTTGATTCAGTTTTTTGCAATAGATCACAAAATTATCCTAGTTTGTGAATCTGCCCTGGTAATTCCGAAAATATCCGTAGTTTTGGATTCCAAGGTGGGAGTACTGGGGTAAGTACCTGTCCAGGAATGGTGGACATAATATTTTTGGATTCAAAACATAGCATGCGGCATATCAAACTTCATGGTTTTGCAAAACTAGGTCATCAGAAGACATTTTGAGGATTTCTGACCATACTGGCCACTAAAAGAGGTCCTGCGGGATACGAGTTCCTCCGGAAAAGTGGCCATAACAAATCTTTTCCAAAACCTAGCTTGCGACATATCAAACTTTATGATTTTGCAAAATTTTGTCTTCGGAGGATATTCTGAGGGTGTCTGACCATACTGGCTACTTAGGAAGGCCCTGCGGGATCTGAGTTCCTCCGGGAAAGCGGCCATATTCAAATCTTTTCCAAAACCTAGCTTGCGACATAGCAAACTTCATGATTTTGCAAAACTAGGTCCTCGGAGGACAGTCTGAAGATTCCTGACCATATTGGCTATTTAGGAAGGCCCTGCGGGATCCGAGTTCCCGCGGGAAAGTGGCCATATTCAAATCTTTACCAAAATCTGGCTTGCGACATATCAAACTTCATGATTTTGCGAAACTACGTCCTCGGAGGACATTCTGAGGGTATATGACCATACTGGCCACTTAGGAAGGCCCTGCCAGATCCGAGTTCCTCCGGGAAAGTGGCCATATTCGAATCTTTACCAAAACCTAGCTTGCGACAAACCTCATGATTTTGCAAAACTTCGTCTTC
Organism: Aedes koreicus; assembly: GCA_024533555.2. NCBI lineage: Eukaryota > Metazoa > Arthropoda > Insecta > Diptera > Culicidae > Aedes > Aedes koreicus. The sequence continues at coordinate 326,798 of JAHHFK020003840.1, forward strand.
GGAGGACATTCTGAGGGTATCTGACCATACTGGTTTCTTAGACAGGTCCTGTGGGATCAGAGTTCCTCCGGTAAAGTGGCCATATTCAAGTCTTTACCAAAATCTGGCTTGCGACATGTCCTCCGAAGACAAAGTTTTGCAAAATCATGTAGTTTGATATGTCGCAAGCCAGGTATTGGTAAATATTTCAATATGGCCACTTTCCCGGAGGAACTCGGATCCCGCAGGGCCTTCCTAAGTGGCCAATATGGTCAGGATTCCTCAGAATGTCCTCCGAAGACAAAGTTTCGCAAAATCATGAAGTTTGATATGTCGCAAGCCAGATTTTGGTAAAGATTTGAATATGGCCACTTTCCCGGAAAAAACTCAGATCCCGCAGGGCTTCTCTAGGTAGCCAGTATGGTCAGCCACCCTCAGAATATCTTCCGAAGACAAAGTTTCGCAAAATCATAAAGTTTAATATGTCGCAAGCTAGGTTTTGGAAAAGATTTGATTATGGCCAATTTCCTGGAGGAACTCAGATCCCGCAGGGCCTCCCTAAGTAGCCAGTATGGTCAGACACCCTCAGAATATCCTCCGAAGACTACATTTTGCAAAATCATGAAGTTTGATATGTCGTAAGCTAGGTTTTGGAAAAGATTTGTTATGGCCACTTTTCCGGAGGAACTCGTATCCCGCAGGACCTCTTTTAGTGGCCAGTATGGTCAGAAATCCTCAAAATGTCTTCTGATGACCTAGTTTCGCAAAATCATGAAGTTTGATATGTCGCAAGCCAGATTCTGGTAAAGATTTGAATAAGGCCAATTTCCCAGAGGAACTCAGATCTCGCAGGGCCTTCCTAAGTGGCCAGTATGGTCAGACACCCTCAGAATATCTTCCGAAGACAAAGTTTCGCAAAATCATAAAGTTTGATATGTCGCAAGCTAGGTTTTGGAAAAGATTTGATTATGGCCAATTTCCCAGAGGAACTCAGATCTCGCAGGACCTCTTTTAGTGGCCAGTATGGTCAGACACCCTCAGAATGTCCTCCGAAGACAAAGTTTTGCAAAATCATGAAGTTTGATATGTCGCAAGCTAGGTTTTGGAAAAGATTTGTTATGGCCACTTTTCCGGAGGAACTCGTATCCCGCAGGACCTCTTTTAGTGGCCAGTATGGTCAGAAATCCTCAAAATGTCTTCTGATGACCTAGTTTCGCAAAATCATGAAGTTTGATATGTCGCAAGCCAGATTCTGGTAAAGATTTGAATAAGGCCAATTTCCCAGAGGAACTCAGATCTCGCAGGGCCTTCCTAAGTGGCCAGTATGGTCAGACACCCTCAGAATGTCCTCCGAAGACAAAGTTTTGCAAAATCATGAAGTTTGATATGTCGCAAGCTAGGTTTTGGAAAAGATTTGTTATGGCCACTTTTCCGGAGGAACTCGTATCCCGCAGGACCTCTTTTAGTGGCCAGTATGGTCAGAAATCCTCAAAATGTCTTCTGATGACCTAGTTTTGCAAAACCATGGAGTTTGATATGCCGCATGCTATGTTTCGCATCCAAAAATATTATGTCCACCTTTCCTGGACAGGTACTTACCCCAGTACTCCCACCTTGGAATCCAAAACTACGGATATTTTCGGAATTACCAGGGCAGATTCACAAACTAGGATAATTTTGTGATCTATTGCAAAAAACTGCATCAAAATCCGATGGCTAACGATGGAGTATCATTATTTTTAAATTTGAATTTTTCGATTTCAGAGGGGTTGGGGACGTACGTGTTAAAAACGAAAAAAAAAGTTTGGAAAAAAAAAAAAAAAAAGCTGTGGTTTTGTAATTTTTTTTTTGATTTTTTTTAGGTGGGAAAAATTTTTTTTGATTGGATGTTTTGGTAGTTAATTTTTTTTTGTGGGTGTGGGGTTTTTTTTTGGGGGGGGGGCCGGGAAAAAAAAAAAAATTATTTAATTTTTTAAAAAAAAAAAAAAAAAAAAAAGAAACAAAAAATTAATTCGAAATAAGGATGTAAAGTTCACGCATATTAATTAAACTAGGCTAGATCTTCTTTTGATGCCACGCATTTTTATACTTGTTAAAATAAATATTCTGTAATCCAGTGTGTTACAAACAGTTGAGAATTACGTCTTTCAAACATACATATTTACATTCATATATAAATTCAGGCATCAAGTATGACTTACCTCGCGTGGATTTTGTTTTGCCTAATTGAATATTCTCCAATAATTCATTTAACTGAACAGTTTCTTGTTAATTTAACGTTAAACGTTTTGTTCCATATCAAATAATAGAAAGGCCGAAATAACAGTGTATTCCATCTAGACCAAAAATGTCATATTTAAGGACATATATTGTTTGGCGTGTGAAATTCTGTGAAATCATTCTACAAGGTAGGGTATGTGTCCCTTGACTCAGCCTAATATGCAACAATCGATTACATTTTTTACTATAACTCGTAAAGTATTTGAGCAGGAAGCGATATTTAACTAGTTATACACTTGCTTAGATATGTTCAATATGCCATTTGGTAGTATGTATCACGAAAAGTTACTCAACTCATTTTATAAAGTCAGAAACTTTCGAGGAATATGGATGTAATGTCGGTCTATAAGCGCCAAATTGGGTCTATTCATGGATGCAAGTTCGTCCCATTCGACAGATTTGTTATTAAATGTTGTCTTCGTACGATTTTTTTTCTGATTTTCTGATTTTCTGATTCAATGCGTTTCCAGCTGTATTCGCTCTACCCAACAAACAATTTCATAAATCAAACTATACTAAAACTGCTAAGAAACACTTAAGTGATTTTCACATATGATTTAGCGACCATTTGATAATCAAAACATTATAATTCACTCTACACAGATTTTATTCCTTTAGTTTGTGTTAAGATGACCCATATGGAAAACTTTCAATCGAAACTCAGACATTTTTATTGTAAATTTTACCAATAACAACATTTTTACCACGCTTTCCATATAACAGGCCATAGTTGGGAACGTGGAAAAAAATATGTTCCTTACATTGGGTCTATGGTTTTCTTGTTAAATCATTGTTATTTTACCTATGTGACCTGTTAGTTTATAACGTGTGACTATTTTCTGTACATCTTGGCTGTATTATTCGGTTAAAGGGCGATACGGTCAAAATTTATCAACTTGACGTATTTCTTTCAATTTTGCATTTAAAAAACCTGAACACCCCTCATTTTGAAGGTGTGTGTGTGTAGAATGTTGCTCCTATTTTGATTTTGGAATTCACTCTTCAGTTGTCAAAATGCCGTCCAAGCAAGAAGAGCAGCGTATCAAAATTTTGCTCGCGCATCGCGAAAATCCGAGCTACTCGCACGCAAAGTTGGCAAAATCGCTAAAAGTTGCCAAATCAACCGTTACAAATGTAATTAAAGTGTTTGGGGAACGTTTGTCGACAGCCAGGAAGTCTGGATCGGAGGAAAATCGAAAACCGGAAGCCGCTGAGACGACAAAGAGAGTTGCCGGTAGTTTCAAGCGAAACCCTAACCTATCTCTCCGAGATGCCGCAAATAAGCTGGGTGTATCGTCTACAACCGTGCATCGAGCCAAAAAACGAGCCGGACTATCGACTTACAAGAAGGTAGTGACTCCAAATCGCGATGATAAACAAAATACGACGGCCAAAGCGCGATCCCGGAGGCTGTACACGACGATGCTGACGAAGTTTGACTGCGTGGTAATGGACGACGAAACCTACGTCAAAGCCGACTACAAGCAGCTTCCGGGACAGGAGTTTTATACGGCAAAAGGAAGGGGAAAGGTAGCAGATATTTTCAAGCACACGAAACTGTCAAAGTTCGCAAAGAAATATCTGGTCAACCAAGAAATTTACTTGAAAGAGTGTTTGAATAAACGTCTGCTGCCTTTCCTGAAGAAACACGGTTGTTCCGTACTGTTTTGGCCGGATTTGGCATCTTGCCATTACGGTAAAAAGGCCATGGAGTGGTACGCCGCCAACAACGTGCAGGTGGTTCCCAAGGACAAGAACCCTCCCAACACGCCAGAGCTCCGCCCAATTGAGAAATACTGGGCTATTGTCAAGCGGAACCTAAAGAAGACCAAAAAAACTGCTAAGGACGAGCAGCAGTTCAAGGCAAACTGGCTTTCTGCCACCGGCAGTTGGGAAAAATTTTGAACATTCACCATTCAACCGTCTCCAGAGTGTTGAAGCGGTTCCAGGAGCGGTTGACGTTGGACCACGGCAAAGAAGCTGGAAGAAAACCGGATCGAGAACAAAAAGACGGAGGGAAAGGTGAAGCGGATGATTAAAGCAAATCCCAACGTCTCAAGCCGTGATTTGGCTAAAAAGATCGGCATGTCGCAGAGCTACGTCCAGAATGCAAAGAAGAGAGCTGGACTATATACATACAAGGTACAGAACTTCCCAAACCGCGATGAGCGGCAACAATCGACGGCTAAAACTCGGGCACGGAAGCTCTACGAGAAGATGCTGGACAAAATATGGCTGCTGTGTGATGGACGACGAAACGTATATAAAAGCCGATTTTAAGCAAATTCCGGGGTTGGAGTTTTTCACCGGCAAGAGCAAGTTCTATGTGGATGACAAATTTAAGAAGAAGAAAATGTCAAAGTTCGCCTCCAAATATCGCATTTGGCAGGCCATCTACTCTTGCGGACTGAGGAGTGAGCCTTTCGCACAGCAAGGCTACAGTAAATGGCGAGATCTACAAATCTGAGTGCCTCGAGAAGCGCCTTTTGCCGTTCTTGCAGCAGCACGACGAAGCTCCGCTATTTTGGCCAGATTTGGCATCATGCCACTATTCTAAAAGTGTCCTGGAGTGGTATGAGGCCAATTCTGTCCATTTTGTTCCAAAGGACATGAATCAGCCAAACTGTCGGGAGCTGCGCCCGGTGAAGCAGTACTGGGCAATGATGAAGCGGGAACTTTGGAAGAGCAAGAAGACAGTCAAAGACGAGAAGGACATGTTAAGAAAATGGAAAAAAAAACTGAGAAACTGGTACCGGATGACACTGTAAAGACTTTGATGGAGGGCATCAAGCGAAAATGCGTTCAATTTTACACTCAAGGCTCCATCGATTAACTTTTCTTTTTGATTTTTGAAGTAAATATATGTATAAAACTACCCTAAAATTTTGGTTTGATTCTAAACATTATAAAAAAATTGGCATGACATTTTCGGTGTCGCAATAATTTCGTGTTCGCCCTTTATATATTTTAGTCATTCCTATACACACAATAATAGATTTAAATTTCCCCCTCACGCCCAAACTTTTGGACCTTTGACTTGACTCCTGTCATCAAGGTTTGGACAACCTAAGTAACACCAGAAACATCTTCTTGGACAAGAATATAAGAAGTTTGTTATAAAAAAGTCGTGAGGATGACATACCAAACATGTCTGGTCTTGAAAAAGTTTTCAGGATGTTTGTCATCTTACCACTACGAACTATTTTTACTCACTTTTGAGTATCCATACTTTTGACTGATTTGAGTCAAACGTTCTTCATTTTGGATTGTTTGGAAATAGCGTGTATGCTAGATGTTTGTAAATATGTTGATAGGTATGCTTATAAGCACATGCCAGTCTATAGTTGAAATTCAGAAGTGCAATTTTAAATTAAATGTAATGCTGAAATGCTGAAAAACAAATTGAGCCTTCGATGCCTGTTGTGTTGCTCCCGGCTCTTACATGGTTTTGGAATGCAAAAATGATTCCGAAGCGTGCTGAAATTATTGATCAAATGAGAATGAAAAATATACAGTATGATTTAGAGGTACACGACCTTCAGTCGCACCCCCTCACTTTGCTATTGTCAGATTGACAACATTGCCCAGGCTACACCAACCTGCCAGCGTCTCCATGTTTCAGCTGGCAGTATTTTGTGATCATATGACTCGTGGAGGCGTGAGGTAGGAACTTGTGAGGACCAGAGGTCGGTTGCACCCTCCTTCAAAGTTGTCAACTCACCATTTGAAGCCCTTATGATCTTTTAACCGTTAAAACGACAAAAACGACAGCAACCTGAGTAATCATTATAAGCAACATCACAACATCATATTTAGTTTTCTATTTGATCTCAGATCCTACTCGGGACATTACTCAAAACATGCAGCTACCAAGCGCTTGAATCGCTTCCATTGCTTAAGCTTCGATTTGATTTTATATTTCACTGTTGAGAGAATGTCACTATCTAAGTGAGCAATTTCGACACTATAAACAGTAAAATCAGACGCATTGAAACAAACCCAGTATTTGATTTTCACAATAGAGCCAATAATGATTCTCACAATAAAACAGCTACATTAAACCTAATTGCTCTCATTTCTAACAATGAAATCCACTCGCAGAAAATCCTAGGAATTTTTGCAATCAAATGAAATTCCATATTCACGATTCATGGTTTGTTTCACAATTCCGTCATTTGTTTATTGTTTCGATAGTCTTCTTAGAACATTTAGATCTCATATTAGATTTCATTGCCGTTAACACTGTTTCCCTATGGACTGTTATGTCTGAGGGTAAAAATTAGTGTTTCTTTTCGTTTTTATGGTAATGATGGGGTAGCTGATAATTGCCAAGTACATGCTCGTCCTCGTACATTCGATTTCAAGTCATAATATTAAATGGGATCAAAAACAATAAAACCTAACCCGAAACCCACTCGGAGAGTAATGAAAGGAAAACAACCAGCTAATCCTACGGAAACAATAATTAACCGAGATTAGAAAGGTAAACAAGGCAACAGGAATCCGAGTGCTTTAAAAAATAAAAACTCCCCACTTCACCATGCACCGTCTGCCACGGATAGTCCTTCGAGTGGAGTTGAGCCGCAACCATCCCGGAAGTGGACGAATAAAATTAAATCCTCTGCAGCTTATCGCTACATTCTTTCTCGTTGGTGGTGAAGTGGGATGCTGAGAGGGTCTGGTAATTCAGCTGTTTTGAAAGTGATTTAGGAATACATCCAAAGATGTAACATCACCAGGCCAATCTACTTGCCACATCCAAGGCCCAATGTCCGACTTTATCGCCCATAAATGGGCCTAACGCTTTTTATGTGGTTATAACCCTGTCTTGTGGAACAATCTGCTTTCGCTGTGGATTTTTCTTTCATAGCCGTCGTCGCCAAGCAGCCAGCGTGAACGATTCCATTGTTCAGTTCTCAGACCGACCCTGCTGCACCCACATCCAGCGGACCACAAACAGGATGAAAGCTCCGGAAATCGCTGACAATACGTTTCTTTTTTGACAGTGACCCTCACCACGGAAACGATTCCTTCTCTAGACCGATGAGGGGGAAAAGGACCCACATTTAACCGGAACAATAATCCCTTCGATCAGCGATTTGGGCATTTTCTTTATGTCGATGAGCTATGCCTTAGCAGCGGGGTGCTCCACCGCCGAGATGCGCCTTTGTTTTCGCGTCAAAGTTTCTTAGTGCGTCGTTTGGGCCTCGACAAAGAAACGCGCTAAACTGTCGGTGGAAGATTTTCTGTTGTGATAAAGTACATTGAGTACATTTTAAGTAGTAAAATTTTTATCATTACAATAGTATTTTTAAAAGTATATTTTTCCGGTGAAGTTTTATTCCTCGGGGAAAAAGGAAAGAAAGAACAAAAATTCAAAACCAATTTTTAAAATCCTCTCTGCTAATTGATCAAGAAGTCAAGACCCATTGTAACTGTTTTTAGTGTTGTTACCCATCAGTAGGTGTAAAGGTGACCCCGGCGTAGTGGTTAACATCCATACCTCTCACGCCAAAGTCACGAGTTCGAATCTCACCCCCGGACAAGTTACGAAAATACCCAAAAGGTATTTGAGTGACTACGACGGGAGATGAACCAGCCTAGGGCTGAAAATCTCGATAATAAAGGAATAAAAAAAACTATTTTAGGGACAAATTTTTTCCTACGTTCCCAACTAAGGCTTAATTTATTCATTGCATAGTAAATGTCAATGTGCTGCCAGTTTTTGTATTTTTTGTATTATTAAAATGTCGGAACAGGTGAGGTTTTTTTGACGCAGGTGTGTTTAAGAAGGATTAACCGTCGGTGCTGTTTTCACGATTTTCTCGGCTGATTGGTTGGTTGTATTGCATGTGAATTTCTCCTTGATAGGTGTGGTTTCGTGTCAAAAAATGCGATGAAAAATGCAGATGTTTTTTTTTTGCTTTCCTTGGAAGTGGAAGAAGGATTTTTGTTTCTTTTTTTTCGGGCCAAGTTAGTAACAAACCAGTAGATGTCTTGATTCTCGAATCGAGTTCACGTGAAGCCGGTGGGGATTTTTCTGAGTATTTTTTTCGATACATTGAATTTTTCAACAATCCTAACCGAAAATGTCGAAAACATCCGTATCGTGGAACGTCGCGGAAACCCTTCGGCGAAAGTTGCGTGCGCAACGGGCGCTGGCTCGCAAATTCCGTCTTCCTCCTCCGACACCGACCAATCCTCCGGAAATCGACGATACGAGGGAGTGCTCTGTCCCGATCGCGAGTGACGCCGTGGCCGGTGTGAAAGCCAAGCTCGGGTTGATTGATACCTGCTCTCCGGAAAATCCTTCTCCCGCGTACCAAGAGATTGTGTGCTTTCCGGAATCGTACTTTCGGCGACAGTACAAGGAAAGGTTCCCGCACCGGAAACCGTTGATTCATGCGCCGCCGAACGAGTGCGGTGTTCACCACTTACTCACGGCGATGCGATGCGATGCATCGCGGCGAGTGATTCGTGAATAAGCGCGATTATCTATATCAAAACAAATCGCTTGTCGTGATGCGATGGATGGAAGTTGTAGCAAATTCCATATGCCATCACTTTGTCATACATCGCGTCCCGGAAAACATTGTATGAGAAGAGCTATCGGTCAACGAGTGCATTTATTGGATAAACGCGAGCAGCAACCCTGATCCAATATGTCAAAAAATCAGCAAATCGTTTAATAGACAAGCTATTGACGAAAAAGCGGGTCAACGGAGAGAGTCTCTCAATGTTGCCTGGGACCTGATGCGTTGTTCAGCTTGAAATAACTTATTTCCATCAAATTTTGAAGACAATATCTAATATTTCTCTACTTTTCAAAACGGACAGATCCGGAGTTGGGTACAGCCGACTCGTGATGTGGTAAGTGCACTCAAGGACGTGGAGCAAGACAGGTTGCCTATTGTTCGATGCGCGAGTGTTCGAGTGATCATGAGAAGTCGTGGTTCGCCGGATAAGATGGGTCGGTGGTGCGGTACATAATTAATTGTGATCCAAATTATTCGTTCGCCATTCTCGTCGGGCCACCCTATCTTGGAATAAATAAACCACTGTCCCTTTTGGTGTAGATCGGTTAAAGTTGGCTCTCATGCATTGAGATGAATTACCTTGTTTTCCTGATGAAATAACACTATCACACTCTGTGAGTGGCCCCAATAGCATCCTTACTGTTGGTTTAAATCGGTTCAAATCGGCTTTGTAGCATTATAAAACATCTCTTAATTTCCCAATGAAAAACCACTATCACATTTTGTGAGTGGCCCCAATAGCATCCTTATTGTTGGTTTAAACCGGTCAAAATTGGCTTTTCAGCATTATTAAAAATCACTTTGTCCTTCGAATAAAAAACCACAATCACAGGTGATTCCAGGTAGGGTAGATGTGTTACTGTTGTATAAGGTCATAAGGGCATAAGGTCCTTTTCTATTAACCACCCACACTTGTGAGTGGCCCCAACGGCATCCCTACTGTTGATTTAAATCGGTCCTCAAACTCGGTGTTTTAACATATTTTTGTATTCTGCTGAAATAAACCTCCCACACTTGTGAGTGGCCCCAACGGCATCCTTACTGTTGGTTTAAATCAGTGCCAAAATTTGAATAGCTTGAATGTACATCTCTGTACAAAGAATAAATCGGGAACATAGTTAAATATCTGATTCGCTGCCGACGTCAGTTGAATTCAGCACACCGTTTGCCAAAACGGATCCCGCTGCCAATCCAACCATTTTTTCCAACATCCCAGTGAAACATCCCAACATCTCGTGAAAGTGCAGAGGTGTTCTCGGCTTCCAATAAAGCGAGTATCACGTCAACATATTTCTACCCATTCCCTACTTTACCTGCATTCGGGCGAGGCCGGCGCCGGTATTGTCTTAGTTTGAGATCACTAGCTTTTACACAACGAGGATGTATGTTAGTCCCAAGCATCATCTTTTGGTTCTTTTTGTAATAACAGCCGATCTGGCAATAACGGAGTAGCAACCTCGGGCGATCAATCATGCTCATGCTCATGCTCATTAAATTATGTGTTGACTATAGCGAGTTTAGCTCAAAATGAAGTGTCTAAAGAAGTAATAAACATGAACTTTACGAGGATTGTAAATAACAATAAACCTGAATGATGAGTCGAAGTTGCGTCAACGAGTAGACCCAATATGGTGTTTACAGACCGACATTACATCCACATCCATCGAAAGTTTTCGTCTTCATAAAGGAATTTGTTTAACTTTTCGTGGTTCAGACCAGCAGACGTGTTACTAAGCTTATCTTAGCCAACGTTTTACTAGCAGAATATCGTTTCCAGTTCAATTACATTGTGAGTTATACTTAGAAATGTTATAGACTGGCGCATATAAGGGCGGGGGGGGGGGTTCTTTTGTTGTTTTTTTTTTTCTGTGTGGGAGTGGGGAGGGGTGTTTCTTTTTGTTGTGGGCGTAAAAGCGGTGGGTGCTCCTGGAGTTCTTCTTAATCTTAGTTGTGAGGGTGGTGGGCTGTTCTTTGTTTTTCTTTGTTGTTTTTTTTTTGTTTTTTGGTTTTTTGGTGGGGAAAATCAACAACAACAACCAAATATTCAACGTAAATCTAACTTTATCTTAATCTTGTTTGTGTGGGAGGGATAGAAATGGAAGGTAAAAAAGGTTGATTAATATTATTTTGTTTGGTTCGGTTTGACTACGAAAAATTTTTATATTTTTTTTTTTTGTAAAAAAAAAAAAAAAGAGGGAGAAAAGAGATGGGTGTTATTTGTTTGTGCCAAATATTATTAAAATTTATTTATTTATTTATTTACTACGTCTTCAGTTATGCTGCACAGACTGAACCTATCTTAAATCTAAGTCATTTGCCTAATACTAGTTTTAAAACGGTCTCTACTTATACTAAAATCGAACGTTTCAACACCATTCAACAAATTAAAACACTTTTCAAGCGGATGATTTTGTCCGAACACCGTTCGGTGTCTAGCAGTCCAAAATATCGATCGTTGTCGGGACCGACGTGCAGGAACGAAGAAGTTAACCTGCTGCAGAAGATCTGGGCAGTCAATTCGGTTGCTTAGTAAATCGAACGCGAACATTTTCTGTAAATAGATACGCCGCTGGCGCAGCGATTCCAATCTCATTAATTGGCGTCGATGTTCATACGGGGGCAGCCTAACCGGATCGTTCCATGGTAATCGCCGTAAAGCGAAACGTACGAAGCAACGTTGTATTCTTTCTATACGAGTAATTTGAGTTTCGTGATGAGGTGCCCAGATTTGAACAGCATATTCAAGAACACTTCGAACGAGCGAACAATAAAGTGCTTTCAATGCATACACATCACGGAACTCAGATGCATTTCGGCGTAAAAATCCTAGCATGGCAAAAGCCTTAGCAGTGGTTGCAGTGATGTGTTCGTTGAAGCACAGCTTGCAGTCCATTACTACTCCCAAGTCTTTAATTGAAGATACACGGTCCAATTTGATGCCGTTTACTCCGTAATTGTATATCAGTTGCCTCTGGGATTTACTGAAACTTATCACCTTACATTTCATCGCATTCATCTCCATTCCGTTTGACATACACCAACTCACTATGGTGTCAATATCTTGCTGTAAAGCTGCACAATCAACCAGTGAGCTGATCCTCCGGTAAATTTTAAGATCGTCGGCATACATAAGGTGATGCGAATTCAGACGGTGGCTCAAGTCGTTGACGAACAGAATAAAGATCAAGGGACCGAGGTGGCTACCTTGAGGCACGCCGGAAGGTGTTGCAAAACAGCTTGACTTAATGGAGCTAAGCTTCACGTAGGCGGATCTGTCTAGTAAATATGACCGTAACCACATGATGAGCCAATTAGGAAATCCTAGTTTCTCGAGCTTTTTCATTGACAATTCGTGAGGTACTTTATCAAACGCCTTGGAAAAGTCTACGTAAATACTGTCAACTTGGCAGCGCTTTTCCAAACTGGAGTTTAGTGCGCTAACATATGCCATTAGGTTAGTCGCAGTAGAGCGATTCTTCACGAAGCCATGCTGATATTGCGAGATGATGGGCTTGGCAGCAAAATACATTCTATCGTGAATCAACAGTTCAAGCGTCTTGGCTAAGCAGCAAAGAATCGAAATAGGTCGGTAATTCTTAACATCATGGATGTTTCCAGCTTTGTGAATGGGAGAGACCGCAGACAACTTCCATACATCCGGAAAAGTAGTCTCCGATAGCGACAGGTTGAATAGCAAACACACAGGGGTTGCAAGTAGATCAGCACATCGACGAATAAAAACGGGAGGTAGCCTATCTGACCCAGGACCTTTCGAAGGGTCAACAGTTCTCAGTGCACTACTGACATCTTCTACGGTGAAGGTTGGACACGGAAATTGTATATCGTATGATGGCAAGTGATTCAAGACCTCCGGAGAACTCGGCGGAGAGTCAGCATCGTAGACCGATTTGAAGAAATCGGCGAAAAGTTGGACTGAACCTTCGAGGTCTCGACTGGTTGAGCCATCGAAAGAAATTTCCGCCGGGATCGATTTTGTGTCTTTTCTGCTTTTAACAAAGCGCCAGAAAGAGGAGGGATCCACCTTAACCTCGTCTTGGATTCGGAAGATATACTCACGAAAAGAAGAAGATACACATTCGGCGTATTCAGCCTCGAGCCTGCGAAGAATTGAGCTGTTTTCAGCAGTTCGATGACGCAGAAACCGACGGCGTGCTTTACGAAGAACGTTACGCCGATGTCGAAGCTCGGTATTCCACCATGGGTGTTTGTTCAAGCGGCGAGGATAACGTCTACGGAGAGGACAGTGTCTGCTTATGATCCTGAAAATCACGTCGTAGAAAGTGGTGACCGCAGCGTTGACGCTGGCATCGTGAAAAATTTCCTCCCAGTTCAGTGAACGTAGATCTTCAAAAACTGCATCGTAATCGCATCGGTTGAAATCGAAGTCAAGGTCTTCCGTAGTTGCGTGAATACTATCCAAGGAACGTCGTGTGTTCACGCGTAAGACGAACGGCTTGTGGTGACGGTCCAGTGGTAAGATCGATAACGGTGCTTCAAACAACTCAATTTCATTACTGTTGCTAACGAAGGCCAAGTCTAGGAGTCTTCCGTTGATATTGCGCACATCACAAATCTGCTGCAATCCACTAGCAATCATGTTTTCAGTGAATACAAGCTCCTGTTCAGTTGATGCATTGGTTGGTAGGTACGAGTCCAGGTCCTCGTCGAAGGACCAGAGTAGATGAGGCAGATTGTAGTCGCCAACAATCATAACAGAATCTCCGCAACCCGCTTTATTAATTATTTGCTGCACACAGTCCGAATGTGCGACGTATCTGCCGGGTTCACTATTGGGCCTCAAGTAAATTCCACATACATAGACAGATCTTGTCGGAAGAGACAGTTTCACAGCAACTTGTTCGAATGTATTTGTTGGCAACTGAGATCAAAAATATATTATGGTTTTTTCTAGTGCATGAATTGAGGATCATTTTCAGGCCAAAATTTCATCTAATTGGATCAAAATATCTCTACTTCGTAATATTTGAAAATCATTCTATGATAATCAATAATAATAATTGCTTGCCGTATATCTCGTTTTTTTTCCAACAGACGATCTTTTTCCTGTCCTGTTCAAGTTGCAGCAAACCATAGTTGTGTGTTGCTTTTGTCATGACATTTGTAGCTGGCAACAAGTCGGAGTTGCGGCTCCGATGGAACTCCTGCAATGCTTGGCAAGAAATCTGGATTTCAGAAGAAGGTCAAGGAGCTAGCCGCACATGCCGCAGGTGTTCATTGCATGATCCATCGATATGCTCTTGCCCGTAAGACGTTGCTGGAAGGGTTATTGAAAGTACTGGAATTGGTCGTAACGATTGTTAAATATGTTGAGTCTGGAGCCCTGAATACACGTTTATTCAAAGAACTCTGCAGGGAAATGAACTCAGATCATGAGGTTCTTCTTTTCTACACTCCCGTACGCTGGTTGTCGAAGGGTAATGTACTCAACCGTGTTTTCGAGTTGAAGGATGAGAGCCAAACGTTTTTGAAAGCTCAAGGGAAAAAAGATTTCCTTGCACATTTTAATGAAGGATATTTTCAGAAGCCTCTCGCTTACTTAGCTGATGTTTTTGAGCATCTGAATTTGCTGAATTTGAAACTTCAGGGCAAACAGTCCAATCTTGTTCACTTCCAAGATCATCTTCATGCATTCGCGGAAAAACTAAAAAATTGGCGCCGAATAGTTAAGATGGGAAATGTTGCCATGTTTGATCGTCTGTGCAATATGACCGATAAAGGAGCAAGCGAGCTGACTTCGGCTCTCCAAGCAGAAATTATTGCACATTTGGATTCACTGGAGCAGCAATTTGAGAAGTATTTTCCCGAGTTGAAGCAAGAAGTAGCTGCTTTAGTACACAACCCGTTTTCATCTTCATTGGATGTGGCCTTGGACCTGAAAAAAGATTCTTCGTCTCGCGATTTGTTTCGTGAAAAGGATCTGAGCCAGTTCTGGTGTGCTATGTATGGCTCGTACCCCAAAGATACCATGGAGGCATTGAAGATCCTAGTCCCATTCGTGTCAACATACCTCTGTGAAAGCGGATATTTTCAACTCTACTTCAAATCAAAACGAAGACAAGAAACAGACTGAACGTTGAAGATGACATGAGATTAGCGTTTTCTCAAAAACAGCTCCGAATTTCAAATCTAGTGCCCCAAATCCAGGCGCAGCAATCATACTGAGAGTGTTTTTCCCTGGTTATGACATAAAATGTCGTAATAAATCAAAAAGATCGTAAATTGATGTATTTCTTTATTTTTTATCGCAACATAATCACATCAGTTTACCAAGGGGGTCGCGGGGCCATTACTGATTCAAAAAGGGGGTCGCGAGCCCAAAAAGGTTGGGAAACACTGTTCTATTACAATCGACAAAATTAAGCACTGTATCGAAAATAAGATATTAACATATTTTTCTTTCAAATCGTATAAAAAAGTTGGGCCGAAGCTGAGGGCAATTTGACGGGTTGATGTCTTTCGCAACGAAATCTATACCATTTTCCGTGAGCCAATTGAGAGTTGTTTTGTCATGATGCGCCGACGCTAAATCCAGCCAAAACAGTGGAGGGGTACTATGCTTCTGACATAAAGGCAGCAACCTCTTCTGCAGATACTCAGATCAATAGATTTCCGCAATGTTTGTTCCGGTAGTGTAAAATATGGTTCTCCACTTAAATATTACGGCAATGTAATATCGTGGACCTGGGAGGGTTTTTGAGCCGTCTTTGACAAAGGTCTCGTCGTCCATCAAAATACATGCATCCGGTCACTGCATAGCTCGCAAATACAATTCCCGGGACGTTGTTGCTGCGGGTTGCTTCTATTATGCATTTTGTTTGGCGATTTTCTGCTTCTTATAGGTCGTCAGGTTGTTCCGTTTCTTGATAATCATTCCTTCCCTGAATCCCGCTTTATTGGTCAAATGACGTATCGACATTGATTTGTTCTTCCGAATTAGAGCTACCACTTTCTGATCCAGTGTAGGGATTTTCTGCCTCTTTCTGGTAGCTCATGAAAACTTGGATTTTACACTCGCGTGATGAATTCCAAAGCGCTTCGCCAATTGTCGCATAGTTACACCCTTCCCTAATGTAAAAATTACCTTAAACGAACGATATCACAAATCCTCCAACCATTTATTTAATGGTTCGGATGATACCCCAAATAGGTGGTTATGAAAAATAACCATACAAAATTTATTAGGGTTTTCATGCAGCCATGTGTCCAAAACCTTTATTTTCATGTCTTCCCAATGCACGACATTTTAAGAAGTAAACAAGTAAACAAGTAAACAAACGAAAGATGACAGTACAACGCACAGCATGCTATGATGAACACATTAAATCCATCACAAATACACGCGTACAACGCAAACGTACGTGGATAGCTTATTTTCGATATATTCCTTATGTATGTATATATGTAGGAAGCCACCATCCTAGCGTGGGCCTTGCCCTGCATGCGGTTCCACTTAACAGAAAGATCATGCTTTGTTACCGTTCTAAATTCAACATACTGCTGTATGAAGGGCCAAAAAGGGTTGGGCAGGCCCGTAAGCAGACACACTTACGCGAAACCTGCGGGAATAAAAGAATCTCCTTCCAGCAATATGATCCGATAAAACGAATAACAAAATACGCAATTCAGTTAAGCTTTCCACTAGATGGTTTGTTTGAGAAAGGCGCGTCAAATTCATTACAACTGTTGGAGTGGAATGTAACAATCATAAATGAAAGACACATCCCCTCCTAGACTCCGGTTGGCTGTCCACTCCATTGTCCAATTGCAACTTCAATGATACCCTGGTGTACCCTCCCATCCCAGTATTGAAATGATTTAAATCAATGAATTATAATAAGGTTCGTGCAATATAATTATAATAAAGTTCATGAATATAATAAGGAAATAAGTATTTAAAGCGTGTAAGTAATTTTATACAGCAAAATAGGTAGCCTGGGCTGGATAATGTTTTAGAATTGTACGTTTAGAGAAAAACAAACAAAACTTTTCAGGTTATATGCTAGCCTTTCTATTGATAAATATTTACATGACAGTTATTGCACAACTGCAGCGCCGCCTACCAGGAGCATAACGACATACATTTGAAATGTCGGTTTAATTTTTTACACAAGTAGCAGACGTCTGTTCTCTGTGATATAAGACAAAACAAGCTATACCTATGAAGTGAAAATAATAAAATTATGTTTATTCTAATATATAAATCACGAAAACAAAAGTAATGATAAAAAATAAAATTAATATACAATGTCATACAAATTGATATACATTATACAGTGAAGGGATATTATAAAACGAACTGATACCAATTCAATTTTCTTTTACATGTCTGCAGATTGTTGTCCTGCTGCAATTGTAGAATAACTTGCGTAACCAATATGAACCTGAAAATTTAGACAATATATCATAGCCATAAGAAAAAACCATTGATTTTAAATTTTATTTACAAAACTTGGTAATTCCATGGATGACCTTAAATAATATATCATATTTATAGAGAATAGTATATCTTAAATTTCGATATGCTGTTCCGTTTCCTTGCTTCGAAATA
Organism: Aedes koreicus; assembly: GCA_024533555.2. Taxonomy (NCBI): domain Eukaryota; kingdom Metazoa; phylum Arthropoda; class Insecta; order Diptera; family Culicidae; genus Aedes; species Aedes koreicus. The sequence goes on from JAHHFK020003840.1 coordinate 344,183, forward strand.
ATTATTTGTAGTGGATCTCGTAGGTACTACAATGATTTTAAGTAATAAAATTAATTTTAATTTAATAATGTACTTTCATTTCATACCTCAACATAAAATAATATAATGACGTAATAAAATATTAATGAGTTAACGATAAAAGAATGAATATCTGTAACTAAGATGGCCATCCTCTCATCAATAGACTTCTTATTTTGCAGCTACTGTCGTATTAACCGTTAATATCTAGTAAGATTAATATTTGTATCCAGAATAACACTAATAATAATAAGAGAACACAATATATTAATGTACACAACATATCTGACATCCATTAGTCCAAAGACATCTAATGTAAACGTTATGCTGAAATAATTCAAAACAAATTGAGCCTTTAATGCTAATAATGTTTCTCCATGCTCATAAGGTAAATGATTTGGAACCCAAAGATGATCCCAAACCGGGCTGAAATTATAAATTGAATGTAAATATTCGCACCCCCTCACTTCGCTATAGTCAAAATGACAACATTGCCCAGGCTACGCCAACCATCGTCTCCATGTTTCAGCTGGCAGTCTTTTGTGATCATATGACTCGTGGAGGCGTGAGGTAGGAACTTGTGAAGACCAGAGGTCGGTCGCACCCTCATTTTAAGTTGTCAACTCACCATTTGAAGCCCGCTTATTTTCGATATATTCCTTATCCATAAAAAATCAAGGCTTGAAAGTGTTTTGATAAGTTAGTGTTATAAACAAACTTCCAAAGTGAGTGCAACTATTGTCGGCAGCTCTTTTTATTTTTGTTGGTCTATTATTCCATTTTAACTGCGTGTGGTAAAAAAAATTGTTCTTTTATAGGTAACAAAAGGAGCAACATTTTCGAGTGAGATTTATTTGAAAAAATATATGGCCTAACGGAATGGCTCACTAAGGTAATCCAATTTAAGATTCATAACCAAGTTATCACATGATTGTGTTCAATGAAATGTTTTGACGCAAGAGTACACAGAACTAGAGGGTTGATAATCGGTTGCCAAGAATAGTCAGCATTGCCAATATTTTCCATATGTGGTGTTTGTTTCATTCAATTTGGTCCAGAAACTATACGGAAAAGAAGGAACATTGAATTTTCTGCGTTATCTAATGCACATAAAGGGAATGCTGGATTTGGCAGAAAATAATGGGATATTTCATGTAAATTTAATCCAGATAACGCCCTAAATCTAGCCTTTTGTATGAGAGATTGCAACGATTGTTGCATAGCGCATAAAAGATTGCAAACAATTTCGTTGTTTACGCCTTCTTTGGCTTCAAATTAAACGAGGGGAAGTTTTACGCACTTGTTAAAAGTAATTATTTTTTTCTGTGTAGGTTTAAGCGTACTTGAATATATTTAACTGCAATCTCGTCGAACTAAATCAGCATGTCGCCCTCGGACTTAAGGGAAGCATTATAAAGCTGTTAAACATTGAACTCATTGTCAATGAGGCCATACCCTCCCAAAGCAAGCGCCCACGAATAGTAAAGCCAGTCACGGCACGTAAATTCTACGTGGACTTTTTTTATCATCAAAATAATTCATATTTTGGGCAAGATGGAGGCTCACACTTGCTATTCATTCAACTTGCATGACGTCGCCGGTTCGGAATCAGAGGAGCCGTTAGCTCTGAAATCCCCTCCATAACACATCATCAGAAATTTTCGAAAACGGCTTTTTGAAATGGAAGCTCACTTTCCCTTTATCACTTCTCGTTCGGTTTAACGATCTGGTGGGATTTCTTTTCGCACCATGCATAGGCCCATTCCACACCCTAGAATGAAGTGGATGGAGAAATGGCCCATTAGCAATTCAAATATGGTACAAGGTAAGCGGCTTTCGATGGTTTGGGTCTGGAAGAAAGCTTATGGTTGTCTTCTCATGGACCAGTCGGCCGTTTGGCAGGAATGTAGGGGGTGGTGGGTGTAAAACGATGATTTTTTTTTCTTTTTTATGGGGACATATGGCCCGGGTGGCAGGTGCCTGAGCTTGGTTTAAGCAAAAAATGATTGAAAGTTTGACAGCGTGTCACTCCTTGGGAATAGACACGTGTATGAAAAATTATTAGATGAATCGGAGATATTGATTTAATGTGACCTTCGCGCAATGGCTCGAAGAGAATTTAGTTCGTGGGTTGAGGAAATGATTCTGGCATTTTTGATTTAAATACGTAATGGGGGCATTCCAAGTGTACTTTGAAGTAAACCAGACCCCAGGGTATTTTTCAAAGGGTATTTTTCAAAGATCATGATTGGAATGGTCATAACTTACCTTTGGGTAAAATTCTACCTTAAAATAAGTAATTTATACCCAACGGTAGGTAAACATGATTATACCCAACTTTGGCTTCCCACACTTAACTGCTCCGTTGGGTACGAGAAGAATGATTAGTAATTTTCATTCAATTCCAACTACCTTTATTGCTTATCTTGACAGATACGCGTATTTCGTCTACAATGTGCAGACTTCTTCAGTGTCCTGTACTAATAAAACATAAATTTCGCATTATATTTCCGTCGTAGTTGTTTATTTCCGATTCATGGGATGTGTTTTAACAATTCGTGAAGACAAAACATAGTTATTCGGTATTTGAATAAAATTTTCGAACTTTGCGCTTAACTCCGTCCATTAGGGTTTGTACAGACTCTTCAGAAATCGTAGAAGCCGTCTTTGTCCAACTTTGCTGGAAGTGTTTGATGTCTTTGATTCCTTGCTTCTTTCCAGAAAGCTTCCGCTTCATCAGAGCCCAATATCTCTCGATTGGTCGTAGCTCTGGGCAATTTGGCGGGTTTGAGGTTTTTGGTACAATGTTCACTTGATTTGCTTGGTACCACTCCATCACAGTTTTAGCATAGTGGCATGATGCCAAATCGGGCCAGAACAAAGGTTTTTCTTTGTGACTTTTGATGAAGGGTAGCAATCGCTTCTGCAGACACGCTTTCTGATAGATCTCCTTGTTGATTGTGCCTGTAGCGACGAAAGATTTATTCTTTTTGCCACACGTGCAAATTGCTTGCCACACAAGGTATTTTTTGGGAAGTTTCGATGCCTTCTTCGTTCTGAAATGCTCAGCTGTAGAATTTCTGCCTATAGCAGAATAAAAAGCCTGCCCTGGAAGCTGCTTGAAATCCTCCAGGACATAAGATTCATCGTCCATAACAACGCATGAAAACTTCGTCAAATATTCGCAGTGCAAACGTCGAGCCCGTGATTTTGCTGCCAAGTTATGTTTGTCGTTGCGATTTGGAACTGTTTTTACTTTATACGACTTAAGTCCCAAACGTTGTGTTAATTTTTGGACAAAACCAGGCGACATCCCTATTTTACGAGCCACCGTTCGAATGGAGAGATTTGGGTTTTTCGTTAATATCCTTTTCACCTTTCGGTCCATGACAGGATCAGCGCGTCCAATGTTTTTGTCACTTCTCGGTTTGCTCTCCACCGTCAAACGTTCCGAAAATGATTTGAGCACATCGTGAACAGTAGATTTCGGCAAATCCAATGTTTTTGCAAGGTCCCGTATTGACAAGTCAGGATTTGCCGTACGCCCGTACAAAATTCGCTCGCGCACTTGTTTTTCTTTCGTCGCCATCTTGAATACTAAACATGAAATGTAAACATCAATCATAGTCTTTTTCATCATAGACTCTCAGCCATATAACAGTGAAATTTTTCATTCCTACGTGCAATATTTCAAAAGTTGCAATGATTTGAAGGTGTCCGGATTAATGTGGATACAGACCTTACTCGTCTGGTCGCGACAAATCCAATCGTTGCGCGGGATACTTCGATTCCCTCACTTAACCTAATATAACTCAAGCTGGTTAAAATCCTGAGAGGACAGGTTATACTCATTAAGGCATAGTATTTGACTCTATATTAATTATCATTTGATTGATCTCTTATAATTTAAATTACGCATCTGTCATCCAGAGGCAAGATCCCTGCACAAATCTGAGCTCCAATAATTTGCGGATGGCTCATACAATCCTCCCAATAAGTTGCTGCGGGCAGGATCCAGGAAAACAAAATCAAAAATAATATTTTATTTTAATTTCCCTCAACAAAACAAACCCGGCGCGGAATTTTATCCTTGCTCATAATACTCATTTTACCCTGATAACAAGGGAAAGGCAGAAAACACACCCTTCCCCCTCCCTCTCCACATGCAATTCCATAAATTGAAACCCTGTGCTGCGAGGGAAAATGTTCTGATAGACAAAACATTTTCGGTCTGATTTATTGATGGCTCTGTCAATCATCGGCAGTTCCGCTTGGCAGGCTCCCAGAAGGGTTGTTCTCATTATTTTCCTGATTTAAAAAAAAATAAACATAAATAAAACCGGGAAATGTAACGCTTTTTGACAAACCCAAGCGACATGATTTGAACGACACCTTCGAGGAAAAGATTATCAAGGCCGTTGGGAAAATGCCGCAAAAGGGATACCCACGCGGAAACACTTGTCCCCAAAGCCTCACTCAAACCAACGCCCACTTCTCAGATGCCGTAGTTGAAAGCCATCACCGAATCACGGTGGCAGAAATTATTCAAAATAAATAAAATTTCATAATTAAAAGTGCTTTCCCACTCGTTCCACTCATACACAAATTCACAGACACGCGCTGCATTCGCAATTCGAAAATAAAATAAAAAACATAATAATAGCAGGACAAAAAAACCGAACTCTCGTCAAATTGAATGAAATGAATATCTTTCAGCTATTTGACTGCGAAATAGTTGCGCCACTGCTGCTATGCGGCTGTCTATCTTTTGTCCTCAATTCGGTATTTTGATTCCCGTTTTTTATAATGCCTCCCGGAAAACATATTTTTACGGGTCGCTCTCATGAGCAGAAAAATTAATAAAAAGGGGAGTATGATGTAAGAAGCGCTGGCTGGATCATATGCACAGTACAATTTTCCATGGAGTTTTCATTCTTATTTTATCGAACTGCAAGGCTTGCATACAATTATCTTTTATAAAATTACCTTAAAAGATGCATAGTTATAAATTTAATCTAGACAGCATTTGTACTCCCTGCTTATCTACAAACAATCGACAATTGTTAGTGAAATTAATCAAGAGCTACCGTGAAATGGGGGGTCTTAGACAGTGTGAGTAACTTTGATACTGCAGAAGACCCGGGTGATTAGAAATATGCGTACCATTTGTGGATCAAGATGGTCAAAATTGCCTTTACTGAATCATGCGAATTTCTCAAGATATGATTGCAAAAACAGCAATTACATTTTTTACCACCTTTTCAAGGTGCCGCGTAAAACGTGGCTTCGTGAATTCGGAATTCATCACAACAGCGTAAAATCTACCATCAACAAGTTCGGGGAACACTACTCGTTCGATGAGCTGCCAAAAAGAGGATGAAATACAGGTCCAACTGACCCAAAATTGGATCGGAAGGTAGTCAACCTCATTAGATGTCGCTTCGTGATTTGCCCTTAAAGGCTTGTACCTCCATCGGAATGGTGCAAAAAAATTAAGAAACGCAACAACCTGAACACATATAGGAATCAGAGAATAGCAAAAGTGCAAAGTTATACAACCGACGTTTTGATCATTGACGTTGACGAAACATATGTGAAAGAGGACTCCAGAACACAATTTTACACCAAGGGCATCGGCGAAGATGTGAGCGTCTCCGAAAAGTCGTTCGAAGTGGAAAAATTTGATCAGAAGGTTCCCGTTTGGCAGGCAATTTGTTCCTGCGGCTCCAAGTACGATCAATACCGAAATTTACCGTATTGTGTATTTGCAGATAAGGATGCTTCCGTTAAACAAGCAGCACAAGGTACCTTCTTTGTTTTGACCTAATGTGCCGTCAGCACATTACACCAAAACCACAATAAAATGGATTTAAAAAATTGGAGTAGATTTTGATGAGAAAGACATCAATCCTCCCAATTGTCCAACTGAACGCTACTGGGCTACCGTCAAGCGCAACTTCAAGAAGAGTGGCATGGAGTGCAAGACCATGGAGGGGTTGAAACATAATTGTTCTGCTTCTGCTAGAAAATGAGAAGAAACTACTGTCCAAAACCTCTTCAGTGGAGTCGAATACAAAATCGGAAAATTCTGCAACTAAAGTTGTTTTCATTAATTATTTTTTTTAACTACGAGAGCATGACTTAAATTAAATGATATAGTTGTATTTAATTTTTTTTTTCTTATTTCATGCTATGAGAAAAAATGAGTTGCCAGTTTATGAACAGTTTGATACAGTCCTTAATTTGCAATACTTGTTAAAGTGAAGATAAATTTATGCCACAAATGGCAGCTTGCATATAGCCTCACCAACTCTATCTCCTTTTACCTTTGCCATGCCTTTGATAAAATCAAATAAGGCTATCATAAAAAATTATTGCTAAGCGACCTTTAGCTTGTTAATTTAAAGAGTAATTGCTCTTGTATGACAGCCATCAATGTTCATTTGGCTTAAACCAAGTTTTTCACATAAAACCGCACTAAAAACAAGTTTTATGTACTGTTTTCTCTCATATGCAATTGAGGTTATTTCTTCACTTGTAATGAAACGGTCACTACTGGCAACCTTGGGGTGGCCAAAAATGGATTTTTACGAAGTTGAATGAATCACCTAAACGTAAAACTATTAAAACTTGTTATTTTGTTATTTTAAATTAAGTTAAAAAATCTTCGGTTGAGTTTAATCCATTTGCGCAAAAATTTTAGAGATCTGGGGCAACATTAGAATTTGTACAGGGTGGCAAAGGCTGCCTGTCAGAGTTTTGTGTTTCAGTGTATCTCTTGGACAGTTTTGTTTACCGATATGTGCATATTTTTCATTATACGTGTAATCATCTGGCATTTGGCGGATGTGATTTGTTTTGGAAGATTGTTTGTTTTGGTTGCGCTATAAACATGGACGCAAAACGAAAGCTAGCAGTAAATATATATGTAAAGAAATTTAGACCGTGTGTGATCTTGAGACGGCTTAAACACAACGGTGTGCACAAGAGAGTTATCTTCCGCACCATAAAAAAAAATACAAAGAGACGGGTACATACAAAATTAACCAAAGGCATGGTTGACAGCATGGGCATCCAACGGTTAGGACCAAAATGATGGTGAAACGCGAAAGAGAGCGAATCCACCAGAATAAGACACAATCAGGGCGAGCGATGGCCAACGAGCTCGATCTTCGTCGATCCAGAAGCTTCAGTCACATAAACTGTGCAAGAATCACTACTTGAATGACACCATGAAAGCCAACCGGCTGAGAAAAGCTATGATTCTCCTGAACCGCTTATCCGAGGGCCGCTATCGGTCAGTGCTGTTCACAGATTAAAAAGTGTTCACAATCGAGCAGCATCACAACCACCAAAATGATCGGCAGTTGCTTTCTGCTGCTTCCAAAAATCGTGGAAGTATTTCAAGGATCATCCCGCTTCTGACGTGGTTTGCGCTGGAATAACTCATTCCGGCAAAACCCCTTTGATCTTCATCGACATGGGGGTGAAAGTGAATCAAGCGGTATAAAGGGCGATACGGTCAAAATTTGGTCAATATCAACTTGACGTATTTCTTTCAATTTTGCATTTAAAAAACCTGAACACCCCTCATTTTGAAGGTGTGTGTGTGTAGAATGTTGCTCCTATTTTGATTTTGGAATTCACTCTTCAGTTGTCAAAATGCCGTTCAAGCAAGAAGAGCAGCGTATCAAAATTTTGCTCGCGCATCGCGAAAATCCGAGCTACTCGCACGCAAAGTTGCCAAATCGCTAAAAGTTGCCAAATCAACCGTTACAAATGTAATTAAAGTGTTTGGGGAACGTTTGTCGACAGCCAAGAAGTCTGGATCGGGGGGAAATCGAAAACCGGAAGCCGCTGAGACGACAAAGAGAGTTGCCGGTAGTTTCAAGCGAAACCCTAACCTATCTCTCCGAGATGCCGCAAATAAGCTGGGTGTATCGTCTACAACCGTGCATCGAGCCAAAAAACGAGCCGGACTATCGACTTACAAGAAGGTAGTGACTCCAAATCGCGATGATAAACAAAATACGACGGCCAAAGCGCGATCCCGGAGGCTGTACACGACGATGCTGACGAAGTTTGACTGCGTGGTAATGGACGACGAAACCTACGTCAAAGCCGACTACAAGCAGCTTCCGGGACAGGAGTTTTATACGGCAAAAGGAAGGGGAAAGGTAGCAGATATTTTCAAGCACACGAAACTGTCAAAGTTCGCAAAGAAATATCTGGTTTGGCAAGCCATCTGTACCTGTGGCTTGAAAAGCAGCATTTTCATAGCTTCCGGGACTGTCAACCAAGAAATTTACGTGAAAGAGTGTTTGAATAAACGTCTGCTGCCTTTCCTGAAGAAACACGGTTGTTCCGTACTGTTTTGGCCGGATTTGGCATCTTGCCATTTCGGTAAAAAGGCCATGGAGTGGTACGCCGCCAACAACGTGCAGGTGGTTCCCAAGGACAAGAACCCTCCCAACACGCCAGAGCTCCGCCCAATTGAGAAATACTGGGCTATTGTCAAGCGGAACCTAAAGAAGACCAAAAAAACTGCTAAGGACGAGCAGCAGTTCAAGGCAAACTGGCTTTCTGCGGCGAAGAAGGTGGACAAGGTGGCTGTACAAAATCTGATGGCAGGGGTCAAGCGTAAGGCCCGGCAATTCGGATTTGGAAAAGCGGAAGCCTAACTGAATATTTTTCCTGAATTTTATACTAATTGAACTTGAAAAAGAAATTTAATTTGATTTTTTAAATAAACGATTTCACCGATTTACACGCGTTTTCCCTTGACCAAATTTTGACCGTATCACCCTTTATCAGAAGCTACTTACTGACACAGTAGCTTCTTGGGTAATGCAGCATTTCGGAAAAAAATGAATGGAGTTTTCAACAAGACTGGGCGCCGGCTCATGGAGCAAAAAAGACGATTAGTCTTTGCGAACGCATTTTTCCAAGCTTTTTAACGAAACACAAAAATCCGATGGACTATTCGGTATGGTCCATTTTGGAGTCAAGAGCCTGCAGTACACCACATACATCACTAGAACATCTAAAATCGTCTCTTTTAAAGGTTTGGGAACAAATAGCTGTCGAAGAACTCGCGGCCATCGTGGATAACTTCCCGAAACGTTTGAAGGCGTGCATCTCAGCACGAGGCGGTCATTTTGAAATGAACAAATAAAACTTTGTAATTTGCAAACATATTGCTTTAACAAACAATACAAATTGATTTTTTAATCCAACAATAAAAGATAGTTTTAACACCATTTTGTTGTACGGATAATTTTCGGACACCCTGTACATCGAGAATATCAGGAGAAAAAATCAACACAAATTACTGTTTTCGGCAAAACATCTGGCGTGGATGGTAAAATGCGGAAGGGTGTTTTGAAGCTACTGGAGCATCAATTTTCTAAATTGATTATACTTAAAGTCTCAAAACTGGTAAAATCCTGTTCTTTTACAAGTTCCTCGAGAAAAGAGGATGAAACTACAAGAATTTATTATCCGGCATCCTTTCCAGAAAGTTTTACTTACAATAAAATATGAAAATAAAGTCTGTTTCATGAATTTGGTTGCACAAAATGGGTGATTTTTGGGAGAGGAAATAACGAACAAAAAATCAAAGGGCATCATTCCGTAGGTTTTTAAGCTTTATAGAAAAAATATAAGAAGCTATTTGTCAGAAAAAATTTCTGACGTTTTGCTGAACTCCTTTTTTCTTTATACTAAATATTGTACAAAAAATTCATTCAAAAAATTGCACCAGGTAAAAATGATCACCAAACGTTAATTTTAACAAATAAACAAATGTTAACAAATGAACAAATAAACACATATTAACTATGTTTTTGCAAAGTTGGTCTATTCAACCTCCTCTCCTAGGATAAATGCCCGCAGCTTGGACTTAACGCTACCCATAAAATCCTGTGCAACGCTTGCGCCATCTTTCTTAAACACTTTCATCCACTCCTCCTTCAAATCCTTGTCGTTTTTGAAGACCTTCCCTATTTTCATAATGGCCCAAAATGTTTCTGTTGGGCGAAGTTCTGGCGATTTTGGCGGATTTGCTTCCTTCGGCACAAAAACAACATCGTCGGCTTCGTACCATTTCATCGGCGGTTTCGCGTAATGGCACGATGACATGTCCGGCCAAAACAGAGTGTCACAGAGGGACCGGAGGAAGGGCAGCAGGCGCTTCTGGAGGCCACTTCTTTATATATTTGGCCGTTGGTGGTACTGGTCGTTATGTACGGCTTGCTGAATTTACTGCACTCGCAGATCGCCTGCCACACCAATTACTTCTTGGCACATTTATCGACCTTTTTCTTCCGGAACTTCTTCGAAACATCCAGGCAGGACTTGCCGACAAAAATCTCCAGGCCAGGGATCTGCTTAGCGTCCACTTTAATGTACGTCTCGTCGCCCATTACGATGCATTTCGGCTACTCCAACCACTCGTGGTAAAGCTTCCTGACTCGAGATTTGACCACCGTATTCTGTTTATTGGTTCGGTTAGGCGCCTTCCTCACCTTGAAGACTCGCTTCATTGTCTGCTGGACGAACCAGACGGAAGAATTGACCTTCTTGGCCACGTCCCGAATCGAATGGTTCGGATTGCGCTTGAAGTAATCCTTGAGTCTCCTTGAACGATTTTACCTCACAGGAGACCGTCGAATTGTCGATTCCCAACTATGGCTGGCCAGGATTTTCCACGACCGCGCCCATTATTTTCTGTCGAAACACTTCTTGCTTGGAAGCCATCTCAATAACCACTTGAAAGATTGTGACGGAATTTCGCACATAAAACAAACATTACACATTAAACAAATTTTTATTTAAAATATCATCAATTTTTACCCATGTAATAAAAAGGTTATGCACAAAAGAAAGTTATGTATTTTTGGACGTAGGACTACGTCTTTGTTTTCTATACTGGGGTTCAATTAAAAAAAAAAAAACCTATTGCGACGACGAACGATACGCGGTCAGGTTTTGAGCGTTAATATCCTAGTCGTTTCTCCAAACATTTTCAAAATTTCTGCACGTCAAGATTAGAAAATTATTGATTTTCAACATGAAACTATTGAAAATAACGCAAATATAAGGTGATGTCTTATAATTTCATTTTGCAGAGTAAATTTACTAAATGCCAAATATTTTCCTATCACAGACTTCAAATGTATGTAAGGATGATCTCATATGCAGCAGTGAAAGATGTTAAAGGAGTACACGTTCGTAAAGTGCTTCATTCACTCGGCAGCCCTGGAGCTGTTCAGACCGATGATGAGCCAGTATTGAATTGGAAGCTGGCTGTGATAAGTACCTTGGAGGGTGTTCTGGTGAGCAACCACTGGCCAGGTAGATGATGGCTCTATCGCCTTTGGCTAGGTAACCGTTGCTATGCAGTCGGCTAACCAAGCTAGTGGTATTGGATGGAAACAATTTATAGCCAGCCGGTTAGCACAGCCATGAGCGAAATAAGTGTGATCTAGTTGGCAGCCATCTTTCTGTAAGGCAGTTGGGTGATATGAACGGTATAAGACAGCCACCATCATCATCGATAATGTGTGTAAAACATGCACTAACTAGTATTCGTAGCATGACCAGTTACTAGTAATTACTTGATAATTTACTTTAATTATCTGCTAACAACTATCGCAAATATGACGCTAGTATTGATGGTTAATGCATTGTCGCACAATATTAGTAAAGATGTGAATGTGCCATACGACAGGTCATAAGAAGATCGATCAAACATGGGCCATTTAAAATCTGTCTTTCATTTTCCCAGCTAAAGAGTTTGTTAGGATTGGAATAGATCTAATATACCGTTCCAAATTCTTGTTAATTGGAAGCCGGTGGCTAAAAAAGTTTCAGCTTTTCCTTCACCGCATTCCTTCAATCTTTTGTACAATTTCAAACACGGCTCGGAAATTTAAACGGTCTCCATATTATTCCGGAGCGCAAATGTGAAGCAAGTTTATGCTAAGAGCAGCATAATTTCACAGCCTGTCGAACGCTATCGGACCTATCGATACATTCTCTTCACATTGGTTCTAGCAGAAATTGCTGTCCACTACTGAGATCCCATGATGATGTTCCTTGTAACTGCCATCTTTTTCCAGCATTTCTCCATATTAGACGGTTTGCTTATTGTTTTGCCATATTTGTTTAATTTACGCTTGATAATTGCCCAACATTTTTCGAAGGACGAAAATCTGAACAATTAGGTGGATTGATACTTTTCGCAATAAAACCGACATAATTCTGCCTTATACCATTTTATAATTTCACGGCTGTAATGGAACCAGGTTACGTCAGGCTAGAACTTCCTGGAACCTTCGCGCAATAGAATGAATGGCAACATTCTTTTCTGAAGATCCTCTTCTTTGTACAATTGTCCATTCATTGTCGCTCCAGTGACGGAAACCTTTGTTTTTCGTTCACATCTGCAGATAACGCTTGCATTTTAAAATAAGAGCAAAGTTTTGCTTCACTCAGAAAACGATTTCTTTTACAAACACTTTTGGGGCCGTATTAGTGCACTCAGTAGCAAAAAAGCCGCGCAAAATTTTGCTTCCAAAAAACATCATGTTCAACCACCTTCTGTAACTTTGTCAATTATCAATATTTTTGGCTGAAAATTTGACAACATTAGAACTAATATAAGGTCTGTATCCGCAATAATCCGGACACCTCAAAACATGAATAAAACATAAATTTCGCATTATATTTCCGTCGTAGTTGTTTATTTCTGATTCATGGGATGTGTTTCAATAATTCGTGAAGACAAAACATAGCTATTCGGTATTTGCATAAAATTTTCGAACTTTGCGCTTAACTCCGTCCATTAGGGTTTGTACAGACTCTTCAGAAATCGTAGAAGCCATCTTTGTCCAAATTTGCTGGAAGTGTTTGATGTCTTTGATTCCTTGCTTCTTTCTAGAAAGCTTCCGCTTCATCAGAGCCCAATATCTCTCGATTGGTCGTAGCTCTGGGCAATTTGGCGGGTTTGAGGTTTTTGGTACAATGTTCACTTGATTTGCTTGGTACCACTCCATTACAGTTTTAGCATAGTGGCATGATGCCAAATCGGGCCAGAACAAAGGTTTTTCTTTGTGACTTTTGATGAAGGGTAGCAATCGCTTCTGCAGACACTCTTTCTGATAGATCTTCTTGTTGATTGTGCCTGTAGTGACGAAAGATTTACTCTTTTTGCCACACGTGCAAATTGCTTGCCACACAAAGTATTTTTTGGGAAATTTCGATGCCTTCTTCGTTCTGAAATGCTCAGCTGTAGCATTTCTGGCCATAGCAGAATAAAAAGCCAGCCCTGGAAGCTGCTTGAAATCCTCCAGGACATAAGTTTCATCGTCCATAACAACGCATGAAAACTTCGTCAAATATTCGCAGTACAAACGTCGAGCTCGTGATTTTGCTGCCAAGTTCTGTTTGTCGTTGCGATTTGGAACTGTTTTTACTTTATACGACTTATGTCCCAAACGTTGTTTTGATATTTGGACAAAAACAGGCGACATCCTTATTTTACGAGCCACCGTTCGAATGGAGAGATTTGGGTTTTTCGTTAATATCCTTTTCACCTTTCGGTCCATGACAGGATCAGCGCGTCCAATGTTTTTGTCACTTCTCGGTTTCCTCTTCACCGTCAAACGTTCCGAAAATGATTTGAGCACATCGTGAACAGTGGATTTAGGCAAATCCAATGTTTTTGCAAGGTCCCGTATTGACAAGTCAGGATTTGCCGTACGCCCGTACAAAATTCGCTCGCGCACTTGTTTTTCTTTCGTCGCCATCTTGAATACTAAACATGAAATGTAAACATCAATCATAGTCTTTTTCATCATAGACTCTCAGCTATACAACAGTGAAATTTTTCATTCCTACGTGCAATATTTCAAAAGTTACAATGATTTGAAGGTGTCCGGATTCATGTGGATACAGACCTTATTGACCTAATTTGATCAAAATTTCAAGTTGATAAAATTGATAAATTTGAAGTTTTGATAACATGTGGGAAAAAAATTAGCTTTTGGACACACCTATTTGAAAAATCCTTAATTGTTGTGAAACATTCAGGTAGCATATTAAATATTTCACCATAGCCTTAAAACATATAGGAAACAATGTGGACAAAATTTAAAATATATTAGTTAGAATGTTGTCAAATTTCCATCCAAAAATATTGATAATTGACAAAGTTACAGAAGGTTGAACATGGCGTTTTTTGGAAGCAAAATTTTGCTCGGATTTTTTTTTGCTACCGAGTGTAGGATGATTGTGAGAGGAAAACTACGACACTTTAAATTAATGCTCTACTTGATCATTTAAAAAAAAAATCAATAAAAAAAAGAGCGTTGAATGCTCGATTTTTTTAATGGATGAAAAAAAAAACGATAAAAGAAATCAAAACAAAACCAATTTTCATTAATTCCTGTTTTGTTTCATGATTTTACAAGAATGACTCCACCCCCTTTAAGGTGGTTTTAGGGTAGTTTGGCCATAGCCGTCGAAAAGAAAAATCTTGGCATAGTATTCAACTCTCTGGTTGCCTTATAGATCAGTTTCTCTCCAGTTTCCGCTTCAGCTTTGCCCAGAAACTTTCGATTGGGCGCAGATGGGAACGTTGGAAAAATGGAGCGTTCTTGAGGATGACTGGGATCTTCAAACGCTCCATCTCATTTGGTCAGAACACGACATCGTCCTTCACGTGGAGTTTCTTAATCAAGGCCACAACTTCTGGTAAGCACTTCGTGCTGCACACCTCTCTGTTGATCACAAGTCCCGAAGAAAAGGGCGGCATTGAAATCTCCTTCTTACTGATTGTCAGCCACAAGAGAATTTTTTCGGGAACTTCGTGGGGGAGATGTACTTCACGTCACTGCTCGTCGAGCGTCAGATATGTCTCGCCGTCCAGGATTACAACCACGTTGTGCTTCACAGAAAAAACATCCTTGACGAGCACCTTCAACCACTGCTTTTGGGTGCCACTTGCGCTTCGGACACGGCTGGCCTTGACTTCCGCTTCCTCATGATGGTATTCATGTTGACCAAATACTTTTTGCCCGTTTGTATAGTCGCACCGACCTCCCAGCCCAAGGCGTGGAAGTATTGCGCCACCTTGCGGTTCAGCGCTTGCTGCACCTTCCGGTCACGCAAAACCGTCGGACGACCTGCACCCGGCTTACACTCGACCCAAGCAAAAGAAAATAACAAGCTGATATCATATAAGTAACAAGTTCAGTTAACCCAGATATCGTTATGAGTTCTGCTGTTATTGCATAATAATGTTAATTATCACCATTGGCTAGTTTTGTTATCATATGTTATCATATTCAACATAAATTTTTTTAACGAACGTAACTAGTTGAATGCAAAACTATGAATGCTACCAGCATATTTGATCAACAAATTATGCTTTTTATCAAAAGACTAATTTCAGATATTAGCGAGGGAATTTGATTTAGAATGGCAGTATAATCGCATGAAATATCAGTAAACTCTGTCTCTTTTTTAATGCATGCGTTACATTTACAAATCATTAACTGTCGGGCGAATGTATCTGCAAAGACACATTTGAACTTACCCGGTGCATCGCCCTTACGTTTAGCAAGGTAATATTTTTGACGCGGGATTTGGCCAAAGTCAATTTTCACGTAAGTTTCATCGTCCATCTGTATACATCCGTTGTACTTGGTCAGTACAAGCTCGTACAACTTCATTACACGGCTTTTGGCAACAGGGTTTTGCTTCAGCGTCCTGTTGGGATGTTTGCTGGCATGATGATACCCCGTTTGGCATAAAGACGTTTGGCATACGGATGTTTGGCCGAATAGACGTTTGGCCGAATGGATGTTTGGCCGAATGGATTTTTGGCCGAATTGACGTTTGGACAAATGGAAAATTGTCTATTAGCATAAATGTATTGCAGAGAAAAGGAAATAAGATTTTAAAATGGTATTTTCAAACGCATTAGATCTAAGATTGCATGAACACAACCGAACAATGAAATGATTAAATTACGGTGACAGAATCATAATTTGCAAAAGCATAGCACTCTTAGCCCGAACATTTTCGATCATTGATAAGTCTACTTCATTCCAAACAGCAAAATGTTTCCATGACAACTAGGAACTGTTGACATAGTGTTAGAGCTCAAAATATGGAATTTTCTTGAAATGAATAATCCACTAGAGCAACTCTCAAAAATATATCGGGAAAATCAATATTCGACCGATATTCTCTTCACAGTTCAAGATGTTTGCAGTCCAGCCTACAAGTGGCCGAAATATATCAAGAATATTATCGTATCCCGGACGTTTTGTTATGCGGAGAGAATCAAGCTAATTATTTGGGTCAACGGATACCGGGATTGTGACGGTTGGCTAGAGTTTTTGGTGCGCATCAATGGACCTTCTTTCAGTCGTTATGAACCAGAGCTGAAATCTCTTTCAGTTTACCATGCCCGAGGTGAAGTGCAGAAAACATATTTCTTGTTTTGTCTAATGCATGGCAGGTATGAGTTTTTGAATGGATCTGATCGTGATGTTGGAATAAAATAGTTCAATGTTTATTTATGTCTATTCTTCATTCAAATTGTGAAATTCTCATATACTTGTCCCATTTGTTTTGCTTTAGTTTGATCATATTATCTCTCACCATGTTTTGATAATCGTCAGTCATTTTGAGGCTAGATTGTTTTGAGAAAGTTTATTGTAACTATTGTTCAAATGGACGGATATGAGAAAAGTCGAAATTTAAAATCAGATTCTATTGTGAAATGCCATGCCAAGTAATTGTAGGGTTGGAAGCCATTGAGCCAAATATCTTTTAATCATTTGATTCCAAACAACGTCTCAAGTGTAAAATAAGAAAAAAGCAATTTTATTAGAGCTCAAAATTATCAAATATTAGTTTCTCACATAATTCACCAGTCGGTTCAAATTTCTCAAATTGAAATGCATGAAATCACGAGAGTTACATTTGTTTGATCAGTGAAACTCCAAAGAACTGCTCATGTTTGAAAGAAGGAAAAATCTCACAAAGAGTAATAAACCGGGCAAGCGCTTGATTCAGAAGCTTGCTTTCGAATACAGGAATATGTATCGTCATAGAAGGCGCATGTGCAAAGAATCAAAATCAGGAGTCTACGATTTTATCAAAACATATTCACACTTTTCATGTAGTTATATGGGCAAATGGCCGAATACAATTTTTTTGTATTTTTGAACATAAAAATTTAGTTTTCTGTGAATTGATATAATTGAAACATAATAAGAATCCATATTACTGCAAATGCGCACATATGTATGATGTAAGATGTATGATATGTACTACCACCCATTGTAGCACGGAAACTAAGTCCGACAGCAATGGTCTCTCCCCTCTGTTAGACTTGATCAAGCTTTAATAAACACTGATTATCCTAATCATGCCGTTGTATGAAGGGCCAAAAAGGAGTTGGGTGGATCGATATGCAACATCACTTATACGTATACACAAGGATATAAAGAATCTCCTTCCAACAACAAGATTGAACAATTGGTCAAAAGAGCAAGCTATCTAACATGATGATGCCCTAATTGGGCGGGGAGAAGAGCCCGCCCTCTATTCACAAACTGTTAGCAATGGGGAGTTGGCATTCCCACTCTCCCCATGCAGAGTGCTTCAATCGGGTGCCCTGATGGTCCCTCCCATTCCCATGAAATATTTATATAATGGTGTATATATTTATGTAAATAAAAAATAATACAAGCTTTCGTATCTATAATATATGCTCTTCATTCGGTTGATCCAAAATGCAAAAAATGTTGTAAAATGTTAAAGTGTAGAGTGGTTCGCGCTTAAGCACGTTCTCGTTCGTTTTCAGCCATAGCAGTATTTCACCAAAATCTTGATTTGAGGTATCCTGAAAAAGTTTATTGAATCTATTGAAATTTTACCAAACTAACATTTATACATTTTAATTTACTGTTGCCATGGTCACTATTTGTTACTTGATGCTGATTTTATAATAGGAATCCGCTTTTATTTTTGCTGACCTAAAGGGTGTATTCGATAAAAATGGCACACACATATATATTCATCAAAATTAAACTGATTATCGGATTTTCTTGAAATTTTCAGGGAATGAAGAACTACTAATGAGTTTTGATCTACAACATTTGTTTTATTCAATTTCGTCTCCCATCCCGAATGCCCGCAACTTCCTTTTCACTCCACCCATCAAATTTTGTACAACCGATTTTCCCAGTGTTTTTGTTGTTTTTACCCAAATTTTCTTCAATTTTAGCTCTGTTTTTATAGTTTTGGGATGTTTGCGAAGTTCCGTTTTCATAATTCCCCAGAATTTTTCAATTGGGCGAAGTTCCGATGAATTTGGTGGGTTCATATCCTTTGGCACAAAATTGACTCCGTTGGCTCGGTACCACTCCAATACGTTTCGAGCGTAGTGGCAGGATGCTAGATCAGGCCAAAACAGAGTTGATCCTTTGTGCTTCTTAATGAATGGCAAGAGACGCTTCTTAAGGCACTCTTCCGTGTAAATCGTACCGTTTATTGTTCCGGAAGTGATGAAGGGAGCACTTATTTCACCACATCCGCAAATCGCCTGCCAGATTAGAAACTTCTTTGCAAATTTCGATAGTTTCTTCTTTCGAACATCCTCCGGAACATCGAACTTCGACTTGGCAACGAAATATTCTTGCCCAGGAAGTTGACGGAAGTCGGCCTTGACGTATGTTTCGTCATCCATCACGATGCAACCGGATTTGGTGAGCAGCTTCGTGTAAAGTTTCCGGGCGCGGGTTTTCGCAGTGAAGTTTTGTTTTTCATTCCGGTTTGGGGCTTTTTGCACTTTGTAAACATGTAACCCAGCACACTTCATGGTTTTCTGCACAAAACCGACTGACATCTTAGACTTTTTCGCGACATCTCGAATTGACATGTTTGGACGGTTCTTGAATTGTTGTACGACTTTCCTGGCAAATTTACTGTCCATTGGACCACTTCTACGACCACTCCCTCCCTTCCTTTGGACACTCAGACGCTCCTTGAAGGTTCTTGTTACACGAGACACAGTTGTATTTGCAATTCCAAGCCTTTTAGCAATCCACCGGTGGGACGCCCCTGGATTTTGATTGTGAGTGCACAAAATTTTCTCACGGACAATTTCTTGTTTCGACGACATGACTGGAACTACTGAATGTATAACTATGGAACTTGGCAGATGTAAATAATACACTATGGATAAAATCTACTCAAATTTCTAGGTTTTTTACTCATACGATTCAAAAGTTACAGAAGATTTTCTGTGTGCCATTTTTATCGAATACCCCCTTAATAGTTATTGCTACCGATTTAGGAATGGGAAGATTTAACTGGAAGGGAGTTAAACACAAATGGGCAAAAAAACAATAAGTAATGTTGTTATAATCTTTGAAGTAGAATCAATATAACAATATTACAAAGATTGAAATGTAAAATCAAACACTAGCCAAATGGCACACAGCGCTGCATGAATCAGATCAGCTCAGAATTGTTAAAAGGTCCATTTGTATATCGAAAATGAAAAATACATTCAGCAATAAGTGCAAAAGCCTACCACAGATTCAGTAATTTTCAGAAGCCTACCACAGCTGTAATTTTCTGCGTTATATACTGGACATATAAGGAATGCTAGATGTCATAAATTGAATGTATGTTTCGTGTTTAAGCCAGATACCGCCTAAATCAGGTTTGTTGCATGAAAATGTGAAGGTCATGATATCATGGAAATAATACGATGTTGTAAAGAAATACTACATAATGTACACATAATAATTAAATGCCGCTATTTGCCTCTTCCGCTGCGATGTTAGATGATTAAAACTCAAAAATAGCGAAAATTCCGACGTGATATAATGAAATAAAGTTGATCACATGGCATCCTAGCAAAATAGAAAAGAAAATTTAGGCAAATAAATTTTACATGAGTATGATTACTGCCCAAAAACGGAAACTGAATAAAAAAACAAAACAAAAAAAATTAAAAATGAATGACAGGAAATTCTTTGGTAACTCTTTTTTTCTACTGGGCCCACAAATGATTCTTTATGTCTGTAAAATAGAAAACGTAGGATCATAAACAATTTTAGTTTTTGAATTAACTATTTTAGACCAAGAATTTTTTTTTTGTTGAATTTGTCGTATATAATCCACTCTCTAAAAAAAATGTAAAAACCCATTCCATCTTTTCAAATACATAACGTGAGTTAGGTGGGCCAAAACTTACAACGATGCAAATGCTAAGCTGAAAATAGCATAAAAAAATATTGTGAAGGGATGTTATAATATAAAATGATAATAACAATTATATTTGCAATGCCTGCATGTCTGCTGATCCTGCTGCAATTGTAGACAGACTTTCATTATCCTAGCCACAGGGGAAGAAAACAATTCAAAATTACTATACCTTGTGATCAAAAAGTTCCGGTAATTTGAAAAAAAACGCATTTATTTCAATTTTTAATTGATATCTTTATTATCGCCTTCAAAGTACTCGCCATTAGAGGCAACACACATATGCCAGCGCTTTATCCAATCATCCATACATTTTTTATAGGCCGATGAATGTATGGCTTTCAGTTCTTCCAGCGAATTCTTTTTTATCGCATCAATCGATTCAAAACGCCTACCTCTGAGCGGAATTTTCAGTTTTGGGAAGAGAAAGAAGTCGCACGGGGCAAGGTCTGGTGAATATGGTGCTTGTTTGATGGTATTGGTGGAGTTCTTGGCCAAAAATTCACAAATAGTGAGCGCGGTGTGTGATGGAGCGTTATCGTGGTGTAAAATCCACGAATTATTGCGCCACAATTCTGGCCTCTTCTTTCGAATTGCCTCACGCAAACGTCTCATAACTTGTAAATAATACTCTTTGTTAACTGTTCGACCTTCTGGAAGGAATTCAGAATGGACGACACCGCGAAAATCAAAGAAAACGGTCAGTAAAACTTTAATTTTGGAGCGACTTTGTCGTGATTTTTTTGGTTTCGGCTCATCTTCGGCGCGCCATTCGGACGATTGTTGACTTGTGAGCATATCAAATTCATATACCCACGTTTCATCACCAGTTATGATGCGTTCCATGAATGTGGGATCGCTATCTGCGTTCGCAATCATCTGTTTAGCGACCTCAACTCGATGCTGTTTTTGCAAAAAATTCAGCTCTTTTGGAACAAGTCGTGCTTCAATGCGTTTCATGCCCAGAATTTCCGTCAAAATGTGTTCGGTCGATCCAAATGAGATATCAAGGAGTGCAGCTATCTCCCGAATGCTAATTGAGCGGTTTTCCATAACTAAATTCTTCACGGAAGCGATGTTTTCATCGGTAGTTGAGGTCGATGGTCGTCCAGAACGCGGCATGTCACTCACGCTTTCACGGCCTTCTTTAAAGTCTTTGTGCCAAACAAATGTACGATTTTGTGACATAGAGTCCTCACCAAAGGCTTTTTGCAACATTCTGAGCGTTTCCGCTGCAGAAAATCCGTTTGCAACACAAAATTTCACACAAACGCGTTGTTCCAATTTTTTATCCATGGTAAAAATCGCCGAGCGTCTATTTTTCGACTAACAAAAGCAGTTGTCAAAACAAAACTAATGGATAATTTGCTCTCACACTTTGACAGAATATCAGAACTAGTGTTGCCATCTTACACTAAAAAGATTTTACCGAAAAAATAAAGGCGGCCTTTTTAAATTGAAAATTACCGGAACTTTTTGATCACAAGGTACAATACTTGGGAATTCCATGGATGATCTGAAATGATATACGGTATAAAGAATACTTCCATTTTTCGTGGTAGGGTAAGATTTCAGCATGCTACCTTACCGGGGTCACGCTGCCTACATTGCTTCGGTGCGGCTGCCACCTAATGTATAGTTGACGTGATACAGCGTTTTTTACACAACCGCTGGATGCCAGGACAGACGCTTGATGGACAGACGCTCGGCACGCACCTCCTCAATCTAGCTGAAGTCAGAAGGACAACAGTGCCCAGGCTGCACTACCAGCTAAGTACGCAACCTTTAGCTGGCGGTCTTTGTCATATCTTGACCCGTGGAAGCATGAGGTAGGAACTTGTGAGGACCATAGCAATGTTGCGGGGACGCACGCTGCATCCCAGCTGTGTACTCACCATGTTGCAGCCCTTACTGCAAATGCGCACACATATTCATTAACGCTAAGTGTAATAAGTCTAGAATATCGGGATGCTATCTAATGCGTTCGAGAATGTTTTTTTGGTTCCTTATTTCCTTTTTTAGATCTTATGCGTTTGAAAATACTTTTTTAGATTCTTGTTTCCTTTTCTTTACAATGCATTTATACTAATAGACAATTTTCGGCCAAACGTCCATTCAGCCAAACGTCCATTCAGCCAAACATTCATTCGGCCAAACATCCATTCGGCCAAACATCCATTCGGCCAAAAACATCCATTCGGCCAAACATCCATTCGGCCAAACATCCATTCGGCCAAACATCCATTCAGCCAAACATCCATTTGGCCAAACGTCCATTCGGCCAAACATCCATATGCCAAAGATCCATATGCCAAACGTCCGTATGCCAAACGTCCCACCCCCACTGGCATAGTACGACCGAAATCCTTCTCGCATACAGATTCGCCGAACTGCACTGTGTGGCGCAGTGATCTTTTCCGCCAAATCACACCCGGAGAACCCAGGATTCTTTTGGACTGCCCTGATGATCTTCGCTCGTTGTTTCCGGTCGTATGTTCCCCTTTTATGCTTGTTTTGTTTTGCTCGATCCAACGGTAGTGTTTTCGGGTAATGTTTAAGCACGGAATTTACGGTAGATTTTGGAAATTTGAGAACCTTCGCGATCATTCCTCCTGATCACGTTGGGATCTCAACGTGGGTGTGATGAATTCTCACACGTCTTTCGCGTTCCATATTCGATGACTTTTGAAAAGGTGTATGAATCTACGTTTAACTTACACCTTGGTTTAGCTGAACAAACAATCCGTCCGGATCAAAATGCTGTCATTCGTTTCTCATTATGACAACTAGAGGCGCAACAGTAATTTAAAAAAGCGGTCAAATACTAACTGTCAGATTCGGACAACAATTAACATATTGAGAAAAAGATTAGCCAATTTGGTAGAACCTAGCGTTCTATTTATTTAGAAGCTTCCGTAAGCCCATAGAAAATTTGTTGATTAACAAATAATTTTAGAAAAATATGCTAATATATTTTTCTTCTATATTGACATTTCAAGCTGATTGCTCGTCATTAGCATCGCATGCAACATAAAACCGAAAAAAAGTTGTTGCAGCAACTTCATTGTGACTAAAACGAGTTACTAACAAGTTACACCAACCGATTTGCAGCAAGTGTGATAGTAGGTTTATTAGTTACTATCGGCTAAGTGTTTAAATGCACTTACATAGTTATTAATTGACAGCTTCCAATGCCAGATACCAGTGTATAACTAGTGCCATCATACTCAATTCTTACCGAACTTTTTTTCTTAACGGCAAATTTCTAGGTAGCTAATTTTAGTATTGGGTGATTTAATTTAAAAAATTTAAATCTAGAAAACCCGTTTTCAACGCAGCGTGTATATTAAACCACATGCCTGAATTTCCTGCCCTCCTGGCGAAATCAAAATTTGTTCGTTGTAAATTACTAGCGATCATATATTTTCATACATTTATATCCTTTTCCGCATTTCCATTTTCAGATATTGAAAACATACCGGTGGTGAAATACGTGGCCGTGGCTGGGAAAAACATAACCCTCAGCTGCCCGGGGGTAACCGAGCACTCGCTAGTGGACAGCCTGATTTGGCGAACCACGCAGACCATTGCTGAGCTAGTGAACGGAGAACCAGTGACCACCAGTCTGAGAGTGAGTATTTCATCATATGGATTGAGGGAGACAGCTCCAGTAGAACCAACTCGATTACTTTTTTTTTTGTGCTTTCATGAGCTGAAAGCGTGAAAATGTGTGCTACAGTTTTGTTTTTCATTTATGTTTGATGAGTTTTTACGAACGAAGCAAAACACTAGATAAGTTCCATTGATTGTGCATTAGATATCGCCTGGCATTTCCTTTTCAAACAAGAATTATCAATTAATGTTAATCTTCAGAGCGAGGGTGTTGTTTAATCTTGATTCCGTGTTTAGCATGCAGCATTTTTTATTTAATAAAGAGATCTTAAGTAGAGAACTTGAGAGAAGTGAATTTCAGAGGAAAATTAGCCAACAGGTATGCATCGTAGCAACAGATTCAGAAACAGATAAAAGATAAATCAAAAGAATTTCAAAAGGCTAGATTGTGCAATGATATCTATGGATTTCACCCCATCAGCAGCATCTGACACATTTGATTGACCCAGTTTCAAATCAACTAATCAATTAATCTCATATTTCTTGATAGATTGCCCTATGAGATATGAAAGCAATCAAACTCTTTTTCGATTCCTTTAGCTCATTTGCAAACAGACACGATTTCCATTGAAACAATCAATTAAGATAATGGAAACTGGCAACTAATCATCGTACTATACGTTTCCTCGACCCTAATCTCTAAGTAGCTATGTGCTAGTTAGACTTTTTTTTAACGATCTCTTTTCTGTAATGGATATTCCTCCGAACTCTTTTGCGAAACCAATGCAACCAACTATTTAGAGGAAAACTGCACTAGATGAAATTCATGCCAAGAAGGAAGTCGAATAATCCATTCTTTCGAAAAGCTTTAACCCAGATCAAGTTCATGGCTAAATTTGATTAAAGCGAGGCACTAATTACACAACGAAGTTTTATCCAAGCTCCTAGTTCACTCCACGGGTCGCTGCAAGCTGGGTGCCAGCTGGAATAGTGGTAATCAGACCCGTTCCGAACCTACTCAAATCTCATTCGTCTTCTTGTTTCTGGTGCGAAGGTTTTTGACAGACAATCACCAGAAGCACATTTGTCGAGGAAAAGGAAAAAAAAAAGCTCATTAGGTTTCACTCGGACTTCCAAAGAACCAACATAAAAAATGGTTTCTCTGTCGAAATCAATGGACGACGTCGTCGTCGCTTGGCTCACTTGGCAGCTTTTCCTCAATAAAACAGAAGCAGTGGCAGCTGGACGACAGGTCCAACTTTCATCTTCATCATGAATCTTGTTAACATGGAAATTTATCTTCACCGGCTTGAAGCAGCAGCTTCGGCAGTTCGGCAGCGACGGGGACCATCAACAGCAAACTGACAAAAAAGAGATTAATGGCAAGTTGTATGCTTTTGCGATGCTTTTCAAAGACAAAATCTAGGGTGAATCCTCAATGACTCAAAGACATCATGACCCAGAAACTCAGAAAATACAAATCAACGCCTTTGCTGCACTACAGCATATATATAGATATTTTTTTTTTTTTTAATTATAGAGATCCGTTATGTTTGATGAAATTCGTACCATCAAGTGTTTCCCACAAACAATTTTACCTGCTTTCAGCCCTGATTTCACTCATCCAGTGCTGAAAATTCCCTCTCCTCAGAAGGGAAACGCCATCAGAACAGTAATTATCATGTTCTTGTCGCCCTTCATGGTAGGGACAACCCAAGCTGGTGCACAAAAAAATTGCCATCATTATCGGAAAAAGGGGATAGTTTTTCCTACCGGCCGGTTTCCTTTCTCTCAACCGATCCAACAAAACCACAAGCAGCTCATCACATTTTCACCTTCTAATTACAGCATCTGAACAACTGATATTCATCTTGCTCCCATCTGTTTCCTCTCTTCCTTTGTGATATCTGACAGATTACGATGTTACCTGATAATTTTAGTCTTCATTTTAATCCGGCTTTTGCCTCCGATACCGACGAGTACAGCTGCCTTGTGAATGATCGACACAGCCCGGAAGCGCTGGTCGATTTGCTGGTGCAAGGTATGTTTTTCCATTCATGCAGCTCATTAGGTAATTGAACAATAATTGATTCTCAATTTCCAGATGTACCGGATCCACCGGGACGACCGCTGGTAGTGAGTTTTACATCCAGGTCGGTAAATCTATCCTGGGCTTACACTCAGGATCCGCGGAATGCACCGATTAAAAATTTTGTCATCGAAAGTAGGTGAGTCCAAAATTTGGTTTTCATGTTTGAATTGTGATTTATTTTCGAAAGCATTTAGCAAACTATGATGAGGGATACCTTGCTCCTTCACTCGGCATATGTACCAAATAAGTCATTAAATCAGCGATAATCGAAAACATCAACAATATTCAAAAGTAGCAGTTACAACCCAAGCAGGACAAATAACATATGAATACCTAACTTTGATCTTGATAACTGGCCTTGGTATTTAAGAGCACAGCATAAGAGGTAAAATACTTAAGAATTGCAAGCAAAATAACAAAACTTGTTATTTGGTATACGTAGAAATACCCGAGAGGCACTATTTTTTTATTCGCATAACATTGTGGGAACAATTTTAGGGTATTATCCTCAGGACTTTACCTCTTAATCTAAGCTCTTAAATACCAAGGCCAGTTATCAAGTTATTCGTTCCTGCTCGGGTACTTTACCTTTTATGCAGCGTTCTTAAATACCAAGACCAGTTATAAAGTTATTTGCTCTTGCTCAAGAAACTAACTGTTCACATGGATAATTGAACAGTGATTAATCAAGAAATAGACATATTTTTTATTAGCGTTTATTGGTATTGATAAAATTTTTAATGAAATTGTACAAGTATGCGGTTGTATATTTTGAAAATAGATTACATAAACATAAACCTTAGCAAAAAAAATCTGTGTAGAGTGAACTATAATGTTTTTATTATCAAATGGCCGATAGATCATAGAGATTGTACTCGAAAAAAATTCAACAAACAAAAATGATCAAAAAAATTCGTCTTAAATCGAATATTTTTGAAACTTTCAGGGAATAAATAAACACTTATATGCTATGTTTTTTCAGAGTTGGTTGATTCAACCTCCTCTCCTAGGCTAAATGCCCGCACCTTGGACATAACGCGACCCATCAAATCCTGTGCAACACTTGCGCCATCTTTCTCACACACTTTCATCCACTCTTTTTTCAAACCCTTGTCGTTTTTGAAGACCTTCCCTGTTTTTTTGGAGCTTGCCCTTCATAATCGCCCAAAGCTTTTCTATTGGGTGAAGTTCTGGCGAGTTTGGCGAATTTTCCTCCTTCGGCACAAAAACAACATCGTTGGCTTCGTACCACTCCATCGCCGGTTTGGCGTAAGTTTTTACACATTGGGGATACACGTTAGTCGCAAACATCATCTGTTGGTTATTTGTGTAAATACAGCTGATCTGGCAATAGCGGAATAGCATCCGTGGGTGGTCAATCATGTTCATGCTCATGCTCACAAGGGTCAAGGAAATCCTTACATGGTCATCGTGCACGGTGTCAGAGGTGTGGTCAGGGTCAACTTTGAGGTAACCCCTATTCTTGTTGGACCATCAGAGCCCCCCGGTACTGCCCAATGATATTACTTCATAGGGGGAACGATGGAGTTATTTTGCTCCTACTCCTTGTGTCGGGGCCATGCTAGGCTCCGAGGAATAAACGACGCGGTGGGCTTCACAACTGTCTTGCGACATGAAGAAACACGTCCTGACACGTCAGGCAACGGAAGGGTGCCGCTCAAGCAGGAAGCCGGGGGAAGAACGAGTGTTTCTTTGGGAGCTTGTTGGGAAACACGTAACTCTTCTTGCCCTGAAAAGGGCGGATTGGGTTCCACAACTCCGTCAAGGCAACAACTCGTTCGCCAGTGGACTGTAAACACCAACTCTGCTCGTCGGGTGGACTGCTGCTGTCTCGGAGGCCGGCAGAAGAAACTAAAACACTTCACTTTAGCACTGCATGTTTTTATTGCTCTTCGATCTTTACTTCACAAAAGTATATCAAAAACCGATACCAGCACCGCTCTCTGTGCCGCTTCTATAGTGTCGAAAATGCTGTTTGCTTCTTATTACTCTTTCGTCGTCGTCGTCGTCGTCGTCTCACTCAGTCGTTGCATGCCAGATGGGTGGAGCTTTTGACTAGCAATGGTATGGCATGGTCTTCGTGATCACTGGCTGACTGTTGTAAGTCGTCGTTCACGTTCGGGCGTGAACACCTTGCCTATGCCTTTTAGCTCCCACCTACCTTAGTTGAGCCAATTTTCTGAGCCATTCAGCTCCCCCTCTACACAACGACTTAAACAGTCCCCGGTGGCGGATCTACTATACAACGACGGAGAGTTACCCGACGTTGGAACGTCCCCCGAGACCGACAACCCACTACTCCGCCCAACCACTCGCCTCTTGATTCTCCCGCCATTTTCACTGTAGAACCGACATGATTTGCGTAATGGCTCCCTTAATCGCATTCCACGCATTTCCATCACAACACATTATATAGATGACGTTAACATAGCTGGTATCTGCACCCCTGATGGCAAGCATCTGGCTTCGCAATGATCTGAGTCGTGGGCAGTCAACGTCTGCGCCCTCCGGACAGAACGGTGACGCTGCGTGTCTGAATCGATGCAAGTATTGCCTGAAGCAACCATGGCCAGACAGAAACTGCGTGAGGTAGAAATATAACTTAACATGCTTCTTTTTCATCAGGATCGACAGATCCGGTATGAGGTGGTGCGTCAATCGACCGTTGTCCCTCGTGTCCCATCACCAACTTTCGAGCTCGTCTGATATGTCTCCGCTGATAACACTCACTGTCCTCCGGGAGAGTGCTGCCAGTCGAGATGACTCATACTGCTTCCGACGAAATAGTTCAATCAATTTCGCTTGGGTGCCAGCGCTGTGACCCAGGCTGGACCTTCGTATCTCATTATCGATGATGATACACAAGCCAGTAGACGCCACTAGGCTATTGATACGTTCGTAGCTATTTGGCATGATTCTGGATACCGCATTGGTGGCCTTCGCCGCCTTTCCACAGGCATAATCTACGTGGCTGTTGAAACTTAACTGGTCGTCGATCATAACACCCAGATACCACGTGCTCCGAGGCTATGGCATGCCCACCGATGACGATTTCTGCTTGCTTTGCAGTTGCTGACCACCAAAACCTCCGTTTTGTGGTAGTCTATCTGCAGCTTCACCCCCTGCATCCAGTTTTCAATTATGCCGATTGCTTCGGTCGCCAGCATTTCCACATCTTTCAGTGTTTTGCCTGTTACTGACAATACGATGTCGTACGCAAAGCCAACGATCACTACGCCTTTGGGAAACTTCCGCGCCAGCACTCCGTTGTACATCCCGTTCCAAAGTGTTGAGCCAAGGATGGAACTTTGTGGAACTTCCGCCGCGATGTTCACCGATTTCGGCTCCACGGAGGTCTCGTTGGTCAGCACCCGGTTCTGAAAGTACCTCTGCAGATTTCTGCACAGGTAATCAGGGATCCTCATTCTGTGCGGCGACTTGGCAATACCCTCCCAGCTGGCGCTATTGAAGGCGTTCTTAATGTCGATCGTTATAACAGCGCAGTACTGATCGCCTTTCCACTTCTGTTTGGACGACATTACGGCTGTCTCGACCACTGCCTGAATAGCATCCCCTTTCTGGAAATTGAATTGCATCCTCGATAGCCCGTGTTAGCTCTCGGCAAATGTCGTCAGCCTGTTAAGGATAATCCTCTCCATAAGGATAATCCTCCCGGATGCTTTCCTGGCTTCGGCAGCAACATTCGTTTCTGTATTTTTCACCAGTCCTGGGAAATGGCCTTTCTCTAGACATTTCTGCAGCATTTCTCTGAACATGTCCGGAAATGCCTGAATTGCCTATGTCAAAGCCACGTTAGGCATTCCATCCGGTTCGGGTGCCTTTTTCACCATAGGCCCTCTTGCCACGTGCTCCTCGTTTGAGATTTGCGTCCCTTCAGCGTTAAATATTTCTTGCTCGCCGCACGGTGTACGTTGTCACGTACGAAAAAGTCCATCTACGATAACCTTCAGTTTTCTGGACATAGTTCTGCAGCTTCGTTGGACCTATGATCTTCGCCATCACAATGCGGTACGCGTTACCCCAAGCGTTGGCATCAGTGGATCGGCACAGCTCCTTGTAGCTGGCTGCTCGAAACACCACTCTACGCACCTGTCTGCCTGCAGCGGTTTTAGCTCTCTGGGCACATCTTCTGGCTTTGAGACAACTCGTCTTCCATTTCCGCTCGAAAATATTTGTCCTTTGTATTCGAAAGGATGTCGCTGGCCGATGCTATGCCAGATCGCTGGATGGTCACTATGGTTATGCTCCTCACATACTCTCCAGTTCATATTTGTCATCAGCGACGGACTACAGAAGGTAACATCGATGACGGATTCACGACCGCTCTTGCAAAAAGTAATGGTGGTACCTATTTTCGATAGTGTAACTTCCAGCTTTGCCAGAGCTTCAAGCTGGCTGCACCC
Source organism: Aedes koreicus (assembly GCA_024533555.2). Taxonomy (NCBI): domain Eukaryota; kingdom Metazoa; phylum Arthropoda; class Insecta; order Diptera; family Culicidae; genus Aedes; species Aedes koreicus. Next base: position 374,645 of record JAHHFK020003840.1, read on the forward strand.
TCTAGTGTTGGTACATCTGCTGCCCCACTCCACAGCCCAAGCATTGAAATCACCTCCAATGACGACCGGCCTTCTTCCGATGAGCTTCTCGATCAGTGCATCCAGTATCTGGTGGCTCCATGGTTCATCTTGGGGGTGCATAGCAGCTGCATACAAAGATCCCGCTGACTTTGACGATGACGAAACCTTCGTATGAGCTGGACACTTCTTCCTCGATGAGGAACCGGCCCATCACTTGTTACGCAGCCATCGCCACTCTATCGCCACCCAGTTTCCGTTATCGAGAGTAACGCGATACGGTTTCGCAATAATTGCGACGTCACACTTTGTTTCTGTTATTGACTACCACAACAGCTGCTGAGGCTATGTCGCAATGATTGAGGTTGATTTGGGTTACCTCCATTATTTCCGACCTGCTGTCGCCTTTTCATACACTGGGCATCTGAAGCTCCCCGTCAAGTGGTCGTTTTTGTCCTCTCTTTTGCAAAGCATGCATCTCGGTTGCTTTGTGCAGTATCTTGCTAAATGATCCTTAACTCCGCATTTCCTGCACAGATCAGATCTGTCAGGGCCTTCGCAGTTTCTCGCCTGGTGACCAAAACCCACGAACTTAAAGCATCTCGCCAATTCCTTTGGAACTCGAGGGACGACTCTTAGTGAGCACACCGACCACTCAACTTTTTCTCGATCCGACTCCAACAGCTTGTTGGCAGCAGCTGTCGGCAGACGTATCGCTGCAGTCTGTGTGCCACTGTTTGCTTTCCTCAACCGAATTGTCATTGGTGCATAACAGTGTCTTCTGTTGTAATCTCGTCAAGATTCTTGCATTCGATCAGTGTCTCTTAGGATAGAACTCTTACTATCGCGTTTAATCGAGTGTTATGCTCTTAATGGCAGGATCCTTCTTCAGCTTAAGAGTATCTCACGTTTCTGGGTGCGTCTGATTTTCACTACATTCTCACCTAGTTCCTCCATCTCCGGATCAGCTCACACTTTTCGGAGTAGTTCAAAGTACGTCGTTCCTCTTTTTACCTCAACAATCCTGACAAGGCAGGGGTTTCTGCTTTTTCTACTCTGCTGACGTTTTCACTTGCTGCTGTTCCTTTTTTTTCTCTTTCTGGTTGCCGACACTACCTTCTCCTTTCTCTTTGTCGTGTTTGTGCTTTTAAGCTCTCCCTCCTCTCCTAGTGTCTCTATCTCTTTTTCATTTCTCCGAGCATGGATTCTGGAATTCCTTCGGCGTCTTCAGTGCTTCAACCGTTGCCTTCTCCATTGCCTTTTCGGTGTCCTCCAGAACCTTTTCGGCAGTCTCTGCTCTCATCCTCAGTCCTGGTAGCGTTCTGCTGCAATCACGGCCGATTTGACACTCTTCACCGTCTTCTTGATTTCTTTGTGAACGCTGTGCCTGTTCTATACATAATCATAAAGTTCGTTGATCCGGTTTCTGACTACCTCTAACATATATTTTCTTCCCAACACTGTCCCCTCGACTTGTGCTACTGCTGCGTTTCAGAGTGAACATCTGGGTCAGGAATTCCTGGGACTTGCCACTGCTGGTACTCGCAGTGGCCTCCAAATTCGGCACTGGTGACCTCTGTAGCTTTTCGCTTCTTGTGAACACTATCGCACCTCCGTCTTCGTTGTCTGGCGTCTTGCTTTTGTCGTTCATTTTTATTTTTTTATTTTTTATTTTTCCATCATTTTGTTGGGTCCCCCGGACCGCTATCTCCACACGTTGTACATAGTCGCCTATCGTGATCCCATGGTTATCTTTGAAGCAGGGAGGCCATGCTAGCTACTCTTGAGGATGGCTGGAGAAATATTCGAACCGCCATTGGTAGCACTGCATTAGTGACCCTAGGTACTTCTGCACCGAATCGAAAAAATGATTGGTTTGATGGCGAATGCAAGCAGTTAGTAGAGGAAAAGAATGGAACAAGGGGGAAAACTGCACCACACTAGAAAAGGGGGGGTGGGGGAGGGTAAAAGACAGGGAAGAAAAAAAATTTATTTTTTTCAAAAAAAAAAACAAGAGGGAAAGAAAAAAGCGAAAGTGAAGAGGAACACACACACCAGCCAGCAAACAACACACACACATTCTATGAGATGAAGAACCTCGCGCGGACTAACTACCACACACGGGTATATGTGGAGAGGGGGTACGGCGGGGGGGGGTGATTGAAAGGTGGAAGCAGTACTTCGACGAGCACCTGAACGGTAATGTTACAGCGAACGAAAGTGGCACGGTAATAAATCTAGGAACACGCGCAGAAGATGACAGGACCCCGACCCCAACCCTTCAGGAAGTTGAGGAGGAAATTGGTCGGTTGAAAAACAACAAACCCGCTGGTGTTGACCAACTCCCAAGCGAGCTATTCAAATACGGTGGTGAAGCACTGGCCAGAGCACTGCACTGGGTAATTACCAAGACTTGGGAGGAGGAATGTTTACCGGAAGATTGGATGGAAGGAATAGTGTGTCCCATCTATAAAAAGGGCGACAAGCTGGATTGCTGCAATTATCGTGCGATCACGCTACTGAGCGCTGCCTACAAGTTGCTCTCCCAAATGTTATGCCGCCGCCTGTCACCAATTGCAAAGGAGTTCGTGGGGCAATACCAAGCGGGATTCATGGATGCCCGCGCTACTACGGACCAGATTTTCGCGATTCGGCAAGTGCTGCAGAAATGTCGCGAATACAACGTGCCCACACATCATCTTTTCATCGACTTCAAATCAGCGTATGATACAATCGATCGAGACTAGCTAAGGCAAATCATACACGAATATGGATTTCCGGAACACCTGACGCGGTTGATCAAAGCAACGATGGATCAAGTGATGTGTGTCGTCCGAGTATCAGGGACGCTCTCGAGTCCCTTCGAATCACGGAGAGGGTTACGGCAAGGTGATGGATTGTCGTGTTTGTTGTTTAACAGTGCACTGGAGGGTGTGATTCGAAGAGCTGGGATAGACACGAGTGGCACGATCTTCAGGAAGTCTGTCCAACTATTTGGCTTCGCCAACGACGTTGATATCGTAGCACGTAACTTTGAGACGATGGCGGAAACGTACATCAGACTTAAGGCTGAAGCTGGTAGGATTGGGCTTGTGATTAATGCGTTGAAAACAAAATACATGAAGGGAAGAGGCTCACGAGAAGACAATGTTAGCCTCCTAGCACGAGTTCAGATCGACGGTGATGAAATCGAGGTAGTAGACGAATTCGTGTATCTGGGCTCATTGGTGACCGCCGATAACGACACCAGCAGAGAAATACAAAGGCGCATTATGGCTGGCAATCGTGCCTACTTTGGACTCCGAAGGACGCTAAGATCGAACAAAGTTCGCCGAACCACAAAGTTGACCATCTACAAGACATTAATTAGACCGGTAGTTCTCTTCGGCCACGAAACATGGACATTGCTAGTGGAGGACCAACGCGCCCTTGGAGTCTTTGAACGGAAGGTGCTGCGTATGATCTACGGTGGAGTGCAGATGGAAAACGGAACGTGGAGGAGGCGAATGAACCACGAATTGCACCAGTTGCTGGGAGAACCTCCCATCGTACACATCGCAAAAATCGGTCGACTACGATGGGCTGGGCATGTCGTAAGAATGTCGGACGACAGCCCTGTGAAAATGGTTCTCGAAAACGAACCAACAGGTACACCTGAACCTTATGTTTGAAATTTAGTTGCAGAGAATCAACCACTACAAGTGAGTATCGAAATTTTCGAAAATTGAAAAATATTTTTTTTTTTTTTTTTTTTTTTTTTTTTTTTGGTTTTTTTGTATTTTTTTTTTTTATTTTTTTTTTTTTTTTTTTTTTTTTTTCTCTAATTGTTTTAAACTTTATTTCTCAAACACTGCGTCCACGGTGTTGGGGCTATGGCGCTTAATCTTTCGACGGCAGCCATTACCTCATTATTTAGAATTGATATAACTTAGAATCTGTACTAGATATTGAAAATTTAATAACATCAGTTTGTAAGCTTACTTGCTGTGAACAATCTGATGGAGTTCGATTCGATGTTCATTCACTAACAATCGAGATTTATCAATTTGAAAAAGCGAGGTAAGTTTGCGAGAGTGAGGTAAAAGATAGGGAAAAATACATGGAGCAGCGATTCACCTTAACCTCACTCTAACTTTATTTGGAATTCTCAATAGTAAGACTCAACACTGCCGGAGCCGGCATTTCCCCTATTACCTTACATGTTGAAGCGCACAAACGCCAGCATCTCAACGCATGTAACAATTAAACTGAAATTTACGCCCTCACGTTCATTTGGAATTACCCAAAATTGAGTAAAGTTAACCCAAAATCATAAAAAATGGAACTACTCAAAATTGGGTAACCTTATCTAAATCCAAATTTCGGTAAACCCACAATTTATTTGATTTTAAGTTACTTCTACTCATTATTTTAAAATGTGGTTTTTCTGGAAATTGGGTAAAATAATCAAATCAGAAAATACGCTATGCTGCTATAGTTAACCTATTTTTATTTCATTCCTTTCAAAAAAATTTACTACTATACGATGGGTAGCAGTTAATCCTCGGCAACACTCATCGCGGTGTTCAGAACCCGGTGCTGGTGCGCATCGCTCACACATTCCGGGAATTCCTTGGCCATCAGTCCGATCAGCTCAAACAGGCTCTGCTGGAAGTGGTTGGTTAGCTTACGCTGATTGAACATGCTCACCATGTCATCCATCAGCTGCGACATGTCGAAGTTTTCATCCAGGCACTTGTAAACCAATACTTCCTGGATGACGGCCGTGCCTGTACGTGCTCCCGGGTACATACCGACGACATCTGAACATAATGGATGCACTTGCGAACGATCTTTTCGACGTGCTTTCGAACGAGTTGAGTTCTGGATAAGCTTTTTTCACAAATCAAAAATCTTTTAATTAGCTTTCGGGAAGCGTTCGGAAGCCTTGATGGAATCCTGTAAGAACGCAGGTACTCCGTTGGATGAATTTAATAGGGTATCCAGATAGTATTCTGATTCGGCAGAAATTTGGCCATCATCGGCGCGCCTTAATCTGACATGGTCAGGATGCATTCCTTTGCTGCGAATCGATGTATTCCTTTAGAATAAAGATTAATAAAAAAAAACAGATTGCTCAAAGTCACCTGAATTCTAAAGAACTAATCACTGTTTTCCCTGTAAAACTTTAATTTTTTTTATAATTGGAGAGTACATGTGTCCATTGTAAACACAGTAGATGTATACCAAATTTATGAAGAATAGAGTGAGATTTACCCACTTTCATAAATCGCCTTACCCATGGTTTGACATTTCCAGGGTTGTTACGGCAGCGCGGATTTCGCGATTTTCGCGGATTTGGCGCGGATTTGTTCATAAAATTCGTTCTGGCGCCGATTTGGCGCGGATTCGTTCAACACCATATTGATATACCCACACAGAAACAAAAGCGTTCACGAAAATGAAAACGGACCGTGAACTAGTTCACGTTTTCAGGATTTTTACCTAAAAACGTGATTTAGTTCATGATTACGTGATTTAGTTCACGGTGTATTTTAGCTTGTTCTCGAATTCATGACTGCAGTTCACGGATCCGGGCACGGATTTTTTTCCATGCAGAATGAGTTAAATGAACTAACAAAATGAGTAAACTTCAGCAACTTCAAGGTTGGAAGGATCATAAATAAGAATTCCATCAAAGAAATCGTCCACTTAGTCGATGTTATTGATTTTAAATTAGACAAATCTAAAATTCACGAAGAACTAGTACTTGCAAGTGTCAATTTGTCAACTAAAACGGTTGAATCGGAAACAGATTTGTAAGTACTCGATTTTTTATTCCAGGACGATAGTTTCTCTGAAATGAGAACATTGCTCAACATTGTAACTTGCGTATCTCATTCTAATGCAGAAGTTGAAAGAAAATTTTCACTATCTAAATATGTGTTGCCGGAAAACCGAACTAGGCTCAGTGAACAGCAGTTCAATAATCGTAAAAATATTTTGAGTGGCATGCATTTTTTTGAGAATGATATAACCAGATTTGTTGTTTCAAAGGACTTGATTTTGAAGGCGAAATTTGTGAGGCAATCTTGCGAATCCGAACAGAAACAAAAGAAAGCTTTTGAATTAGTGGAGGCACAAAAAAATAAGGAAAAAGCAAAGACGGAAGCAAGGCACCAGATCAAAAAGCAAGAAGAAGTTGAAGGAATGAAAAGGAAGGCTAAAGAAGATATTTTTAATTTGATGGAAAAAGAAATCAGAGCTATGACATCCAATAATCCAGAAACATCATTCCTGAAAGTTCTTTTGAAACAAAAAGATAACATCCAGCAGGAGGAACAATCAGGGAGGGAAAAATTAGCTCATATGAAGGCTATTGAGAACAATTAAATGTAATGACGTATATGTTGAATAAATACGTACCTATCTTGATACACCATTGACAAAATATGGATCATTCTCTTTGACATACTTTACATATCGGTTGTGTTCGAGTGCTTTCATCACTCACTCAAACGTCATGTGCTCCTTCAGGGGTGGACTTGGCCAGCGTGGATCACATCTTGGGTCATTGGTTGTTTTTGTCTGGACATTTTTATTAAGTTGGTTATCGGTCAATTTATTTGACTTAGCTCATCGTGACTTATGTTTCCCTCTTTACAGGTTTTATTTCACACTGAAGTTTTCAATTACATTCCTGTTTTGAACAATTCATCTAATTGGCTCAAAAACGCAGACAATCTTATTGTGGGAAACGGTTTTAGCTCCACCGAGACCCTATTCCAAGCGCTGGGTTTTTCTGAAGGAAATTAATCAAAAATCTACTTTTATTATTTGTAGCATACTGCCAAAAATGAGTGATGCATGTTATTGTTTACCCCTTGTTTGAAATAGGTTCGCCTACTGATGAAGCCGTTCCCCATCCTTATAGAAAAAAAAAAATTTTAAAGGTTGTTCCGGAGCAATTTGCGATTAGGGCGAACATGCAGAATGTAAACAAAAGGGAAATGATGATTGTAATATTGCAAGTAGAATTTCAAACCGTAATTTACAAATTAACGAATAAATTCAAATACAATCTAGCATACAGACAGAGAACAAAGCTAGCTTCTGATTCATATATAATACTGATGGAAATTCGTTCGTTATTCATTGAAATTTGCAATTTTTTAATATTCGCCTGTCAATACTAGGATGTTTGATTACGCCATTTTCAATGTTGGCCCCACAAGTACTGGAAATAAAAGTATCGCCCTATACTATTCGCCTATTGTTGACATTTTGATAGGTTTCGCCCTCCACTTTTCGCCGTTGTTTTGGTTATTTTATCAGTATCGCCTTTTACTTTTCGCCGTTGTTTTGATTTTTTGTCAGTATCGCCTTTTACTTTACGCCATGTTTATGTTTTGATTTAAATTACGCCTTTCACTTTGTCAACAATCAATATGGCGTAAATCGCAGAGTGAATTGTTTTGAATACGAAATAACTCTACGCCCTTTGCAAAAACCATATTTAATGAATAAAATTAAAGCACTACCAGGACAAAAAGGTCAAAACTCATTATTTAGTGGTAGTAATTATGCATTGCATTGAAAAAACATTTTGTTTATATTTTGCATGTACGCTCTAATCGCGAATTGCTCCGGAAATATGGTTTTTGCAAAGGGCGTAGAGTTATTTCGTATTCAAAACAATTCACTCTGCGATTTACGCCATATTGATTGTTGACAAAGTGAAAGGCGTAAATTAAATCAAAACATAAACATGGCGTAAAGTAAAAGGCGATACTGACAAAAAATCAAAACAACGGCGAAAAGTAAAAGGCGATACTGATAAAATAACCAAAACAACGGCGAAAAGTGGAGGGCGAAGCCTATCAAAATGTCAACAATAGGCGAATAGTATAGGGCGATACTTTTATTTCCAGTACTTGTGGGGCCAACATTGAAAATGGCGTAATCAAACATCCTAGTGTTGACAGGCGAATATTAAAAAATTGCAAATTTCAATGAATAACGAACGAATTTCCATCAGTATTATATATGAATCAGAAGCTAGCTTTGTTCTCTGTCTGTATGCTAGATTGTATTTGAATTTATTCGTTAATTTGTAAATTACGGTTTGAAATTCTACTTGCAATATTACAATCATCATTTCCCTTTTGTTTACATTCTGCATGTTCGCCCTAATCGCAAATTGCTCCGGATATTTGATGCTTGATAAGTTATAGAACATTCGTGTATGGATTGGATTTGAGGGCGGGGTTTTGTTTTTAAATCCGGGGGGGTTGGGGGGGGTTTGTTTTTTGACGCGGGGGGGTTGGGGGGGGGTTTTTTTTTGCTTTTAACAACCCTGCATTTCAAACTGTTTAATGAAAATGGGTAAAAGCTACTCAGTTTTGGGTAAATCCGAATGATCGTGCTTGTAATAAAAGTCAGTTTTGTTTACATGAATGATGTCGCAACGTTGTATGAAGCTTATGTGCCAGGAAACATAATAATAGGTCTTATCAGTCATCATGACAGCTATTTGCGGACTTTTTAACAAATCACCTTCCTTTCCATATTTGAACACAAAAGCAAACGGTTTCAATGTTCCACCTAATTTAACCCATGAACCACCCTCTGGGGGGGCATCAAATGATTTCCTTCGTTATCTTGAACCATGATTCCAGGATTCCACGGTTGTCATTTTATTATATTTGCTAAGACAACTACTGTACGCCAGTTCTGACCCAGCCATGCTCCTCTCACTCATGTCGTCCTTCCAAGACAACAAACTGGAAATTTATTTACGCAGCATTTAGGTTCAAATTTACGGTTCCAGTGACATTTCTCCGGGTGGCGTAATTTGTGTCACACATTTTATTTCATGTTACCTGTACATCCTTGCTCCTCGGTAACAGCCAACTGCTAGTAGATGTGAGATTTTTTTCTTTGCCATCTAGAACCGTTGAAGTTTTATTTCCATAATCCCTCCGACGACACACGACACCAGGAAGACAGGTTTGAAAGAAACTCGCTGCATTCAGGTTGGGTGGAAAACTTATGAAAGCGAGGAATTCAAAGGTCCTACTAGAGAAGAAATTTGAGTGTTTGGCGATGACGCTTGTGATGGATGGTAAACTTGAGTGAAATCATCTCATGCTGCAAATTGCGAAGCTAGGGTGGATTTCAAAACAGGAGGGATATCAATTATTGGTGAAATTTGCATATTCGGATCGGTATATTTTTGAAGCTATAAGGTTCTCCAAGAAGGGGAAATTTGGCTATTTGCCAACTGGTGATATTAATTAAAGCCTGACAAAAACTTCATTTAGTTGTTTTTAGTGCAGTGTCGTGAACCATGGAGTTTCCATTTGCAGCTGTACATCTGTGAACTATTTCTATTATAGATTGCAGAACCATGCCGCGCCCAGCACCTCCAATGAGACTTGCATCGAGAAGCACTCACGATCGTTACTAATTTACGAGTGGTGAAATGAAATTTTCATTTAATGTTTTTATCACGTAGTTCCACCAAACCAGCAGTATATAGTGTTTGGAAAGGTGAAGCTGTTGGACCCCGGTGAAAGCAGGAAGAGATATTTTGGCTCTGAACCGAACCCAAACCCGACCATTCATCTCACATTTCGGCAGGCTAAAAATGGTTATGGTGAGAAGAAAATGCAACTATTTTATCTCCACCCCTGCGGGCGATTCTCATTGCGGTTGGCCCAGGGCTGTCTTGAATAAATAAATTTTCTTGTTCGCTCTCCCTTAGGACCGGCAGCTTTTGCTGACAGACCAACCATTTCACCTCTTTTCCGCCGCACACTGATACCACCCTTCTCGGCTTAGATTTTTCGTCGAGGGATACCCAACATTGGCGTGCACGAACCGGGGAAGCTATCGATTCCAATGGCGAATGTAATGAAGTTCCAAGCTTTTCTGGAGTTAAATCAAAAAAATCTAATGACGTATATCATGGAATGATTTCGTTAATATATTCTCATTCTTAGACTACATTGTTGGGATTTTGTGATTTCATCGGCGAAAAAGTACCCACTTCCTTGTTTTCTTAAATTTATTCAAAAATATAGTCTTATACCAAATAATAGCGTTGTAGAAGGTTTGAAATTCCTTTTATTTTGTCCTTTTTTTAAATTTTGTTCGTTAAACACTGATTATTTTTAACAAGTTTGTTCATTCGATCAATCGCGTTAGCTTACGGAGGCGATATTTCATTGTTTTGATGTTGGACAATATCTTTCAGCAACATATGAGGGCACAGATTGGAAAATTCAAACTTAGAGCGTCACAAATATGGTCAGCTTTTGAGCATTAATAACTCATACATTCCTCGTGAAATCCCTTAGCGTTTGCATCAATCAATTGGAAATCTGTCTACTCATCTTCGGAAACATTCAACTCACTTTGTTCTTGATAGTTAACTATTTAAAAGAACCCAAATAAACGGTCTTATCTTATAAATACGTTTTCCATACTAAATTCACCGATTGTACTTCCCTACCACAGATTTCATATTCGAGCAACCGAAATATCATCGTATTAAACAACGAAGGATCTTTGTAGGGGCGCACCCGGAAGTTTTTGATTCCTGTTCATTAGTCCGCAACATTGTTCGTCCCACGGCATGACTTCTCTCCTGCGTTTGTCTTTATAGGGGAAAGTGCTTTTATGTGGGTCTATAGATGTAGGATTCGGCATATGATTAAAACTCGAAGTAAATATTAATTCACTATATTTACCCTGGAAATCAAAAATGTACAGTAGTATTGTCTCACTGACATATAAATATGAAGAAAAATTAAATTTAACGATAGGCCGAATTCCAGATCCATAGACCCACATTAGAGCACTTTCCCCTACTCGAAGAGGCAAGGTACAAATCGAAGCTGCAAAAACATGCAAAAAACGCTCCGCTACCGATAGCTGTGGCAATGACGCGCAGCAAAACACACACTGCAGAACGGCGAACAGCACTGGCTGACCGCAAACTGACGATGCCATTGCCGGACCGTTGGACCTGAATGCCAGACTACTGGCAAACAACAAATTTGCTGCTCTGCCAGTACAGCACGTGCCGAAAAAAGCGAAAATTCCCCCGCTTTTCACCACCTCGGAAGGATGTCGCGACGCTTCGGAATACGCTTGCAGCGGCTCAAATTCATCCGCTTTTCAAGCTGTGTAGCATGGGCACAAACTCCATGTGCTCCACGGAGGATGATTTCAAACCGAACCAATCACTGAAGCCGATCAAAGTGTTTCCTTTCGGGCGCAAGTGGTCACCAAACTATCGGGACAGGATAGCTTGGTCCATCTGGAAAAATACTCTACTTGTCTGGAAGATCTCCGTAAAATCAAGGCACTCTTCAAGATCATCGTTAAACGAGTTACCGACCTCGAAAACTGCCTATTCTTTGGGGACTATGCTGGAGCATACGCGACCACTGAGCGCAACCAACTGTGGTGCCAAACCACGAGGATAGTAACTGATCGTGCCAAGGCGAGTGGAATATGTTGAAATCCGCAAGCTAGCCACAGCTTTAAAAACCAACGAGAAAGTCCAGCGACGAGCGCCTCCACCAGTGACGGAAGAACAATTCCCGCAGCTCTTGTACGAAATACCAAACTTACCGCGCCTTTAATTAAACAATCAACAGCAAAAACGCCAACCGATCACCACAGTTCAACATCGACTTGTAGCCACCGCGACAGCCCCTCCAGTTCAACATGTCCCTCCTCCAGTCTGGGGAAATCCGGCAACAAGTAGTGCAACAACCCATCAGTCTGAAAATGACCTCTACACACCAGAGCAACTGATAGAGTTCATCCAGAACCTGCAATCAACACCTGCGCCGTTGCCGTTCTAAGAAGCAACAAATTAACGCTGCCAGTATGGTGCTGAATAACTTCATGAACAAATATGGACCATGAAGCCAACGTCAAGGTTTTAAATTGAAATGCTTGTTCCGTTCGGAATTAAACTATCAAGCTAACCGATTTCCTCAACGAGAGGGAAATCAATACCTCCATCATAACTGAAACGCACCTTAAGTCTGACGTTGCCACCTCATATCCCTGACTTTCGGTTCATTAGACATAAGATGGCCGGATCAATTCCAGAGGAGGGGTTGTTGCCACTGCCTTGCGATACAACATCAACTGCCGCCTGCTGCCGTGTTTCCAGCTTAAAATCACCGATGCCATAGGTGTGGAGCTAGATACCACCGTCGAACCAATCGCCATTATCGCGGCCTGAAGCTCCAAGCAAGCTGCGGAGGAAATTCATCATAGCTGGCGACCTCAATGAGAAACATTAAGCCTGTGGGGACACTCCGCGGAACAACAATTAATCCATAATCCAAAATGACCTGAGAACTGTTCCAGCGATGCGTCAACGACTCTGCCAATTACGATGCCCTCTCCGAGACGCCCGAAGACATCGACCGACATCTGCGTACCATCGACGAAGCAATCTCTCGGACCAGAGAGCAGCATGTTCCTTCAGTACTATCAAGGACAGGACTATCAAGTACATAATCGGAATCCAAAACTCGATTCGAAGACAATATCAACACACTGGTCTAGCTCACCATAAAACCAATTCAAGAATTATTCAAGCCAATTATTGGATCTCAGAAATAATGATTTCGAAACTAAAATTCGCTCTCTACCAGATTGTGCCCAGCAATAAGCCAAGGCCAATTCCGCCGCTTAGTTCGCTCGACCAGAATTCTGTCCCATCTCAACTTATTACCCCTAGCCGGCGTCGGTGGTGTAGTGGTAAGCGTGACTGCTACTTGGCACCCCAGTAGGGCCTGGGTTCAATCCCAGTCGACGTCGGTGGTTTTTCTGAGGCGAAAAAATCTGGTCACGTCTTCCTTCGGAAGGGAAGAAAAGCCGTTGGTCCCGGTTCATATTCATGAGTCGTTAGGTAGGATCCAGGTGGTGGAGTCGTCTTCCTGGCGTCGGTGATTGTCACCATGTGAGGAAATAGGCCGACGTAAAATAAAGATTAAAAAAAAAAACTTATCACCCCTGCTGTAAAGGCCAACGTACTAGGTCAACACTTTGTGAACTCACACAACCTTGGCCAATCTACACAGGGTGTTCAATAAGTTCGAATACAACTTTTCATCGTTGTGTAGGTGCGCATCATGTGCAGTCTGTGTATTGGTATTGGTGTCAGCTTTAGACTCATATATAGGCTAACCGACGCGCACGGTGTCGACTTGCTGTCATTTGTTGTTTGTTTACCGTGCACGATGAAGGAGTACCGCGACCAAGTTGTTTGCGAGAGGTGAGCGACCCTGCGACATATTACGGCGGTTGAAATCCCACGGGGTGAAGCGGAGTTTCATTTATACCACCAACCGTCGGTATCGGAAGACGGACTTGGCCAAGGACCGCGCGAGATCCGGACGGCCGCGTTCGAAGAGCACGCCAGCAGTCATCAAGGTGGTGAGGAAGCGGGTTCGTCGAAAATTGAACCCCTCGATCCGGAAGACCGCTGCTGACCTGGATGTGTCGATCGGGACTGCCTACACCATCATGATGAAGAATCTGACATACAAGCAGTACAAGTAATGCAAGGTTCACGGGGTAACGGAGGCTACAACGAAGAAGAGGCTGGACAGAGCAAAACTGATACTTTCGTGGCACGCATGTCAGGAGTTCGTGTTTTCTGATGAGAAACTCTTGCAACAGCCGCACAATGTCCGAAATGATCGGCTGTGAGCGCCGACGTTGGCAAGCATCCCCCCGTCCCACATAAACATCCCGCGGTTCAAGAGCGTCGTGTCGGTGATGGTTTGGGGGCCGTACCCAAGCGTGGGAAGCTCCCACTGACATCGAGAAAAACGTGAAAATTAACGCCGCGAACTATAAGACCGAGGTACTGAAGAAGGTTGTGGCCCTGGCACTTCGAGACCTCTACGAGAAGGATCACTATGTCATTCTACAGGTCGGCGTACCGGCCCAAACGGCAAATATCGTCCAAGCGTGGTGTCGGGAGAATTTGACTAATTTTCTCGATAAGACTTTGTAGCCTCCCAGCTCCCCGGACCTTAATCCCCTGGACTTTTATGCATGGCCGTACTTGCTGGCCAATCAGAGCAAACATCAAGTGAGCACTAATTAGTCCAGATGCTATTTTTCAAGATCTGAGACGAGATGCCGATGGACTAGGTGCGTGCCGCGTGCGATTCTTTTGATAAACGTCTCAAGCTTGTCATACAGCACAAAGATGGGTTGCCCTCCAGCTAATATGTCGTAAAGGTTTTCAATAAATTTTGCTTCAATAAAAATGGATTTAGAAAAGAATATCTTGTATTTTAATTTTTTTTTAACACATTTTAAGAGAGTTTTTGAACTTATTGAACACCCTGTAAATAATGAGCCCACATGAGCCTTAAAGATGACTAAAAGTAAATTGGTAAACCCCTAGAACGCCGCTAGCACGACTCAAGTGTTGGGAATCGAAAATCTTTGACAGTGATTTGTTTACACATCTTTAGAGCATAACTGGTGCAAGTTTGATCAAAGTAGTCGATCGCGTTCAGAAACAACGTCAAATGGAACTCGAACGAAGAAGAAACATTGTGCACAAACACCTGGAAAATCCGGAGTGGTCTGGTTCCAAGCTGCCAAAAGTGCTGAAGATGCCGAAAACAACAGGTTGTCGAATGCTCAAAACCTACAAGGAAACCTTGAGTGTGGAAAAGAATCAGCGGACCCACGAAAAAACTGGAACCAGGGATCATCAGCTGCGCCGCAAGGTGTTGAGGTGCGTTAAAGCCAACCCCGGTCTTTTGATCCGAGATGTGGCAAGAAGATACAATCGCCAACTTTCAAACGGCGCGGAACATCTTTGGAAAGGATACAAGTCGTACAAAGCCAATAAAAATTCGAACCGACACTTAAAGCAGAGTTCCGTTCCCAAAAAGCGTGCAAGGCTCTTGTACGACCGTTTACAAGGTGGGGTCTTGCATCTATGACGATCTTGATCTTTGACGAAACATACGTCAAACTAGATTTTAAAGAGTTTTTATGTTTTCAGAAGTTTTACATCGCGACTGGACGTGGGGATGTGCTGGAGAGATTCAAGTTCATGTTTACCGACAAGTTCGCTAAGAAGGCCATGATTTGGCAAGCGATTTGCAATCCGATGAAACCATCCGTCACATCCTCGACGATGACATCCCAAGTTTACATCGAATAATACCTGAAAAAGCGTGCATTGTCGTTCATCCGCAAGCTGCCACTACTCCAAGGTGGTTCAGGAGTAGTATGCTTCCAACAAAATCGATTTGGTCCCCAAGCTAATGAATCCTCCGAATTGCCCGGAGCTTCGACAAATCGAAAAATACTGGGCAATTTCAAAGCAGCGACTTCGACGAAGTGCACTATGGTACCAATAGCCAAATTTCGCGACATCGAAATCGATAAATCGAAAATCATCAACTTTAGACATATGATGTCTTTGGAAGATTTTATCTTAAAAATAAGATCAATCTTTTTGATTGGGTGATGACAAGGGTGGTTTTTTTATGTTCATAACAAAAATTCTTATGATATAGAGGAGCTTTTGCTCCTACAAAATTGTAGATATTAGGTGCGCAACTAAGTTCTCGCTGTTTTTTGGTGAAAAAGGAACTTTATTTTGAAAACAAAGGTTACAAACGAATTATTCAAAGTATTGCCCATCACTAGCTACGACTTTTTCCCATCTTTGTGGTAGAACGTGAATACCATTTCGATAGAACTGTTCGTCTTTTGATGCTATCCAAGAATCAAGCCATTTTGAGATGTCATCATATGAGTGGAATTGCTGACCAGTGAGACCATGTGCCATCGAACGGAACAAGTAATAATCGGACGGTGCAATATCAGGAGAATAAGGCGGGTGGGGTAGGACTTCCCATTTGAGCGTTTCCAAGTAGGTTTTCACGGGTTTCGCAACGTGAGGTCGAGCGTTGTCATGCTGAAGAATCACTTTTTCGTGTCTGTGCTCGTATTGTGGCCGTTTTTCGTGCAGTGCTCGGCTCAATCGCATCAATTGAGTTCGATACCGTTTCCCGGTAATGGTTTCGTTTGGTTTCAACAGCTCATAATAAATAACACCAACTTGGTCCCACCAAATGCACAGCATAACCTTCGCAGTGTGAATATTCGGCCTAGGCGAAGATGTTGAAGCATGCCCGGGCAGTCCCCATGAATGTTTCCGTTTTGGGTTACTGTAATGAATCCATTTTTCGTCACCCGTCACAATGCGATGTAGAAAACTCTTCCTTTTTTGCCGCTGGAGCAGTTGTTCACAGACGAAAAAACGACGCTCAACATCTCTTGGCTTCAAATCGTAAGGAACCCAAGTTCCTTGCTTTTGAATCATTCCCAACGCATGCAATCGCTTAGAAACGGCTTGGCGGGAAACTCCTAATCCTGAACCAAGCTCTTCTTGCGTTTGACACCGATCCTCATCGAGCAATGTCTCCAATTCAGAGTCTTCGAAGTTTTTTGGCCTTCCTTCACGCGGACGATCATCAACACTGAAATCACCGTTTTTGAAGCGACGAAACCAATCACGACACGTTGTTTCACTCAGAGCAGCATCACTGTAAACTTTTTGGAGCTCTCGATGTGCTTCAGCCGCCGTTTTCTTCGAATGAAAGAAGAAAATCAACACTTCCCGCAAATGACGATTATTTGGCACGAAATCAGACATCTTCAAACAACCAAAATATATAACACTAAACCAAAATCACTGATTTGGCAAAGCGGTTTGTTTACCATATGTCTGAGCTTGGTTTATGACGCTTGAGATGTACAACATTTGTCTATTGCTATTGCTAAACAGCGAGAACTTAGTTGCGCACCTAATAATTTAATTTAATGAAACTTTGCTGAAGAAAATTCATCTATTTACATTAATATATTTTACTTTACCATATTAAAATTTTTAAATATACCAATGCAAATAGATGAATGCGAATATTTTAAGATATAATTTGTTCATGTTAATAAATAAGTGTGAGTAAACAAATTTTAATATGTCAATACAGACCACTAGATATTACTCTTGCAGTTTCTTCAACTATTACGCCTAACACGGTCTAATCAAATGTATCTTAGTTGGTAGTATCGCCACAAATGGCGCATATAGTGGATTCCATTATGTTTGACGTTAGAACAGTACCCCCATCTGTTCAGCTTTATCACCCATCACAGTGTGCTCAACAGATGGAGCAAGTGTGTTAGTGACGATAATTTGTAGTGCAAAATTTTCAATGTGTTATGTCTGTTTGTCTGTAATATAAATGTTAATAATAAATGGAGGTGGCTTAACATAAAAATATAAACATTTTCATAAAAATCTCACGTTTTTAGGCACTTTGATGGTAATTGTTGATGCTGCTGATCGAAAGTTATGCAGAAAAAATGCAAAACTACCAATTTTAAAATGAGTTTTATTCCACAAGCGTACAAACGGGGACAAGGTTTATACTCATAGTTCACGTATCTTGTGTTTGCAAATAAGTGAGTAAGATACCTTGAAACAACATATTTTTTTACACTACAACTTCTTCAACTTTTTTTTATACAATAACTAGCAACCACCTTGCATCTTCAAAATGTGCGTCCTTTTATGCCCTAAAAGTCGTCTTAACAAATTTTTCCAAATCAAATTGATATAAAAAAAGAGCAAAAAACTGTTTTTAAGAGTCCTACCCTAAGAAAAGTTATAAAAACTGTTATAAAACGATACGAAGATAAGATAGAAGTTATGTTTTTTCAGCAAAATTTCATTAAATTAAATCATCTACAATTTTGTAGGAGTTAACGTTCCTCTAAATCATAAGAATAAAAAAAAATTTCTGCATAACTTTCGATAAAATCTTAAAAAGACATCATATGTCTAAAGTTAATGATTTTCGAGATATCGATTATTGTCGTGAAATTTGACTATCCGTATCATAGGGAAGTGGTGGGGCAGTCAAGGACATCCAGCAAACGCGGGTAAAATGGAAGAAATGCGCTATTTCCGTGTCCGTTTCCACTGATGCGGGCGCTGATGGTCTCCATCAAGGAAAGTTCGAGATTTCGTTCGAACTGGAGAAATGCAACCATCTAGTACTGTAACTTTTAAGTTTTAATAAAAGTATTGTACAGCAAAATTTACACAATAACTTATATACTTATTGAATCACGAATTACAGGTCTTTTTGTGCGTACTAATTTACTTTTAGTCAGTCTTTACTGTTACGGAAGTAATGTCTAGAGTCGACGAAACATCCATAGTTGGCCTTGACGATAGTAGTAATGACTGTACTTAAAAAAAAATAGTTATGATGATTAGCATGTATCTTTTTAGGGTGTGGGTAAAAAATTATATAAAAATTTGGCAAAATTTCATCAAAATCTGTCAAGTGGTTATTCGTCAAAAAAATATGTGCGCCGTCGTGGAACATTTGATTGCGTCCCACAGATGGATCGCAAAACACCTGGAATTCCATCTTTCGACGGTGTTCCGCATGATGGAGCTATTAAAGGAGACCCAGACAACCCAGCGGTGCGCGGCCAGACAGTGGCAGAAAATTGAAGGCAGCTGATCCGGTGACGGGAAGGAAGATGTTGAATCTGTTCAAGCGTCGATCGAATCTTCTGATCTACGATGTGGTAAAGAAGAAGGAGGTTTCATTTGGTTTATCAAAAAAACGTCCAAAAGGTCAGGAAGGCACCAAACCGGAACGACAAACAAAACACGGTAGTCGAAACCCGCACCAGGAAGCTGTACCGAGAGTGGCTGACGAAACCGAGGTGCGTCATGATGGACGACGAAACTAATATCAAGTCGGATACAAAGCATTTGCCAGGGCATGAGCTGGAGCTTTACGTTGCCACATCATGGTCCACCGTTCCTGAGAAGGTAAGAAATAAGTAGGTGTTCAAAATCACCAAAAAGTTCTTGGTTTTGGCAAGCCATCTATGGATGTGGAGAGATGAGCAATACATCACGACGGGTACCATGAATGGGCAAATCTACCAAGACGAAGGCCTCCAGAAACGCCTGCTGTCTTTCTTGGGGACTCACGGAGGTGAGACGCTATTTTGGCCGGATTTGGCATCCTACCACTGGCCGCTGTTAGACTGGTCCACTATTGCCGTATACTTTTTCATCAACGATCAAAAAATCCCCCAAAATTTTAAATAAATTAAGGGTTCTACTGAGAGAGCTGATCCCGCCTATGTGCGTATGACCGATTCCCTTCTTCCGGTCGAGAAAGCACTGCTACAAATGATAACAATATCTCTTGCCTCGAGATGGCACTCTGCAAGAAAATGTGTGGAAATTCATTTCCAGCTGATTCACTCCGCAATACTCCGTTACCTCAAGAGGAGCTTCACCGAGTGTCTTTGTGAAGAGCAGGATGATGGTATTAGAGTAGGAAGCTTAAGAGGCTACCGTTTTGTGAGAAATGGAAAATATAAATTCTTCATACATTTCACTATTAGTGGCTTTCTCTGCTCGGTAGCCGCTCGTGGTCACAGCTGAGGGGATTTGAATATTCAACTAGCGTGGAAACCCGATTCTTTCTTCGCTTTGGTTTTTATCCTCCGGAGGAAATAAATCAGCTCCCCTGGTGGGGAAATAAAAATTAGCAACGTGTGCTGTGTGATGGTTACGTGATGCGACACTTTGCTGACAGATGCTCGAGAACGGCGCACGAGTGTTTGCACCTACCGGGGAAAAAATTTCCTCGTTAAATGCGGCTTTAAGGAGAAACGCTTCCGAATCCTCCGTCATTCTTTGCCACCCCTCGACTATGGAAGCATGAATCTCAGTAAAAAGCAAAAACAACTCCGCAGCAAGCATAAAACAAGAATATCGGCAGCAACTACCTTATATTTATTGAGATTTGTGCCGATCAAAACACGAGTTGTCGGCATAAGATGACCACTGTAGTGGCCGTTATTGAAATCCAAGCTGTTTCAACCTAAATGATCCAACAAAAGAGAAATTCAACATAATAACTTCTTTCAATCGCAAGTCAATCTATACAATGGGGGAAAAAGGGTAACCTCAAAACAGCGCAACGTGAAATAACTAATCTTATTTGTTTCGCAGTTGGATTATATTTTCAAATTTCCCTCCTGAAACATCGCGTAAGTAGGTGAGCAGCTAAGCTTGCTACCAAAGTGAGTGCCTGCAATTTCATTTAGGTTAACTTCAAGTTGCTCTCGCAGAAGCAGAGTATGCTGCTGTTTACAGACTGATATTATGCATTATTGATATTACGTGCCACAAATTTCGGTGTGTGGAAAACGCGAAGAGGAGTTTACGTTCGAGTGGTTGCCTTGAGACGGTAGAAAAGTGATCCATATTTATAACTTCAACCAAAAGGCAAACGTGTATTGTAGCAAGAATATATTTGAAAATAACGAAGAATGTAGAAAATTTTCAGAAATAAGGAGAGAAAAAATAATTCTCGATCAATAAACCCACAGGAAAATCTGGTTCATCGTGGATTTATAAAAAAAAGAAAAGAATAAGAGATTTTTGTATACGTCCGCCAGAGTTGCCTGTTTTACGTGTTTATAACATTTCTATACACCTAAAGGTTGTATAAATAAAGTGAGGAAGGTGTTCACATAACTGAAAATGATAAATGAGTTGAGAGGTAATATGTTAACATCCATAAGCCTAACCATCAAGAAACTGCAGGCAGAATTAACCTGAAAAAAAACGAATTTTTTGTTCAACTCACAGCTTTTGAAAGGCCCTCATCGTATCACTTCTCTGTCGAAAGTCATGCACCGCTGCGGCATTCTCTCCCAGTCAGCATTCTTCTCCTGCATTAACTGCTAGAATTTGCCATCAAACGAATAATAATTTATTGGTTTGAGGCTTATGCATCTAGTTTGACTAATTCCGTGTTCAGACTACTGAACTGCAATTTTTTTTTCACTTGTAAAATTTGTGTCATTCTTCCGATGTTAAAAAATAATAACAAAATAATAGATCAACCTCCGATTGTCAATTCAAAATCTAGAGCTGCTACATCGATAACATTATTACAATCCATAAGCAAGTGGACGTATCTTATGAATAGTTTCAAAATTTTAGTTTTTTTTAATCTATCGATGTTTTTGAGTTGAGGTTTCATTAGTTCTCCTATCGAGAGTCTTCGCTAGCCATTGAGTAGAACGGTTATCTTGCGTTGCAGTAATCGCCATGCTTGCTCCACTCGAACGCATTCGCCATGTTGCTGCTATGTCTTGCAACCTATGTTGCAGAACAAACAATTTTCACCGTCAACCCTGTTTATCCGGAACATCAGTTTTCTCGTCGTGAGCTTATCATTAACCATCAAAAGCAAAATATCATACATTGGGTGCAATAAGAAGTATTCACAAATGAACAAATCATGGAAGCCTTGCATTATGTGGCAACCCTGCAGACTGGACAAAGCGTGAGAAAGTGGCACCTATGATGGTTCGAATAAATCAACAGTAACATTTGCATTGAAAGATAGAATAACATTTGCATTAAAAAAAATGGACAAACATTGCCGATTTTTCATAGGTTTACCTTAACCCGCACTGACAAAACTACCCATGCTGCATCAATCATAGTAACCCATGAGTCAGCAGACAAAATATAATAGCTCTATCAGTCAAACTCTAACCGTGATGGCAAAAACAGTGAAGCAACTCCGTTCAGAGGTGTACGCGTTCAAAGAACGACACCCCGCCGCGTCGAAAACGGACATCGAAACGGATACGTCCGTTCCGGCATTTACAACATCTTGGTACTATTAGACAACAATCAGAGCATCGAAAGAAAGCCCGGTTCTGGACGGCCGATGACCCTGAGCGACAAGAAGCTCCAAAGGATACTGAAGAGGAAGACCGAGGGAAAAGCGGCTACATCACTGCGTGCGCTTGGCCGGGAGGTCGGTTCAACCGGCCAAACAGTGAAAAAGTACCTGGCGAACATGAACATACATGTCAGGAAGCGGAAGTCGCGTCCACTGGTTTTGGACCTGCAGGCAATGACACAGCGGCAGCGGCTGAATAAGATGGTCAACTCGATTTTTACGGCGAATCGCGACGTGGCGGTGGTGATGTACGACGAAACGTATCTCACCCTGGATGGCAACGGCTGGCAGGGCACTTCGTATTTTACTTCCCCCACGAAGGAAGTGAGCTCCGAAGGGAAGTTCATTTCACACACCAAGTTCCCTAAGAATGTACTGCTGTGGCTGACAATCAGCGAGGAGGGGACGTCAAAGCCGCTCTTCTTTCGCTGCGGACTAGCCGTGAACGGGGAAATTTATAGTACGAAATGCCTTCCGGAAGTTGCGTCGTTCATCAAGAAATACCATAAGGGCGAAGACGCGATGTTCTGGCCCGATTTGGCGTCAGCCCACAACTCGAAGCGATCGTTGGAGGAGATGGAGCGGCTGAATATGGATGTGGTACCCAAGTCGGCGAACCCACCCAACGTCCCCCAGCCGCGTCCCATCGAGAATTTCTGGGCTAACCTGAAGCGTAAGATCGATTAAAACAATTTTGTCGCAAAAACTGAGGAGGAATTGATAAATAAAACAAAGAAAGAACTCAAAAACATGGCTACACGCAAGTTATTACCTTCCGTGGGAAATATATCAAAAGCAATTATCTGTCTTAGCTTTTTTTTAATCACCATCCGACAAAAGTCCATTTTTTTAATGCAAACGTTATTTTCGGGAAGAGCTGATGAAAAAACTGGCAAAATTAAATCCATAAAACAAAGGTTCCTTAAATTTTAATTTTTTTTTTTGGGGGTTCGGGAGAGCGATGAAAAAAGGAATAACAGGAAAAGGTTATTTTGCCTATAAGGACCGCACCTGCGACACGATATTTCTCCATAAAACTCGGTTGAGGGCTGCTTGACTCTAGGTTTAACCACCTAGCACGCTGCGCTCCTCTGCGTCTTGAACCGGTTGGATTCGAGGCAAACACCATTTTTGCAGGATTGTTGTCCGACATTCTTACAACATGACTTTCTGAATACTGTGTTCGCCATAGAGCTGCGCCAGCTCGTGGTTCATCCTTCTCCTCCATACGCCGTTTTCGATTAAACCGCCAAAGATGGTCCTAAGCACGCGTCGTTCGAAAACTCCAAGTGCTTGCAGGTCCTCTTCGAGCATTGTCCACGCCTCATGCCCGAAGAGAACTACCGGTCTAATCTGCGTTTTGTACATGGTAAACTTTGTACGGGGTGAAGTTTACCAGACCACAAGGTCTTGTGGAGTCCATAGTAGGCCGGTAATAATGCGTCTCCGAATTTCTCTGCTGCAGTTGTTATCCGACGTAACCAATGATCCGAGGTACACAAACTCATCCACCTTCTCGAACTCATCTCCGTCGATTGTCACAGTTCTGCCTACGCAAGCTCTATCACGCTCGGTTTCTCCAGCCAACAGATACTCAGTCTTCGACGCATTCACCTTCAATCCAACCTTTTCCGCTTCACGTTTCAACTTGGTGTGCTGATCAGCTACCACCTGGAAGGTTCTGTCGACAATGTACACGTCGTCAGTGAAATGGTCGGGTTTATTGAAAATCGTACCCCGCATACTGAAGTCCGCACGTTTCATAATACCTTCTAGCGAAAGAAGGCAAGAAAGACCATCGCCTTGCACCCGATATCTTCACGTAACACTGTACACCATCCATCAGCCTTGATCATTCTGGTCAGTTTCTCGGGAAAAACGTTCTCGTCCATAATCTTGCAAAGCTCTTCACGTTCAATAGTATAATATGCGGCCTTGAAGTCGATGAATAGGTGGTGTGTAGGGACTTTTTCACGACACTTTTGGAAGATCTGCGGCAACGTAAGGATTTGGTCAGTTGTCGATCGACCGTTCACAAAACCGGCTTAATAACTTTCCACAAATCTGCTTGCTAGTTGCGATCGACGACGGAAGATAATCTGGGACAACACTTTGTAGGCCGCGTTGAGAATAGTGATCGCACGATAGTAGTCACATTCTAACATGTTACCCTATTTGTGTATTGGGCATATAACTCCAGTGCTCCGGTAGCTGTTCTGTATCCCAGATTCTGACTATCAGTCGATGCAGACAAGTCGCCAATTCATCCGGGTCCATTTTTATAAGTTCCGCTCCAATGCCACCCTTCCCAGCTGCTTTGTTATTCTTAAGCTGTTTGATAGTATCCTTAACTTAGCTTATCGCGGGAGTTGGCACATCACCCTCGAAATCTTACATGTATTGATCATTTTACAAAAATACTTCAACACCCTGACAAGCAACCATCCGGCAGTTAGCTGCAATCTAGGCCATTGCCATAGAAAAGAACGATGTTGGGATATTATTTTGCTTTTTCTTCCCTTTTGCTATCAGCTGTTTCTCGGATTTGTCCATAGAATTGTGGAAAAAGGTCCTGCGTTTAAAGTCGGTTCATAAATTCACGATCTACCGCAGCTGGGGAACGTTCGAAGAGTTCACGTTATTATAACCACAGTGATGCTTGGTCCAACCAAAACACCACATAGTGCTTCCGAATGAAGGCGGCCATAGTAAAAGAACAATGGCTTCTACATCCCTTTCTCACTGCTGGTCAGCCAGAAGAACACCTTCTTCGGGATCTTGGTGAGGAAGATATATTTGACCTTGTTGGTCACTTCCTCGGTTAGGGACGTGAATGATCCAGACCACAGCCAGTCATTACCGTACAGGCTTCGTGCTTTGCCGGTAAAATTCCTTTGTCCATTGTTTTCAGCCGCTGCCTCTGGGTGATGGCCTTCTGCTTCGATACGGCCAGCTAGAACCAACGCTTCCACATGACGAAGTCTAGTTATGCACTGGAGGCACTTTTTGACGGTTTGTCCAGTTGGACCGACATCATGACACTTTTCCTTTGCTTAAGCTTTTACTGGACTTTCAGGTCGCGCAGGATAGTCGGACGGCTGGAACCAGGCTTCCTATCGACTCTTTCTTTCTTCCGGTGGTGATCTTGTAGATGCCGGATCTTCGGTATCCCAACAAAGCAAAGTGCCACACGATGGCCAATTGTTTCGCCCTGGAGCGCAGGTCGTGGTAAGAACATATCATCGAACGAAGGTTGTTTACTGCCAAAACAACTAATATCGCTGTCCAAGTTTGCCCGTAACAAATAGGGGTACAATGATTGCGAAACATAGGTTGATTAACCAGCAGGATAATCACATGAAAACTGTCTGTTTTTTTTTATTGCAGACTTTAGCTATACCAAGTCAGTTTTCTGTCGATTGAACAGCTTTAAGCTGCTGCGCGTATTGATGAGCAATAAAGTGACCCAGTATAACATACATCCTGGATTTCAATTCTTTAAACAAAAAAACAATAACTGGGATGCCCATCAAGGTCCGCTGAAAGTTTCAACTCATTTGGTCCATGGGAGGTGCTTCGGAAAATAAGTCAATGTTTGTGAGGGGACCTGAGCAGGAGAAAATAATATGTAAATACCTAATTTTGATCGTGATAACTGGCCTTGGTATTAAGAAAAAAAAGCTATGCGAATTGATAAGAAACTGCCATTTGAAGTCAGGCTAAGCGTATATATACTTATAAAAAATTCACAGTGGATTTAGGCAAATCCAATGTTTTTGTAAGGTCCCGTATTGACAATTCAGGATTAGCCGTACGCCCGTACAAAATTTGCTCGCGAACTTGTCTATCTTTCGTCGCCATCTTGAATACTAAACATGAAATGTAAACATCAATCATAGTCTTTTTCATCATAGAATCTCAGCTATACCATAGTGAAATTTTTCATTCCTACGTGCAATATTTCAAAAGTTACAATGATTTGAAGGTGTCCGGATTAATGTGGATACAGACCTTATAGCAAATAAAGGCTGACTAAAAATAAACTGGTACGCACAAAAAGATCTGTAATTTGTGATTCAATAGGTTTACAAAGTTCATTTATGGTTGTTTTACAGTACTGCATTTAATACTTTACAGTATTAAAACTTTGAAGTAACAGATGGTTAAATTTCTCTAGCTCGAACGAAATCTCGAACCTTCCTCTTGATGGAGCCCATCAGCGCCCGCATCAGTGGAAACGGACACGGAAGCAGCGCATTTCTTCCATTTTTCCCGCAATTGCTGGATGTCATTGACTGCCCCACTACCGTCGAAGTCACTGCTTTGAAATTGCCCAGTATTTTTCGATTTGTCAAAATTCCCGGCATTTCGGAGGATTCATTAGCTTGGGGACCAAATCGATCTTGTTGGCAATTTGATGTAAACTTGGGATATCATCGTTGAGGATGTTCTGTTTTCAGGCCACAGCTGCAAATCGCTTGCTAAATCATGGCCTTCTTCGCGAACTTAGCGGTAAACACGAACTTGAATCTTCCCAGCACATCCCTACGTCTAGTCATGATGTAAACTTTTGACCGGGCAGCTACCTAAAATCAAGTTTGACGTAAGTTTCGCCATCGATCAAAGTGCAGCCTTTGTGTTTCGTCAAAACACGGTCGCACAAGAGCCTTGCACGCTTTTTACCCACGGAATTCTGCTTCATGTGCCGATTCAGATGTTTACTGGCTTTGTACGACTTATATCCTTCCTTGGCAAGGGTGTTTCGCACCGTTTGAAAGTTGCCGTTGTACCTTGTGGCCACATCTCGGATCGAAAGACCAAGGTTGGCTTTAACGCTCCTCAACACCTTGCTGCGCAGCTGGCCATCCCTGGTTCCACTTTATTCGTAGATCCGCTGATTCCTTACCACACTCAGAGTTTCCTTGAAGGTTATGAGCACTCGACTTACTGTTGTTTTCGGCACCTTGAGTACTTTAGCCAGCTTGGAACCGGACCATTCCGGATTTTCCAGGTGTTTGTGCACAATGTTTCTTCTGCTTTCGAGTTCAATTTGACGTTATTTCTGAACGCGATCGACTACTTTGATCAAACTTGCATCAGTTGTTCTCTTTAGAGGTGTGAACAACCCACTGCCAAAGGTTTTCGATTCCCAACACTAGAGGCGCGCTAGCAGCGATCGAGGGGCGTACCAATTTACTTTTAGTCAGCCTTTATGAAACATAAATGGAATCTATGATGCACAATGATATTGAAAAAATAACGTTTCTGATTTTTTTGATACTATGTCTAAGACATATTTTATAGGAAATTTGTCAAGCTTTCTGAGGAACATATTTTCAAGAATAAAGTAACACGAATAACATTTAAAAAAGGACAACAAATAAAAGAAACGACAAAAGACCATAATCAAATGGAAAAGTTATGCAAGCTTTGAATATTTTGCGAAAACCCCTATTTTTTGGAAAATTATAACTTTTGCGATAATTTTCTCTTCATCAAATCATTAAAGCAAAATTAGTGGTGGGTTATATCAGGGATATCACCGCAAGGTTCACATAGGACCTCGTTGGTTTATAGTAATAATGGTATTGTCTAATTTATACTTATCATTACACATATGGTTGGTTAAAATGTTAATAAAATTGTTCTATAATTTTGCTTTGGACCCGTCCCTTCTTATGAATTTTGCTCCATACACTGAAAAAATATTTCACTTAGCTACTACTGGAAACACATGTAGATATTTTCCAATACTAAAATAAGTGACTTTTACATAAATATCACATAGAAAAAGAAATTCTACTTAACTAATCATTTACATTTCACTGGACACATAAGATTCACTTGATTTTTAAAAGCATTTTCCCCTTCCTGAATCACATGAAAGTGAATTTCTAGTGATCATGTGATTTTTTTTTCATGTGACAATTTGAACCATTGGTTACCCGTTTTTGAAGACCCGGATAGGGTAACCCATATTTTCAACCTGTTCGTATGCAGATTTGTATGGGAGCAAAAGTAAGTCATTTTTAAGTGAAAAGTTGAAATACTTATACAAATAGCACTTAATTGAAATTTCAATCCAAAATATTTGTAAATTTTTCTGATCAAATGATGTATGAATGAAGTCGTTGTGTTCGGTTGAACGAGAGTTATTGGCGTTCAAAAACCTTTCACTTTTGCGCAACGCTCTCATTTTTCAAAATTTTGAAATGATACCCAGTATAGCAAAGAGAAACGTAGTCCTACCACCGACAAACCGACATGAATGACAATAGAAAATGTCTTAATATTTCTGTTCAAATCATATTACTGACATCTATCTTCGTGTTCGCTGAGAACGTTTATTAAAGCCACGAACACGCCTGGGAACTTGATAAGAAGGTTCATGTCCGAGCAATTTTGGACACATTTATATGATCTAGATAAAATTATTCTATAGGTTTTGACAGATGGGATCGCTGCACATTTGAATCGGCCGTTATGGATACTTGATCAATAGTGAATATTGAGTTTCATGTCGGTTTGTCGGTGGTCCTACGTTAAAAACAAGTTAACATAACTGTGGTCACCGGCGTCATCTCCAGCAAAAAAAAAATGTTCTAAAATGTTAAAAAACATCAGGTTTAAAAAAATTCCAATCTTTGCGGTGGAATTCTTCTTGAAATACAAGTTGCGACGACAAGAGATAAGCGTGTCAGAGCACGAACATTTGCAGAATTGATGGACAAAAGTTGCGAGCTTGAAGCGAATTGATGATGCATTAATGTTTCCGGTCCTCTAAACTTTTGTTTCCAGCATTCTAATAATTCTTCACTCTTCGGCAGTCCTCGAGAGAATATTCTCGCAAAACAACAATAACAAAACTAAATTTCGGTATCGACTTCCCATTGGTTTTGAATGATAAAGGGTGATACGGTCAAAATTTGGTCAGGATGAATAGGGGGGGGGGTGGGGGGGCGGCTGGGGGGGGATGGGGGGCGGGGGCGTTGTGTACGTCTTCGAGGATACCAATACCACACTTAGGTCATTCAAAGCTAAAATCAAACCGGTGATGATAGCTATGGATCGAACATGGTAAATCGTCCATGTGGCAGTTTCTGGAAGCGCCTAACTACAGTCGGCGAAAAGGAAGGTGAAGTTTTTCAATGAAATAATTTACAATTTCCATACTAAATGAGAGTAAATAAACCGTAAAACGTTCATTGCAAATATGACTAACTGGTGTAATTGTTCTAAAACAATTCATTTCATGCAAAAATACTTCACGCACCCTGTAAATGTATAACATAACAAAGCAATTATAAGAAGATCTGCATAGAAACTTCGAGAGAAAATGCATGCAAAAAAATAGCAGGGTTTTTAGTATGATTCGTTTTTTTCTGTTTTTATTGTTTTTGTTTTATTTAAGTGACTTTCAAACCTCATGATTGGTTTATCACTATTAATGTTTATCACAGTACCTACTCAACATTGATGAAAAGTGATATATTTATTATATGGTCTGGTTTGGTACAAAATCCCATTTATTTAAGCTGTCAAACAGAGTTTCACACGGTTTCCGAATTTTATGTAATAATGGCATAGACTATATTTTTACTATAGAACCTTAATGTCAGCTACTGGGGCATTTATTCTTCTTCCTTAGCAATAAAAGATTATTGCTCTCACAATTTGCTTATTGCTTGCTGTTGGACTACTTTTAAAGATTTTATAGTTGCACTCGAATAGATAGTTTGAATGCAAACTATGCATCGCCAATCGTAGCAACCCTGTTATGTACAGTAAACATTTGACAGCGTTATCAGTTGATTTGCAGCAGCCATGGCGAAAACAGTCAAGGAACGACGCTCGATGGTTTGTTCGTACTGCTGGCTCCACCTGGAGCGAAGAAGTTGGTCACCGCGAGGCACTTTGTATCCGCCGGATATAACCGATCCGGCATTTATAACATTCTCTCTCCTCTGAAAAAAGGCGTGAGCCTTGAACTGCCTGGTTCTAGCCACCCGACAGTGCAGCGCGACCGTCAAGTGTGGCAAAAGCTGAAGAGGAAGACTGAGATCAAGGTGACCTGATCATTCTGCGGCTTGGGCTGAGAGGTTGGTGGTACCGGCGAAGTAACGAGGGTAGTATAGGGGGGGAAGGTGGTTTTGTGAGGAGGAGGGAGAGGTGGGGGGGAGGAAGCAACAAAAAAAAAGGGCGGAGAGGTGGAAAAAAAACCGGTGAAGCGCGACGTCATGGTCATAATGGATGACGAGCCCTACTTGATGATGGACGGTACCGACTGACAAAATACCGGGTACTTTGTAACGTTCCGTCCTGCAACCTTAAGCTGACGGCTTAAGCGCCACCTCCGATAAAGGAGGACCGTTAGCTCTGCTAAATTTTACCCGGAAGAGACTACCTAAATCAGGGCAGGTCAATGTTAATCAGAACCGAAGTCGCACTCTAACACACACAAGCGATTATAGGCAACCAACCAGTTTATGTACTTAACAATGTCAATCCGAATTTCAAACTTAATTTATTTAATAGCCCTAAGTAATCAACCATTTTCGGGAACTGTCCCGCTCGAAATAAGTATAAACCAATATAAAATTCAAACCAACTTTATTGCGTAACGTAAATTGTGAAGGCTTGTTACTAAATTTGAAGGCATTTATTAGTAACAGTCATTGAACGATCGCGAGAAAAAGAAACGATCGAATTTATCGAGGTAACACTAAACTCCTCAAATGAAAAAGATTTATTAAATTCAGGAAAACTTATTCGCTAACTGGTGACGTCACGTATTCACTTATCATAATCCTAGGTTCTAATTGTTGCGCTTGAGAGCATAAACGGACAGATCTAACCTTATTGAGGGTTTTTTTCGCCGTAGCAATCCCGCGTCGGATGTCCACCGAAGCAGAAGAAAAAGTTGACTCACCACTAGTCGACTACTATTAATGATCGTATCGGAACGGTATCGGAACGACACTCGTAACTCGCGCGCTGGCGTTTATTTCGGGGTATAGACGTCCCCTGGAAATGTGGAGTGACGCCGTTCGTTGTGTCTCGGCTACGCCACGCGACTTATTGACTGGCGATTCCACGTTCACAAGGTGCGACCACGATCTCAGGACTACGTCGGTGACGTTAGAAAAAAATGGTTGGTGTCCTTGATGCGTAGTGGGAACTCCCCGGATCGAGCTACGACCAGGTTCCCGGTCTCCGAATGTTTTCTGGATTGGCACCAGACTAACCGCCCACGTTGTTTGGGCTTCACTGTCCTACACAACGCGGATGATTTAACTACATTTCGCTCTTAGTCGGTTAATAGTTAGGCTTACCTGAATTCACAATTAAAGGTGATTTAGTCCAAAAGTTAGCCTTCTCTAACTGGAAGCTATTCACACTCGAAAAATTCAACAGCTAGAAAATCAATCATACATTTAAAAACCATATAAACGACCGAAAACTCACTTCAAATTTAATATATTTAAATTTCACAGTTCAGAAATAGTTCAATTTTTGACTCCGACAATTTTCGACTACTCGAATCAAAGCACTCCACAATGATGAGATAACCAACACGCATAAGATGGGTTTCAACCTAATTTATGCTACGCAATTTCCACTGATTGGTCGATTAAAGAGAGTAGGTACAAATCACAATGCCTATCGATTATTTCTATAGTATAAATCTGGTTGGTTCTCTACGACGCAATTTCTAAATGTAATGCGCAATAAATTTAAATTCGTATCAGCATTCTCAACAACTAGGTGGCGCATATAGTCGGTTGTTGTCTCGGGAAAACTTATCCAGAGAGACAGCCTAATAACAATGATAAAGTAACTGACAGCCTATTAGCTGACAGTAAAAACAAACATCAATAGAATGGCTGTCGCTTCTAGAGGTTCACAACTTTACGTCCACCATCAAGGAGGTTAGCGTTGACGTCAAATATATATATCCTACACCAAGTTCCCGAAGAAGGTCTGACGATCAGCAAGAAGGGAATGTTTAAGCCACTGTTCTTTCGTTCGGGGCTTGCGGTGAACGGGGAGATAAACAGTACAAAGTGCTTGCCAGAAGCTGCCGCTTCTAATAAGATATACGAGTATTACGCAAAAAAGGACATGCTCTTATGGCCAGACATAGCATCGGCCCATTATCCCAAGAAAACACTAGAAGAGATGGACCTGCTGAAGATAAACGTTGTATCGAAGACCCAGAACTCTCCAGAGGAATACTTCTAGCGGTCCCCAGCGGCGACCGATAGATTTTTTTAATTTCGTAGTCAAATCAGAGAAGCAGCTGATCACCAAGGTCAATAAAGTGCTGAGAAACACGCCGACATGCTAAGGTTCTCTCAACTGCTTTAAGATAGCTCTGAAGGGAATTGAAGTATGTTTGAAGAAGTCTGAATGAAGGTTTATTTTATAGGAAACCTCTTTTTAGATTTTTTTTTTTCATCCCTATTTATCAGAGTGTTTGTCAACCTTAGAATAAGAACTAAGAATTTATTTTTTTGAGATATTAAACCTCGGGCTACCTCATCTCCCATCATGATCACCTTAACCAGAACATATAAATTTAAACTTTTAAGTTTAAAATTACCCATGCTTTTTCGATTGTGAAACTTTCACTCTTCTGACCTTCAGTAAAGAAACAATTACATTTCCAAAAGAGTTATCTTAACGCCTCTGCGATTACCATTTCACCAGAAAATCTCAATAAATTTACAGCCACCCACTAATTTTTCAATCTCTCGGCATGACTTTCCGTCCGCGAGTCTTATTTATGTTTTCCCTAGTCTTATAGCGTAAAATCCATTCATAGCGTTCCATATCGAAGGTGTGTAGAGCTGTTTTTATTTATTCTTACGAGTAAGATTTATGGCTCTGATTTCGGTTGCATACTGGCTGGCAGCAAATGGGGCCACAGGCGCCGCTTGAATTCCCCAGAAATCAGAATGCACCTCCCCTATTCGCCATTCGCACAAGGCATGAAATGCAACGACAAGTGCGGGAGGAAGCTTTTAAGATGACTTTCAACAACGAACAGTGTCGGCTTGGAACAAAAAAAAATCGGAAAATAGAAAAAGAAAGCAGAGCACTAGGTACTACACTAAGCTAAACATACAGCATAAAGTTGCAACCCTCTACTTTCCGATTCAGCCACCCATATTCGGAAGCGTACTGCATGCATAACCTATCCAGAACCCAAAGTGACGCCAAGCCACCCGAGCAACGGTGTGGTGGGAAAAGCATGTTCGTATGTCTTAAAACCTGAAGCTGGAGGAAAGACCCGAGAGTGAAATAATATTTCTTTTCCACTTGCTTGGCTTTGCACTGGAATACATACACACTAACGTGCACACTTGACAGTTGTAGCTTTCGCGTTGACTATCCCAAAATGGCTTCGCGCAATGTTTCCTCACTCACTCGCCGAGGCTGTTGCGTGGGTGGAAACGTTTGCGGGCATAAATTTTGAAGTAAAGTATTGCACGGCCAAGCAAAATGCATTCGCCTCTAAGCGGCAGCAGCGTCACATTTTATCTTGGCTGCCGTAGGGTAACGGTCTAATTTCCGTCTTGTGAAACACACTTTAACATTTTGGAACAAGAAAATTAAAATTAAGTTTTGAACCTTTACCTTTTGGGCAAATTTTTTTAAATAGTCCATCTATGATGATATGGTTTGCAAAATATACAGAGATGGAAAAAAGTATTCGTGGCTATTGAATGTACGATATTTTTTTTGGAAAATTTTAATTTGGAATTATCTCGAGATAATAAACATACGATAGCTAGTAGACATGTTAAACATCAACCATTAGATTGTTAATTGCCTGGATGTACCGATAATATCTGGGTAATGTTTCAATTGGCGAAAAGTATTCACGGTATTGAAATCATTCTGGAATATGTTGGAATAAAAAGCAACACCGCATCTTAACCGTAAGTGCACCGAACTGAAATACTACCCAAAACTAGCTTCTTTTGATGCAACCGTGAACTATCGTTCAACAAGTAAAATTTAGGTAAACTTAGGTTACCAAGTAGGTGAATTGAAGAAATCCAAAAAAAAAGAGCCAGCGGTGGGTAAAATTAGCTAACTAGGTCGTGAAAAATATCTACAGGAACCAAACCAAATATAGCAAACATTGGGAAAATTTACTGTTGTTTTGATCAGATAAATAAAAGTAGATAATTCTGTTTTGAAATTGGAAATATCTTCCCAACATCATGGGATCCCAGGGATGCCCAGTAGAGCCTGGCAGGTTATGAAAATTGAATAGAAGTAGTGTGAAATTGAGCTTAGGGCTTTTGTTAAGTAGTATTTCGAAGCAAACGCACACACTTTTGTCAAGGCAGGAACGGATCCGCCACCTTGACTGGCAAACATGTTCACGCTTGATCTTGCTCAAATACCGCAAATGGCACAGAATACTTCTAGCGATGTGAAATCTCTATTTTTACACTCCCTAAAGACCACATGTTACCACATCAATTTAAAACACAACTTCTTTTTTTTACCAGTAATGTTTTTATCGTCGTTGTTTACTTAACAACCTCAGAGAGAAATCCGGTAATATATTGTATGCTGATCCTCTAAACAGCATGTTTTGACAGAAACCCCATCACCGAATGAATACATTACTTATTATATTTTTATTGCGTACAGTGCGCCAAATTTAAATTATAATGTTTTGATATTGGAAATATCTTTCCAACATCATGGGATCCCAGTAGTGCAAAATTACATGAAGATTTTGAAAAAAAAAATTGAAAAATTGCGCTGGAAAACTCAACAATGACAAAGATTTCTGTTTCCAGCAAGACAATGATCCAAAACACACCGCCCATGTTGAAGGGAATGGATCCTTTACAACGTACTCCTCAAGCTCAATATTCCACCACAGTGTCCGGATCTGAATCCCATTGAACATTTAAGAGATGATCTGAAGAAACATATTGAGAAGCATGGATTCGAACTACTAGCAATGCACAGTGGGAAAAAAAGTGCCCGAAACGCGAAAGAATTCTATATCTCAGCTCGGATCTGCTTGAGGAGCAAATGAGCTCATTTTACCCTGGTTCCCCTCATATATTCATGTTTTTCACAATTTTCTTTGCTCTGTGTTACTCAAGATCAATAAAATAATGCTAGTTCTTTGTAAAATTTTCTGAGAAATCGATTGAAATTGGTTTCATTTACCGCACGGCTCTGTGAACGTAGATATGGCTGATTTTACCCTGATGACCCTAATATTTTTGTGTTATTCAGAGATTCTGTGTGACTCAAGAACAACAAAATGATGCTAGTCCTATGTAAAATTGTCTGGCCAATCAATTGGAGTTGGTTTCATTCACCGCACGGTAATACAAATGAAGATATGGCTGAATTTTCTCTGATTACCGTAATATTTTTGAGTTATTCAGATATATCTCTGCTCGGTGTGACTCAAGATCGACAAAATAATGCTAGTCC
Source organism: Aedes koreicus (assembly GCA_024533555.2). Taxonomy (NCBI): domain Eukaryota; kingdom Metazoa; phylum Arthropoda; class Insecta; order Diptera; family Culicidae; genus Aedes; species Aedes koreicus. Next base: position 410,008 of record JAHHFK020003840.1, read on the forward strand.
TTTGAAAAAACTTTTGGGTAAAATAAGCCATATCTTCGTTCACAGAGCTGTGCGGTGAACCAAACCAACTCCAATCGATTTTCCAGCAAATTTTACAAAGGATTAGCCTTACTTTGTTGATCTTGAGTTACACCGACCCAAGAAATTTCTGAACTACAAAAAAATATTAGGGGAATCAGGGTAAAATGGGTCATATCTTCATTCACAGAATGGTGAAACTAACTCCAATCAAGTCTGCAGGAAATTTACATGGAACTTACCTTATTTTGTTGCTTTAGAAAAACACCGAACAAAAAATTTCTGAAAAAAACGAAAATGTCAGGAGAATCAGGGTAAAATCAGCCATACCTTAATTCATACAGCCGTGTGGTGAATGAAACCAACTCCAATCGATTGACTAGAAAATTTTATATAGGACTAGCTTTATTTTGTTTCTGTAGAAACACACCGAACAAATAAATTTCTGAATCATACAAAAATACTAGGGAAATAAGGGTGAAATCAGCCATATTTTCGTTCACAGAGCCGTGCGGTTAATGAAACAAACTCCAATCGATTTTTCAGGCAAGCGGTTAATGAAACCAACTCCAATCGATTTTTCAGGCAATTTTACATAGGCTTAGCCTTATTTTGTTGATCTTGAGTCAAACCGAACTAAACAATGTCTGAATAACACAAACATATTAGGGGAATCGGGGTAAAATCGACCATATCTTCGTTCACAGAGCTGTGCGGTGAATAAAACCAATTCCAATCGATTTTTCAGCAAATTTTACAAAGGACTAGCCTTAATTTGTTGATCTTGAATGACTCCGACCAAAGAAATTTATGATAAACACAAAACTATTTGGGGAATCAGGGTAAAATCAGCCATATCTACGTTCAAAGAGCCGTGCGGTAAATGAAACTAATTTCAATCGATTTCCCAGAAAATTTTACAAAGATTTTATTGATCTTAAGTCACACCGAGCAAAGAAAATTGTGAAAAACATGAAAATATTCAGGGAATCAGGGTAAAATCAGCCATATCTTCATTCACAGAGCCGTGCAGTGAAGAAAACAATTCTCTCTGACCTTGCCCCTGAGATCGAAGTTCATGTATATGGCGATTTCAATCAGCGCAATGCGAACTTCATTTCTGACGTAGAAAATGAAGGTATTCTGCTTCCAGTCGTTGGGGACAATATGACATTACAGTTAATTTTTGACCAAATTGGATTTAATCAAATTAATCATGTAAAAAATCAGCCAACTTGTTATTTAGATTTTTTGCTGACAAACATTCATGAGGATTTTTATGTTAATGAATGTCTGACACCCTTATGGAAAAACGAACAATTTCATACTGCAATTGAATATTCTTTATTTGTTCATAACAATTCACGACCCAACGACTATGAATATGAGGAAATGTTTGATTACAACAAAGCTAATTACGAGAACATAAAAATTACGCTGAATTCAATCAACTGGCAGTCAATTATACGAAATGAAGTACATATTGAAAGCGCTGTTGATGTCTTCTAAAGGTTTTTATTTGAAATAATTAATAAAAACGTACCTCTTAAAAGAAAAAGACGCAGAAATAACTCCAAATATCAAATATGGTTCAACAGGAATATCATTAATTTGAAAAATCGGAAGCAAAAGGCTCACAAAATTTACAAAAAATATAACTCTAGTTTCAATCTGCAAAATTATCTGAATATCTGTGATCAGCTTAATTCAGCAATCAGTTCCCAATTGGAAGAGTATAATTTCAGAACAGAGAGCGAAATCAAATCATGTCCCAAACAGTTTTTCAAGTATGTCAGAACAAAATTAAAATCAAACAACTTCCCTTCAAAAATGCATCTTGATGACAAAAACGCTGGAAGCCCTGGTGAGATTTGTTTCTTGTTTGCAAAGTTTTTCCAAGAAATTTACACGACATTTTCGGATAATGATCGCGATCTAGATTATTTTTCATTCTTTCCTGCATCTTCAAATGACATTAGAGTTAGTCAGATACATGTTCAAGACATTCTTGCAGGTTTGAATAATCTTGATGCTGCGAAAGGTGCGGGACCTGATGGAATCCCTCCAGTATTTATGAAAAATCTTGCATTTGAGCTAACTTCGCCTTTATTTTGGCTCTTCAATTTGTCACTTGAATCAGGCCAGTTCCCTAAAATTTGGAAAAACTCATACTTAATACCTATTTATAAGTCAGGAAAAAAATCCGATATTCGCAATTAGCGTGGAATTGCTATTATGTCTAGCATCCCAAAGCTTTTTGAAGCTATCGTCAATAGAAAACTGTTTAGCCAAGTACAAAATGTTATAACAAATTCGCAGCATGAATTTTTCAAAGGACGCTCAACTGCCACAAACTAGTTAGAATTCGTGAACTATTCATTAAACGCAATGAACAACGGTAACCATGTCGAAGCGCTGTACGCTGATTTTAGCAAAGCCTTTGACCGTATTGACTTTCCTCTGTTGCTCTACAAGTTAGGAAAAATAGGATTTGAGGATCAATTTCTTAAATGGATACATTCGTATTTAATAAATCGACAACAGGTAGTCAGCTTTAATGGGAAAAAATCACACCCTGTTCATGTATTATCTGGAGTTCCCCAAGGCTCGCATCTAGGACCTCTACTTTTTATTTGATTTGTCAATGATATTTCTTACATTCTTAAGCAGGTCAGAATTCTCATCTATGCAGACGACATGAAACTATTTATGGAAATTAAGAATGACCAAGATCATGTAACTTATAAAAACGAAATATTATTATTTGACATATGGTGCAAAAAAAAGCTTACTAGAAATAAATGTTAAGAAATGTAACTTAATTACTCTCAGTAGAAAACGAAATACACCACAAATTGCTGTTTCTTTAGGAACTGAAATTGTAGAAAAATGCGAGAAAGTCAGAGATTTGGGTGTTTTTGTAGTTTCTAATTTTTTTTTTTTGCAATTTTAAAAAAAATTTTTATATAAAACAAAAAATATGCGATGTTTTTTTAAACGTTTTGGTCAAAATTTTCATGACCCTTATGAGTTCAAAATTTTGTGTGGTGTATTTGTGGGGTTTTTTCTAGTGTTTTGTGTTGTTTTGTTCTCTTTTTTTGAAAAACAAAAAGAAAAAATGGGAACAATACAAAAAAAAATTTTCTCTTTTGTGTTCTCGGTGAGTAGGGGGGGGCGGCATTTCCCCCCCCGTCTGAGGAAGGACGTGTAATATTTTTTTATATTCAAATATATAAAAGAGCGGTTCCATATCATTTCAGCAACGAGTAATTTTCATATTTTTTGATTTGCATGAAACCTTGCATACAAGTTTTTGGGGAAGAAAAACGCCGTTTTGCATACTTGGTTCGCCATTTTGAATCTAGCCTTACTTATGAGAAGGGCCTATGAAAAATGCACATGATATCTTCAAAAAATTGTATCTCGGAAACGGTTTGTCCGATTGGTTTGGTGTCTTCGGCGAAGTTTTAGACAATTGTTGGTGCTATATGGAAAAAATATGCACGGTAAAAAAAAGTTTGGTTTTTGTGTTTTAAACTAAAATATAGATTTTCCCTTAAAAGTTACATGTCAATAATTTTTTAATTATTCTTATGTTATCGACGGAGCTAGCCTCGTTATGGCCAGCGTGGCCATGGTGGACTAGTTTCAACAAAGACCATGTTTACAATCACCAACTGTACGTAGTACAGCTAACTGGTATCTAATTACCTGTATCTAATACTTGTTAGCACGTTTTCAGCACAACGCACCAAAAATAACTGGAAGAAATCATTGTTCCTGATAGTGGGATTTTGTAACTTGTTTTTCAAAATACTTTTAATGCAGAGAATTTCCCTCGAATCTTTAAGTTGTCAGTGTCATTTTAACTCAAAATTTTCCAATCTTTCCCAAAAACATACTTTTGAAACTGGAAAAACACGGAGTACATCCGAAAAGGGCCAAAACTTATTAAGTTATCAAAAAATTAATATTAAATCAGTAATATCTTCTAAACGGTGCATCTTAGAAAAATGTTACCGAAGTACTATTTGCTTGTAAATTTGATGTTCTTTCATAAAATTAGGGTGACAAACTTTTTTGGCTTTTCTTAATAGCTTTTTTGAAAATTGTAATTTTTTTTTTAAATTTTTTTTTCATTGTAACCTATTTTTCTCCAGAACAACATACTGTGCACTAGATAGCATTTTCAGTCAGCTATAACATAAGAATAATTAAAAAATTATTGACATGTAACTTTTAAGGGAAAATCTATATTTTAGTTTAAAACACAAAAACCAAATTTTTTTTTACCGTGCATATTTTTTCCATATAGCACCAACAATTGTCTAAAACTTCGCCGAAGACACCAAACCAATCGGACAAACCGTTTCCGAGATACAATTTTTTGAAGATATCATGTGCATTTTTCATAGGCCCTTCTCATAAGTAAGGCTAGATTCAAAATGGCGAACCAAGTATGCAAAACGGCGTTTTTCTTCCCCAAAAACTTGTATGCAAGGTTTCATGCAAATCAAAAAATACAAAAAGTAAATACTGGAAAAATTTCCCACTTGTTCGTGGAATCGCTCACGAAGAGAATTTGCCATGATCTCTTTTGTTAACGATATTGTATCACATCTTCTCTCCCCCCTCTTTTTTGTGTTGTATTTTTTCTTCCCCCCCCCGCGCGGGGGGTGTGGGTATGTGGTTGCTTGAAAAACAAAAAAACGGAGGAAAAATGGGATCGATGGACGAAAAAATTGTACGATATCTTTCATTATATGTTTTGTGGGTCTAAATTATTTCACATAGTACGTTGTAATATTAAATATTTTTTTTTTTTTAGGGGGTGCAAGAAGAAGGAAAATGAAGAGAATTTGCCATGATCTCTTTTGTTAACGATATTGTATCATATCGTTTCTTCCTATCTTTTTTTGTTGTGTATTTTTGCGGGGTGGGGGATTATTGGTGAAAAGTGGAAAAAGGAATTTTGGACATTAACCGATGATGTCTTATATATTCTGTGTTGTATTAATTTAGATTGTGTGTTTGTGATATTTTTATTTGGGAGATAATGTAATCTACGATCGGTTGACGAAATAAATAAAAAATAAAACTAACTTTAGTTGATTCTCCAGGCAAATTTACATGGGACTAGCTACATTTTGTTGTTCTTTAATCACATCGAGCAAAGAAATTTCTGAAAAACACAACAATATTAGGGGAATCAGGGTAAAATCAGCCATATCTTCATTCACAGAGCTAGGCGGTGAACGAAACTTACTTCAATAGATTTTCCTAAAAATTTGACATATGACTAGCATCATTTTGTTGATCTTGAGTCACACCGAGCAAATAAATTTCTGAACAACAAGGAAATATTAGGGGAACCAGGGTAAAATGAGCTCATTTGCTCCCCAAGCAGTTCCGTGCGGCCAATGAGACCACGTCCGTTCGATTTCTTAGAAATTTTTCTTAGAGTTAAGGAAACATATACAGAAATCGTTCCACTCCGAGCTTAGATTTAGAATTCTTTCACGTTTCGGGCACTTTTTTTCCCACTGTGCAATGGTACGGCATTACCAACCCGGATAAATTGGATTCCCTGTCCGCTACAGAAGATTTTTCACATGTCACTCAAAACAAAAATGTATGCATTGTTGTTGAAATAGAAAACAAGCGAATGCTTGTTCAATTAATGATAATCGACGATATGGATACTTAACCATCTTCAATTGAAATCTCGTGAACGAATTTTTCTCAAAACGTGTGTAGAACACATTGTATGAATAGTCCAGATAAAAAGTCTCGACTTATCGGATACGTGTGACAAGAAAATAAAAAAAAATAAAATAATTTGAGTAGGCTGATTTTTTTCCAGACGGTACATACTGAACAAAACTTCCAACATTGTCATTCCAACTAAGAGACAATGAATGATTCTGTGCAAATGAATGCTATCATCTCTCGTCAAATTTTCAACTGGCAATAATTCTGGGTCGTATTTCCATAGCCACTCAATCAATGAAGAGTTAATCACAGGTAGGTAGAGCTGTTGTCCATTCGACTTGAATGGTGGAATGAAGTAATCTACAAAACGTCTAATCTCGTTCACTCACTGAGTTCCAGCGTATGATGCCTTTATCAATGCATTTATCGATGTGGTTGTTTCAAGCACGGATAACAATAAATAATTTTCGCCGATTTTTTTCAATGAGCACCTAGTTTGCAAAACATAATAAGATATACAGGGTGTCTCACAATAGGTGTCACTAAAACAAAATGGGATTACAGGAAAACAAATAAACCAAATGATAGCATTTATTTTTCATTTGAAAGATACATGTTATAGAAACAAACCATATTAACTCAATTCGAATCTCTCTCCCTTTTCCTTGATAACTTTGTGCAAACGCTTTGCAAACCCATCGCAGCTGGCACGCTCGATTTGCTGAGGAATTTGGTCCCAAATATCAACCAAATGTTTCTTGAATCGATTTAAAGTAAGCCCTTTCGTAGGGCCTATATGTTGAAACATATGACCCCAAACAAAGTAGTCAAGTGGGCTGAGATCTGGTGAAGATGCAGGCCATTCTTCGCTTGTGATGAAATCGGGAAAATTTTCCGTGCACCACGCATGTGTCTTCTTTGCCTTGTGAGCTGGATCTGAGTCCTGTTGGAAACAATTTGGTGTATTCCCATACAGCGTTGAAGCATGAGGAAGCAGATGGTTCTTCAAAACCTGCTCGATGTAATATTCAGTGTTGATTTTTACGTTAGGCTCTATGAAAAGAAGAGGAAGTTTTCCTTTTCGTGATACGGTGCCCCATACCATGATTTTCGATATATTCTGATAGCGTTCTACAGCTAGTTTTTCTTTTGGAATATTGGCAAGACTTTTGCAATAAACACGATTATTTTGTTGATTATGAGTGTCCTGAAGGAGGAAGAGCTTTTGATGATGATGATGATAATGTGAACTACCATCTAATGTAGCAAGGCAACTGCCTATAGCATTGGACTGTTTTAATTAAACGATTTGATCAGGGTTATACTGTGTTTAATGTTTCTTCATGTTTCTGTATGAAGGGCCAAAAACGTATTGTGGGCCCGTAAGCAGATACACTTACGCGCAACCCAAAGCTATAGGGGTCTAAAGAGAATCTCCTTCCAGGAACAAGTTCGCAGAAACCACACCAAAACCGAGCCCTCGTCTAGTACAAAGTCCCACTAGATGGGGAGAAGAGCCCGCCCTCTATTCACGAAATGTTAACAACAAGAAGTTGGCAGTTCCTATCCAAATCGCTTCAATCGGGTGCTCTGATGGTCCCTTCCTTTATCCCAACATATGGTGTTATTTAAATATATGAAAAATTCAGAAAACATAATATAATTTTCTTACCATCATTTTGAAATCATCTTACCTTGAAGCTAGAGATTATAATAATAATTAGTTGCAAAAGATTAATATATCGTTAAAGACAAAAATGCTAATTTATTCAAATTTCAAACTCCTGGGCTGGTTCATCATCTAAATTTCAAACTTAATTGTTGCATCCAATGGATTGTTACTGAGAAATAAATAAAAACTAGATATGTACCAATACCCAGACAACCAAAATGTATGTATATGGAAAGTTGTTTTCCTGATATACAGACATATATGTAAGTAAACAAATCGTATAGAATGCAAAAAATATGGCTTGAACGTGTAAAGGTGTAGGCGATATACGTGCAAATTCCATTGTTCTCTTAAACGAGTTGATTTGACATCGTATGCGATTTGATCTACAATAACAAATTAGATTTAAAAAGTCGAACGAGGGAATTGATTTAGTTTGTGAGAGTACGATGGATAAATGACACATCGTATATAAGTCGAAAATTTACACTCTATACGAATCAACCTAAACATAAAACGATAAAGACCACAATTATATGCGATTTAGACTTAAAATATAGGAATATAGATATATCTAAAATTGTTATAGACTTCTGGTTGTTGGGTTATATAAGAAAACAAATAGATCATCCAAATATCAAAGATAAAATTTAAATAAAAACATTATTTTATAAGACAAGTTGTATATTTTTTTCTTTCCACTGTTCTAGTAACATTTCAAATATAGAATTGGAATGACGAGAGTCCGGTTTGAGGATTTCTGAAATAAATGGCTTATTTACCATAATAATAGACAAATATTAAAATGTAATCTTACAGTGAAAGCACATGGCAGTCTTTGATGAATAAAGTAGTTGAAGAGAAGTGAATTTTGAATTGAATGCTATGCTGAAATGCTAACAAACAAATTGAGCCTTTGATGCCTGTCATGTTGTTCCAGGCTTAACATAGTTCTGGATGCAAAGATTATTCAAAGCGTGTGAAACCATTAATAAAGTGAGAATGGAAAATATACAATATGATTAAAAGGTACACGATCTTCAGTCGCACCCCCTCACATCGCTATTGTCAAAATGACAACATTGCCCGGGCTACGCCAACGCGTCTCCATGTTTCAGCTGGCAGTCTTTTGTGATCATATGACTCGTGGAGGCGTGAAGTAGGAACTTGTGAGGACCAGAGGTCATCGCACCCTCCTTCGAAGTTGTCAACTCACCATTTGAAGCCCTCCTGAAGGAGGAAGAGCTTTTCATCCGAAAATAAAATCTAGCAGTCACTGGCTTGCTTTTGACGCTCCGCCAACCCGTGAACCCGTTGTTTCTTGTACGGCTTGCATTCCAGATCATGTTTGAGGAGCCTGTTCGTTGAAGCAGGGGACATTTGAAATTTTTTGCCAAATTTACGGCTAGATACGGCTGGATTACGTCTTATTCGTTCCCTCACACATTTAATCTTTTTCTTTGTTCTGGCTGTTCGTCTGGCACCTCCTTTGTATTGAATATGGACATTTCCAGCTTTCTTGAACCGTTTCAAGGTACGAAAAACAAAACGCTTACTCACTCCCTGCTGCTTAAGGCTATTGAATATCTGACACGGTCTAAGCTTTTGCAAATGTGATTTTAAAACTTGTTTCCGTATGGCTTCCTATTGAAACAAACGGAATTGCTTATTTATCTTCAGCGATAAGCTGACAAAAGAATACACTCAAAACGGGTATAATCAATGCCACTGTTAAAATTACCCAGCTGAAATAAACCAAGACTGAAAAAAGGTGACACCTATTGTGAGACACACTGTAGTATGCTCAGCCACGAATAATTCTTCCCTTGATTTGCTTTATGAGTAAATATTTAAACCGCGAATATTGTTTTCCGCCACTGTATGATTTTTTAAACCCATTCTTCACTATGATTTTTTTTTATATTCTAATATCTACGACTTACCACCATAAAAATTGAATATTATTTCCACGATTAGCGTATTTGGATTTAAGTTTCTTGTGTGGATGAAAAAATTAATTACCGTTATCATGGAAAACAAGGGCTACACACTTAGATTTTTTTACAGAGATCTGTAAATGTTTACCGAATTCTCAACAGCTGAACGTTCGGTAATCCAATTTAACGGATTTCGGTAAAATTTTACCGAAATCCGGTAATTTTTTTTACAGATAACTCTAAAATTTCACCGAAATCCGTTAAATCGGATTACCGAACGTTCAGCTGTTGAGAATTCGGTAAACTTTTACAGATTTCTGTAAAAAATCTAAGTGTGTAATTCACGATTTAAATCGATTTCCAGCTATGATACAAGAAAAGCTACAATAAACAACAAAATTGTCTGACAATACATCTCTCTTGACCGATAAAGCCATAACACGAAATATGTAATCGATCATTTCCATGGATATGACGGAGATTAGTAGTGCTGAGGTCAAAACAGCACTATACCCTATAATAAGAGTTGTTTCCTTCTTCGATTCTTTCACTGAAAATTTTCACGACATTCTGTTGATTCTTTGGAACGTTCTGCTTATGGTTTCTTTCCTTCCTTTTTGCTTGCAGAGTCGGCGAAAACGGTGAATGGGATCAGATGGAACCAATTTACACCAAGAACAATCAGGCCTCTTTCCAGGTCACGGGGCTAGTTCCGTTCACTGTTTACAGCTTCCGGGTGATCGCCGTCAACGAGCTAGGCCACAGTCTACCGTCCCGAGAATCATATTACTTCGTAACTCTGCGAGAAGGTAAGTTAGGGTGAATTTATTGGTTGTGGCACGGAAACAGTCTCAACATGTTTTGCTTTGTATTAAATTTCTTACTATCCACCATACTCAATATGAGCCCAATCAGATCCCTCCGTTCAGAAATATACGATCGAAAAAGGGCTATCAAGTTCAACGTTAATCATAAAGGGTTGATTATCATTAGGGAAGGTATTAGTAAATTCCAATTTTGAGTGAATCAAACAAAATTGATGTATCGGTCCAATACGTGGTTAAAATAAATTAATCTTTGCTTCGAATTGTTCAGAAACGTCAAAGTGCGTCAAATCATACAAACACTGTTCACGTTCGAAAAAAGATTCGTTCGTACTGGCTCGAATGAAAACAAGAATACCTCTTTCGAACTCGTTCGAACGAATGACGATACGGAAGGGTGATAATATACATTCTTGGAAAACTAATACTCATTATATTTTAGTATATAACCTGTACATCTGTTAATTATGCAAAACTCTTAATTATCTGTTTGTACAGCTACTACGTACCGCATCCCTTCTGGATTGAACGTAAGCACTCTACTGTATCTTCCAGCACCATATCATCTTTGACAGCACAATCAGGAAGGCAGTTTGAGCATTTAAAAAACACAACACTTTATGACATGATAACAAGATATTGTTATTGTCTCCATTAACAGAAGCCGCGTATCCCAACTAGTAAACATGACATTGCCAACAGCAATACAAAAGCACGACTGCGAAAGGCGCACGCAACAGTTCCTGTGTCGCGAATTCAGTGTATTCTCGTTTTTCGGATGGGGTCTACGACGGAACCGTGATAAGAAAATTGTATAATTACTATCATGAAACGCGTTGAATGGAATTAACATAATTTCAATTTGTGCCAGAGTATGGGGGGAAACAACAATTACCTTTTCTTTCCCCGTCACCATCTCCGGCCTCATCGCAGTGTACAGGCCTGCACAAAGTTCAAATAATGTAGCAACAACGTAGAGCAGGTCCCCTTTGGGGAAGAAACATTTGACCCACTCGGAACGGACATATGCAGACGAAAACGACGACGACCATTAAAATCATTGGCACGGAAAACAATAGAACGTGCGACCAAAAGTTATAATAACAATACAGCCGGGCGGAAACTTTAGGGACCAAACCTCAGTGAAACGTGCCAAAATCTTGAAGAACCTCTTAATTGGAACTCCGGAGATCGCCACTGTGTTTAAGAAGCACAGCTGCTTGGCACCGTACCAACAGTCAAATTTTGTGTAACAATTCGTGCTGCGCGACTTTTTCCCAGTCCCTTTACTTGTGTTCCATCTCAAGTGGAAGAAGTTATAGCTTCCGATAACAGGACAGGACAAGACCAGCCGATGGAGAGAAAAAATCCCTATACAGAAAGTTTCCAACACCAACCCTTCCCATCCCACCTTGGCTTTTGTCAGAGCTTTCCGACAGGAAAGAGGAAAATTTATACAATCAAAATTCCTAGAAATTCTTCAACCATCGTCTAATGGTTTCAGGGGCCTCGGGGAGATGAATGGAATACGGTACCCGTAGGCGGGAGGGAATACGACTTCACCGTTTCTGGTATGAGCACACGCCGGTGTACACGCTTGAAGTAGCATTTTAAAACAATCGCCGCTGCACCGTGTTACGGTATTTTACTATGGTCGCTTTTTTCACCCAACAAGGTTGGTTGTACTTTAACCGGAGAAGGAAGATCATCGGAACCAGTGTAACCAGATGATACGATAATACACCATACCTCTACCGGAAGCCACTGCCATCAAATCTGATAACCTCACGCTACGCTTGCAATCTGCTTCGGTATCGTGTTTCGCGTATTTAAAAGCGAATCATCCTTTCATCCTTTCATCCCTGCCCGACCTCCTATCTATCACATCATATCCTTATCGTCTTTGAACGTTTTGTATAGCGTCGTGGGCTCGGAAGTCATGAACGAAGCAATGAATCTCATCCCTTCGATGGCTGCAGCTTGTCTCCAGAGGCGCTTCCCTCCCGTATCGGTGTTTTTCAGAAAGAGAGAAACGACAGAAACCCGGCAAAATAGGGAGGTAAATATTTGTGCTAACTATAACTTTTGTGTAATTATTTAACGTCTGAAAGCTTGGATAGCTCTGGGTCGCGCCACCAACACGTCGCACTTCCGTTTTGAAAATACTTCCCTCAAAGGACATAGGTAGGTATCTATATTTTGGTGTCGCTTTTTCCTTCGTGCATGAGCGGAAGTTCCGGTTTCGTGGAATCAGGGTGAGAAGAAAGGTGTGGGGTTTCGAGGGAGGTTGAGGATGCCAAAATTCAAATTATGCTAGGAATTGCTTTTTTCCTCAGAATGCTGGTTGGATGTATTTTAAAAGCTGGTCAAATTCATGATTTCGTAGAAAACGATAGCTGTTTATCGAAGAAATTCCCAGTTGGCATTCATCAAATTTTGAAGTCCTTTCATTATAGTGGCGGATCATCATTTTGGTTGGAAAAAGGGTTTTGAAGAGGAATATTGAAGCAAGCATGTAGCCTAGACAATTATTGATTGTTTTTATTCGACTAGCTAGTATCGCTAGTTCACATATAGCTAACATCTGCCAAGGGGTTCAATTAATATTCAACCATTTTAGAACATGTTGCACCATAGACAAAAATAAAAATCTTAAACCTTCCACCCCATTCAGACTACAAGCTATGGTACGTGATGAAGTATCTTGATATCATATATCATACATATTAATTCCAGTCAAAAGTAAATGTTTTATATCAAGGCAGAGATATAAAGGGTGTATTCGATAAAAATGGCACACACATATATACTCATCAAAATTAAACTGATTATCGGATTTTCTTGAAATTTTCAGGGAATGAAGAACTACTAATGAGTTTTGATTTACAACATTTGTTTTATTCAATTTCGTCTCCCATCCCGAATGCCCGCACCTTCCTTTTCACTCCACCCATCAAATTTTGTACAACCGATTTTCCCAGTGTTTTTGTTGTTTTTACCCAAATTTTCTTCAATTCTAGCTCTGTTTTTATAGTTTTGGGATGTTTGCAAAGTTCCGTTTTCATGATTGCCCAGAATTTTTCAATTGGACGAAGTTCCGCTGAATTTGGTGGGTTCATATCCTTTGGCACAAAATTGACTCCGTTGGCTCGGTACCACTCCAATACGTTTCGAGCGTAGTGGCAGGATGCTAGATCAGGCCAAAACAGAGTTGATCCTTTGTGCTTCTTAATGAATGGCAAGAGATGCTTCTTAAGGCACTCTTCCGTGTAAATCGCACCGTTTATTGTTCCGGAAGTGATGAAGGGAGCACTTATTTCACCACATCCGCAAATCGCCTGCCAGATTAGAAACTTCTTTACAAATTTCGATAGTTTCTTCTTTCGAACATCCTCCGGAACATCGAACTTCGACTTGGCAACGAAATATTCTTGCCCAGGAAGTTGACGGAAGTCGGCCTTGACGTATGTTTCGTCATCCATCACGATGCAACCGGATTTGGTGAGCAGCTTCGTGTAAAGTTTCCGGGCGCGGGTTTTCGCAGTGATGTTTTGTTTTTCATTCCGGTTTGGGGCTTTTTGCACTTTGTAAACATGTAACCCAGCACGCTTCATGGTTTTCTGCACAAAACCGACTGACACTTTAGACTTTTTAGCGACATCTCGAATTGACATGTTTGGACGGTTCTTGAATTGTTGTACGACTTTCCTGGCCATTTTACTGTCCATTGGACCACTTTTACGACCACTCCCTTCCTTCCTTTGGACACTCAGACGCTCCTTGAAGGTTCTTATTACACGAGACACAGTTGTATTTGCAATTCCAAGCCTTTTAGCAATCCACCGGTGGGACGCCCCTGGATTTTGATTGTGAGTGCACAAAATTTTCTCACGGACAATTTCTTGTTTCGACGACATGACTGGAACTACTGAATGTATAACTATGAAACTTGGCAGATGTAAATAATACACTATGGATAAGATCTACTCAAATTTCTAGGTTTTTACTCATACGATTCAAAAGTTACAGAAGATTTTCTGTGTGCCATTTTTATCGAATACACCCTTTAAAGTAAAGGGTGTACCGTTTAAAATCGGAAAAAAATTATTTAAAATTTGGGTTTTTTTGTAAGTTTGGGGGAAAAAAAAAAAATTTTAAATTTGTTTTTTGTGGGGGTGATGGGAAGTAGAGTGTTTTTTGTTGTTTTTTTTCTTCTTTTTTTTTTGGTGGTATTTTTCTATTAGGCGTAGTTCCGGAGTGTTTGTGGGGTTTCAGTTCATTTGGCACGAAATAGACATCATTCGCCTTACACGGAGAAACCAAACTATCCAAAATCAAGTGTGATAGTACTCAAAACTAAGTACTCTCATAATACTACTATTTTGGATAGAATTTTGTACTCACTGGTAGGTAGTTTTAACTCAACGTCGAAGTATTATGGATAAAGTGAATTTAACACATTATAAGGTATTTTTATAGTAGTGAGTTTTCAACGTACGTGCGAGGCGTTTTCGCGAAAGTATCCAAATCGGAGTGTTAGGCTGTCAGTTTGTTTTGGCTGAAAATTTTTGATCGCCATTTTAAAAACAACTGTGTTGTAAAGCGGAAGTGAATTTCGTTCATCGTACCGTACCGCCCGGAGTTAAGAAGAGATGGAGCAAATAAAGAAAGTTGTGGACTCGGGAAGCTGCAAAAAGTTAACCGGTAAGTGTAATTATTCTATTATTCGAGTGCATATTTTATTTTTTGTCGCTTTGGAGGAACGAATTGCTGCGTTGATGGGTGTGAAGAAACCATCAATGGCAACTTAGAGGTGCGGAAGAAACACATTCGTTCGGTGCACAAAATCACCACAAGCAAAAAATCAAGCATACCGCTAAGATGTCCCCAGTGTGGGTCGATTTTTAGTTTTTTCAATAAGTTCCAAAAACATTTCATGTCACATAATCGTCCCAGCGCCATGGATAAAGACAACGGAAGCTCTTCCGAATGTGAACTTCCACCTTCTTTTACACCAACTGAAGATGATTCAATGCAGAACTGTTGTATTGAAAACCCAGTTTTTTATCAGAATGACGTTTCTCTGGACGATTTGACTGAGAAGTTCATGGAGATGATCACGGATTTGATTTGAATCTGTGATATTACAACATAAACTACTAATATCCTTCTGATGCTCAAAAAAGTTTAAGCTTGATTTTCTTTTTTTACAGGAACAAGATGATTCAAGCATGAGTACCGTAACCAACTATGTAGCCGCTCATCGCAATGACTCTCCTCACATCGTGTGTTGCTCTGAAAGATTAAAAAAAGGCGAACTATTCAGATAAATAATACTCAATTTTGGATTATTTTTACTGTGAAGTCAATCTTCTTATAACAGTTAATTTCATTCACCACAGAGTCTATTCAGATTACTCAAAATTGGATACTCTGTGAATAACTCAGTTATGACTGGTTTTACTTAGCTGTCAAGATGAGTGAAAATGACTCAATTTTGGATGGTTTGGTTTCTCCGTGTATATCACTCTAGCACGTCCTTTGTGTAGTGGCATGATGCCAAATCCGACCAGAAGATCTTCCGACCGTTGCGTCGTGAGCCTTCAGGAGAGGAAGAAGCTGCGTTTGGAGACACTCTTCCAAATACACCTGTCCATTCATAGTGCTTGCGGTAACGAAAAGTGTACTCCGCTTTCCGCAAGTACAAATCGCTTGCCAAATTAAGAACTTCTTGGCGAATTTCGACATCTTCTGTATCCGGAGGTTCTCGGGAACATCACACTTATCCTTGGCAGTCACATACATGTTTCCTGGAATCTGGTTGAAGTTCGCCTTCACATATGCCTTGTCATCCATTACGCAGCAGTGTGGTTTCGTTAGCTGCTGGTCGTACAACTTCCGGGCACGGCTTTTTGCGACCGTATTTTGTTTCTCGTCACGGTCTGGGGACTTCTGAACCTTAAACGTATGTATTCCAGCTCGAGTTTTGGTATTCTGCTCGAAAGTCTTGCTCACATGCAACTTTTTAGCCACATCTCGAACTGAGGCGTTCGGTTTCATTTTAAAGGACCAAAAAACGCGTTTGTGATCGTTCTCGTTGACCTGACGGCATTTTTTTCTGATCTTCGCTTCCGATCAACAGCCAATCGTTCTTCAAACCGTTTTAGGATACCAGACCCCGTGGAATTTGCGATTCCCAACTTTTTTCCGATGGCACGATGCGACAGATCCTTAGTCTCAAAGTACTCGTGCAAAACTCTTTCGTCGCCATTTTGAAAACTTTTGCACACCTGATGAAATCAACTCACAGAGTGTTAACAATACACATTAAATGTCTACGCAAAATTTCAATTAGTGTTACCCAACGAATCAAAAGTTAGAGCAATTCGAGTGTGTGTGGATTATAAACGGTACACTCTTTAATAAGGGTTGTAAAGGTTGATTCGATACCCTAATAGCACACATGTTTCAAGCGAGTCAAATTAACTTCAATATGACTCAATTAAGTCACAATCGAGTTGTTGTAACTAATTACGACAGCTTTGTGTTGATTAGGTAGCTGTTGCGGCACTTTAGATTGATTGGTAAATCGGCAAATCAGTTGAATAAGCTCGGATACACTTTCAAAATATGTTAAAAAAATGAGAATGATTTTTTTTCTGGGTTCATTTTATTGAAAGCAATGTTTGTAAGAAACATTAACAACATTTCTCTTGTAGCGTTAACGTTATGTAATCAATGAAGATAAAGTATTTTTTAGTCTTGCGTGGGAATTAGTTTAAACTGTGATTATAATAATCATATTTATTATATAAAAATGATTATTCTTAAATCTTGTGGCTCAAACACTTTGTTGCGTTTTCATTGGATTTCCATACAGTTGTATATTCAAAAAACTAAAAGAAATTGGTTTTTTTTTTCTTTTATCGTCTTGGCTTCCCTAACATATTTTTGGTTCTAATAAACAAAATGTGTAAATAATATAACGTGTTGTGATATCAGAGGGAGGGGTATTCTTGATATTTTCTATATTTCCTCGGGCTTACACCTTACACAGTTCCATGAAAATAAGATATACAATCTCTCAGAACTCGGAAATATTTGGTAGGTTTGTTCTTTGTCTAAAATAAATGTACGTGTATATTTTTATTCCGTCAGTAGAGTGACCATTCCCGTAAAGGTTTGGTCCAAAAAATCACGATTTCTATAAAATTTATTTATTTGAAAATTTATAACTTTTGATCCACTTGAAAGATTTTCAAGATTGACCCTTCGAACTAATGTTTAGTTCTTCTAGATTTGAGTTAAAATATAAGAAAGGTACCTGATTGCTTACTTTCTGTGAAAAAAATACGATTTTATTCGTAGTAGAAGAAAACTATGGGAATGATCTCTTGTTTCGGGTAAAAAAAATCAAATAGGGTAAAACAATCAAAAGTAATTCAAAAAACTAGTTGATAATTTCTTTAAACACTCTGGAAAGTATTCATAAAAGTGGTAAAATTGAGAAAAACTGATCACTGCCAATATTTTTTCGAAATGTTTACCGATTTCAAATTTAACAACGAAACGAAAAATCTTTCACATAGTATTATTTTACTTCCAAAATGAAAAAAATATATTCATAGCAACAGAAATAACAGTTGTAAATGTATGGTAAAGTGTACTTTTGGACAATATTTCGAATAAAGTGTCAGATTATAAGTAAGAATATAACTGATGAACACAACTTAAGTTAGAGCTTCATTTGTATGTTGATGTGTATTGGAATTTAAATGTTAAATATCTGGAAAATACGACCTGATGTTACTGAAAATAGTACGCATAGACTTGCTTTCGCTTGCCTTGGACAAGAAACTTGTAAACCTGTGAACTAAAATTTACATCTATTTGTCCAATAATTCGGAAATTTAATAATATTGTGATTATAACAGTTGATTATTACTTGAGCTCATTTGTCTTAGATGGTCGTTTCATCTACTAGGAAAACTTTGGCAGACGTCAAATCACGTTTTTTCTACGTTTGATGAACATGAAAAGGTGTTCAAGTGTAAGGTTGAGGGATGTCCCAGAAAATTGAAAGACTGCACAAGTAATTTGTAGCGGCACATTGCCCAACTCCATCTAAACATTGCAGCTCAAACTGCTTACAAACGTAAATCGGAATAATCCATTGAAACAGCGTACAGCTACCCAGCCAAACAATTAAAGGCTGTGACTATCTACGCCAACCCTATCGAGTTCCATAGCTCTCTCGTGAAGAGGCTCTCGATTAAATAGCCTGTCATTTAAATGCCTTCGATTAAAACACCTTTTTATTATATTTTGAAAGATTTGTTTGAAATACATAAGCTTGTCGTTTTTTTCGTTTATCACATTTATTTTCGCAAAACAAAATCACTATAAGTATGTATTAATCAGCTGTTACACAGAAAATTCTTGAATACAGCTTAAATGGAATTTATATTGTTTTCAAGTATTCTGTTAGTCGAATAAAATGTTCAAAATTCAAAATGTGTAATTTGATACTTTCTTCTTATCGATAAAGACTGATAAGTTAGACATTTAATAGCTTTTAATTCTTCTAATTTTGTTAATCCTTTGACAGATACGTGTATTTTAGTGTTTAGTACTCGAATCGCTTGGATGTCAAAGATTTCGCGAAATTATTGAAATTAAAAAGATTTATCTCTTTTTTATCGGTCTTAACATGTATTCCAATAATCAAGCTCCCCAAATCAACCACTCTAAAAGGTGTTATAAACAGTCTTGTCAATCACATATATAAACAATCTTTCATCATTCGTCGTTGCGAATTAAGAATTCCGAAGGAGTAAGAGGTCTAAAATGAACAATTTTGGCGCTATGTAAGGCCGATACAAATAATTCGTTTAATCGAAAATTCTGGAGGGCAAAAATATATTGTTGTTGGGAGAAACCAGTTTTAATGATTATTTACTTGTTTTCAATAGCTTAACCACTTTTTAAATTGATTGAATTTTTTCCATTTTTTTTTGCGAACGATCTCGGATATAAAATAAATAAAATACTTGTATCGGCCTTATTTTCACACATGTTTATCATTTAGATCGTTGATCATGCTGGATCTTCGACCGTAACCCTGTGTTGAAATCTATTGACATAACGGCACCCTTTTTTTTTAAATAACTGTATTTCAATATTACTGGATTGAATCTGATCAAATCCTAGCAGCTTGCCAGTATTCTTTTTTGGAGCTACACATCCGTAGCGTTCATATTTTCACCAAATGATCTTTTTCTAGCAACTGAACGTATGGAGCAACTTTGTGTAAATATTGGCTTTGAAATTCAAATTTTCAATAGTGATTGTAATATGAAGTAGCTTCTATGCATCTAAAATTATTCCAAAATGAAAACTTATTTTACAACAATCTTCGTAGCCTAACTAATCGTTTTTAGATTCAAAAGACATTAAAGATTCAAAATGTAATAATAAAATTGTTACTTGGAGAATAGTTTTTTGGAAAATCTATTGCTTCCATTGTTATTTTGGAATAATTCATGAAGACTAACCTATAAAATATTCGAGCAAAGGGTACATGAAAAAACGCATCAATAGCTGTATCCAATTGCAATAATCGATGAACTATATTGCGTTGTAAAAATAAAGATTTTTATACATAATGTTCTTTTCAAGGCCACACCAATGCAACAGGACACTTGTTTTGACTGCTTGCAGGTGTAACCGTCGAAGAAAAACACAATCAGCCTTTACCTCTACCTTTAAACTTAGGAGTGAGGTACTTAAGGTTCTTGGAAGAGTCAATTTCTTGGAACAGAATTTCTTATGATGATAAATGTAGTAATTATTATGATATCTTTGCATTCAGAACTGTAAATCAATTTTATACCAGCACTACCGAAAAAACACAAAACATTTTAACCTTCGAGGCTGCAAGCAATTTTTCAATAATGTACTCCATAAATCAATCGCATTATCAACATTCGTCTGTTTCTTTCTGGTTGCATCGTTATACACTCTGCTGTCATGCTGTTAAAAATGTAGTTTTGTAATTTGTATTAGTCTTTCAAGCTGTATGGTCCGATATGGTAGCGTATGTAGTGAGTCTTGCATTGAGTATTACAGTGAGGATGTTTTCAGCGTATGGATGTGTCAAATGTATGATGATCGTGCGTTTCTCTTCCCAATCAAACGTCCAAACCATGTCCTTCAAGTCTGCAAACATTCACGAAACAACAGGCAAACATCCAATCACTCTCTTCAAGCCAAAACCATAAAACGAAACTAACAAAAACTCAAACAACTAATAAAACAAAGAACAAACCGAAAAACATGATCATTACTGTGTAGGGTGATGAGGGGACCTTGAATGTTCTCCACAAAGCGCAATCCAGAAAGACAACCGATCGACCCTCATCACCCGGTTGTTCCATCCCACATGACAGCTGATCAGTGAAAACTCCTTGAAAACTCACTCTCAGCCGCCGTGGAGATGAAAATCGGGAAAAACTCACTGACGCATGCTTAGTTAATAGTGTGAAGGTTACGAGCCGCCTGTGTAGGTGTGACGGTTCCCCGAGGCTCACTTCGGAACCTAAAAAAAGACAGAAAAGTTGTTGATCCGTCGTCATTTGTGCTACCATGTTGTGGCTCATGCCAAACTCTGGTAACCGCAACATTTGAATTCAACGTTCTCACACAACAACAAAAGGTCCTGGCTAAGCAGATTAGTGAAAACACGGACGTTATGCATCGACTTGCTCTCCACCAGGAAAAGCCAAATTTAGTTTCGGAAGCTATTGAGAGTATGGAAATCATTCTCACTAGCATAAAGAATGGGCTGTCTTCCATTCACAGAAACAGTAGTTTGACCGGAAGTACTACGATGCTGAAAAATCATTTAACTTCTTTAGTTGGCACAGCAATGACTTCAACAATGCACACTCTAGCAGGTGATCTAAAAAATTAGCTGCTAAATATCAACAATGAGATAAGTCAGCTCAATCAGCTGAGCATAGAAACGGCAGCCAGTTTTAATATGCAAAGCAACTCTATGCTAGAGCTCGATATCTTGGACGAGCTAAAAGCACTGACTGCGAACATAAACGCAATACCAAGACATCGGGAAGCACACACCAATGCACATTTAACTCCGTCACTTAATTCAAATCCCAGCCTGGAAAAAGAATTGAATCATAACAACAAACACGACACCGACGACCCCGGGTGGCGACTTTTGGGAATGAGGAAGGTTTGGAAAGCGGATTGGAGTGAATATGATGCTCGAAAATTGCGTCGTTTGAATCAACAGAAATTGGCTGAAAAGGCTAAAAAGAAGCAGACAGTATCTAGCAAATCTAGAAAATTATATCACAAACAATGCCAATAATAATCAAAACATCATCAACACCAACAAAAACAACAACAACAATAGAACCGTACACACTCAATTGTTTTCTACAATAAATGCAACAACCACAACAACAATAATCTCAACACCATCGGCAATCCACACAATCCACTACCACATGATCGAGACCTACTTGCGGCAGCGAGTTTTTCAGCTGCACCATGTAAGTCATGTTCATGCTCGCATGGGCATTCAAGTTTTCATCGGTAGTGACGAAACCCTTAGAGGAGGATAATGATTTTGAAGCGCACGACGATAACGAGAACTTGACGACATCTCTAGATCAGAGAGGGGTTATTAGTTTTAATAATTTTAATTTATCGACTAACTCGAATCTGCAAACGCTTCCACCTAAAACACAATTAAGTACCGAAATAATAGTTTATTGCCAAAATTTTAACCGTATGAAAAGTGCGGTAAAAATTCAAGAAATTCATAATAAAATTTTGGGTTGCTCATTCCCAATAATAATGGGAACTGAAACCAGTTTAGATCAAAGCGTTAGGAGTGAAAAAGTCTTCGGACATTCTTATAATGTTCTTAGAAATGACCGCAATTTGTAAATTTCTGAAAAGAAGTCAGGTGGGGGTGTTTTAATAGCTATTTCTACCAAATTTAATTCAGAAATCATTGATACATCTACAGTTAAGGAATTCGAACATGTATGGGTGAAAGTACACATGGCAGATGAAATACATGTATTTGCCACAGTGTATTTTCCCCCAAATAACGCTCGCAAAGAAGCATATGACCATTTTTTTCAAACTGCTGATGAAATTATGTCTGAACTTTCCCCAGAAGTGAAAGTTCACATATACGGTGATTTTAATCAACGTAGTGCTGACTTCATTCTAGACAATGAAAACGAGTGCATCTTACTACCAGTCGTTGGGGAGAATGAAACATTGCAGCTTATTTTCGACAAAACTGCAGGCTTGGGGCTCAATCAAATTAACCATGTAAAAAACCAACAAAATTGCTATTTAGATTTTTTATTGACAAATATTCAGGAAGACTTCTGTGTAAGTAAATCTATTTTTCCATTATGGAAAAATGAAGCTTTTCACACAGCAATTGAGTTTTCCTTATTTGTTCATGAATACGAAAAACCCAACGACTATGAATATGAAGAGGTCTTTCAATATCATTTAGCAAATACATAAGACACAAACTTAACGGAATTGATTGGCAAACGATCTTTAAGAATGAAGCAAATGTTGAAACTTCTGTTGAGGTTTTCTATAAATTATTGTTTGAAATAGTAGTTGAACAAGTACCACACAAAAAAATTAGGCGACAAGGTAATTCGAACCACCCAGTTTGGTATAATAAAGAAATAAAAAATTTTAAAAAGGAAAGGACAAAATGTATAAAGAGAGGAAAGAATAATCTGAATATATTGAGGTGCGGAGATCTTGTATTGATGTGGGATTAAAACTTGAAATTAAGTCTTGTCCAAAAAAATTCTTCAATTATGTTAAAACTAAGCTGAAATCTGACAATTTCCCATCTAGAATGCATCTTAACTCAAATGTTGGTGATAACGCGGAAGAAATTTGCAATCTATTTGCAACATTCTTCCAAGAAATCTATACCACGTTTGATGAAGAAGATCGCGATTATGAATATTTCAATTTCTTCCCAGAATTTTCAAGGGACATTGGAGTTAGTCAAGTCAAATTTCAAGACATCTTGGAAGGTTTGAATAAATTAGACGTTTCCAAAGGTTCTGGCCCTGATGGAATACCACCCGTATTTATGAAGAACTTAGCATTAGAACTTACAGCACCTTTATTTTGGCTTTTTAATATGTCACTGGAATCTGGGATCTTCCCCAAACTTTGGAAAAGTTCCTATCTAGTACCTATTTTTAAAAGTGGAAAAAAATCGGACATTTGTAACTATCGTGGAATTGCCATTATTTCCTGCATTCCTAAACTTTTTGAAGCAATTATCAATGAAAAATTGTTTTCTCAAATCAAAAACAGACTGACTAATAAGCAACATGGATTCTTCAAAGGACGATCAACTAGCACAAATTTATTGGAATTCGTCAACTACTCACTGATAGCAATGGACAATGGCAACCATGTAGAAGCTCTTTATACAGACTTCAGCAAGGCTTTTGATCGCATTGACATACCCATGCTTCTATTCAAATTGCGAAAAATGGGAATTGAGGCAGGAATCCTCCGATGGCTCGAATCCTATCTTACTAACCGTCAACAAATAGTTAGATTCAAAGGGAAGAAATCAAATCCTATTAAGGTCACTTCTGGAGTCCCCCAAGGCTCTCACTTAGGTCCTCTTTTATTCATTTTGTATGTAAATGACATTTCCTTTATTCTCAAAAACATTAAATTTCTTATTTACGCTGATGACATGAAACTATTTTTAGAAATAAGAAACAAAGAAGATATCATGACATTCCAGAAAGAAATAAATGATTTCTATATTTGGTGCAACAAAAGTCTTTTACAGCTGAACGTAAAGAAATGTAATTCGATAGCTTTTAGTAGGAAACGAAACACCCCAGACATAACTATCAATCTAGGGAATCAGCCAGTTGAAAAATGTAAAAGAACAAGGGATTTAGGAGTTATCTTGGACTCGAAACTAACTTTCATTGAACATTACAATACTATCATCAACAGAGCAAATAATATGCTTGGATTTATAAAACGTTTTTGTTACAATTTTCATGATCCGTACACAATAAAAACATTGTACATTGCATATGTGAGGTCAATACTGGAATATTGTAGCGTGGTTTGGTCACCATTTTCAGTCACCCATGAAGAACGACTAGAATCAGTACAGAAGCAATTTTTACTGTATGCACTTCGTAAATTAGGTTGGACAAGGTTTCCGCTTCCATCTTATGAAGCCCGCTGCATGCTCATCAGCATCCAATCATTAAAAGAGCGCCGTGAATTTGCATTAGTATCATTCGTAAATGACATTGTTTCGCAACGCGTTGATTCAGCAGAACTTTTGTCAAAACTTAATTTTTACATACCGTCGCGGCAACTACGAAATAGAAATATATTTATTACAAGCCATCATCGTACAAATTACGCCAAATTTGTACCTCTGAATCAGATGATGGCAACTTACAATAAGCATGGAGAAAATGTAGACTTTACTATGACCAAAACAAAACTAAAACAATACTTCAATTCAATTAGATAATGACGAACGATTCAAAACATTAAAAATGCAAATCTGATGTGTTAGTTTTCTAAGGCGTACTGTATATATAAGTGAAACATAAAATGTAAGCACTATTGTAACAAAACGGTCTACTATTGATTGACGACAAATAAATAAATAAATAAAGATTCTAAAAGTTATTTTCGTTACATTGAAATCAAAGCTGTCGATGACTTCGTTGAACTGCCTACAGCTAGCAGCAAATGGCTCAAAGTAACCGTATTGAGTGCGATGAGCCAGAATCCACAAGAAGACACGATTGCGAAGACCACGGCAAGCGGCGCCGCGCATATCTTAACCTTCCGAAGATGTTGGGGTCAATTCTGAACCACGACGCAACTTCAATGTACGTTATCTTTTTTTTTAAGCCTATCGGGCTGAAATTTTTTGACTTTTAATATATTACGGAATTCTTCATTTTTGCATGAAAATATATTTTTTTAATCAGTTTAAGGTGGTTGTACAAAAAAAGTGACACATAAGACATTAAGGTCAATATTGACCCGTATTTCAATCCTTCATCGAATTTCGAAAATTTAACTTAGAGTAAAGGTAAAGTAAAGACATTTGTAAAGTTCTGGTATCAAAAATGCATTGAAACAAAAAAAACTGATTCCGGCAACATCGGGAATGTGCTACAAAGGGAAGGAAGTTTTAGTTTGGCTGTGTTAACAGAAATGCATATAAAACATTCCAGAATCATTGTAGAGAATTGGCGTCTTGAACAAAGTTTCTCAGTGCGTAGCGTATCCTCGTTTGATGACATCATATTAGTTCCAAATCATGCTGCAGAGATGGCGCTGCAGTCTATCTTTTCCAAATTAAGCTCTAGTGAGATGCCGTCTTCAGCAAAGTTGATTGGAATATAAAATGTAGCCATTTGACATTATCAGATTAGTTCCATATGTTGCTACAGAGATGACGCTGCAGTCTATCTTTGCCAAATGAAGCTCTACCCGAGCAAAGTATTATTTATTATATAAATTAATAACATATTCTATTACCAAGTTATCATTGTTTAATCACACATGTCATCATTGAGGCTGAATAAACAGCCAAAATAACAGAATGAATAACAAAAAAATATTCGTTGAACATCATAATAATAGTTTATGTTATTATCACTGCGAACATACTGATAACAAATCCTGTTTTGCAAGAAAATTTATTGAAATAGTTTCAAATTATGTTATCAATTTGGAATCAAATTCTTGCGTTAATATCTAAAAAAAATCTTTGGAAAAAATGCATCATTTCTTGTTAAAATATGCTGGTAAAATTTATAATTTGACATTCAACTAGTAACGTTCGTCAAAAATTGTATGTTGAAAATTATAACTTATGATAACATAATTAGCCAATGGAGATTACTATTTTTTTTAGGCGATAACAGTGAAAATCAAAACGATATCTGGGATAACAGAACTAGTTACTTATATGATACCAGCTTGTTATTTGCCTTTGCTAGGGTAGAGAGTTGCCGTCTTCGACAAAGTTTCTCGGTATGCCAGTTGTCGTCTTTTGACAATATTATATTAATTCCAGATCTTGCCGCCGATATGGTGCGGCAGTCTATCTTTGCTATAGACTATTCCGAAAAATATAAATACACTTCCGTTCTCAAATAAAAAAGACCATGTTGTTTCATGTGTTTACTCAGCTTCACCTTCGTCAAAGCCCAGAAAGTTTCGACCAGGCGAATCTTTTGGCAGATTGGTGGATTCATCTCCTTTGGTACAAATACGACATTGTTCCTTTTGTACCACTCTAATGCATATTTAGAGTTATGGCAGGAAGCAAGATCAGGCCAAAAGATTGTAGGCTTGTTATACTGTTTGATCCAGGGTAGCAACCTTGTTTGCAGACACTTCACCACGTAGATTTTACCATTCATTGTGTCTGTCGTAATGAATGGATGACCTTTTTTTCCACATCTGCATATGGCCTGCCACACCATTACCTTCCTGCCGAATTATTCGGTGTAAATGCCTTTCACTGATCCAGGAACATCCTTTCCCTTCGGTGAGGTATAAAACTGTGGTCCCGGCAGAGTTTTATGTAGATTTCATCGTCCATGATAACGCAGCCCGATGTTTTGGTCAGCAGTTTGTCGTACAGCTTACGAGCTCTCGGTTTCACAGATTCAGCATGTTTGCTCCTTCGTTTTGGCTGCTTCTGCTACCGACGAGTCTGCAGGCCCATTCTCTCCTTGCCACGCATAACATTAGTCACCGAAGTACTTAGCTTTTTCGCCACATCTCGGACTGATGCTGGAGGATAACGCTTGAAATGGTCCCTTTCCTTTCTGTCGATTGTAGGGTCAGCGGAACCGGGTTTTCTACCCCGTCTCGGGGAATCTACGAAAGAGCACAGTTGTTGATACTTCCGTAATGCGGTTAAAACGCTCACATCTTCTTCATTAGCCAGTTTTCTGATCGGAAGACCACTGACGGTGCACCATTTGTGCACAATCCGTTTACTTTGCTCGGGAGGAATACCACGCATTTTCAAACTTCCGTGCGAAAAATTGAAAAAAATATTGAAATAAACAACAGGAGAAAAAAATTTAGTTGAATACTGCACAAATTTTGAATTGACGGTTAATCATAAGTTCATTTATAATTATAGGAATAGTCTATAAATGAAGCCAAAGAGAGTTGGCATCTTGGGCAAAAAATTTCAGTATGTCAATTTTCGTCTCTTGACAATATCAGATTAGTTCCAGCACCGAGAAAACAGATAAAAGTTAGAACAACATGTCTTAAAAAAATGTGTACGAATTTAAATGAAAAAACGTTAATACCTCTTTAGAACTACTTAGGAAAGGTCCATTAATTATGTCACGTAGTAACGGGGAAGAGGGGTTTGGGAAAACGTGACAATCCATACAAAAAATTTTGAAGGTCCATACAAAAAACGTGACCAGAGGGGGGGGGGGGGGGTAGAAAAAGTAGCTTTTTGCGTGTCATAATTAATAGACGTTCCCTTACGCCACTCAAACAGCATGTTGCTTAATCCAGTGGAGAACACAAATACAGTTGGTTTCCATTTTTGGCAACATGCCCTAATAAACCAAGTGTTTCCTTAGAGTTATTTAGGTTCTATTTTGACAACCATGTTAAAAGGATCCCTAAATAATATTCTAGTGAATTCAGAAATTGCATTGAGCGTGAGATGGATTTCTAAAAAAGGAAAGAAGGGAAAATATATGTGCGGCCAAAAACGGAAACCTACTGTATTTATATTTACCACTGACATCAACATAAGAATTTTGCGCCACCATAATGTTGCTACTTGTGTTGTCTTTCTGAAGAGACCGTTAAATTTCTAACACTTTTTTCAAATTCGACTTAGTTGTCTGTTCTCTATGGTTCCAGATCTTTCTGCAGAGATGGCGCTGCAATCTATCTTTGCCAAATAGAGCTTAAGAGAGCTGCCGTATTTGGCAAAGTTTATCAGTACCTAAAATGCAATTACACTAGTCGGCAGTGTTTCACTCCCTTCAAGTGTATATGTTGAATTTTATAGATTTCGCCACGCTGAATTCAAATATGGGCTCAGAAATGCTGTAACACGTCCAGTTTTTGAGAAAAATGTGATTAAAATTCACAAAAACACGTATTTCCGTAGTAATATGATCTACCTCATCAACAACCAGAATATTGGCTCCGCCCTTTGAATGCTGGGCTTGGATTTTATGAAATGGACCTCCCTGAATCCATTCGTGAACACACATTTTTCGTAACACGTAAGATTAATGAAATAAACCGGGTTTTCATTCACAAAATTACGAATTTTCATGAAAATCAAGATTTCCTATTTTGTAAACATGAATTTTCGTTCCGCCCTTTGAATGTTGGGTTTGGATTTTATGAAATGAACCTCTCTGAATCCAGTCGTGTTGAAAAAATGAGTTTTTATTAACAAAATTGCGATTTTTCATGAAAATCAAGATTTCTTATCAGTCAGTCAGTCAGTCAGTCAGTCAGTCAGTCAGTCAGTCAGTCAGTCAGTCAGTCAGTCAGTCAGTCAGTCAGTCAGTCAGTCAGTCAGTCAGTCAGTCAGTCAGTCAGTCAGTCAGTCAGTCAGTCAGTCAGTCAGTCAGTCAGTCAGTCAGTCAGTCAGTCAGTCAGTCAGTCAGTCAGTCAGTCAGTCAGTCAGTCAGTCAGTCAGTCAGTCAGTCAGTCAGTCAGTCAGTCAGTCAGTCAGTCAGTCAGTCAGTCAGTCAGTCAGTCAGTCAGTCAGTCAGTCAGTCAGTCAGTCAGTCAGTCAGTCAGTCAGTCAGTCAGTCAGTCAGTCAGTCAGTCAGTCAGTCAGTCAGTCAGTCAGTCAGTCAGTCAGTCAGTCAGTCAGTCAGTCAGTCAGTCAGTCAGTCAGTCAGTCAGTCAGTCAGTCAGTCAGTCAGTCAGTCAGTCAGTCAGTCAGTCAGTCAGTCAGTCAGTCAGTCAGTCAGTCAGTCAGTCAGTCAGTCAGTCAGTCAGTCAGTCAGTCAGTCAGTCAGTCAGTCAGTCAGTCAGTCAGTCAGTCAGTCAGTCAGTCAGTCAGTCAGTCAGTCAGTCAGTCAGTCAGTCAGTCAGTCAGTCAGTCAGTCAGTCAGTCAGTCAGTCAGTCAGTCAGTCAGTCAGTCAGTCAGTCAGTCAGTCAGTCAGTCAGTCAGTCAGTCAGTCAGTCAGTCAGTCAGTCAGTCAGTCAGTCAGTCAGTCAGTCAGTCAGTCAGTCAGTCAGTCAGTCAGTCAGTCAGTCAGTCAGTCAGTCAGTCAGTCAGTCAGTCAGTCAGTCAGTCAGTCAGTCAGTCAGTCAGTCAGTCAGTCAGTCAGTCAGTCAGTCAGTCAGTCAGTCAGTCAGTCAGTCAGTCAGTCAATTAGTTGAAATTTTCTCTATATTTTTCAACTTAAATTCACTTTGTTTTCTTTTTCCTTTTATAGTTCTCTAAAGGTGTTTGCCTCTGTAACATCCAGCAGTAGTCCGCTAGCATCGTTGGGCTCCATTTGCCAGCAAAGTTCTTTTCAGTCTGTGCGATATCTTGATGAAATCGTTCTCCATGTTCATCTGAGACGGCTCCCATATTCTCTGGGAAGAAGTCCAGATGAGAATGCAAAAAGTGCAATTTAAGTGACATACTGCACACTTAGAAAAAATCATGTTAATTTAAATCAACTTGGATGCACATAAAAGGAGCGGACCGTTAGACCGAAATTTGCGTCTGTTCTTAGATTTACAAGACCATAAAAACGAAATATTAACTTACATGACATGGCGTAAAACTAAGTTAAGGTACACAAAACGATGTTTTCCAAATACTACTACTGTTAATGCAAATATAAATGCTTCTTGATTCCAGTTTTTCAAGGATCTAGTTCTAGTTAACGTCAGAAAAAATGAAGATTTGCTCTTCAAGGTCATAGATTGTAGTGATTAAAATTAGATCTATCTTATCTTGTAGGGTTCATTTTGTTCCTGAATCTCCAAATGCTTGTGAATCGGGCTCGTGAATCACTGCAAAAGTTTGATTTGAGAACATTCTCTCCTCTACCCCAATTTTTTCTTATTTCAAGACTGCAGTTTTAATTATCGAACATCACATTAACGAGAAATGAAATTTTAACTTATGACTTGTCGTGACGTGTGAAACCGACTGCGTTAAAAACAGGTCTGATGTTGTTATTACACCAAAGATAAGGATCATGTAAATTTAAGGCTTGCAAATCCCAGTATTCAGTCAAGCGGCTATTTTTTAATGCCTTACGAACTTAGATTTGAGGTTACCTTAGGGCCTGTTGTAAATGTAGAACCCGAAACGTAACTTTAAGTGTGTCAGTATTTATTATTTTGGGTTTCAAATTAGGGTTTAAAAACACATCAAATGGAACACACAATTGAGTCAGGTTTATCTTTGAGTCTCAAAGTATTTATGTGCAACAAAGATTACATCACTCGTAATATTCATTATTTTTAAGAGTGTGTAATATAAGTTGGTATATAATCCAGACCGAGTGCAGACAATAAAAAACCTTTCAATGAAATAAGCATACTTTAAATATGTGTTTGTGTAAGGGTATGGAAAAAAATAATATTTGTAAAAAATAATATAAAATGTATTATATTTTTATATGTGGTTTTGTTGTGTTATGTGTGTTTGTTTTTTGGTGGGGGCCCGGGCGCGCCTGCTTTCTGAATAGCACCCGGGGACGGAAAATATAAATGAATTCTGTTTGTGGGAGGGGGTTAGTTCTGGGATTTGGCAAACGTAAACTGCAGCGCCATCTCTGCGGCAAAATTTGATAACATGATAATGACAAAAGACGACGTATAACATACCGAAAAACTATTCCAAAGACGGCAACTCTCTCAAGCTTCATTTGACAAACATAGACAGCAGCGCCATCTCTGCACCACGATTTGGAACTAACGACTGTTCCAGAAAGTATAAGCACACCTTATTTTAACGGTCACTTTGAATATAATGAAATATTTCAACATGTTTTGGCTGCGTCCTTTTGTTTGCACATTTCTGAATGAGATAGCATATAAAAAGTGCTCAGTTTTGTGTTACCTATCAAAATGCTCAGTCTTACTCCGGAACAACGAAAAAGTATCGTGCACAAATGGAGCACTGTGAGCGGACTCTCCTTGAGAAAATTGGCAAAGGAAGAGGGTGTAAGCATCGGAGCGGTACGATCTGCGATTCGAAAATACAGAGAACAGTGTAGGTTTGAAGATGGGCCGAAGAGTGGTCGGAAATCCGGTCCTGTTAGTCTGGATATCGATAATAAGATCAGGGATGCCTACAAACGAAAACCAGCGACTTCCGTTCGGGATATTGCGAAACAACTAGGGACCTCGTCGAGTAACGTCATACGTGCCAAAGAAAGACTTTGGCTAAAAACAGACCGGAAGCAGAAAAAACCCAAAAGGAACCCAAAACATGCCGTGTCCATGAAACCACGGGCCCGCAATCTCTACAATTCGTTATTGTGTAGAAATTCTGAGTGTATAATAATGGACGATGAAACGTATGTGAAACTAGATTACAAAACGCTTCCCGGAATACTGTAAGCGAAGACGAAGACATCCCCGAAACGGAGAAGGCAATTTTTACCGAAAAATTTGGTAAGAAGGTTATGGTTTGGCAGGCAATATGCGAGTGCGGTAAAACATCTAGTCCGTACATCACAACGGAGACGATGAACACTCAGAAATACGTTAAGGAATGTCTCCAGAAGCGATTATTGCCGATGATCAGGCAGCACGAAGGTCAAGTAGTGTTTTGGCCTGATTTGGCGTCATGTCATTACGCAAAGGACACTTTAGAATGGTACAAAAGTCAAAATGTATGTTTCGTGCCGAAAGACATGAATCCGCCGAACTGTCCGGAGGCACGGCCAATCGAGACTTTTTGGGCTTTAACCAAAGCAAAGTTTCGAAAATTCATAAAACCAGCGGACGACATCCAAAAATTTAAACAAGATTGGCCAAAAGTGGTCAAAATGGTGGGAAGTACCACTGTGCAGAAGCTAATGGGTCATCTTAGAGGAAAAGTTAGGAGTCTTGGCTATGATTAAATATTTTGATTAAACGAGAGTAAAATATCATATAAAACACAAATACAAATATGATTTGCCAAATAAAATTATGAAAACTAAAAATAAACATGACTTTCTTGTTATTTTGAAAGTGTGCTTATACTTTCTGGAACAGTCTATAATCTGAAAATCTTACAAGTCGATAAAAGACATACTGAGAAACTTTGCCGAAGAAGAAACGGTTTTTCTCTGTGAATCTATTCCCTCGCATTTCTGACAGGCCGGCGTCCTCAGATCTATAGAAAATGGATATCCAAGCAAGTGTCCTGATTGACACCAGTTCTCAGAACTTTCCCGAACGTGCAGCATCTTAAATTTGCAGAAGCAACTGGAAAAAATTCAGCCGATACGAAAAAAAAATATCTTCACCTGTAATGTTTTGCTAGGAAAAGGCTGCGGCAGAAAAAAGAAATGCCAAAACATGTAAAAATGTACGCCAAAGAAGTGATTACGCGTTTGCTGCTCACCCAGAAAACGGCGAAGGAGATCGCCAAGGTGGTAGGATGACACTTGGCGACAGTTAATCGCATCCAAATGTCTCTACAGGATGGTGCCGGGAAGAAGATGTCAAATCGGTGCGTGCAAAGATTGCCCGCAACCTGGTTCGTTCCATCAGGTAACTTGCCAAGGAAGCCAACATTTCTGGAAAATCCATGCAAGGAATCATCAAATAAGACTTGCACGCATCTCTCAGAGCTAGAGTGAAACGCCACTTTATTACGAAACGGGTAAAGGAACTACGAGTGACCCGCTCGAAGAGATGGCTTTCTTTGTTGAGGAAGGAAAAAAAATGACAATCCTGTTCTCCGACAAAACGCTGTTCAGCATCGATGCTGTGTTCAATAGCCATACAGACCTTATCATTTCACCGAAGAAACTTGAAGATGTTCCGGAGAAAGTGAAGTTTATGTTCCGAATTAAACATCCGGCTGGTGTCATGTTGTTTGACTTGGTGGCGTCCAGCATTTTGAAAATACCACTTGTTTTCATCGATTTCGGAGTTAAAATCAATACCGAAGTGTAAATCGATATTTTGAAGGACCAAATACTTATCTGAGTGATGGTCAACTGCCCTGAGATTCAATTCGTTGTCCTAAGATGGAGCGCCATGCCACACGGAAAACGATGGCTGATGGAGAACATGAAGTTTTGGTCGAAAGATTTGTGGCCCCCTAGCAGTCCGGAGCTTAACCCGTTGGATTAACCCCTTGAACTGAAAAAAATTAACTATTCAGCTAAAAATCAAAGCTAATTAAATTTGTTTCTTTTTGTATGCCATCTCGTCATAGCCTACTGGTCTACAATTTCAAAACAAACTAAATGTGGAAAACAATCAGTTCGTTTTCATTCGATGCTTTAACATGTCTTCTCATGTTTAATGGTTAACGTAAGATTATACAATGGTACTTTGGCTGATTTTGATTGCCCTTTTTGCGTTGCCCAATAATACATACAATTGATCCAAAACACCACTAAATGCCACAACACCTCTGTAAACAATAAAAAGTTGTGTACCAATCTTCCCCCTTCTCATATTACCTATATTTCTCGACAACAACCACAGCCCCCACCGGCAAGCCAGTGACGACGATCGCCCACAACACATCCGCCACGTCGGTGTACATCTCGTGGAAACCTCCACCGCCGGAGACGATTCTGGGAGAATTTCTCGGCTACCGGATAACGTACCGAGCACGGGATAAAGGCACCGACGACGATGTCAAGGAAATCTACATCCGGGACAGCACAGTAGAGGTGAGTTTCTTTTCTCCTTTATTCCTTCGATATCGAACAATGAAACAATACATCCGTTGTCGTCGATTCGGGAAAATTTTGGTTTGGGGTTTTGATTTCCACACTGTCTCTGCTCTAAGACAATTGATTGAAATGGGTTCATACCTACTCGAGTGAATTGTGGTTCTCCTGGTTTGTTGATGCAGAGTGATTGGCAAGATTCACACGAGAACAAAGACACGTGGACTCCCCAAGGAGTATAGTAAATATTGATAGAGTTAGCCACACAAGCGGAATTAAGTGTAGTAGGTGTTTGTTCACTAGTAACACTGTTTGTTCAAACTAAACACAATATCTTTATCTTCTAGATAGGGAATAAGCGGTAAACAAACCCAACATGAGCTCCTGATTGAATAATCGGGGTTAATTCAAGACCCTCGTCTGTGTACGCCAATGCATTGAAATGAATGAAAACTCTAGGAGGAAATATAAGGTACATCAATCTTCCTTCTTCAGATTGGCTGGGGCAGCAAAATGTGTATTGTGAATGTCTTTTACGGTAAGACAAATGCGAATGCATTGGCTTGTTTATCTTTCCGGTTGGCTGAAGCACTCAAAACAATCCAGCAGCAATGATGTCTGCTAATGTTGGCCATAAATAAACTTATCATTGTCAGTTTGAGAAACGCTGCACCTCCTTCGGTCCAACAGAACTTTCAACATGTCAGATGCCCCATATTGATTATTCCATTAGTGCCTCGCAAAATTGATAATTCTGGATATGGCAGATTTCGTCATCATTCTCTAATTACCCACTCCGTGGATACCAACTTTTTGGATGAAAGCAAACAAAATTCACTCTCGGTGTGGAACAACAATCATTCCATGTAAACACGAGAGCCGTATCAGGAGTATAGGGAACATGACTAGAATCGAAAACTTCCCACCTGGGTGCCACTAGAAAAGATGGGTAGCTCGTAGGGGCTTCCACCAACAATCAAAAGCATTAGGTCTAATAAATGTATTCAGATTTCATCTAATTTGATTGGTAGCTTAATGGAATAATGCATAATTAAACATAAATAAAGGGAAATCGATAGCTCAAGTGCGACGACCGACTAAATTGTTGAAGCACGAATTGCCCTGCTGAAATAGGTGCATGTGTGAACCGATTAGTAGTACAGCCTAAGCAGCATCCGGTCAGCGGCGTGGTTCTGTGCTGAAAATGTCGGAGAGCAAAAACAAGCGGTTTCTCTATGATGTAATCAGCTCATCGTAGGTAATCGGTTATCAGGAAATGACACTTCCTGTTAAAATTACAGATTACTTTAATACTAGCATCGATTGGAGGAGGTATACTGAGGGAGAAAGTGGAATGGATTTAAGTTTCCTGAATGTGAAGCTGGAACTGCTTTTTGTTGGTTGCTGTTGGTTGATGGTCGGTTGGTTGGACTGTTAGTTGAAATTGTAGCTTCAATGATGGAAAATTATCTAAAATTCCTAGAAGCTCTCTGCAGTCAGTTATCCTCATCATCACCACTGAAAATAGCAAAGAATATGCGGATCTTTTGCTATTTGATTACGAATGCGAGAAACCGATATACTGTGTTCCCATTCCTCTTTTGTTTTCGTTCAGCCCATAAGACACAAATGCTTCTTTAAGTGGTTTTGCTCTCATATTTTAACCCGCTTATGAGTTAATCAGAGAAAGTGATAGTGGAAGCTTATATTCTGAGTTTTTTTTCCATGGTCAATTTATGCATATTCTAGCAAATAAGAACCGAAAACATGCAACGAAATCCAAGTAGTTGCTATTCAAAATGAAGTGTACAAGGTGCGGCAGAAAATAATGCGAAAACTTGTTCTATTTCTTTCAAATCCCATTTACAACTAATTCAAGCAATAATATCATCATTTTCGAGTGCAGTTATCTTCATAAAGTCCTTTTAAACAAATTTATTCAATGTGTCCTCCATTTTTATTAATAACATCCTCGAGCCGACACCGGAAGCCAGAGCATGCCTTTCGGACGTAGTCCTCCGACATTGACTGCCATGTGCGTGTTATGGTTGACTTCAGGGTTTTCACACTAGGGTGTGATGTTTTGCAGGCTCGTGCTTCAACATATGCCCAAATCTAATAATCCAACGGACTAGGATCTGGACTGCTAGGGGGCCACAAATCCTTCGGCCAAAACTTCATGTTATCGTTCAACCATTGTTGGGTTCGATTGGACGTGTGACACGGCGCTCCATCCTGCTGTGGGACAACGTTTTGGTCCTCGGAGAAGTTGGCCTTTACCCAGGGAAGCACTTGGTCCTCTAAAATACCGATATACACTTCGGTATTGATTTTAACTCCAGCATCAATGAAAACAGGCGGCATTTTCAAACCGTTGGACGCCACCAAGCCAAACATCATGACCAGCCGGATGTTTGGTTTGAAATTTGAATTTCACCTTTTCGTTCTCTATTGTTTGCGGTAATATGAACCGGTCCGTGCGGCTGTTGGCCACAGCATCGATGCTGAAAAGCTTTTCGTCGGAGAAGAGGATTATCATTTTTTCCTTCTTCAACAAGGAAAGCAATCTCTTGGAACGAGTCACTCGTAGTTCCTTGACCCGGTCCGTAATCAAGTGGCGTTTCACTCTGGCTCTGAAAGATGCATGCAGGTCTTTTTTGATGATTCTCCGCATGGATTTCTCCGAAATATTGGCTTCCTGTGCAAGTCCTTATGGAACGCACCGGGTTGCGAACAAATTTAGCATGGACCGATTTTTTTATCACGTTCGGCGTGCGTGCAAAGCGCGGACGTCCGCTTCCCGGCTTCCACTGCTTAGGACTATCCTGCAGGGACTTTTTTATGCGGTAAACTGTTGCCAAATGGCACCCTACCACCTTGGCAATCTCTTTCGGCTTCTTCTGGGCGAGCAACAAACTGGTGATCACTACCTTCGCGAACATTTTGACGAATTTGCAATAAAACAAATAGAATGTTTGGATGCAGCACTTGAAAGTAAACATAAACAAATACACTTTCGACAGAAAGTACTCACTAGCTACACGAATTAACCCAGTACTCAAGTTTGAACATTTTCGCATTATTTTCTGCCGCACCCTGTAGACAAATGAAGTGGAGCTTCAAAGTGCAGTTTAGGACCCAATGGATTGAAAATAAAACACAAAAAAAAGCTTTAAATAAAAAGGTTGAATTTCATCAATTAAAAGCAACGCATTTCATGCATCAGATTGTTATCGTAGAATAAGATGTTAGCTATTCCACAACAATCAAGGGTTGCTAATCAAGGGACCAAATAAATGCAACGCTGCTCGATTTATATTAAATTTATTTTTCATTGACTTACAACTTTAAGGTGTGCGTGTTTGTGTGTGTGTCTCGATGTGCCGGCCGGCTGCTGCTGGGTCTGGGCGCACGTGGAATTCTTCCGCTGGGTGGTCGGGACTTGCCTTCGTCCGACTTTGGAGGAGATCGGGGTTATCGTGACTTCTCCGTTCCCTTGGTGGGTTCTTTCGGCCGACCGTCTGTCGGAACACGTGGGTTTAGTTTCTCAAACTATGAACTATTGGGTCCTGATTATGCAGTATCCACGTACACCATTTCTTCTCACTTGGTTGGTATTTGAAGCTTTTAGCTTTTGGCTCAACTGGTCTGCTGACTATGACGTTCGATGTAGTAAAGAGCCCAAGCCTTGTGGCCGATGTACCCAGTAGCTAACCATTTTCATATTCTGCAGCAGATTTGAATGTGTTTTGTGTTGTGTGTACTAAACTCGTGATTTACAAATTTTGTTCTTGT
This sequence comes from Aedes koreicus, assembly GCA_024533555.2. Taxonomy (NCBI): domain Eukaryota; kingdom Metazoa; phylum Arthropoda; class Insecta; order Diptera; family Culicidae; genus Aedes; species Aedes koreicus. Next base: position 447,930 of record JAHHFK020003840.1, read on the forward strand.
TCACGATTATTTCAATCTTTTATTCAAAGTGTGCATGCGTTTGAACCATGAATTTAAAAAACTTTTACACCCCTAATTTTAGAGGTGTATGCGTATGGAATGTTGACTTTTTTTAGTTTTTGCCATTTTCTATTCAGTTGTCAAACGTTGTCAGTTTCAAAAACGAGCCAGACTGTAAACATATAAGGTTACAGAGACACCAAATCGAGATGATAAGCAAAACACAACAGCCAAAGGAAGAGCACGTAAGCTGTACACAAGTTTGTTGAAAAAGTTGGATTGCGTCGTAATGGACGATGAAACATACGTCAAGGCTGATTTCAAGCAGCTCCCAGGTCAAGAGTTTTATTCGACTACCGGAAAAGGAAAGGTTTAAGATATGTTCAAGCAGAAAAAAAATGTCTAAGTTCCCGAAAAAATGCTTGGCTTGGCAGGCGATTTGCACCTGTGGGCTAAAAAGCGAAAGTTTCGTGACAACTGGCACTGTCAACCAAGATATTTATGTAAAAAAATGCTTGCATAAACGCTTATTAACTTTCTTGAAGAAACATAGTTGATCCGTGCTGTTTTGGCCAGACCTCACTTCTTACCACTATGGCACAGGAATAGTATACCGCCAATAGTGTGCAAATTGTACCAAAGAGAAAAAACCTCCAAACTCTCCGGAACTGCGCCCAATTGAAAACTATTGGGCAATCGTTAAGAGAAACCTCAAGAGAACTAAACAAAACAGTTGGAAGTGAAAAACAGCAACAGAGCATCAAATAAGGTGGATATAACATCGGTACAAAATTTGATGGAAAGTGTGAAACGTAAAGCCCGACAGTTCGCATTTGGAAAATCGGAAGCCTAATCAAATAAATTTCCTGTGTTTTGTTGAAGAACTTCAAAAAGAAATAAAGATTGATCATTACATAACAAACGTAATAGTGTGCACTTTATCATGTTTGACCATTTTTTGAGCGTTCCACCCTTTACCACGCGTTTTCATCATTCAATGTTACTTGCCAACCATGCGTCTCCATCAATCGAATGTGATTTTTAGATGATCTAAAAGTCAATTATAAACAATTAGTTTAAACGTTTATCTCTCACTAATCACAAGACCCCGACTGACCCTGCTACAACTAGCCATCTCGTAGGCTATTCTCTCGGAACAACCTGCTGAGAATAGTTTTGCAGCCATAGGTAATCCTTGCACTGATGGTGGGTTTTTATCATATCACATCACATCACATCACTTGTCACAAGACCCCTACAATATTCAACTATAGAATATGTAAGAACAATTATTCCTCGATCAGATCCTGCTTTCAATTTGCGGGAAGGTTTTGAGTTTCGAAAGAAATTGACGCTTAAACCATTGTTTATAAGTGGCTTTTAGGCCATAATCATGAATTGCTCGGGATTTTCAGACTCCTTCCCCTCTGCTGTTGTTTGTCTATACATTTTTTTTTAAATTATATGGAACATGTGTTCAACATAACTCCTTCTCCCTTCTTTTCCTCCCAAAATGATAACGTGGTTTATGGACGATCCGCAATGCTCAAGCTTACTTGATTTTTTTTTTCAATTCAATTACGCTGCGCCTTTTGTGATTGAAGAATTATGCCTACCCGGTCGTATGACCTTACATGGTACCTGAATATTTGGTTTTGTAGAATCATGTAGCGTTCTAATTATTCCTAAATTATATCTTCATTCATTGAAAAATTTGATGATATAAATATTTTTAGTTATCCTTAGTTTTATTTTTATTTTGCCTTAATTAAAGCATATCTTAATATATTCATTCAAATAATTTATTTCGTTTTCATTAATTTAATTAATTTATCATCAATTCTCTTTTATATTTGTTTATTTTTAAATTCTTTTTAGTTTATACAAAACAAATTTAACGTTTTCCGAGCATCTTTGTCACCCATCATTGATAAACTGATTAATACATAATTTATTTCAAATTATTTTATTCGTTTACTTATTTATTTATATTTTATTTATTTACATAAATGCAACAGTATAAATCTATTCAAACATTTTTTTCATTCGCATTACAATTAATCTATAACATTTATACATTAAGAAATATTTCTGGGTATAATTTAATTTAAATTTTCAAACAAATAATTTGTTTATTGATTAATTTGAATTTTAATTTCGCAATTTATATATTACTAGCTGAACCCGGTGTGTACCCCTTGCGCTGAACTGGCCGGCTTGACGGGCCGCAAGGGCTCAGTATAGATTCTTGGTCAAAACCCGAAGCTAAGAGTTCTATTGTGGTTATATCACATCAATTCGTTTTTCCACTGTAGCAGCAGCACATTGAAATTCATGCATGGGATTCTCAAGTATGGTAAAATAATTTCAAATAATCTTTTTTCGCGTGGTTATGATACATTGCAGCAGGACCACAATCTGTAGATATGTAAATACAATTAAAATTATTATTATCATTCTATATGTTATCTATGCTATTTTATATTTTAAGCTTCACATATATTCGTCCATGTCAATTATAGCCCACCAAACCTACGTTATGCATTTGAAAATGTTTTTTTGAGAAAGGATCATATACGACAAATTCTACTCATAAAAGATTTTTCCTTCTTCACCAAATATATATTATTTATAACCATTCCACGGGTCCATGGGTCCAGACCAACAAAAGCTATCGGAAAATATATATATATATTTTTTTTTTTGAGTTTTATTAAGTTTCCGTTTTTGGCATTATTCATACTCATATGAAATTTATTTCGCATGATTTTTATCTGTTTTCGGCTTTTCCAAGACTATTAGGATATTAATACATATTTAATTTTTAAATTCAGTAACAAACCAGTAGATGTCCGATATATAATGTACCTACGGTTATTGTGTTCTTTGACTTTAATTGTGAAAATAAATTCTAATCTTAGTAGTTCTTAATCCTATGGAAGCTGCTACAGTGGAGGTCTTTCGATTAGTGGATGACCAGCTAATTAACGGATCTGGCTTGCTCGTATTGTTATAACATTATAACGTCAGTTCATTATTTTATGTTAAGATATTAAATTATGTGATAATATTGCATTCAAATTTATTTCATTAAAATCACTGTAGTACCTATCAGACAATGTTAACTATTCTTTATATGCTTTATCGTGTCAGATCATCCATGGATATCCCAAGTTTGGTAAAATAATATTAAGTCAATTTCAACTTTCAGGTTCAAAAATGTAATTTTTATTATCATTATTATTATTATTATTATTCATTCATTATGTTGTTTTTCATTATAATATTCATGCACTATATTTTGTATATTATTTGTATATTATATTGAATATATATTGGGAAGGGAGGGAGCATCAGGGTATCACTCAAGCTGGAATTGGATAATGGAGTGGTATGACAACCGGCGTTTAGGAGTGAACGAACAGTATCATTTTCTTTATCCTACCGATTCGATTGTGATGCTGTCAATCCGGCAAACGTATTGTTGCATATAAAAAGTAATAAACGATCCATAAAAAATTGAAAATCGTGCCACGAAAAACGTATTTTTGACCCATAAGACTCTGGTAAATATCTATAAAAAAATTGAAATGATCCATAGAATTCATCACTCTGATCCATACTTTATAAAAAATTTAGCAATAAAATGTAAAAAATTTACCGTTTTATATCTGGGGCATGATCGTTAAAATTGTACGGATTACTCATAAACATTTTGCAAATGATCCATAAAAGGTTAAATAACTTTCCTTAAACTTGTAAAATTGATCCATAGAATGTAACCTTTGTGCAATAGAATATATTCACATGTTCCATAAATTATTTGAAATTTTCCATAAATAAATTGCCTATGATCCATAAACTAATGAATAATGAACCATAAGCTTATAAAAATGATACATAGTAAATCAGCTTTGCTCGCTAAACCATATGGTATGATCCATACATTATGCTTGCATTTGTCCAAGTTGGGGCACTATTTTATTAAATTTTGATCCATAAAGATTGTAAATTTGATCCCTAACTGCGTTACTACTCAGATTTAGTTGCATATCCGTTCTTTCAGGTATCCGGATAAAATATTACTGCTAACGAAGGATTGCGGAGTTTTTTCGTAGCCGTATTAAGGATTGAAGAACTAAACGGTCGATGTTTCCGATATCCTAAGTGTTAACATAACGTAGATGTTTTTTTTTTAGTTTGGTTCGACGAGCGATAGCGATTTGGATAGCAAACGTCTGCCCGGCATAATTTAAATCAAATTTTCTGAAACAACAGTTTAATCAAGTCATAAATTTGACCTGTAGTTCTTTGTGTGCAGGAGAACTCTTTACCAAATTTCTTTACAAACATGTGTCGCAGCTGCGGGGAGATCAAATAATGTTTAGTGCATAAAGTTTGTTTGTTATGAATAATTTTTTGATTATGATTTGTTATACAAACTATTAGAGATCATTGGTAATTTATTTATGGAACCTTTACAAGATGGATGATATGCACACATGTTAGTGCAGAAATGTTACATTCTGTGGATCAATTTTGCAGGATTCAGGAAAGTTATTGAACCTTTTAAGTATCATTTGCAATATGTTAATGGGAAATCCGAACAATTTTATATATTCTTCCCTTGATATTTAACGGTTAATTTTTGATATTTTATTGCTAACTTTTGTTAAAAGTATGGATCAAATTGATGAATTTTAGGGATCATTTCTATTTTATTTTTTTGTGGGTTTTCACCAGAGTCTTATGGGAGAATGCGTTTTTTATAGAATGATTTTCAATTTTTCATGGATCATTTCATCAGTTTTAAAGGGGCAAACATAGGGCTGCCGTAGTTCTTTACGTGCACGAGTGCTCTTTACCAAATTTATTGGGAAACAGTTGCGGTCGTAAAAGAACGTGAGATCGCATATGTAAGTCAAAAAAATTCTGAAAATTGAAAATCTTCTCCATAGTGATCCTTCTTTTACAGCAATATTTTAGCCGCATATATACAGAAACGGACATGTTAAGAAATTTGAGTAGTAGCGCAGTCAAGGATCGATTTTCCCGTAGTTAAAATTAAAAAAAAATCAACCGAAAATTGGAATAATTCCGGCATAATTTATGGATCATACATATTATTTTAAATGCGCAAAATTGATTTGCTATGGACCATATTTAGAAGTTTATGGTTCATTTTCAAACCTATTTTATGGATCATTGACTATTTATATATGGAGTATTTTCAATAATTTATTGATCATGTGCACATATTTTAGTTCACAAACGTTTTCTAAGAATCAATTTTATATGTTTAAGGAATGATATTGAACATTTTATTGGAACATTTGCAATATGTTTATGGGTAATCCGTACAATTTTATCGATCATACCCTAGATATATAACGGTACATTTTTAACATTTTATTACTAAAACTTACATAAAGTATGGATCACATTGCTGTATTTTATGGATCATTTTCATTTTTTTATAGATTTTCATCAGAGCCTTATGGGTCATAAATACGTTTTTTAAAAACGAATTTCATTTTTTTATGGATCATTTCTTCAGTTTAAAGGTGCAAACTTAGGGCTGCCTGTCAATTCTACTCCAACAGTTTCAGCGAGAGTGACGCGCCCTTCTTAACAAGCCATCCTATAGAGCGCTTAATAAGTATTGTGAATTAGTTTATTCGATTTGTTGGATCGTATCGTTGGAAGGAGAATCTTATGTTCCCGCGGGTTTCGCGTAAGTGTCTCTGCTTCCGGGTCCGCCCCTCCGTTTTTGGCCCTTCATACAGCGTTACTGTGAATGCAACCCGGTAGCTCAATTTGATCTTGCTATTAAGTGGAGCTGCACACATGACAAGGTCTTAGAAGGGATGGTGGCTACCTTACATACATACATACTAGCTGAACCCGGTTTGGGCATTGTTACCCTTGCAACTAAATGAATGTATATGTAATAGAGCTGGCTCCTTTAAGGTTGTTTTTTTTTTTGGGATAAGTTTTGTTAAAATACTTTCTTTTGCTACTGTGTGACTTTAATTGAAGAGTTTAATTTTTTTTTATTTGGTTTATGTTTTTATTTCTATGTGGGTTTTTTTAATTTAATCCTCGGGTCGGTAGTTTCTACCATGGGTTTTCTTTCTGTGAAGAAGCATTTCATAGACAAAAAATTTATCTCCAAACTACGCCGTCTCATGTCAGTTTGAACGTAATTGCCTCTTACATAACCTTAGATTAACTTTTTGTGCATAATGTAGCACATTAAAAGTGTAATAAGAAAACGTTTATTTTGACTGCTCAATTGTTGGATTTCATCAGAACAATCCCGAGATAGAGTGGATTTCTTGCGTCCAGATATTAAGTGAATCTAGCTTTACTTCATGGTTGGAATTAGCGAACAATATGATCGAGAACAGGTGGTTGATGGTGTATAGGTATACAGTTTCCACTTCACCGGCTTTATCATGCGTACTCCTACGTTGATGCATTCCCGTTTTTGGATGCTCTGAAAGAGCTCCAACCTTCCCTGGATGATGCCGCACAATAGAACAAGCAAGTACCTACACGTGCGCTCTTCCATTCATGGCGGAAGTTGTCTAATCCATAATGAATGCAAACCGTTGGTGCTTTCCTACAATCATCGGCTATGAAATTAATTAATCAATAATTTATTCGTTTAATAGAAATTTCGAAGTAATTAATTTATGCCACCACCACCACGGTGGCAACTACCGTGGCAATGTATGCACTTTTCAGTTCAATCATTATACCATGCGATGAAGCTATAGGAATTGCATAAGAGGAAGTAGCTGCACATTGACATTATAACACATATTTATGAGTAGAGCTGCAGTCGATATTATCAGGATATCCCGCCAAGCTCTCAGTTCAACAGCAGTCATTATGATAAACAAGGTTATAGAATATCCGCTTATTTTCATATCAACTAGAGTTATTTTGTTGAAATGGCATCCTGCAGGAAGCTAACTAGATGCTTTGTGCGATTGAATAGAACCGGCGCTACCCCAGGAAGATAGGAGAGTAACATTCCTTGTTTTTTTTTTTCTTAATTTTAATCTTGAAAACAAAAACATTTTTCACAATTATTTTCGAACAAATGTTATGAGAAGATGACGTTGATTGATCCAGTCCGGTCAATGGCTTGTTGTGTCAAAACCACTTCATGGTATTGCTCGCAAATATGAACAAATGCCTTCACACGCCACTTCGGCATATGTGTATCTCTTTGACTTACACCCAACTTAATCGGCTATTGATTAAAACGGAAAATGATTATTCTGACAGAACTCAGTATTTAAATTGTTTGTGGACAAACGCAGATACGCGCTTATCACAAATAGCTCCAGGGTTAATTATGCGAAAGGAGGTAAAGACTCATTCATCCGATGACCATTTTTATCAGTTAGGAGCTACCGTTTTGTTGTATGTTTATTTCCAGTAGAGGGAAATCTATGAAGAAATAGAGAATATAGCAAATGGAAGCAGATTGTTAGCATTCTGAGTAAAAAGAACAAAGAGAATGATGTAACTCTTTTTATCCGACCATGGTACAATCGAGAAGTGCAACGGCATATGTAAAGATACGTAAGAGGCAGGGGGGCAATCATTAAGGATTTCACTGTAGTTAACATGGATTTCAGTATCAATGTGATGAATATATGGTTAGGATGAATGCATCAACGGCTTCTTCCGTAAATTTCTCATAATGTGAAATCTACCCATGTAAGCTTCCAATTCTATCGAATAAGACTTTTGTTCTTCGAAATGGCTGTGGAAAATTAATGAGACAACTTTCCAAAGTCGACAAATTCAAGAAAGAAGAACGTTATTGTTTACGTTTGTCAGTTAGATCCTAATGAAATTTTTTTTGTCGATTTCAGTTGTCAGATGTCCAAAATTGTCAAAATCATGTGAACTATGGTGCATCTACATATGTGTGGTTGATAGCGACGCAGAGCCCCTGGTAAGATGCGAAAGTAGCGATCCAAGAAGGCAAATCGATTTTACTCATACGCACCATGACAGGGTCAGGAATGCAATAAACATAAATGACATATAAGAAAGATCACATATAAATTATGGTAAATGGGAAACGGGGAAAGCTAATTGTTTGTTCGATTTCTTAAAAATAAACAGGATTTATTTAAAACTTAAGGGTAATTGTATAGCCAATTTAAAGCACTGAAAACGGAACCTTCTGAAGTAAACTCATAGATTTAAAATTATGTTGATTTTTAAATATTTCGGTGTGTCAGATAGCCTGGTCGGTAAACGCACGACATTATCAGGCCTGAGACGGAGGGTTCAATTCCCGATCTAGTGGAGGGTATTAAACGGGTTGAACATGTTGTTGACCTTCATGAGCATAGATGTTATATCCGCAGTACTTGCCATACGCTGTACAATGTGTCTCACAATAGGTGTCACACTTTTTTCAGTCTTGGTTTATTTCAGCTGGGTAATTTTAACAGCGGAATTGATTATACCCGTTTTGAGTGTATTCTTTTGACAGCTTATCGCTGAAGATAATTAAGCGATTCCGTTTGTTTATATTTATCAGCTTCCATGGAAGCCATACGGGAGGTGGTTTTAAAATTATAATTGCAAAAGTTTAGCGTTCCCGTTGACTTCGTACCACTCCAGGACAACATTTGAATAGTGACACGAAGCTAGATCTGACCAAAACATCGAAGGGGCCCTCGTATTGCTTCAACAGAGGAAGCAGACGCTTCTGTAGACACTCCTTGAGGTAGATCTTCCCGTTTATAGTACCGGTAGTCACAAACGGCGCACTCTATTTGCCACATGAGCAGATCGCCAAATCATGTATTTCTTGGCAAACTTTGAAAGTTTCTGCTTCCGTACTTCCTCCGGAACATTAAAATCGTGCTGGACGGTGAAGAACAGTAGCCCCGGAAGATGCCGGAAGTCCGCTGGTGACTATCCCACCGTATTTTGCCGCACGTCACGATTTAAAGTCTTCCGCGCTTTGAACGTATGCAGCCCCTCGCGGTCCTTTGCTCTCTGCACGAAAGCCTTGGACAAATTCAACTTTTTTGGCCACATCCGTGACCGAAGCATTGGAATTCCGCTTAAACGCTCTCACGACACGCTTGTGAGCCTGATCACTAACAGAACATACATTCTGACCGCATTTCTGCTTCCGTTCGATACTCATGGTTTCGTAGTAACGTTTAATCACACGACTCACTGTTGACTGCACGATTCCGAGTTGTTTTCCGATGTCCCGATGGAATGGTTGGATGGATTTTCCAGGTGCTTGCTCAAAATCAATTCGCGACGTTGCATTTCGCGTGACGTAATTTTTTATAATTTTCGAATCTAAACTCTAAACTACTTCTACCCAAGTTTTCAAGAGAAAATACCCAATTTTCTACACCGTTTTTTCACCCAATTTTCTGCACCGCATATGAAAACTATTTGGCCTCCAGTAAATGCATTAAACGGCAAACTGGCATTAAGGGAAGTTGTTTGAAAATGGCAAAAAACATGATCAAATAATTTTATAGTTGTCATTGCGGAAATAAATTTGCTTCTTGGCAAAACTGTGATTTTTTTTCAATCGCCATATTAAAATATAAGAAATAATTGAAATGTGGAAAAATCAATTCACGAAATTTTAAATGTGATGCAAATGAACAGTAGATCGGAAAACAAATTTTGGCATTTATATATTTTTTTAATTTTTATTATAACCCTATTGAATGCCATCAATTTTCAGGACATTCATGATTCATTTTTCGTACATATCTTTAACAATATTTTTATTTGTTGGTGTAAACTCGCATTATTTCCAGGGCGCTTTAATTTTCGGCTCTTATCGTGCCAATATTCACCACAAAATTAAATGCGCATGTGATTTGGAGCATGGTACGCTGTAAAAAGCATTTTTTTTTTGGATACTTTGCAATCCAAGAAAATTTCCCGCAACACTAGAACTTTGTTCTTATATATTATTTACTAGCAGATCAACAAAAACCAACTACGATATCACAGTGAAGTTTGACAGCTGTGACCATTTGGCCGTATGCTGGCTTTTATGGCAGGCAATAAGTTTTCTGAAGGTTCTCAAGTACTTATAAATTCTTTCACTAGAACATTTTCAATATCTTTACACTCTTGTAAAGGTTTTATTAACTTGTTTTCACAACCATTTGTTTTCACAGCATTTTAGCTTGGTAGACAAAACAGTTTTGAATGTAGTTTTATCAAAAAAAAAAGTCGGGAGGAGTGGCGTACGACTGAAATAAAACTAAAATCGACTAAAATTGAGAGAAGAAATCGACAAGAGATAGCAAGGGACAGGGTATGGCAAGGGGCAGTGAAGTAGCAAGAGTAAGTGAAATAGCATGGAGCTGTGAAGTAGCAAGAAGCTAAGAAGAAGCAAGATCAATTGGTCGAAAGAGACAGGATGGCAAGGGATGAAGGGAAACCGAATTAGCAAGGGGTATGGGGTAGCAAGGGCAGGGCGTAGCAAAGGCAGGGGGTACCAAGGGGAAGGAAAATATCAAGGGCCAGAAAAGTAGCGAGAAACAGGGGATCTGGTCTAAATCAAAGTCGAGCACTCAACACAGAAGAAGTCTGTAAGTCGTAGATATGTCATTTAAATATCTGGATCAATTCTAAGTGCACCTGGAGATCCCACATTGAGTATCTGAAACGAAAATGCCAGCAACGGATCAACTTTCTCTGCATAATTACCGGGAGCACACCCGCAAGACGTTGTACCGGACAACGATTTTGTCAGTTTTAAAATACGGTAGTTCTTGTTTTCAGTCGGTGGCATCATCAAACTGGAATTTATTCAGAATCGATATCTTCGTATCGCGTTCGGTTGCATACACTCATACCATGAGTCTTGAAGTGCTGGCTGGCATGTTACCACTTTTGGATCGGTTTTCTGAATTGCCTCTCGGGCTCCTCACTAGATGTTATGACCAAGTTATGGACCCCCAGGTGATCGAAAACTTTGAGAACCTTCTTGAGTTGAATCCTCAAACTAACTCCATGACTTGGTACCACTTTTACATAACCCAGCATGTCAGCCCTTTGCCAAATATTCCCATTATGTTTGCTTCTCTGATTTAGGCAATTCGTTTTGATTTATCCATGAAGTATGAACTTCGTAGGATCCCATAAGCCAAAATCGTCCTATGATTGCTCCGGTGATATTCGCTTCAAAGTTTGGCCAAGTTGATTCCACTTAATAGTTTTTCACTGACGGATCATTGATAGAGGAACGCAGGCTTTGATATATCTGATGAAATTAATAGCGCCACCCGAAAACTTCAAGCTCTTTTTTTATGTTTTTGTTGCTGAATTAGCTTCAATACATTTAACTCTAGAAACTATTGCCTCACTAACACTGGATCAGTACTACATTATCACGGATAATCCCAGTTCTATAGAATCTATTCGCTCCGTGAGGTTGGCAAAGCCCTCCTTTTAAAATAAATGAACTTATAGTGCCTTATCTTCGTATTATTTTATCATTCACACTAAGAAATTATGAATTTTACACGAGACGTAATTCATGTTTGTGAAAATTCGGGGAACGTAAACAAAGATTTCGTGTAAGATTATGTCTTCTGAAACTGACACATACGCAATTCGACAAAAGATGTGTTTGATTGAATTTATTTTCTCATCTCTTTCAGCTCATTCTTATGTGCTAAAGTACGCTTGCATGTGTCGGTCTCAGGGGACAGAAATTTACATGACATTTTGGTAGTGTGTCACCTTTGTACGAGTACCATCTCATTATTCGATTCTGGGCAATAAGAGAGTGTATTTGCTCGCAAGAGTAGGCGCTATGGAAGGATATTTATTTATGATATTTATAAGCGACAAATCGCCACCAATGACTTTTTTCCTATTTTTCGTTAACGATCACTCGCCAACTGGCAGTATAAATGGAGTAAAAGAGATTTGGGGCGATGGCAATATTCTATCATCCCAAAGGTTTCGAAGAAATCTTGGTTTGGGGGGATGGATGTGGGTCGAGACTTCATTCGTGTGATGTCTCGCCTCATGTCCAATCATTATTCTTTGAACGCTCATTTATACCATATTCGACTAAGCGACAGCAATCTCTGTGAATGTGGACCAGGTTACCAGGACGCAGATCACAAATTTATTCTTGTGCTAAGCATCTTGGAGTCCGATCTGATCTTTATGATTCCTTTCGGGTTATAGGTAGACAGCCTAATGTACCGGTCGAGATGTTTAAAATAAATAAAATCTTTAAAAAAAATTAACAGTCTAGTATCTCTGGGAAAATAATAAGATCCCACGGAACATAAGCACTGCGATTCTCTTATAGAGATAAAATCTTTTGAAATATGTTTTTCACTATTTCAAACAATAACCTATCTCCTGTTTTAAAATATTGTTTGAATTGTTAAAAACTTTTTGAAATGCCGTTGAAAAATATTTTCCGAATGTACTCCAACATAGATGTGGGCCTTTTTTTAGAAAAACAATCATTAGTTTCAATTGGCATCTGATAGTAACAATTTCGGTACGAAAGATTTTATATTTTGATATTCTAGATGCCATGGCGTAAAGGCAAGGAAATTTGCTAACAGATTTGAACTATCAAAGTAAGAGAAAAACAGACTTGTAACGCTGGTAGATCACTTTTTTGTGGTGCGTTACACGGTATCAGATCTACCACCGAACCCTAGTCCGAATTAATTCAAAATATGAAACATATTGGTTTTTTGAGTCAAAGAAACATATATCAGTCCTTATTACAGTTTATGTCTTGTAAAAACCAACAATACTCGGATTGATCCACCGAGGATGAGCTTGGAATAAGGAAAACATGGTTAGTCTTCATTTATGTGAATTCTCATTTTCTATTTGGTTTTCTATAGTTTGAAGTGGTTAGGACTAGGGTTCTGAGGCATGGTCAGTATTGGAGTCATTGTTTGTTTTGTTTGCAATGAATCCGGTTTTGACTGATAAAGGGGCGCGCCTTTGAAGAGAGCTCTCACTTACAAAGGGTTTAAATAGCGGAAACTTTAAAAAAAAACTCGATTCATAACCAACAAAACTAACAATGACCACTATAACAACACCGAATACTTCATCATTTCTCAATAGTGATGAAGTAACTCGACAAACACTAAACAAAGGATACGGGATATACTACTGTTGCGACAGGTGATGAGGTTTCGGACCATCCAATTAGCGAATCTCCGTTTTTTGTGGAGTTTGCTTATAACTGCAATTCAATTTTTATTCCATTATCTTTAAGTTCATTATAGATTTTCTGTAGGCATAATGAATAGTTAGTGTTGACGCAAGTGAGCTGTATATGCCCAATCAAAGGGTTTTCTTGGCGGGGAAAAAAAAACGAGGGGGGGGGGGGGGGGGAAAGTTGGGGGTGCTTTTTTTTTTTTTTTTTTTTTTTTTTGGGGGGGATGTTTTGGGGTTGGGGTTTTGTCGGTGTTAGTGTGTGTGGGTTTTGTGTGGGGGGTATTTTTTTGTTGTGTTTTGGTGTTAAGCGTTTTTTGTTTTAGGGTGGGGGTGGGGGGGGAGGATGGGGTGGGTTGTGATCGGTTGATCTATTCTTTTTTTTATTTGTTGTGTGGGGGGTGGGTGTTGTGGGGGGTAGGTTTGGGGGTGGTTTTAATTTAATATTAATAATTTTTTTATTTGTTTTTTGGTGTGTGATAGGGGGGCAGTGTGTGGGTTATGGATATGATTATTTAATTAATATTGTAGTGTGAGAGTATTTTTTTATATTATAATTTTTATTTTATTTTTTTTGTGTTTTTGTGTAGGGAAGCGGAACCTATGTTCACCATAGTACATATATTCATCACATTCTGCAGTCATCCAACTTCAAACGTAAAAAGATGTTTAATTTCTCCAATAAACGGACGCAGTACCCAAAAATATATAATCCTGGCAAATAAAATTAGGTCTTGAATATAATTAAAAGCTACAAAAACGTTTCGGAGACTTAAATTTCGTAAAAATAATGAGCAGTCAGATTTTCAACACAATTTCTTACCTTTGCACTACAAATTCGTCGTATTGATCTAACCGTACTAGGGAATATACCCGAGCCAGACTCCAAGTTTTCTCTTTAATTGCACTATATTCTCACACATTTTCGTTGCGTAATTGCACAAACCATAAAAATCACACTTCACTTATTACACTTGCCACACGAGAATCTACGAATACGTGATAAAATACGAGAAAACTATGGGATTAATTTTCACAATAATTTAAATACGCTTGCACCTATTCTGAACCGTGTTTACAATCGACGTAATCGCTTGATGTTGCCAAACTATTTTATTATGACTCTTATTCGAATGAAATGGATTTGGCAGTACACCAATATCACCTGTTTTGTGGGAGTGCTACAAATCGCCCAAAGTTAAACTATTTTATTTTTCCATAGATTAAATAAATAATAACATGCTTCTAATTGTAGATTTTTTCAATATTTACCAAGAAATAAAATCCCACATTTAATAATATTTTTCCATCTCTGTTTAATTTGGCGGCACTGCTCACATACTGTATAGCATACACATCAACACGCACACTAGTTCAATTCATAGAGCATTCTATGCCCAACGTTATGGTGAGTCTTGTTGTCAATATTCTCAGGGAAGAATAACAAACAAACCCGTTCATTTTGTCTTGGTTATATGCAGGCTATCCAACACAATTAAAGTACTGTCAAATGATCTACTTCATGCGAGAAATTCAATTTTGGGTGTAGTAGTGGAGAGCGTTAGCTTGTTTAGATTTTTTCATGATTAAAATCAGTACGATTAACATATGTACACAGATGGGATTAAGGTTTTTCGTGATATTATTAAAATAGGTACATAGCAGTGGCAACTTTTCCGTATTAAATTGGAAGAAAATTATCAGAATCGAATGTTTTGTGCATTGCTAAATGATTAACGGTAAGAGGACGAATAGATTGTGAATAACTTGTGTACTTAGTGTTCGGTATTCAGTGCATATTCACCGATTTACACTGGAGGTCTGCTTATTGAGCTCAAGATAGGTACCGCTTCCCTACAACAATTAAACTTTCTATTTATTTAGCTAGCGATCAAATATCCGTGTGCGTCTGGTGAGTGATCTGGCTATACTGACTGTGCTTTGGTGGTGATCGGCTAATGATCGTAAGTCACTCGTTTTTACCCTCGGAAGTTGGTATTCGCCGCTCCGTTGATGATATTTCGGCCAGTTGAGTACCGTTCACAACATTCCCCGACCCGGATTGCTCTGTGTCTTTTCGAGCACTACCAATCACTTCAAGGACGGCCAACTTTGTCACCGGATGCCGAAATATTCCAGTTGATGTTTTTACATCTGCACTACGACACTTTCCGTCACGTCCTAGAAATACGCGCAGAACTTGCCCTCTTATCCAGCCGTTTCGCAGATGGTTGTCCACGATGATCACTAAGTCGTCCGGTTTCAGTTCGTTTTGTGATGACTGGAAGATACTCATGTTTCCATCGAGACCAGAACTGATTTAGTAGAGTCTGGTATAAACTCCAGCTGGAACGAAGCGCAGATTTATTGCCATCCATTTGGCTAGGACGTTGATTAACCCCACTTGTACTCAACATCAAAAAACAGTTTGGGGTTAGGGCCTCGTGTTCTGCTCCTTCGAGTGGCATGTAAGTCAACGGCCTTGAATTAACTAATGATTCAGCCTCGACCAACAAAGTGCTCAAAGTTTCTTCATCAGGTTTACGTTCGTTAGACAGCGCTGCTAATGAACCTTTCACCGACCGAACCATGCGTTCCCAAGACACCCCCCCCCCCCCCCCCCCCATGTGTGGTGCAGATGGTGGATTGAAGCGCCATTGGGTAACAGTGTTGGTGAAAATAGTTGCCAAGTTTTTGTTAATTCCTCGTATTTGTTCTCGCAATTCACCGCTAACACCAACGAAGCTTGTCCCTCTATCGCTGAATATTTCCGTTGGAGCCCCCCTCCGTGCTATAAATCGTCGTATTGCCATTTTACAGCATTCCGTCGACAGGCTTGATACAGGTTCAAGATGAATTGCCCGAATAGTCAAGCACGTGAAAAGTGCGATCCATCTTTTTACAAGGCGCCGACCCTGCGTAATCTGGAGTGGGCCGAAGTAATCCACTCCAACGAAACTGAACGGTCTGACGTACGGAGTAATCCTTGCATCGGGCAACGGTGCCATTCTTGGAGCTCTTGGTGCTGCCTTATACACTTTATACCATGTACAGCATTTTTCAGCCATCTGGAAAGCCGCTCTCATCTCCGACATGTAGAATTTCTGCCGCATCTCGTTTACAGCCGTCTCCCTATTGTAATGCTTGTACTGACGATGATACCAGTCGACAATAAGTTGAGATAAGTAATGGTTCTTAGGCAATACGACAGGGTTCTTGAAGTCATAGGTATCACCTGGAAACCCAGTGATTCTGCCTTCCATTCGCAACAAACCTTGATCATCCAGGAAAGCTGATAACTTGTAGAGCTTGCTAGATTTTTCCAGTCGATATTTTTTATCCGACGGAAGTTTTTGGTTCCTCTGCAACAAAACAATCTCATCTGGAAATCCTTCGAACTGCGCCAGTCTGTTTAAAGTACCTTCTGCTCGTTGAAGTTCTTCTCGGGACAGAAACTCTGAAACATTGGATATTTCTTTGAATCGTTTTCGTTTAAGCTGATTAATGAAACGATGAACGTAAGCGATAGTCCGTTGACAGCGTTCCCACTTTGAGAATCGCCTGACATTCACCAGTGGTTCGATCTCGTTCGCTCGATGAATGTGCACTGGTCGCAGCTCTTCGGTCGTTTCAGTAGGAAATTTTCGGTGCAGTGGCCACATTTCTGGAGGATTCCTCAAGAATTCAGGTCCATGGAACCAACGATGAATTTTGTCTAGACGTAATCCATCTTTCCATTTCGTGGCGTCATCCGCCACGTTCCACCTGGATGGTACATGTCGCCATTCACACGTTGTTGTTGTATCGAGAATTTCTGCCACACGAAATACTACGAACTGTCGGTATTTACGTTGATCAGATTGTAACCAGCTGAGAACGGTGCTTGAATCGCTCCAAAAAATTCGACGACTTATATGCAATGAGTGGTTTTCTTTTACTGATTGCGCTAATCTGGCTCCGAGAAGAGTTCTAATCGAGGAACAGAGAGTGGCTTTAAAGGTGCAACCTTTGTCTTTGAAGATACTAGAGCACAGCGAACATGATCTCCATCTTCGATGCGAAAATAAGCAGCCGCCACATACGCTTCTTCACTGGCACCAACAAAAATATGGAGTTCTAACGAATTGTAGCTTTCAGGATCGTACCCGGGGAAGTCACACCTTGGAATCCGAATTGTGTTAAGATGTCCCAGAAACCGGATCCATCGACGCCATTCACTGAATAGTTCTTTGCTGATTTTGTCGTCCCATCCGATGTTTGACCGCCATACGTTTTGGATAAGTATCTTGCCGTGAACCACAAAGAGTGATACGAGACCAAGTGGATCGAAGATACTCATCACTACCTGGAGCAGCTGCCTTTTTGTTGGGACAAGATCTCCTTCTAGAACTGGTGCTAGTTCCTCTCGAAACATTCCAGTAAATAAGAATTCATCCGTATCCGGTAGCCAGTTCATTCCCAGCACGCGTGTGGATGTTGAAGCGTTGTGGGTTGTGAAGCTTTTCACAGGTTCTTCAGCCAAGTCCCCAACCCGTGCAAGAACATCTTTAGAGCTGCACATCCAGTTGCGAATGTGAAATCCTGCCTTGGCGTGAACAGTTCTCACCTGCATTGCTAGTTCTATCGCTTCCTCGATGGTATCCATACTGTCCAGATAATCATCCACATAGTGGTTGTTGACTATGGCGGCAGCTGCTTTTGGATATTGTTCTTCAAATTCCTTTCATTGCGATTTTTTATGTATTGTGCAGAAGCTGGTGAACAGGTCGCACCGAAAGTTCCAACGTCCATTACATATATGTCCGGGACCTTGGTTGTGTTGTCTCGAAACAGGAAACGCAACGCCTGTTTGTCTTCTGGATTGATTTTAAATTGATGAAACATTTCTTTAACATCACCAGTGATTGCTACTGACGTTGACGATATCGGGACAAAACAGAAGAAAGAGGTGTCAAAAGATCTGGCCCGGCCAGAAGGGAAGAGTTGAGTGATTGTCCTCGAACAGTAGCAGCCGCGTCCCAAACTAAATGGACTTTATTAGGCTTTGGTAGATACCAAACTCTATTAGGGTCGGAACTGAGCATCTCATCCTGGGTGATTTTGTGTGCGTATTCCTTGTCAACATATTCGATAAGCTGCATCTTCACATTCTCAAACAGTTGAGGATTCCACAACAACCGACGTTCCAACGATTTAAGCCTTTGCTCAGCCATGGGTTTACTATCCGGAAATTCAATATGGTCGCATCTCCTCAAGAGTCCTGTCTGAAAGCGGCCTGATGGAAGACGAATCGTCGTATCCTCTAGAATTTTCCTGGACCGTTTCTCCTCAGACCCTTCCAGCAAGGGCGCCACTGCAATTCCAACATCCACGCTGTCCCAAACTCCCCGTACACGGTCCAACCTTACCTGGTTTTTGAAGCAGCAGGCTGACCAATCTTTCCTTCACGAATCTTTAATGGAATTTTAAGATGCATGTTGTCCAGGCCAATAAGGATACCAGGGGTAGCGTTACTGTAGTTTTGGACGGGAAGGCCACGTAAATAGGGGTACTGATTTGATAACTGCTCAAATGATAAATTTTGACTAGGAAGTCCTAACTTTTTCACGGTGTGAGCCCTCTTTAGAACATTCCTTTATCACTCCTCGGTCAGTATTTCTAAACGAATTGCGAATCGATTCGTATCGTTCAATAGTCCACTGTAGACAAAATGGTCGGATTTCACCTGTTACTCCTAACTCCTGAGCAATGCGAGATTCGACCAATGTCTAAGAACGCGAATGTTTCGATCGATTTACTGTTGGCAAAGAGCGTCACCGGTAGAATCCGAAAAAGCGTTGCTGTTGGACGATTACTATGCATATTTACTGTTGCCGTACCCTTCAATTGGTTAGTCAAGTGTGTCAAATGTGGATTTCCTGGATGAAGTAGTTTGTGATGACGTTCTTCGCAGCCTTCAACTTCACAACACGAAATTTTCCGTGTGCTACAGCTACCACTAGTTGAGCCATATAATCACCAAATGTGCTCAGGTCGACCACATGACATTTCTGTTTGAAAAGCGCCCAATCTAACTTGATATTTGCTGGTAATTTATTCACCAATTCCTGTACTAAAACCGGGTTGGAAAAATGAGCCTGTTGTCCATCCGCTCGTAGATGCCCGCAAAGGTTTTGACAGGCGAGACCGAAGCTTATGAGAGTTTCGAGTTTCTCAGGTTTCGGAGCCGGTGTAGTATTTACGCACCTGCTGCAGAAGAGAATTGATTATTAAGTCAGGTCGTCCGTAGAGAGTTTGTAATGTTCCGATAAACATGGGAACCGATGAAGGGTGCAGAAGATAACTTCTCACTGCTTCGAGGGCTTTACCCTTGAGGCTTCGCTGCAAGCGCATCAAATTTTCACCATCAGAGAATCCACACAGCTCTGTAGAGTTTTGCAACGAACTCAGAAATAGCGGCCACTCAACAGGATCACCCGAAAAGATAGGAAGGTCTTTGGGAACGATGTGTCTGGCAGCCAATTGTTGCGACGATGGATCACTAATCCACTGAGACAATGGCAGAGGTACAGAAGTGGAGATGATAGGCGTATTTGGTATTGCTGATCCAGTGGTGGCGACGATAGGAGAAACAACTGGAAAATGGTTGCTCTGAACCGACTGCACGTTGTGGGAGAATAGTGGTACTCATTTGCAAAGGGTTGAATGCATGTACCGCCGTTGAAATTGGCACGGGGGGTAGGCGTGGTTCGGTCATGGCGTGGTGAGTGTGTTGAAATAAAGAAGACATATTTGGTGTGTCGAAAGTAACTTTGTTGTGCTGTGGCCTTACATCCAGGTAATGGTAAATTCTTATGACTAGAGCACGTTTGACTCACCGGAACAGCTGACAAGACCTGATTATTGGATGGAAAGGGAATCTCCATGTTGCTAAACTGTACACTTCGGCGAGCATCAGTGTTCTGAATATCCTGGCTATCCTCCGGAACGCATAAAACTGGTGGCATCGGATGACCTCCTGCTCCAGATGATGATTGAGTTTGCTTCGTGTTACCTGGTTGCAAGTTGCGAAATTTTCGTTGTATTTCACGCAAATCCACTGCAAGCCTGCTCGTCGGTGTTGGATACGGTACAGTTGGTTCATCCCAATTGAGGCTCCAGTCCAACGGATTTTTCTCTTGGTTTTCGAATCCACCTGTAGTGGCCTGATCTGCCTGCTGATCTACTTCTAGTTCTGGAGACAGATTCTGCATACCACCACAAATCGTTGGTTGTCTCCGCGTGAGGTTGATTATTACTCCCGATTGTTTGCTTGGTAGTGGTGTCGACGCCGATAGTGTCGGCATGGATACTGGAGGTTTGGTTTTAGGAATAGTTCCAGTCCGTGAAACTACGCCGGTGGGGACTCCACTATACCCGATGCCGGAGTTGAGGTTTGCTACTGGTTCTTCCTGCAACCATTGTTGTACCTTCAGGATACTTGGTACTGTATGACGGCTTCTTACACTGCCTGAGTTATCGTCGTCGTCCAACTGAGCGTACAACAACTCGTATTTTTTGGCCAAAAAATCCTTTTCTCGCCGGATCTTATCTTCGGCCGCTTTTTCTTGTATCCACCTTTCTTCTTCGAGCCGGTTTAAATCGAGGAGAATTCGCGCTCGAGTAACAGAGTTCGAATGCGATCGTGGTGCTGATGGTTCACGATCCAAGCAACTTGCGCACATGTTGCGTTCCTTTTCGGCAGTTTTCACCAATTCGACACAAGAAAGATGAATGCAGCGTAAACACTGCGTTCATTGCGCCATCTTATCGTCAGCTACGAACGGTCGACCACATGTACACTGCTCATTTATATCCGCCATTGTTGTCGTATGTCGTGTATGAATCTTTTTTATTGTTCGGTAAAATTCTATAAATTTTGTTGCGACAGGTGATGAGGTTTCGGACCATCCAATTAGCGAAACTCGGTTTTTTGTAGAGTTTGCTTATAGCTGCAATTCAATTTTTATTCCATTAGCTTTAAGTTCATGATAGATTTTCCGTAGGCATAATGAATAGTTAGGTTTAGATTAGGATTAAATTAATTAAATAGTTTAGTAGTGAATAGCTTTACTTTAGAACATAATTCTTACAATTCTAGTCCCTTTTGTGTTTCGACCTAGGGCAACAATTAAACTTTCTATTTATTTAGGTAGCGATCAAATATCCGTGTGCGTCTGGTGAGTGATCTGGCTATACTGACTGTGCTTTGTCGCTGATCGGCTAATGATCGGAAGTCACTCGTTTTTTTTTCCCTCGGAAGTTGGTATTCGCCGCCCCGTTGATGATATTTCGGCCGGTTGAGTACCGTTCACAACAATTACAATAGAACAAATTACTGGTCGCAGTGGTTTATGTCCCGAATAGAGAAAAAAGAGAAAAACAAACTGATCTTTATAGGTTTTGAGAAGCTAAATCAAAAAATTCAACTTCAACCTACTTTAATTTTGTTTATCAAGCATATACATTTTTAATCGGTGAAGGAGTGCTATTTTCAAGCCGGAGGAAAGGAGCCTTCCCCTCTTTTATCCCAGCCAATATATGCCGAACTGAAATAATTCCAAATAAGCATCAACAAACATTAACACGATGAATAAAAACTTACGGCGATAGAAGCAATTTGTGGTGTGATTATGATTTAAATTCGTTCCCCTTGCATGATGGGTGCAAACTCTAGTAGGAAGCCATAACAGGCGCTGTAATTCTCTAATTTCTCTCATGTTTCACACAACCCCTATCGCATACCGTCTGTTCAGAATGGGACTAGAAGTGGAATATCTTGTACCTATCTGCATAAAGTTTTCCCATCTGGTGGTCGGATTGAGCTTGGTCCCAAAAAACCCAAAGAGCTGTTATTTCCACACATGTGTAAGGAGTAAACCGAGCGAAGCCTCCTTTATAAGCTTCCGCTGAACTTTTTATGCTTTCTAAAAAGTATAAAACCACTTTGCAGAACTACAATAACCATCGTCGTTGGCGTCGTCACCGTAAACGCTACGTGGCAACTGTTTTAAATTTCTTTAATTTCTCCGAGATTTATGCTCACTTTGCGTGCATCGCGTTCCTATGAATTCAGCCATAATGTGAAGCTGTGAGAAAAAGTCCTTCCCGTGGACGGTCCGGGAGAGAAACAGATTAATTCCAAGCGATATTTATCCCGCCAGCCCGAAGTATAACATAAATATTCCAACACGTATGTATCTTCTCCACGGGTGACCCGAAACACAAAACTCGGAATACTTCTTTCGAAAGTATTGCCATCCCGAAGGTCCTGGATCGTCGTGAAAACTCCTTTCGGAGTGGGAAACCCGATTTTTTTTTCATCGCACAAAATTTATACCGCTAACCATTTTATTACTTTCCTCTGTAATTCCAGAGCCACGAGATTCATCACCTTGAAACGTACACCCAATATCTCGCGTCGATACAGGTGTTCAATCCGGAAGGTTTAGGACCACCCACCACGGTACTGGTGATGACAGATGAGGGAGGTAAGTTGTTAAATCGATTATAAGCTCTATTGGGCAATGGATGTATGATCATATTGAGTCTTTCGAAGCTGACGACTACAATGTATTGAAGCACATTCTTTCATATAAATACGAGGCTTTGAATTTTGAAGTTTGTTCACTAGATTACTGGATTGAGGTTATGGGATGTAATGTCAACTTTACCCCTCTATTCAACAAAAATATTAACAAAAGCATCAGAAAGGATTATATTTCTTCGACAAAATATTTGTGTTCAGCTGTTGAAGAACGATAAAAGTCTCGCGATGTCGACTATGGACACATCGTTAACAAGAGCACATTCTATAATTGAAAATTCATAGCTGAAACGGTGGAGCACTACTTCTGATAATCATGACAATTGTTTAGTTTGAAATCGGTTGAGTAACGGCGATGATTGACGATAATGGGTCCACTGCCAAGAAAACGAATGAATATACAATTGTGTATAGTTTCGAATAAACATCGTTTTGATTGATAAAACAAAAATAAATTCGATCAGCAGCCGAATTTTGGTAGCTCAAGAAATAAATAGAAAAATTAAGAAAAGGATTCTCATTTCTTGACGACAAATTCCACACGGCGGGACATTTTAACTCAATTTTTGATTGTATTCATTCAACTTGCAAATTTGTTTATAACAAATTTGTTTCAATCGAATTACAAAAAACTGTCCAATGATGATTCAATCCGCTGAATGAGAAGAAATTTAATAACGGAATTTCAAGGTACTTTAAGACTGTTTGAAAACTATTTCTAGAAAAGTTCACGAATGTAAGCAAACGGGTTTGCTTTGCTGAAAAGTTTATTTGAAAAACTGGTCGTAGTGAAAATGGGCAGGAAAATTATTGAAAATGGCACCTACAACAGCGTAAGTAAATAATTTGGCCTGTTCAGGGTGAGTGGGAATACCTTTCAGTGAAGTATATGGTCATACAAATATGAAACTTGCATGAATTTTAATTGCTAATGAATTTCCTGTTTGGTATATCTTTTACAGTGGTCTTAATAAAGTTAAGTTCAAATCTTGCTCACTTTACCTTAATTGCCAACCACATGCGTTGGTGGAAAGCGTCACAGCTGGCACTTACGTTATCTTGAGACATGTCATTCCATATTTTCACCAAAAGTTTCTTAAAAGTTTCCACGATTATTCCTTTGGTATTCTCCAGTTTTCCCTGCACATAGCCCCATGCAAAGAAGTCGAGAGGATTCAAATCAGGTGAAGAAGCAGGCCATTTGTTCGACGAAACAAAAATCCGGAAAATTGTCCTCACACCAAACCTATGAAGTTTTCGCCTGGTGGGACCGCGCAGAGTCTTGTTGGAAGCAGTATAATACATTTTTGTAGTGTTTCTTGACGAAGGAAAGCAAATGGTTCTTCAAAACATTATCGATTTGATATTTACTGTTGATATTAACAACAGGTTCCATGAACAGCAATGAAAACTTCAAATTTTTTGGAGAAACATCTCCAAACCATCACCCTTGAACATTCTGGAAACATTGAACAGCTAGTTTATCATGGTGATCCTGAAGCAGAAACATTTTATCGTCCGAAAACATAATTTCACAACCACAGTGTCAGTTCAACAGCTTTCGACATCTTTCGACTCTTGCAATCTTCTGCTTCTCAATAAAGCCATGCTCCCGTTAATTTTTGTATGGATTCAGTCCAATGTCATCCTTCAAAATACTCCTGATCGTTAACTGTGACGTTCCCAGTTGTTTTGATATCTTTCGGCCAGATTTACCAAGATTCTCACTCGGCTAATGGCGTATTTTCCAAGAACCGGATTTTTTTGTAGCGTTTGATGGTGCAAAAAAATGAATCTTTCGTTTATTCCGAGTGGTTTCAATTTCTTTTAAATAGTACACGGTTAAATGTTTCCAAATCAGACTTATCTAGAGCACCTTTCTCGCGTCTATGATTACCACGAGTCTCAAACGAATGAAAACTCAGAACATACTTGCAAGCCGTGTTGACATTTGAATACACTCCAAAAGAAAAATGCGCAAACATGTCTACGATTCACTCATCGAAAGATACACATGCTTAAAAAACACTAACAGGAATTACCACTCACCCTGTATTCGTTCAATTTCACGTTAGTGGCATCATTAACTGCAGGCTAAAAAATACATGTCGGTGGAGCAAAAAAAATCTTAGTGGACTACATGGCAGAGAATTTGGACTTTGCCAACAACAGGTTCCAGTCAAAATCAGAAGTGGGACGATTTGTGCAATGCAATGAATACTCTGGGCGGTGCTACAAAGACGCCCGAAACAAAAATCTGAAACCAAGTGGTTGTGCATCCAAAATCCATTGAATGCAAGCTGACGGGGAAGCACCGGAACCATCACACGAAGAAGAAGATGATTATCACGAAACCAACATCAAAGTCCTTGGGGAAGAGTTTGGGAATATTCGATGTTCTTCTGAGAACTTATGGGAAGTTATTCCGAGAACATTCCGAGAATTTCAGGCAGTTTTTTCGAGACTTTCAGGGAAGTTCTTCCAGCAACTTCAGGGAAGTACTCCCGAGAATTTCAGAAAAAATCTTCCAAGAACTTCAGGAAAGCTATTCCAAGAACTTCAGAGATGTTCTTCTGAGAACTTAATTGAAGTTCTTCCAAGAACTTCACGAAGGTTCTTCCGAGAATTTCACGTAGTTCTTTCGAGAACTTTAGGGAAGTTCTTCCGACAACTTCAGGGAAGTTCTTCCAAAAATTTCAGAGAAGTTCTTCTAAGAACTTCTGGGAAGTTCTTCTAAAAACTTCAAGATAGTTATTCCGAAAAATTCAGAGATGTTCTTCTGAGCATTTAAGAGAAGTTCTTCCGAAAACTTCACGAAGGTTCTTCCGAGAATTTCAGGTAGTTCTTTCGCGAACTTCGGTCAAGTTTTTCCGATAGTTTCAGTAAAGTTCTTTTGAAAACTTAACGGAGCTTCTGTAGAGAACTTCAGGGAAGTTCTTCAGACAACTTCAGGAAAGTTATCCCGAGAACTTCAGGGAACTTCATCGAACTTCCAACTTCCCTGAAGTTCTTTGATGGATTTCCGTGAAGTTTTATGAAGAACTTCCTTGAAGTTCTCAGAGGAACTTCCCTGAAGTTGTTCTTTGAAGAACTACCCTGAAGTTCTCTGAAGAAATTCCCTGAAGTTTTCTGAAAAAGTTCCCTGAAATAATCTTAATAACCTCCATGAAGTTCTCTGAAGAATTTCATTGAAGTTCTTGGAAAAACTTCATTTAAGTTCTCAGCAGAATTTTCCAGAAGTTCTCTGAAGAACTACCTTGAAGTTCTCGGAAGAATTTAATTTTAATTCTCAGAAGAACTTCACTGAAGTTCTAAGAATAACTTCCCTGAAATTCTGTGAAAATCTACCCTGAAATTCTCTGCTTTCATCTCTGAATTTCTCGAAAGAATTTCCTTTAAGTTTCAGAATAACTTCCCTAAAATTCTCAAAATAACTTCCCCCAAATACCCTGAAGCTTCCAAAAACTTAACAAATAAAATTAAAAAATAACTTAGGATTATATAAATAGAAGCTTCACTTTTATGCTGGTCATACTGTTTATTGAACTCTGAAAGCGGAATAATGATTTGTTTAACTCTTATGTGATCAACAGGGTACCCGGGTTCCTTTTCATGTTTTTCATTACGAGACTTCATAGTTTATTTTAAAACAGGAAGCTGAAATTCAGTGACATCTAAATGAAAGTTGAAAGTTTCGTATAGTATAGGGGTTTTACCCCTTAATTGATCGACAGGGTACCCGGGTAACCAACAAATTCAAATGATTATAACTCTGGCTATTATTGACCGATTTTAATTCTTTTGGCACCGTTAGATTTAAAAATTCATTCACTTTAAGAACCATATGAGCAATGACCATTTGAGTTCATCTAGTTCCTGAAAATCCGGGTTTCCGGGGCTGTGTTCCGGTACGGAGGAACAATTTCGGAACATCTATTGAATTTCCAGGAAAGGTTGTCAAAATCTTTGAAATAATTCCTAAAAACTATTTCTATTCTATTGTGGGCCGTATGCTGACTTGTTCCTGGAACGGCCATTCTGTAACAGGTTCCCGTGGGGCCTAGAGTGGCCATGAACTTATTTCGAAGGAAACACTGGCAATATGGGTATCAAAATTCAAGAAATTTCTCCAGTAGGATATTTCTCAACGTTTTGCGGCCATCTGATGATTTTTCCACGGACCTGTCTTTCCAAAACAGGTTCCCGTGGGGTCTCGAGTGGCCATGAACATTTTCAGAAGGAAACCCTGGCAATGTTCATGCTAAAAATGATCTGCTGAAAATGTTCATGGCCACTCAAGGCCCCACGGAAACCTGTTCCGGAAAGACAGGTCCGTGGAAAAATCATCAGATGGCTACAAAACGTTGAGAAATATACTACTGGAGAGATTTCATGAATTTTGATATCCATATTGCCAGGGTTTCCTTCTAATTATGTACATGGCCACTTTAGGCCCCACGGGAACCTGTTACAGAATAGCTGTTCCTGGAACAAGTCGGCAATTGAATACAAATAGTTTCTAGGAATCATTCCAATGATTTTGACATCCATTGCCGGAAATTCAGTAGATGTTTCCAACCCCAAGTAACATTGCTAACACCATCCTACTTTATTAAGTTTTATTAAGGTTTTATGAAAGCCACTTGAAATCAATTTGGTTTTATTATGGCACCAAAAGGTGCCAATAGGTTTCATGTTTTAGTCAGGTTTATGAAAACCTACACAGCTTGTTTACAACGATCTTAAAATCTTGTTTCTCTAATTCCTTTTACTCCTATCAAAGGTTTTATTTCGACTTTATGAACTCGTAAAATGCTGTATTGAAATGCCGTTCTGAGACTCATTGATATTATCTTATTATGGTCAGTTGAAAAAGCATTTTAAAACCATTTTGCCTACAGTAAATGCATTATAGTAACAAATAGTTTTATAATAGTCATTGCGAAGAAAAATTGGCTTTATGGCAAAACTGTGATTTTTTTCCAATCGCCATATTGAAATATAAGAAATAATTGAGATATGGAAAAATAAATGCTCAAATTTTCAATGGTATGCAAATAAACTGTGGATCTGAGACTTCTTTTAGATAATCTCATCCAATTCCAAGCACTTTTCAGGAAATTCATGATTAATTTATCGAATGTATTTTTTAAAATTTGATTTATGTTGTTGTAAATTTGCATAATTTCCGAGGCGCATTAATTTTCGGTTCTTATCACGCCAATATTCACCACGAAAATAAATGCGCATATAATTTGGAGCATAATACGCTGTAGAAAACACAATTTGTTTTGGATATTTTGCTATCAAACAAAATTTCCCGCATCACTACACCTTTTTTTTACTGCTAAATCAGAGGAGCAAGGAATCGAACAAAGCAGAACAATAAAAAACAACCTCGATTTCACAGTGAAGTTTGACAGCTGTGGACATTTGGCCGCATTCTGGTTTTCATGGCAGCCAATAGGTTTTATGAAGGTTCCCAAGTGGTCATAACATCTTTCACTAGAACATTTTCTAAATCTTTATGTTCTTATAAAGGTTTTATTAACTTGTTTTCATAACAGTCTATAAAGTAGGCCATTTTGTACACATTTCGGCTCTAAAGAAGCATAGAGGAGGTGTTAGTAGTAGAATTTGGTGGGTACCCGGGTACCCTGTCCATCACTTAAAGCTGCTTTTTTGTCGAACACATAAGGGTTAAATACACTCAATGTTGAAAGCTTTGTCGATGCTTTCATCAATTGAAATAGCTGTTTACAATATTTTCCCTTTCCCTTCTTGCTCTGTGTGAGAGTTCATCATTATCATCATCACGGCCAAAATGAGCGTTTTCTTGAATGACGTTATTACCTTCTTTATTCTGATTTTCATCAAAAATATCTTCTACTGGATAC
Organism: Aedes koreicus; assembly: GCA_024533555.2. Taxonomy (NCBI): domain Eukaryota; kingdom Metazoa; phylum Arthropoda; class Insecta; order Diptera; family Culicidae; genus Aedes; species Aedes koreicus. The sequence continues at coordinate 476,649 of JAHHFK020003840.1, forward strand.
TTATTGTAAACAAAAAAGTTGTGAATAGTCCTTCTTATATCGTAAAAGTGAGTCACGAGAAATGCAACTGAATGTAGACCTCAGGCACCCGTTACACCGTTCGACAGGGATCCGTGCTTTACAGTACGCTTTATTGAAATTACTTTCGGTTACGTTACAGTCCTTAAATATGGCACAAGAAGCCATTGCTCGGCAGGGTATCCTCCGTCTGCCAGCAAATATGTGTTTTGTTTCCGTTATCATATCTTTGCTTCGAAAATCGACGCACTTGGCTACGTTTCCATATAAAAGCATCATGTGTAGAACCTCCAAATCTAGCATTCAAAGTAAAAATATGAAGCTTCATATCACAAATGAATTGAACATTCTTCGAGTGATATCCTTTTCTGTTCAAATAAATATAGGTACTCAACATCTTTCGGAAGGCGTCAAACTGGAACATGTGTGCAAGCAATAGTTCCAATAACTCCGGGAATATTAGAAGAATTTTTACATGAATTCGAGCTAGCTCAGCATCATATGTTGGAAAAACAAATCGGTTAGCTTTCAAAGGAATTGCATTTCAAGGTCATAAACCTTTCGGCGAAACATTTTGGAACCCGCAATAGTTTCTCACAATAACCATTCGATAATTCAAATGGATTGCTAATATCTCTTAAAAACCTATGGTCTTGGATCAACTTTATTCCTTCTTGACGTTTAATCTTTTTTTTTGGAATGTAGTATGATAATTTATATAATTGCCTCGATTGCTCGGAAAATCAAGTTTGATTTAATTCAAATGATTTCATCAGCCAACAAAATCTGTCTTTTTCTACCGAAAAAATCTCGAAGAGATTAAATATTTCTTTCTCTTTTTGAAAAGTAAAAAACTCTTATGAAATGTCATGGGAATTCCAAAATAAGTAAATTTCAAGAATATCTTCAAAAATGTATTAAAAATGTTTCAACACAATTTCTGAACGGAATTCGGCTGCAGGGATTTTTTTCTACATGATCTAACTTCATTTTGGCCTATTTTTTTTAACAAAGAAGCACTAAATTATGTCGTTAAAGATTGCAATCAACTAAGAACTGTTTTTGGCAGAAAATATTTTAAAGAATTTCCCGGTCAAGTATAATGAATCAACCTATTCTGGATCTATTATTAGTTATACAGTGCAATTATTCCATGAAGTTGACAAGTGTAGAATTTATTCTCGCATCTTTTACTTTGACGTACATTTATTGTGCGACGATCAACAGCACGAGAGCTCCTGTTCAATACGAAGAACACACATAAAAATGCTTCTCCAGAGAGTATGTAGATTGTCCATCGTTTAATGGAAAAGTGCAAAAGCAGTGCAAAAACAAACCATCTATGCGTGTGCTCCATAGGTGCACATTCAAATAAATATTTCACGACCACGTTCGGTTGTGGTTTACAGCGTTTGGTACACGTCGTTTAGTGTAGATTGCGCGCATCGCGCCGCTATAAAAACGGGAGGAAAAACTAACATAACCTCACAATAAAACAAACACCCCAGCGCAGCGATCACACCGAGCCCGTGAATTCTTTATTCTCCTATTGCTCGTCTCTCCACGGTCTGGCTTCAAATGTGGAAATAACTCACGCCCGGCCGAGTAGAAGTATGCTTTTATGTAACATTTCTTTTATTCTCAAATGAAACCATAAATTGCTGAAGAATTGTTAGCAATCGTGAAGGGAATGTGTGCGGTACAGTGGAAGTGGCTCTAATGTTCGCTTATGGATCTAAAAATTGTGCACACCAATAAAAGTATCAAGTTCTTCAATTTCGCTTTGAAGTATGTATGAGCTGAATAATGCAAGAAACCAGTCATAAATTATGAAGCGTTTGAAGGACAGGGTTGAAAAGTTGTGATGGATTAAATAACATTAAATGAGTATCTTTTTATATACTTTCTGTTTGATTAAATCCTAGAGCTTTTTATTGGAAAATGCTACTGTGATTGTGATGCTGGTGGTGATGAAGTTCAGTTGAGTAGAAATGGAATGATAGTTTTTGATTTTTCTAAACTGAAAACCGTTACCTCCAACATGGAGCTTTTTCTATGTTTATCATTAACTAGCAGAACCCGGTGCAAGCGCTGCTACGCTTGCAACTAAATGAATGAAAATTTAATAGAACTGGAACGTTTAGGGTTGTCTTTTCGAAATGAGTATTTTTCTTGACTTAGTAGGGGTTCAAACTTCTATCAGAACATGCTTTTTACCCAAGAAATATACGTTTTGTGTTTTAGTAACCTGGATAGTTCTCATGTTTGGTGAAAAATTGTGTATAATATATATGGGAGCCCTCAATTCCAGAAGGAGGTGGTTTCTCAAAGAATCATTGCCTTCAAAACCCCCCACGTGCAAAATTTGGTTCCATTTGCTTGATTAGTTCTCGAGTTATGCAGAAATTTGAGTTTCATTTGTTTGGAAGTCCCCCCCCCCCTTTTCAGAAAGGGGAGAGGTCTTGAACCACCATAGAAACATTTCTTGCCTTCAAAAACCTCAACCTGCCAAATGTGGTTCTATTTGCTTGATTAGTTCTCGAGTTATGCAGAAATTTGAGTTTCATTTGTTTGGAAGTCCCCCCCCCCCTTCAGAGAAGGGAGGAGTCTCTAACTACCTTAAGAACCTTTCCCGGTCCCAAAAATTCCTCTATATAAAATTTCACGCCGATCGGTTTAGTAGTCTCCGAGTCTAGGTTCAGACGGACAGACAGACAGAACTTCATTTTTATATACATAGATTTCCATGAGCATGAGCACGATTGACCGCCCGAGGTTGCTACTCAGTTATTGCCAGATAAGCTGTAAATACACAAAGAATCAATAGATGTGCATGGAACTAACTACAACTGGCACGACCCCATCCAAATGCAGGTAAAATAAGGAAAGGGTAGAAAAATGTTGACGTGAAACTCGCTTTGTTGAAAGTCGAGGAATCATCTGCATTTACACTAGAAATTTCATATATATGTTGAACAGAAGGGTTGGGTTGGCAACACGGTCTGTTTTGGTAAACGAAACGCTGAATTCTTGTTTATCTTTATTTTCAGATTATTCAAATTGAAAAAAATATTTAAATTTAAGTACCGATTTACACCAACGGTACAGACGCCACTCACAAAGTGTGATGATGGTTTTTAATTGGGAAGACAAGGTTTTTTATTTTTTTAATCAAAAGTAAGGATGCTACTGGGGACACTCACAAAATTCATTGGCATTTATTGAAAAACATTCAAGGGCCGATTTGGACCGATTTGAACCAACAGAAAGAAAGTTGTTGTGGCCACTCACAAATTGTGATGGTAGTTCTAATTTATTGAAAAGACAGGGTATTTTTAATAACGCTTGAGAGCTGATTTTCACCTATTCGTACCATCATTAAGGATGCTGTTGATCCCACTCACAAATTATTATGGTGGATTTTGATTGGAAAGAAAAAGTAATTAGTAAACGAACGAGGGCCAATTTGATCTGATTTGATCCGATTTAATCCAAGAGAAAAGATGCACTTGGGATCACTTACCAGGATAAATCTGGGGCCGTAGTGTGATGGTAGCTTTTCATTGGGAAGACAACGGCTAAAGAACCAATTCTAAAGAGCAATCCATTCTAATTCATCTAAAATTACGATTGAAGGATTTGGTGACATTAGAGTCGCAAAAAACATGTCGTGCCTTCTGGCAATTTTGTGTTTTGTTTGATTTCCAAGTTCATCTGTTTTGTACCAATCGGAGGAGACTTGGTCCTATACACAATGATTTCGTTATCTCCAATCTACTCTACCAATCGCAATGTTTTGTGAAATAGTTGGTGGAATATTAGAGATAAATCAAGGCAGACATCTTCCAAATTTAGCATATCGACAGGCGGATCGGAAGGTTCGATGAGGTACCTCCCCCTCTATGGTGGTCATTAGTTTCCATCGCAGGGACTCAGATTTACTCTAAATTCTTAGTAATCAACATGTGCCAAATCTTAACGTGAAATTTTCTGGCGATTTTCGCTGTCACTCTCCTCGTTGTTCAGAGATTCCACAGATTTGAAATGTAAGATTCCACAATCAAAATTTATACTTTTTATTGTGAGGAACCCATTTCTAGTAAAACTTCAACCAACCCTTATGCCACAGCTCTTTGCATTTTACCCAACTGCACTGAATCGAGTTCGTTCAATTTTCCATCGACCGTCATCATCCACCATGTTTTTTTTTTGAGAAATTTTTATTTGTTGCGTTTTAACGTGACTTTTAGCCTGAGGCTTTTTCGTCACTTCACGACCAGGACCCCTGCATTTTTCCCATCATCACAGGGGACGAACAGCTTTACTTCCCTTCCGAAGGAAAACGTGGTCAGGGATTTTTCGTTTCAGAAAATCCAAACGGCGCCGACTGGAATTGATACCAAACCGAAGCAACAACGCTCAAAAGCAATGTTGAACAGCGGGTTTGAGATTTCATCACCTTGACGAAGCCCCCTGTGAGATTCAAATGAGCCTGATAATCCACCCGATATCCTCACACAGCACTGCGTTCCATCCATCCTAGCTTTGATACGTTGGGTCAGCTTCCCCGGAAATCCATTCTCGTCCATGATCTTCCAAAGCTCGTTTCGATTAACTGTTTTTATTATATGCGACTTTTAGAGGATCTGCCGCAATAACCCTTTCGGATGTTTGAACTGTTGAAGAGGGGAGGTTTCGTACTAAGTTGAGTGGACGTCAAACCGGAAAGAAGTGGACGTCAAACCGGCTCAAGGTGCTACAAGATCTCAGCGATGAACAAGTTGGAACGCAATCTGCTCTTCACTTCAACCCCGACGAATCCATTAAAGCACTGGAAATTATCTGGGAACCTGAAGGCGACTTTCTCCGTTTTGATTTCCACATCCAATTCAGAGATGAACCACCATTACATCGAAGTGGGAAGCCAGCCCATCAACAAGAACTTGTGGGCATCTCCGAACATCGTGTTGAAAGACACGCCTTCCTTCCCGATTCCGTAATCCAACTACACACTTTCGTCGATGCATTCCAGGCTGCCTACGGTGCGTGTACGTACGTCCGCTGTAAAAACAGGCAAGGAAGAGAGGCGATTCAACTTTTGGCGTCAAAATACCGTGTATCGTCGCTGAAACAAATCACCACTGCCCGTTTGGAATTTTGTATAGCTGTGATAGCCGCTCATCTGCACGTTTGTATCAAGAAGGCTGTTAACGTCAACGAAACTGAATCTTATTTCTGGTCGGACTTCGAAGTCACTCTGCAATGGCTACGATCACCTCCGAATGTTTGGCCCATGTACGTAGCAAACAGATATCGGATATACAACAGTACACACAAGGCTACCAATGGACGCATGTCCTTGGAGTAGAAAACCCAGCCGATTTTGTGTCGCGCAGCATGTCGGTTTATGAATTGCTCAAGAGTAATTTATGGAGTCGTGGACCCAAGTGGCTATCGTGTTCACCGCAAGACTGTCATAATTCTATCCCCGCAGGAGTTCCAGAGGAAGAATTGGAGATAAAAATAACCGTTGCAGTCACCCAAGCGTCACCGACTGTCCATCCATGGTTCCTACGCTGGTCCTGTTATAGTCGTCTGCTCCACGTCATCGGATACTGTATGCAATTCATCATTAACGTCCGTTCGAAAATCCACACAAAGTCGGAAGGGACTAGCTAAGTACTAAAGTAGTCATACACAGTAGATGCTCAAAGCACAACAGCCCCTCTCCTAAGTAAAGCTAGATTCAAAGTAAATCTGGACGCACGGTTTAATACACCACTGCGTCCCTGGTGGTTGGAACAAAAAACGTTTGACAGGCATTTGTTGATGTTTTATTGACGAAGAAATTGGTACAAAAATTTTCTCGATTGATCGACGCATCTCGAAATTACGGATCATGGAACTTGAGAAAAGAATAATTGTGCACAAACATCTAGAGAAGCCTTCGTGGTCTGCCTCAAAAATATTAGGTGCGCAACTAAGTTCCGGCTGTTTTTTGGTGAAAAAGGAACTTTATTTTGAAAACAAAGGTTACAAACGAATTATTCAAAGTAGCACGATTACTATACAAACGAGTTTTGACGAAATTTGATGGCTGTATTTTAATGGATGACGATACATATGTCAAAATGAATTATAAACAAATCCCCGGACGAAAATTTTACCTGGCAACTGGTCGTGGGGATGTCCCTTTCAGGTATAAATTTGTTTTTGCTGATAATTTTGCTCGAAAAGTCATGATTTTGCAAGGAATCTTCAGTTATGGTTTGAAAACCAAGATTTTCACAATATCTCACACAATGACGTAACAATGAGGTTTACATTAAAGAGTGTCTGAAAAAGCGGATTTTACCCTTCATTCGACAACACAAAACCAACGTTATGTTTTGGCTGGATCTAGCCAGCTGCCACTACTCTAAGGAGGTACTAGAATGGTATGCTGCAAATAATGTTAATTCCGTCGCCAAAGAGATTAATCCTCCGAATTGCCATTAGTTCAGACCGATCGAAAAACATTGGGCAATTTTTAAGCGAAAACTTCGAGGACGCGGTGAAAAAGTGACAAATGCGTTTAAAGTGGAATAAGTTCGCCGGTACAGTGTCACCAGCGACTATGCAGATCACGATGGCATCGATCACAAGTAAAGTGCGACAGTTAGTTCGAAACGGTGAAATGTAATAACTTGTTATATATCCTTTATAAGTTGAGTAAATACCCTTTTGTTTGACGTTTTGATCAACCATGTATGTTATTTAATTCTTGAGTTATGATCACTTGAATGCGTCCAAATTTACTTTGAATCGGGCTTTAATATCGCAAGGTAGTACCAGAGGAAACCGAGGCTAGATACACGGGAAGCTTTTTAGTGGATCAAAATCCTGGCAACCCTCATCCCAACACCGTGGGTTGTTCAGTAGTCTGGTTCAAAAAAAGAAAGACAAATAAAACAGCAACATCTGCAAACGCATTTGACATTCGTGAATGTCATAGTAACCAGACTGTCGATGGAGCGATGCACGTGGATTGAGAATCGTAAGACATATTGAAAGAATTAATTCAGGTGGTTTTGCCATCAGTCATTTGACGATACTGATTTCTACAGATTGCAACTCTGGTAAATAATCACAGGTTCTGATTGTTGTGCCCCGTTTGTGCGACGTTGAGATGATTAAAAATGTTACTGGGGAAATTTTATAAGCAGAAAGCATCCAAAGATGTATGGCATACGATAAGAATGGGGTCAAATGTAGGATTTTCCATACTCTAGTTATCAGTTTTTGTTCCGAGTTTTTAAGGTAATCAACAGACTAATAAAGTTAACAAATTTTCAAATAACTAGGCTGTAATATGGTAGTATTTGTATGAATAACCACTCGAACCATCATTAATCATCCTGAAAAATTAAACCATAGCTTTTAGAGGAATACTATGAAGTACTAAGGGCAAGCAAATTTAAAATGCGCTATCCTTATTTAACGGTTGATTAGAGAAAATTTCGTGCAGTTTATCAGCTGCCAAAGTACACCACGGCAAATGAATTTTGCATTGATAGGCTGGATGGCTTTTTAATGCGTGTGGACAGTTTTTCCTATTCCGCATAAAACAGAGCATCAGCAAGACTACTTTTCCAAATTTCATTCCAGTTTCCCATTTACGATTGGAGGCTGTTTGCTCTGCGCTACGGGAAAATGGACTCGTAAATATGCGTCCTAATGAAACCCGTCAGCTAGTTGAACGAGCAAGGACAGCAAAATCTAATTAGTTTGTCAAATTTTCAACGTATGGATAGGGAAAAAGGAAACCTCTTTAGAGTTGCGGTTGATTGAATGGCTGAATCGAATTATTCATATTTTTTTTTTTTTTTTTTGAATTTGTAAATTGACTTTTTGTGTACTACTGCTCATTGGTTTCCCGATTTGAAAACTTCCATTAATGACTTTTGAAGTGACTGAAAATACCCAATTCCTAGTAGTCGTCCTTTTTGTGACGAGAGGACGATCGATGGATAGCTAAAACCCGTTCCGAATTCCACATGAGTGTGAACGCAGAAAAGCAATTTCTGCCTATGACAGATTACTCTCCAGAAATAATGCTTCTGAAAAATCTAAAAAGAGGCCATCAGAGGCTTAAGAAAGTGTTTCCTATTCTTGCAGCCAACAGACGAGACATAAGCCGTCGAACAGCAGGAATGAGAGTCAGCAAATGAAGGGTTTTATCCCAGCCGTCGACGGGGATGACGAGGGTTATCCGGAGAAAATCGATTTTCCTAAATTAATGACAAAACACCGTGGGGTGTGGCTGGCAGCAGAGCGAGCATTATTCATCCAGCCTCCAGTTGATCATAAATTCTCTTTTATGTTTCGGACCAAAGACTACTCGACCATTCCCGCTGAGGTTTACGATTAAGAAGTAGTAAAGTAAAATGTTATCCCTTTAATTACGTAAGATAATAGTCACCGTACATTTAAAGTATCTTTTCGCTGTGGCTGAATTCTTGTTTTTGTGAGGTTTCTTGTTTTCTTATGCATCATGAAATGGAACTAAAGAACTGGGGAAAGGAAAAGGTACAGGCTAACTGGAATAGTACCTCCAAAGAACGGCAATCCAAACTGTTCATTGAGCCTAGCGCTTCTCATACGCAAAAGTTACTTAAACTTTCAAAACACGACTTGAGTACATACATTGGTTTGATAACAGGACAATGTTCAAGTAAATATAACTTGAAAATCATCGGTAAACTTCATGAAGATAAAAGCCGCCTTTGTGGGTTAGAGAGTGAAAGCTCTAAGCATTTAATGTGCGACTGTGTTTGAAGGCTCATTGAACCCTGTGAGGTCAGGGACGCTGCTCCCAATCAAGTAGTATCAACATTTCATAAGAAATGTAGTACCTGCTTGGGAAAATTACCTACTGCCGTAGTGGTCGTTACTCTAAATAGTAACTTACCATTGCGATAATATGGCAAAAATTAAAAAGAGCCACAATAAATCAAATCAATGGTTGCAGTGGCAATACGTCCCTAACAAGGAAAAAAATGTATCAAAGGAACATATATAAATTCAGTTTAAATTCGTTATCAGGCCAATTAGTGGATTTTCATAGGTTGTATAGAACTGATTTCGCAGAATCATAGGCGATTAAGTTATGGTTGAATTAAATTACGATAATCATTTATTATATTGTATTCATTGATACACATATTTAATGGTATAATCGCTTGGTGAAAACAAACAGAAAGGAAGGAACACAATACAGCCAGCGTGATAAATGATAGGTAGTACCAGGTACGTTTGCAAAGAATTCTTGTTTTCAGCATTATATTTCATATTTTTTTTTTTTTTGATTGATCAATTCAGAAGTTCCAAAATTTGGGAGAATTGAAAGAGTGTTTTATGTTCAATTCATTTAAATTGGTATCTGCATCTCGAATCAACTTCTTGTATTAGTTTGATCGCCTGTTTAATTGTGGCCATAGCCGCTAGGAAAATCACATTACGGTCCTCTTTCTGTTTGTCTGGTTCTAGTCGCTAGCTAGCAAGTTCCACCAGTACACTGGCAATCCTTGACTCTTTGATTGCTTTGCTTCCGTCTCCTCGGCGTGACCCCTTGCTAACGCCTCTGTCGAGTCGTCAATGTTTAACTGAAACGGCCTGTTCGCATGGAGTGCTTCAACAAAAAGACTCTTGTCGAATAATTTCGTCTACTACCTTCGTTCATAGCTTCTAGTTCTTCGGTTTGCGACAGCATTCTGTAGACCGATGCTATACCAAATCACCTAATACCTGTGGGTATGCTCATCACATACTTTCCAGATCGTATTTGACACCGATGACTCAAACAGGTACTTCGATAATGGAGGCGGCCATCTTTGCGAAAGGTGCTGGTAATGGCTCCGTTGTCAAATTTCACCTCCAGTTTTGCCCGAGCTTTAAATGTGCTGTTTTCTCAGCGTTGGTAAATCTACTGTTTGTTGATAGGTTGCATTCAAGATGAATTTTAAACATGTTTCCAACATCCTCATGCAATAGTGAAATTATTCAAAATAAATTGTGAATCCAATACAATGACGGCTGAAAATATGTTTATTTGAAACACTGGAATAAAAAAAAACACTACCTAAATGTAAGATTGTGATGCCACTCATTGATTTAAATAGAAGCCAAATTTGGCATAGGGGTTTATTCAAATGTAACATAAAGCAACAGTTTGGGAGATTGTTTAGTATTTTTTATAAATTGTTACGCATAATTTGTGGAGAAGTTTTTTGAGATGTAGCTATGCACAACATAATATTTTCCTTGATACTGATATTACTCTGTTCAATTTCACAACAAAAAACGCAGAAAAAAACGAACATTTGAAAATCAAATGTGTTACTAATGTGTTTACCCGTACTGTAGACTTGTACTGTAGGACTGTAGACTTGGAAAATCTCCATGTTGATTTTTGTGGATTCCATAAAGAAACCTCACTAAAATTCAATAATTTATTCGGGGTACCTTCTACGTTTTTTTAATCCAATCAATGGCGCATGAAATAGGGGAAGGTAAAACGGAAAGTTGCACTGCCAACCTTGAGCCGCATATTCAATTTTGATACAACTTCCATGCTTAAAGCACTTTTAACTTCCTATTTCAAAAAAATATAAACAATCATCTCTAACGCGTAAAATACCATTAGCTACGATATCGTTTCGCCATTGAAAAATCTTGTTTATATTTATTTTTTACAACGTTCATACCGTGCTTGCTTTGACAAAACATATCATTATGTTATAAGAATGCTGTTGAAAGCATCCATAGAACATAATATTTGTCTAATGGACATTTATTGCGCTTTTTCGGTTATAAGCGTGTATGAAATTGAGTTATTGACGTTAGAAAAAAAAACATGAGCTTGGTCTAAAAGGTGTTTTATTAACATTAATATGACAAGTGGTGTTACTTGGGTGCTGTTCCATCCATTCTCGTAAGTATTAGAATCTCCTCCAAATATCGATTACCTTGAAAGTGCATAGCAACTGCATATGAAGACTACATTAAGGCATGCATTAAGACTGCGATCACGAAATCTTCACTAAAGCTCTACGCCAATTCCTGTCTACAAGGTTAGTCAAAAAGTTTTGAAAGCGGAAATGAAAATACTTTTTTTTTGGGGAATCACTTCGTTTGATGAAAACTGCTTTCCACGAAGGATTTTTTTGAGGTAAGAGAACAGTCAGAAGTCAGAGGGAGTTAAATCTGGCAAATAGGGTGAATGCTGCTACAATTCTGTTGCTCCTCCAGGTCGATGTCAAAGCCAACATCATTTTTTTCGGGGTGGGCGGTTCATCGGTGGACTGTATTTCCGATTCGGATTTTCAGAGGGAAGAAAAACATTAACTAGTTTTTTACTTTAACTTTTTACTTTAACGATTTAATTTAACATGTCTCCGTCCTTCTAAGGCTCAAACACAAATGAAATAAAAAGAAAGACTCCACGAAACCGATTTTGTTGCCTTGTCGAAGTTGGCATTGCTGTGGTGTTAGTACTCCTGCTGTGTGGGCACAGCACTATTGTAATCGCAGCAATCGTTGACACGGTGAAAACATTTCACTATAAAAACTGACGTTTCGGGGTACGAACGGAACAAATTCGTACCCCAATTCACTGGTTTTGGCGATGGTTTTTTGAGCTGTGTGAGCAGGTGCATTGTCTTGATGAAAAAAAATTTTTTTTTTGTTCAAAGCCGGTCTTTTTCATCCAACAATTCAAGAATTATCTTACCAGTTTGGAGATTATCTATCAATAAAATTTCTTTTGCACCCCAAAAAACTGACGCTAACACCTTCATGGCCGATTTCTGGACACGAACTCTCTTCGGAGCCAAATAGCATGGTTCACACCACTCCTTACCCACTTGTTTTGATTCAGGATCAAGGTGGTAGACCAAAGTCTTATCCATAGTGATGAATCGACGCAGAAAATCCTTTGTATCCTTTCGAAATTGCTCCAAATGTTGCTCAGAAAGTCGCATTCGAACGTGTTTTTGTTGCATTGTTAGCAAATGCGGCACCCATTGTGCACACCGTTTTTTCAAACCCAAAACTTCAGCCAAAATATGCCATGTTGTTCCATGTGTGATTCCCATGGTGTCAGCTATCACATCCACAGTCAATCGATGATCTTCCAAAACCATATCCTGTATTTTCGCTATAATTGCTGGTGTTGATGCTCTTTTTGGACGCTTATACGGCCACGCTGAAACTCCAAAACCCCTCGGTGAACGGTTGGAAATGAAGGAGAAGACTCTTTTAACACTTTCACCATCTTTGCTTGGATCTCAGTAGCCAAAAAAATTTCCAAAACAAAGAATTTAATCACAGCATGATATTCGGCTTTTTCCATTGTTAAAAAATACACTGACACGTCAACTTCAAATGGCTTGTAAACAAAGAATGAATTGACAGATCTAAATGACATCTAGAGTACGTTCTTATGAAAGATGAAATATTAAAATGGCGTAATTTTGGTTTTTCTACTGCTCCATAGATGTCTCTTTCAAAAACAATTTTCGACTAACCTAGTAGTACTTACAGGGTGAGTGGTAATACTTGTCAGTGTTTTTTAAACATGTATACCTTTGGATGGGTTAATCACAAACATATTTGCATATTTTTCTTCTAGAGTTTATTCAAATATCATCACGGTTTGCAAGCTTGTTTTGAATTTTTATTCGGTTTAGTCTAGTAGTTAACATGGACGCGAAAAGCGTGCTCGTGATAAGTCTAATTTGGAAACATTTTAGACCGTGTATTATTATAAAGAAATTAAAACCACCCGGAATAAACGAAAGATTCACCTTTCGCTACACAGAAACTGGTTCTTGAAAAATACCTCCCAGACCTGGCCGTAAATGCACTTTCAGGTGTCCGAAAGCCATCAAACGAGTGAGAAAGTGAACTCAGCAAAATTCCGGTAAGTTTGGCCGAAAGATGGCCAGAGAACTGGGAATGTCATAGACAACGATCATGAGAATTTTGAAAGACTATTTTGATCTGTTTTGATCTGAATTCCTACAAAAAACAACGGGTGCATGTCTTGACTGAAAAGCGGAAGATTGCAAGAGTTGAAAGAAGTCAGAAGCTGCTCAAGCGGCACGGTGATTGAGAAATTCTGTTTTCGGACGAAAAAATGTCCCTACTACAGGATCACCGCAACCAGCAAAATGATCTGGTGTATGCAGCACCTTTTTCTTATATTCCTCGTGATAAACTATCTGTGAAAAGGTTCTAGAATGTTTCAAGGGTAATGGTTTGAGGATATTTTTTTCCAAAACTTTGAAGGTACCATTGCTGTTTATTGAACCCGGTGTTAAAATCAAAATTAAACAAACATTTGCATCACTTCGTCAAGAAACATTACAAAAATGCACTATACTACTTCCAACAAGACTCTGCTCCGTCCCACCAGGTTAAAGCTACTTAGACAGGCTTGGTGTGAGGATAATTTTCCGGATTTCATTTCGTCACCTGATTTTAAGCCTCTCAATTTCTATGCATGGGGAAACATGCTGGGCAAACTGCAGAATACCAAAGGACTGATCGTGGAAACTTTTAAGAAACGGTTGGTGAAAATATGGAATGACATGCCTAGAAATATCGTGCGTGCCAACTGTGACGTTTTCCAACAACGCATGCGGCGTGTAATTAAGTCAAAGTAAGAAAGATTTGAACTGAACTAAATTAAGACAAATGTTAAAGATATACCAAATAGAAGATACATTGAAACTTAAAATTCATGCAAACTTCTCATTTTAATGATCATATACTTTACTGACGGGAATTCGCACTCACCCTGTAAATCTAATCTAATTTAATCTGGTTATTGAAAACGTCTTGGAAAATGACGGATATACTTCCGTTATTTTTTTTTGTCTATTTGACATTTGATATTTCCAAATCATTCAACTTTACTTGAAAACAAATTAATTTTTGAAAATTCACTGGTCAAGTTCAACTTGTTCACCCTTGAGTTTAACCACCTATACATACATCCAGTGACGGCCAAGACACAATGTAAACAAAGCAACGCGGGGTCATCCTATACAGATTCATGTGCAACGTAATTATGGCTGTTGAAGTAATGTAGCAGTTCAATTGCTGGACCCTGTTAATGGTTAGGTGATGCACTTTTTTCTTATGGCGGTTAGGACACGAGCACTAAGTTTTAGCATTTAAAAACTTATGGTTATAGCGCTGGAAACTGGAAGCTTGGTACAAATGGTTATTGAAGGCTAACCGACAGGAACAACAAAAAACGGCGTGCAACGTCTACGTTATAATTTTTTTCATAGTGTTATGCAAATCGAGGTCAGCCAGAACTCTTCCGGTCATCCTATAAGGAAGTGACATGGTACCTTCTGATGGTTCGATAAACGAAATCACGCTTCACACCTAGGTTTCTCCGTTCTCTGAAAATGGGGCCTTAACGGAATGTTTTGACAGCATTTTGTTTCGAAAAGTTTTTTCTTCTAGTGCTGAAAAGTTCGTTATGATTCATTTTGTTTTAATGAAGTTATGGAGACTTCTCCATAACTGCCGGGAGCTGTGATGGGAGACGTGAACCGATAATTAATTTTGGACACCCTCTTCGAAAGTCAGACGTGGTCAGTTTAAAAAAATCGTGAAGACTTTGAAATTGACGTTTCTCAACCATTTCCGTGCGGAGCATAAGGAGTGTATCGAATATAAGCTATCCACATACATTTGCGTTGTACGCATGTATTTGTGATGGTTTTTTATGCTCTGAACACTGCATGCTGTGCGTTTGACTGTCAGCTTTCTTTTGTTTACTTGTTTGTGCGGTTCAAATTCTGCGTTTTCAAAATGTCGCGTATTGAAAAGGAAGTGAAAATTAAGGTTCTGGACACATGGCTAAGTGAGAAGGGTATTACTATGCGAAAATTGGCGAAGCGGTTTGAAATTCATCATGCGAGTGTTAAAACCATCATTAATAAGTTTGGGGAACAATATTCTTTGGATGAGCTACCAGGAAGAGGCAGAAAACCCGGTTCTTCCAACCCGAAACTGGAGCAGAAAGTGGTATCTCTAATCATGAAGAACAAATCAATGTCAATACGTGATTTGGCCCAAAAAGCAGGAACGAGTGTCGGAATGATCCAGCGTATCAAGAGGCGAAACCACCTGAAGACCTACAAGAAGCAGAAAATCTCGAAACAAAGTGCAGAACAGAAGAAGCTAGCAGCAACAAGGGCCCGGAAATTGTATTCGCGTCTTTTGCAGCGTCCGGATGCATGCGGACAGGTCGATTCAAGTGGAGAAATTCGGTCGAAAGGTACTGGTATGGCAAGCAATATGTTCCTGTGGTTTGAAGTCAACCATTTTTTACACTACCGGAACTATAAATGCGGAAATCTATCGATCTGAGTGTCTCCAGAAGAGATTGTTGCCTTTATATAAGAAGCATAGTACACCTCCACTGTTTTGGCCGGATTTAGCGTCGGCTCACTATGCCAAAACCACTCTCAATTGGCTTGCGGAAAAGGGTATAGATTTCGTTGAGAAAAATATCAATCCACCAAATTGCCCTCAGCTTCGACCCATCGAACGTTACTGGGCAATCGTGAAGAGGGTCTTCAAGAAGACTGGTAAGGCAGCTGGGAACATGCAGGAGTTCAAAAAATTTGGGCTCAAGCGTCCAAAAAATGCGATGCAACGCTTGTCCGGAACTTGATGAAGAGCCTTCGATCCAAAGTTCGAAAATTCGTGAAGGAATAACTTAAATTTCATCCGGTCTTCATTATGTTCAAGTTTAACCTCGTACAATAAAGGATCAATTTGTTGTATGAATAAAATATCGGTTTTCAACATAATTTGAAAGAAAGTTTGTGGATAGCTTATTTTCGATACACTCCTTACTATCGATCGGCATGATAACAGCGAGCGTCGTAATGGAACTAATAATCGGAAGTTACATTTGAAGGTGTGGAGAACGATCAGGACAATCCCAGGGCTATCGGATTATGATATCGCCAAGAAATTCAATGCCTGCCAAAGCACCGTCAGGAGGATTCGTCTACGAGTAGTATTTAGATCTTTTCGGGCCAGTAAGCAATCAAACGGGGTATTGATGCAGAATCTCTTGACCCTAAGATCTGTCCGGAAGTTATACAATAAGATTCTCACGAATTACAAAGGATGCTTCCTCATAGACGACGAAACGTACGTGAAGAAGGATTATGGGCAGCTTTTTGGACAAAAGTTCTATAAAACCACCGGGTGAGGTAATATCCCTAGCAAGTTCAAATTCGTTTTTGTCGATCAATTCATATGATCTGGCAAGGTATATGCAGTTGCGGATAAAACCCCAGATTTTCGTAACAAACAAGACTATGGACTCTAAAATGTGTAAGCAGAAGTGTCTGAAAAAACGTATTCTTCCGTTATTTTGAAACTCACAATGGACCTGTAATGTTTTGGCCTAATTTGACAAGGCACTACAGTGGCAACGAGACAATGGGGAGAGTTTCTTCAAAAAGGACATCAATCCACCCAACTGCCCTCAATTTTGTCCAATTGATAAATTTTCGGAAATCGTCAAACAGAAAATCAAGAAGGGTAGATAGGTGGCTCGGGATACAGCAGAGATGAAGAGATGGTGGAACAAAATGGCAGCTCAGGTTAGCCAACAAAGAGTCCAAAATATTATGATTGGTATTCGAAGGAAAGTTCAAGATTTGATGAAAACCAAATCACAATAATGTTTTCGCTATTTTTCCTTTAAAGTGCAATAAATGACCTTCATTTTGAGCGTTCAGCATTTTTATTTAATGAACATGGTTCCGAGATAGATCCTTTTTTTTGCGTGCAGATATTAAATGACTCTAGGCTTTAATCCGCAAAAGAAAGACACCGAATAAAAACAACCAAACATGATACGTATTCGTTTGCACAACCCAAGAGAAAAATTACACCAATACATTTGCAATATCTGTGGCGTAGTTTGACGACATCAACGAAAAAAAAAGTGTAGGAGAATATCTTGGACACGGTGTAGAGAGAAGCGTAGCGCATTTTTATACACAACGTCAGGTTTTTACTCAAAAGTATGTAAAAAAGGATATAAAAATAAAACTCAAAAAGGAGAGAGTTTCTCTGCCATGTAGGTAACAAAACAGAGTGTGTAAAAACAACCACTGAACCATCACAAGCCATTGTAGTACATGAGCACGATCAGGAGCGCTTTTTTTGCCTGTCAAGGTGGTGGATTCGTTTGTCCCTTGACCTACCCCGCATTAGGGATGGGAGGCAAAGAATGCGTCATTGGTTCGAGTACTACTATATCCAAGCCCGTCGGTCAATTTTCAATACGAACACCCGTCCGAGAAATACGAACTGATTCTATCTTGAAGATATCATCGGTTACCCCCAGAAAGCTTATCAAAATTGCCATAGTAAAATGTATCCTCTCCCGCAGAAGATAAGCCTGAATATTCCGAACTTCCCAGTAAACCTGCCAAAAGTTTTGATATAATACGCTTCTGTATTTATCTTTATGAGCTATTTGAGAGTTCCAATCAAGACTAATCCATCAACAAACCGATTGTTCACTTTGAAGACTTTATTACTTTTCATTTCCGAGCAATCAAAATACTATTCAAAACGGGAATTTGCCACCAAATTAGTCCAAAAATCCAAAACAGTCACAATTCCAAGAGCTTCCTCATTCCAAACTAGTCAGCGTTTTCCGGAAAATACATTGGCTGAAAAAAAAATGAAGAGAACCATTCGTTATCCAGGAATGAAACGAAGAGGCAATTCGATATCACCGGAAGCAACACAAAGACACTTCATCCTTGGATTTGCAGTCAGCCCAGAAAAGCGGACAACAAAGGAGTGCATTAACTTTCTTAGCTTCATCAGCTTCCATCGTCTCAACAACAGCCAACCTAGGATTGTGTATGGTTGGAAAATGCTATGCTATGCTGTGTTGTTATTCCGAGTACTCTCGGTTACTATTCGTGTTATTTGAACTCTATAACTTTTCTAAAGGGTGTGCGGAATCAAATTGCATCACAAGAAAAGATTCGGCAAAACTCACCCATTCAACCAATCTTGTTCAAACTTTCAGAGAATAAAACAAAACATACTATTTAACTTTCCCCAAGTTCGCGTTATTCATTTTCATTTCCATACCCAAATGCACGAACCTTCGTTTTAACACTACTCATAAAATCTTGTACATCGTTTGGGCCAACTGTTGTGTGTGTCGAAATCCATTTTTTCTTCGAATCTTCCTCCGATTTCACTTCTTTAGGATGTTTCCAAAGTGCCTGCATCATGATGGCCCAGCGTTTCTAAATTGGTCGCAGTTCCGGTGCATTCTGGGGATTGAGATGCTTCGACACGAAATTGATCTCCTTAGCTTTGTACCGCTCCAGAACAGCTTTCGAGTAATGACATGAGGCTAAATCTGGACAGAAAAGCGTAGGACTGTCGTGTGACCTCAGAAGTGGAAGTAGACGCTTTGGGAGGCATTTCTTTAGGTATGCCTTCCCATTGACTGCCCCTGTTATCACGAATGGGGTCCTCCGCTTTCCGCCCAAGCAAATTGCTAGCCAAATCATGTATATTTTTCGGCAAATTTCAACATTTTCTGCTTTCTAACGTCTTCAGGAACATCTAACTTATGATGAGCAGTAAATAACAGGAGCCCCGGAAGTTGCCGAAAGTCTACTTTTACATAAGTCTTGCCATCCATAACGAGACATTGCGGTTTGGTCAACAGCTTCCGTGCACGCGATCTCCCCACTATATTCTGCCGTTCATTGCGATTTGGGCACGTTTTGGACTTTGTACGTGTATAGTCCTTCACGTGTTTTGCATTTTGCACGAAAGTTTAAATGCAGTTTTTTCGCCATGTCTCGAACTAAACTGTTTGGATTCTTCTTGAAAGCTTCCACACCCCGCTTTTGATTCTTTACACTATACGGAGATCCATTTTGGCCACACTTTTTCTTCAGATCGCTGGTCAAACGTCCCGATAGAAAAGAGTTTCGAGATGAGTGGTAGTGGTTTTGACTCTTATATTTTAATTAAGAATGAAAGAGAAATAAAAAAAGGAAAGTGAAAATGTGCAATGATTGGGTTGGTTTTTTTGGTGTTTGTGAAAAATTGGGTTTGATAGGGAAGCGGAACCTATGTTCACCATAGTACATATATTCATCACATTCTGCAGTCATCCAACTTCAAACGTAAAAAGATGTTTAATTTCTCCAATAAACGGACGCAGTAACCAAAAATATATAATCATGGCAAATAAAATTAGGTCTTGAATATAATTAAAAGCTACAAAAACGTTTCGGAGACTTAAATTTCGTAAAAATAATGAGCAGTCAGATTTTCAACACAATTTCTTACCTTTGCACTACAAATTCGTCGTATTGATCTAACCGTACTAGGGAATATACCCGAGCCAGACTCCAAGTTTTCTCTTTAATTGCGCTTTATCCTCACACATTTTCGTTGCGTAATTGCACAAACCATAAAAATCACACTTCACTTATTACACTAGCCACACGAGAATCTACGAATACGTGATAAAATACGAGAAAACTATGGGATTAATTTTCACAATATTTAAATACGCTTGCACCTATTCTGAACCGTGTTTACAATCGACGTAATCGCTTGATGTTGCCAAACTATTTTATTATGACTCTTATTCGAATGAAATGGGTTTGGCAGTACATCAATATCACCTGTTTTGTGGGAGTGCTACAAATCGCCCAAAGTTAAACTATTTTATTTTTCCATAGATTAAATAAATAATAACATGCTTCTAATTGTAGATTTTTTCAATATTTACCGAGGAATAAAATCCCACATTTCATAATATTTTTGCATCTCTGTTGAATTTGGCGGCACTGCTCACATACTGTATAGCATACACATCAACACGCACACTAGTTCAATTCATAGAGCATTCTATGCCCAACGTTATGGTGAGTCTTGTTGTCAATATTCTCATGGAAGAATAACAAACAAACCCGTTCATTTTGTCTTGGTTATATGCAGGCTATCCAACACAATTAAAGTGCTGTCAAATGATCTACTTCATGCGAGAAATTTAATTTTTGGTGTAGTAGTGGAGAGCGTTAACTTGTTTATATTTTTTCATGATTAAAATCAGTACGATTAACATATGTACACAGATGGGATTAATGTTTTTCGTGATATTATTAAAATAGGTACATAGCAGTGGCAACTTTTCCGTATTAAATTGGAAGAAAATTATCAGAATCGAATGTTTTGTGCGTTGCTAAACGATTAACGGTAAGTGGACGAATAAATTGTGAATAACTTGTGTACTTAGTGTTCGGTATTCAGTGCATATTCACCGATTTCCACTGGAGGTCAGCTTATTGAGCTCAAGATAGGTACCGCTTCCCTACAAGTGAACAAATGGAAATTATTATTTAACCTCAAAATATGGTGTGAAATGTAACAAATGTGAAGGAGCATTTGCTACACCGCATGACAATGACCATTTGTTCCTCAAATGCCTTTGTTTCCCTCGCAAATCTCTTTGGCGTTTTGTGGTTTTTTTTTTTTATATATGGTGTGTGTGTGTGGCTGTTGGTTCTTAGATATAGATACTTAGAGAGAAAAAATTTTTTTTTTTTTTTTTTTTTTTTTTTTTTTTTTTGTTTTTTAGTAAAAACAATATTTTTTTTTTTTTTTTTTTTTTTTTTTTTTTTTTTTTTTTTTTCTTTTGTTGGAATAATATTTAAAAAAAAAAATTTGGAGTTGTGGAAAAATGTGTGTGTATTAAAGAGAGAGAAAAAGAAAAGTGCACTTTTTTTTGCGGGGGGGAGATGAAAAAAGAAGGAAAGAAAAAAAAAATTTTATTAATTTTTTGTTGTTGTCTTGTGGTCGGGTGGGGGGCGGGGGGTTGCTTCCTCTGCTGGTTTGGTGGGTGGGGTGGGGTTCCTTTTGTCGTTTTGTCGCTGTGGTGTGGTGGGGGGGGGGGGGGGGGGGGGGGGGGTTGGTGTGGTGCGGGAGAGGGGCTTTTTGTGCTGCTGCTGAAATACAAACTTCTCTTCAAGACCCGTCTGGATCAGCGAAACCTACAGATTTTCTCGCAGGATGTTGATGTAGGAATCTGCCGTCATTATCTGTTATTATCTATTATTAGTTATCTATGTGACTTTCGTTTTTCATTTCCATGTTATAGAAATGGTAAAAAATATCGTTAAATTTCGATCACTAAGATAATGTCAGCTAAAAATTCTAAACATAATTCAACAAAACTGATTGTTAATTTCAGTATAATAGAGCTATATATATATATACAGTAAAGACAGTTGATTGAGATCTGAATCCTTCTTTTTGTCAATTTCTCGAACTTTCTGTGGTACACCCGCCATCAGATTCCGTACAGTATCCTCAGATTCGCTAGCGGTGGCTGTTCTCCATCTTCTCTTGAAATCGCGTTTGCTTTCTTTTCCGCTTTCTTCCGATTTCAAAGAAGATTTTTTTTTTTTGAATTCTTGTCTATTTAGTGGGTGCATATTTTAAGATTTGTTCCGCTTGCAACCTTCCAATACACAGCCAAGCTCTGGTCAAACAATTTGCAAACATTAAACACACCGTTCTTTTTGGTAGTTTTAGTTTCTTGTCAAGATTGCGTACCGACAACGTCGGGTTTTGCTGCCAGTCGTACAAAATGCGTTTGCGCACTTCCATTTGATTTGACACCGTTTTACCAAATATAATAGGTTGTACCGTGAAATAAAAGTAAAGAGTCTCAGCTGTCATATAAATGAAACGTTTCAGCGATCCGTGAAATAATTCAAATACTACACTGAAAGAAAAGTGTCCGATATACAGGCTTTATTACAAATACTAGGGTAGACCACAACTTCGGCAGTGGACCGGTTTCCGTTTTTCATCACTGTTACTCAGTCGTGATGACGATATGTGGAAGTTGCTCTATGCTATGCTGTTTGACCTATCCAAAAACATTTCACATTTATTTTTTAGCCCCAAGATAGCATACAAGGATGGTTATAAATTTTTGTTGATTTATAATATGCCCGGGAGAAGATAACATCTAGCTTTAAATTTTTCTTCGTCATTACTAACACTCGTCATTTAAAAATTTGCATCTTATCCGTAGTTCATACCTTCAAACCCTTTCAAATTACTTTTGAATTGTAGAATGTCTTGCACCAAGCCCAGCTTTTCCACACACACATACACACAAACTATTTTTATCTGGAAAAAATCTTTTCATCCTTTCTTTTCTCTGAAGGCCCCAAGTAACAAAACATGCTGCAAAAGTATGGTGTTACCTCATGGTCTTTGCTTCTTGGTTACCTGTTTCGCCGAATAAAAATGAGTATTTTTTAGCCGCAAAGGATCATACTTAACGACTTAAACTGTGGAAGCAAACATCAAACGAAAGTTTCCCACGAGGTGCAGAAATTATCATGTGCTTCATTTTTTTCCATCTGAACGACTCTCAGAATGTTCATGCCCTCTTTTCGTGGTGCGGTGAATGTTTTGCAAAATCAACTCTTTATGCTCTCTCCATTCCCCTGGGCAAAAAGTTTTCCTTGCTGCGGTCTTTAGGACAATAAATATTGAAGTTTTCTTTTAATTTTAATATTTGTTTTCGAATGAACGAGCATTAATGCGTTGCTTCAACGATTTCAAAAAGGCTATTGTTTCGAAATTAACAAAAATGAAATAAATGTTCGTTTACTTTTCTGCAAGGAACGAATTCGATCTGCCTAAAGTCATAATCTAAATCCTGTTCTCCATCACCTTAAGGCTGCAAAAAAAATAGAAAAAGACACAAATGATCTGGTGGAAAGGTCAGCACTGGGCATGAAGAGAAGCCAGGGACACAGAGTCAGGTTGAATTCCTTTTCTTCAATGGAAAATTAGTTTCTGTTCTTTTAATCCCGTTATACGAAGCTATCTGCCACTGGCTATCGTCGCTCCTCATCATCTCTACTAAACGTTTGTCTGAGCATAAAGATGGGCATCTGGCGTGAATTTGGATTTAATTTTAATTTAAAATCAGCTCCCCCTTTCCATTTTAGTGAAGCGAGTTGAGCTTTTCATAACTGACCGTATTTACTTTGGTATCAGCAAAGTTGAAACCGTTGCCAGTGGTGGGTGGTAATAAAAAAATGACCTTGCGAGTGTAGTAACAAAGAAAAGCTTGTACAGCGAGTTTGCTAGGTCATGGAATGAAAAAAATGGTTTTTATTTTTATTGAGACATGCTTAACTCATGAAGCGTTTGTTCAAAAGACATAGAACATTGTATAAGGTATGCACGAATACAAGTTGAAAAAAGAAGAAGACACCGAGTGGTGATAAATCTGACAGCTCCTCTAAAGTATAGGACGAAAATTTAAAAATGCTTCTAAAAAATTCAAATGAAATTCTAATTAAAAGCGGTTTGATGTATGATAGATGAAACATCCATCCATCAAATAACCCATTTATGCGTAAAAAAGTACCCATTTCGAAGTAAAGAAGGTTAACTTATTGAATGAAAAAACCGACTTTACCCATTAATGAGTAAACGTCAACCCATTTTTAAAACAAACAATTTTTCATAAGTGGGTAAAAAGTAGGGGAGAACAGTACAAAATGCACTGGTGGGGTAGAATGACCCACTCAATAAATATGCTCAAATCTTCAAATCTAAAGCTCCAATCGAGTGATACTTTATCAATTTTTAAATAAAACAGCATAATTAATAATTCTGTGGTACAATAAGGCACTAAATACACCAACATATGATCAAAATTGAAGAAATTGTCGTGACTGTATCTCATATGTAAATAATAGTGTTATTAAAATAAGCTTTCACCATGTGTTAATATCCATGGTTTATAATAAATTCACTGCATATGTATCGCACACAACAAAACTTCAAGATAGTATCAAAACTTCACTATACTCCTACGTATTTTCAGAATATTTAGACAAAACTACACAGATAAAAAGAAACATTGAATTTTTTGCGGGATCTAATGCACACAAAGGGAATGCTAGATTTGACAGAAAATAATAGAATATTTCATGTAAATTTAAGCTAGATAACGCCTGAATCTAGCCTGCTGTATTAAAGATTGCAAACATTGTTGTATGGCGCATGAAAGATTGCAAACAATTTCGTTGTTTACGCCTCCTTTTGACTTGGAATTAAACGAGGGGAAATTTTACGCGCCTGTTAAAATTCATTATTTTTGACGTAGGACTACGTCTGTGTTTTCAATACTGAGGTACACGTTCGAATTGCGAAAATTTGGAGCGTAACGAAAAATATATAGGTTTTGAACGTTAATAACTAAGTCGTTCCACGATTGATTTCTGAAATGTTTGCACCAATCGATCGGAACATTTTCTACGCTTCGATTTAAATATTTCAAGCTATTGATTTTTAACATGCAACTAATAAAATTAACGCAAATATGAAGTGATGTCTTGTAATATCGATTTTTCAGAGTAAATTTACCAAATGCACAGTACTTTCCGCGCACAGACTTCATATTTAAGTAAGGAACGTCTCCTAGGCACCCATGAATTTTATATAACGGATACACCTTCGAATTTTGATTTAGTTTTCCGGGGGTCGTGGAGCTGTGCAGAGTAGGATCTGCAGTTGGACGAGCAGTCGCTGCCCAGAGAGGCGTTAGTGCAGTTGGCTGTTGTTGTCGGGAAAAAGCCGCCCGTGACAACGAGACAAGAATCAATCATCCCGCGAGATGAACCAAGAGAGAAAACCCAAGTTCAATCGCGAATTCTCTGTTTCTCCCCCATCAACTAAATCCATCCTTTTCAGGATGACCAAATTAGTTTGCCAACTAAAGAGTTTATTTGGTTGAAATTTTCTCTTGTGCTGTTTGAAATTAATTTCAATTACCACGCCCCGGCTGAACATACACAGCTTGAAAAAGTAATGTGAATTTCTGTTCAATATCATCCTCATAAATGGAGCGTCACAAAACATAAAAATTTGCGTTATACATCGTGTAATGTTCTGGGACATTCCATACATTGCCGATAATATTGTACGCAAAAGCTCATCTTTGATAGAACTATTTCATGCAAGTGGCTCCTTCGTGTGGAATGAAATACAAATTTACATGCTCTGATATTTACATCACAATGACAATTCAGATTTTTTTCTGTGTAGCATTCATTAAACGCCGCGTCCCGTAGTAAATGACAAAGAACGTTTAACAACCAACAAACGGAATTCGAGCCGAACAGCGACACTTCAGAACGACCATGTGGTTGAGTTCGTTGTAGTTCCTACACAGAAAAAAATAATGAATTTTAACAAGCGCGTAAAATTTCCCCTCGTTTAATTCTAAGCCAAAGGAGGCGTTGTCAATGAAATTGTTTGCAATCTTTCATGTGCCATACAACAATGTTCGCAGTCTTTCATGCAACAGGCTAGATTCAGGCGTTATCCGACTTAGCTTTACATGAAATATCCCATTATTTTCTGAAAAATCTAGCATTCTCTTTATGTGCATTAGATAATACAGAAAAAAATTCAATGTTTCTTTTTATCTGTGTAGCTATGCATAGGGGATTAATTGCTGGCGGTGGCAAGCAAGTTAGGAAAGGTTCGGTTAAGAAAATCCTCCGTCTTGCGTGTAATCATTAAAACTAATTATTGTGGCGCAATAATTGAAGTTCGTCCCCTTTGATGCAATTTGTAACACATTGCCTTCGTTGGTACCGCCTTCTTTCGTGCACTAGCATCCGATGCCTTTACCTAATCTTTTAGCAGAACATTTTGATTCAGTCTTACGACAGTCGTTAAGCTGTGCAGTGGCTGCAGGATCGCAGAATCGCGGCGGCGAGCAGTCGTTTCCCAGAGAGGCGTTGGTGCAGTTAGCTGTTGTTGCCGATGCTCCCGTTAACCTCGCTGCGAGAAACATGGCTGCTGAAGCCTACGAGTTGGCGGGAAAAAGCCGCAAGTGACAACGAGACAAGAATCAATCATCCCGCGAGATGAACGAAGAGAGAAAGCCCAAGTTCAATCGCGAACTGTTTCTCCCCCGTTAACTAAATCCGCCCGTTTCAGGACGACCAAATTAGTTTGCCAACTGAAGAGTTCGTTTGGTTGAAATTTTCTCTTGTGCTGTTTGAAATTAATTTCAATTACCGCGCCCCGGCTGAACATGGCATTGCTTTCAACGCTGCGTCCCGGAGTAAATGGCAAAGCGCGTTGAACAACTAATGAACCAACAGATCCATAAATATCTTCTACGCGTTGGGGATAGTGGCCCTCTCAACCATCGTACATACAACCGGGCCGTATCATAATTAAGAGCCACCAAATGCTTTCTAAAGAGTGTACAATAGAATGTTCTTGGCCATTTTCAGGACTGACTTAAATCAATTAGCGGATGGCCCTGACGTGTATGGGAATTAGATTGCTGCGTAGTCCTACACGCTAAGAAAAAAGTACCCAAAATTAGGTTTTTTTCACCCATCTCGCATGTTTTGTGCATTAAGTTAAAATTAGGTATAAGATGAAAACTCAATTTTGGGTTATTATATTTCAAATAGCAATGGGTAAATTTTACCTAATTTTAGGTACTTACGTTTCAAGTGCCAATGGGTAAAATTAACCTAATGAATTATCGAAATAAATGGGAGAAATTTATACATAAACATAGATACCTAATGATCATTTTGTTTAACACGGACAAATAGTTAAATCGATCATTTTTATTTGTCAATATTGGTGCAATAAAACAATAAAACACCTCATAAATACGTTTACAATCCATAAGTAATAGCGTTGCTAACAATGCTACCATTTCGTGGATTTGAAAGGTTATCCGATAACCTAAGACAATTGCGACGAACAAATAATGCGTTCGTAGTCGACCAGACTAACAAATAAATGACAATCGTCAACACCGCCGACGGGTGCTACGATTTTCAACCAAAATTAAGTATGCGCGAAGAGAACGGGATGGTTGAGCAGCTTCTACTTAAAATTGAGTTGTTTTGGTCTTGAAATTAAAATATAAACAAATTAGGTTTGAAAATACCAGTTTCCAATAGTTAATGGTCCTGATTAAATTTTCAAACATTGTTGATAATATACATAGATCTATGAGCATAAAACCAACAATATAACGAATGACGATGTTGTAATTCACGACACGACGGCAGGTGTGCGCCAATTAGATTTTTTTTAAATGTATGTATGTATGTAAGGTAGCCACCATACCTTCTAAGACCTTGTCATGTATGCAGCTCCACTTAATAGCAAGATCAAATTTAGTTGCCGGGTTGTATTCACAGTAACGCTGTATGAAGGGCCAAAAACGGTGGGGCGGACCCGTAAGCAGAGACACTTATGCGAAACCCGCGGGAACATGAGATTCTCCTTCCAACGATACGATCCAACAAATCGAATAACCCAATTCGCAATACCCATTAAGCTTTCTACGGGATGGCTTGTTAAGAAGGGCGCGTCACTCTCACTGAAACTGTTGGAGTAGAATTCACAGCATCACAATCAAATCGGTAGGATAAAGAAAATGATACTGTTTGTTCCCTCCTAGACGCCGGTTGTCATACCACTCCATTGTCCAATTCCAGCTTGAGTGATACCCTGATGCTCCCTCCCTTCCCAATATATATTCAGTGTCAGATAGTAATATTTAAAATCTTGTGAAATAATATTATAATTATAAAATTATTGTGAATGAATATTATAATGACAAATAATATAGTGCATGAATATAAGAATGATAATAGCCCTTCCATTTGTGAACCTGAAAGTTAGACAATGTAGCTACGAGAAAAAAAAATTGATATTAAATTATCTCATAAAACTTGGGATACCTATGAATGATCTGAAATTATATAGCAATAGAAAAGTAAACCTAAAATTTCGATGTGCTATTCCGTTTCCTTGCAATAATTTATGTAGTGAGTCTCATCTGAAATAGCGATTTTAATGAAATGAATTTAAATGCAATTATGTCACATCATTTAATATCATAACATAAAATAATAAACTGACGTTATAATATAAAATAATAATACCAGCAGGCCAGTAAACTATAGTAGAATACATATATCCGTAATTAAGCTGAACATCCACTCATCGAAAGACTTCCACTTTTGAAGTTTCTATTGGATTAAGATCTACTAAGATTAGAATTTGTTTTCACAATAATAGTCAGAGAACATAATAAACGTAGGTACAAGGTGTATCTGACATCTACTGGTATGTTACTGAAAATAAAAATTAGATGTGTATTAATAGCATAATGAAAACAGCAAATAATAAGGCAAAATAAATTTCATATGAGTATGAATCCAAAAACTGAATCTTAATAAAACAAACATACAAAAAGATAAAAAAATGAATTTTTCGATAGAAAATTCATCTGTTTATCTGGACCCATAAATGATACTTTATGTCTGTGAAATAGGAAATGAATGATTGTAAACTGCTAGGTTGTAAATTAATATATATTTTTGATGAAGAAGGAAAGAGCTTTTTTTTTTAAGTAGAATTTTTCGAATATGATTTTTTCTAAAAAATAAAAAAAACATCAAAAACCTTTCTATCTTTTCAAATACATAACGTAGGTTAGATGAGCTATAACTGACAAGTATGCATATATGCGAAGCTGAAAATGACTTATAAAAAAGCATACAAAATGTAATGCATGGATGTTATAATATAAAATGATAATAATTTCATTTTTATTTAAATGTCTGCGGATTGTGGTCCTGCTGCAATTGTACCATGAACCTGAAAGCTAAGACAATGTATCATAGCCACGAGAAAAAAAAATGATTTAAAATTATTTTACAAAACTTGGGATATCCATGGATGATCTGAAATTGTATAGTATATAAGGAATCATGGGAT
The DNA here is from genome assembly GCA_024533555.2 of Aedes koreicus. Classification (NCBI taxonomy): domain Eukaryota; kingdom Metazoa; phylum Arthropoda; class Insecta; order Diptera; family Culicidae; genus Aedes; species Aedes koreicus. Next base: position 505,620 of record JAHHFK020003840.1, read on the forward strand.
ATAAAGCATAAAATGAACCTAAAATTTCGATGTGCTGCTCTGCTAATAAATGTGATATAACCACAAAGGAACTGACTCTTAGCTTCGGGTCTTGATCCCTACTGAGCCCTTGCGGCACGTCAAGCCGGCCAGTTCAGCGCAAGGATTAGATTTTTTTAAATTGGAATAAAATATCGAACATAAAAAAAACTTAAATTTGAGTATATCTATCATTACTGACAAGATGGGTGAATTATACCTACTTCAATTTTTTAATTCACCCAACTGGTAACCTCACTTGACAGAACTCAACGTTGAGTTTATTTTTACTTAATTTTGGGTACTTTTTTCTTAGCGTGTACGTCACCTTTGCGCACAACCCCATAGGGCTGTACCTTGTAGTTTTTTCTGTGTATTCAACACTAAAACTGGGGTAGAACGCACCGTGGCGTTAAATACGTCTACACGCTTAGAAAAAGTACCCAGTGGAGCAGTTAGGTGTGAAAAGCCAACGTTGGAAATAATCATGTTAAACTATCGTTGGGTATAAATAACTTACTTCTGGTAAAAGTCTACCCAAAAAAAAGTAATTTAAACCCATTGCTAGGTAAACATAATTATACCCTACCCTACCCTGGCTTCCCATACTTAACTGCTCCTTTGGGTACTTTTTTCTAAGCGAGTATATAATGAGAAGTTGGCAACATATCGCAACGTTTTGCTATCTTTATTCTATACCCATTGAACTGCCTACTTAACTGAGCTTAAAAGGATGTGGTGATATGTTGCGACCTTACCTCACTTTACAGCTCTAATGAGTAACTTTTTATAGCCAGGTTTTTACCTTTTGCAAGCGGTGCATGCTATCCCAATATTGCCGTGCATCATATGCCAGTGTTGTGGTGCGTCCTACCTCAATTTTGGGGTGCATATTGAGCAATTAAACAGGCGTTTTACCCCGGTCTCGTCTTTGGATCAAATTGGAAAAGATCATGAAAAATCATCGTTTTGAGTTTAAATCACATGTGATGTACAACGAAAACATCGTAATGCAGCGTAATAACAATTTAAGCTTCCATTCCCTAGTAATTCACGATGTTGCTTAAACAGTGCGTTTTGTACTATCTTCCGCTACCCATTTTTTAGATTATTTTTCATCAGGATCGAATCTGACATGTAGTCTTTTTCAGTAAGAGGGCAACTGCCCCCATATTAATCTCATTGTTCCTTTATTCATCCTACGATGAATCAAGAAATTGGGCAGTTGAAGGATCGGTTTCGTTTTCTAATAATGTTTGCTTACGTTAAATAACTACAACAAACATTACTAACTAATCCTGTCACGTGTATATCGTTTTTTTTTTTTTCAAGTAGGATAATTGCAAAGTTATGAGATTAATATAGGTACATCTTCCCTATAAATTTAAATCAGTAGGAATTCTTGGTCAAGACCCGAGACTAAGAGTCAGTTCTATCATGGAAATATCACATCAAGTAGTTTATCCACCTGCTACAGAGGATCGCGTGCCTGGAGGTCGCTTTGAGAATTTTACTATTCACATTAGGTTCGTAGTTGCAGCGCGCTTTGGGATCATCCTTGCCTTAGATCAATCCTAATAACATGGAAGGACATTACGGGAAATAGAAGCAAAATACAAAATAGAAGCAAAATACATTTTTTTTCTGTTATGATATGATAGTATATCATTGCATATAAATTGGTTTCTCGCAAAGCAATTTTGCAGTCGCGCACTAAACGTCAGATAGGAAACAAGACACGTTCCCGACCAACTACTACCTATTCTGCAGCAGGTAACATCGATCAACGAAAAACAAATTCCTACCAAACCGTCGGCAGAAACAGCGGACAGGTTTTTCCATCCGTAGCTGTTACTTCAAACGCTCAACAAGGAGCAAATACTACTTCGATACCTGCAGGCACCAACAGGGTTCAATCTGCAAACCCTAACTTATCTAACCGTGTTGTTAACAATGTTCAACATGTAAATGGACATACCTTTGCGGTCGTTACAGCGGGTAAAAACCAAAACCAAAATTCCCACGGGACTTCTGATGAATTTGATTTAGGTAACATATCCGCTCCTGAATTAGAATTTTCACAGCAATCGTTAATCGATATGATAACCGATATGCTAAAATATAATTCCATGTTTGAAGCTATCCAAACTGGTATTAAATTTGCCAATAAAATTCAGTAATAGATTTTAAGTCATTAAATATTTTAAATTGGAATGCTCGATCCATCAGAGACATCGAGTATGAGCTATTTAATTTTTTAAGAGTTCATAACGTGCATATTGCTGTTATAAAGCTTGCTTCAGATAGAATTGGAACAAAAACAATTGCCTGTATTTCAGTTACTTATTATTGAATTCAAGATCTTTTTTTATACAAATGTAGCGTTTTCTTCATACTTTTAAGAAAAAATACGGATAAAATTATTCGTCAATGTTTCGAAGGAATTCTCGAATTTTTCCTGTAACACGGCTCATTAGGCGGCGCACACCTTCTTCGTCCATCGTTTTAGCTATCTTATTCCACCAGGTCTTCATCTGATTGATGTCTTTGACAACCTTTCCCTTTTCCTTGAGTCTCCTTATCATGATTGCCCAGTATTTCTCAATAGTGCGAAACTGGGGGCAGTTGGGTGGGTTAAGGTTTTTCGGAACAACCTGGACCCCTTTCTCTACATACCATTCTTGAACGACTTTGCTGTAATGACGGCTTGACAAATCTGGCCAAAACATTACGGGATGGTCGTGGGATCGAATGAACGGCAAAATTCGTTTTTGGAGACACTCTTTTTGGTATAGTTCCGACGTCATTGTCTTATTTGTAACGAAAATTTTCGTTTTATTGCCACAGCTGCAAATGTCCTGCCAAATCATAAATTTTCGTGCAAATTTGTCGGCAAAAACAAATTTAAATTTGGCTGGAACATCCCCATGAGCCGTTGCCAAGTAAAATTTTTGACCTGGGATTTGCCCGAAGTCAGCCTTGACATAGGTTTCATCGTCCATCAGAAGACACCCGTCGAACTTGGTCAGCACCAGGTCGTATAGCTTACGAGCACGGATTTTGGCCACACTATTCTGTTTTATGGTCCGATTTGGCTGTTTGCTAGCTCGATACGACTTGATTCCTTCCCGGAGTCGAGTTCTCCTCACGGTACTATGGGCAGCACCGAATTTTCTGACCAAATCACGGTCCGACAGATTGGGATTCCTCTTAATCGTCTTCAAAATCTTACCACGCAGTTTCCGGTCGACAGTTCCACTCCGACGATTCCCGAGACGTGGGCGCCAAGAACTTCCAAATCCGTCCACCAGGAGCGCCACAATATGAGCAAAAGTTTGTTCCAATTCTAAATGAAGCAAGCCTTAACTGAGACTTATCTCAAACCCGCGAGAGATCCAAATTATTTTGTCTACCGAAATGATCGCATTAATGGAGCTGGTGGTGGCGTTGCCATCATTGTCCATAGGCGTATCAAACATCACATTCTTTCTTCATTTGAAACCAAAGTTTTTGAAACAAAATTTGGCCAATTTACTTTTATAGCTGCCTATTTGCCTTTCCAATGCACTGGCCAGCAAAAGAACTGGCTCAAGGGTGACCTCCAGAAACTTACCCGTCATAGGTCTAAATTCTTCGTTATTGGTGATTTCAAAGCAAAACACAGCTCATGGAATAATTCGCAAAGCAATGCCAATGGTAATATACTTTTTGATCATTGTTTTGCAGGCTTCTACACTATTCAATACCCAAACAGCCCAACTTGCTTTTCTTCAGCCAGAAATCCCTCAACTATTGATTTGGTCCTAACTGATTCATGTCAACTTTGTAGTCAATTGATTACCCATCGAACATTTATGGAGTACAACTTTGATCCTAATGTTCCATTGCAAACAAAGAATGAAATTAATAATGCTTCTGAATCTCTGGCTTTCTCAATAAGTAAAGCCAGAGCTGCGTCAGTGCCACAATGCGAGGTTAAATTCGATTCAGTTATAATTTATGACGATGTTCAGCTCTTGATTCGTTTGAAAAATGTACGTAGGCGTCAATATCAAAGAACACGTGATCCCGCTATGAAAGTCATACGGCGAGATTTACAAAAACAAATTAAAAAACGCTTCTCTGCCCTGAGGAACAAACATTTTGAAAATAATGTGTCAAAATTAGATCCGAGTTCCAAACCTTTCTGGAAGCTCTCTAAAATCATGAAAAAAAAACCTCAAAAGCATATACCAGCGCTTAAGGAAGGTGATACAATTTTGCTCACAAATGCGGAAAAAGCTCAAAAACTTGTTAAGCAGTTTGAGAGTGCCCATAACTTCAGTTTGCGTCTTACAAGTCATATTGAGGGTCAGGTTTCCAGGGAGTATCTGAATATTCTCTCACAAGAAAATCTTTTTGATGATTCTTGGGGAACTGATTTGGATGAAGTAAAAACTATAACTAAAAAAATTCAAAATATGGAAGCACCAGGTGATGATGGAATTTTCTATATCCTAATCAAAAAACTCCCTAAGAGTATCTTGTCTTACTTGATAAAATTATTTAACAGATGTTTTCATCTGGCATACTTTCCAGATAAATGGAAAAATACAAAAATGTCGTACCTATTTTGGAGCCAGACCAAAATCCGGCAGAAGCTTCTAGCTACCGACCAATCAGTTTGCATTCTTCAATAAGTAAGGTTTTTTGAAAAAATAATTTTGAATAAAATGATGCTTCACATCAATACAAACTCAATTTTTGCAGATGAGCAATTTGGATTTCGCCATGGCCATTCAACTACTCATCAACTTTTGAGAGTTTATTATTTATTTATTAAATTATCACCGTCTTCGATAAAAACAATCGTACAGACTGAACTACTTAATACTAGTTTACAATAACTTAAAGTCTAAACAATTCTACTTAAACAAATGTCTAAATTCTACTCCAACAAATGTCCAACAAAATAATTCATAATTTTAGACAAAAATCATTGCAATCTTCAATTGTTACGATCAATTCTCTCTTTAGATAAGAACTAGTTTTAAGAAATCAATAGTTATTCTTACACGCAGGCAAAAAAAACCCTGTTAAAAATGCTGAATAGACAAGGTAAAAATAATATTAATATAATTAGATATAAATGATAGCATTTAAGGTTGAAATGTTAATTACTTAGCAGGAGCACCTAGGATCATATATGAATGTAAAATAATGTAAAATTTGGGATAAATAAAGAGTTAAAAAGAAACCTGAAGAGCTACAAGAAGCAGAAAATCGCAAAAAAAAAAGTGCAGAACTGAAGCAACGCGCAGCAACATGGGCATGGAAATTGTAGTCGCGAGTTTTGCAGCGACCGGATGCACGTATTTTGATTGACCGCGAGACCTATGTTGAAGAAGTTGATGCCTTTATATCAGAAACAAAGTACCCCTCCACTGTTTTGTTCGGATTTAGCGTCGGCGCATTACGCCAAAACAACTCTCAATTGGCTCACGGAAAAGGGTATAGATTTCGTTGAAAACGACATCAATCCGCCAAATTGTCCTCAGCTTCGGCCCATCGAATGCTATTGGGCGATTGTGAAGAGGTTCTTCAAAAAGACTGGTAAAGCAGCTGAGAATATGCAGGAGATCAAAAAAAAGTTGAGCTAAGGCGTCCAAAAAATGTAATGAAACACATGTCCGGAACTTGATGAAAGGTGATCGATAAAAAATTTGGAAATTCGTGAAAGAATAATATTATTTCATCTGGTCGTCACAATGTTCAAGTTCAATCCCGTACAATTAAGTGTCATCCATTTGTTTGGATAAAACATCATTTTTTATATGATTTGAAAGGAAAATATGTAGACAACTTAGTTACGATACAGTCCTTAGTTTATTCCGTGACGTTCTTTCATTTGCAATCATGTTTGGAGCTGAAGGGTTTTGCATTAGAAGCGCAAGTATCCTTGACTGAAAAGTAATGCATTGAATTTACTCATTTAACCCGCCTCGTTGAATGGGAGTTTTTCCACAGACTAACAGACGTAACACTAAGAACAAGTTGCCTTACAATACATCGTCATAAATTTAAATTTAGATACGTTAAAACACTAGCGCTATCTGACGGCCGCCCTGCCCATTTCCGTGTCAACCATGTTTGATTGTCTTGCCTGCCGCAACAGCTGCCAACGAACGCGCCCATGAAACACACGCACACTACTTCCGGCTCGCTTGACTGTCAATCATTTATTTTGAAGCAAGCAAAGCAGGTTCGTAGAAAAGTGAAAATTAGTGGACGCTTGCTCCTCCATTACATCCTCAGTCAATTCATGATTGAATGGATTGGCAAGCAACTCGATGTCTTGGAATTCAATTTCCGTTTCGTGGGATGGTTCACCAGGAATCTGAGTAATAATGTGCGTAGCAACAGGTTGCGACGGGATGGCATTGCCAAGTAACCTAAACAATGATTCTATGTTCATAATAGATAACAACTAAATTATTTTTTTGCTTACCCTTTCTTAGGCTTTTAACAGTTTTTATAAGCTGTCGAGTTAAAATGGTCGGAGCATAGTTTCCGCTTTTCGACCGCCTTTTTTACGCCTCCATCAAACTTCACCACAAGCTCCCTTGACTGGCAAAATTTCACCCACTGCGTGCATCTTTTTGATGTCAAAATTAAATTCTATGTAATAGTAATATAAACACAAAAAAAAACAAAACATTTCCGAACATACCCACACTTGCAAGCGATGCTAGTGCAAGGAATTCACTCAGCAGGAAAATGCCATAATTGTCGATGCGAGTGGTGGCTTGGCCAACTATTTGTGTTCAAATTAATCGTTTTTTTAGGTGGACGATGGGCATCAATTAGAGTGTTACGTCTGTTTGTCTGTGGTTTTTCTATTTCCTTTACCAATAACATGGTGTCTTTTAACTTTGCTGGCTTTGTGACATTCCAGAAAATATTCTTTGATATTGGGAATCGTGTTGGCGTAGACATGTCTAAATCGTTGATCGTTTTTACGACTTTTTCGTCATTTAGTGAGATGCTCTTATCTTTCAAGAAACTGTTTATACCGTGCATGAAATAACGTTGATAATTGTTCAGTGTATCTGTGCATTGCTCAACAAATTTATGATTTTTAGTCTCCGGTAAGGCTACATCACAATGGAACTTTATAACCGATTGCAACGCCTGCTGATTGAAATATTCCTTAGAAAGTGCAGGCGCATGGAGGTTTTTTTTCTGTATTATCGAGATTTTCAGCCTCGGGCTGGTTCATCTCCCGTCGTAGTCACTCAAACAACTCTCTTGGGTGTTTTTCGTAACTTGTCCGGGGGTGAGATTTGAACTCGTGGCTTTGGCGTGAGAGGTATGGATGCTAACCACTACGCCGGGGTCGCCCCCTCGCATGGAGGTAAGGTTTTGTAATTTCTTCAGTTTTTCAATATCAAACTATCCAAATGGGTAATATTTTACCCATTGTCGTATTTTTATCAACCCATTTTTTGACAGCTACACGCATAATGCTGACAACTGTATTCGCGGAAAACTTTATGCTAAGCTAATCACACGCGTGCAAATTTTCTGAGTTATTTGGTGCCCAGGTTGGTGGACATGATAACATAATTGTATCATTGTGACCGCTGGATCGCTGCACTTTGAATCGAACGTTATAGATTTTTGTTCAAAAATTGAATTTAAGTTTCATTTCGGTTTGTCGGTGATGCAACCGGGGGCTGGATAGTCATGAAGAAAATGGATATAGTTTTTGGCTCTGGAAGTACCAGCACATCGTTCCCAAGCTTAATGGAACAACAATATAAACATAACTCACAACCAGGGTTGCCACATGCACAGATTTATCTAGAATGACACAGATTTCTGTATGTATAGATTACAGATTTTAGAGATAAACCAAGATTTTTAAGATTTTGGAGAATGACTTGTCCACTTAAAAACCTCAAATTTATAATATTTGTTTAAGGCCCATGAAGCAAAAGAAAACAATTAACACCGACACCAACAACCAATAGGAAACTAACGATTTAAAATTGGCACCTGACACCTTGCACCACGCAATACATTGTCCGCTTTCCTGTACAAGAACCTTTGTTTTTGCTTTGATTCGCGTTTTTAATTTAACAAAATATATGAAAGGGTCTTCGATGTGAGCTGAATTTTAAGGGGCACACTAAAGTGACAGCTGACAGTCTGAAAGTCAGTTTGTGCGTGTGCCTCAAAATGATTTCTTCATAAATTTTTTGAGATAATCTTTTCAATTTTTTATAGAATTTCTCAAAAATTCTATGAAAAGTTCTCAAACATTCCTTGAAATATTCCTTCTGTCGTTTCTATAGGTATTCTTCAGGAGTTTTTAGGCATTCCTCTTGGGATTTTTTCAGGATTTTCTTCTGGAATCTCATCGGCAGTATTTCAAACCATTCTTGTGGTGATTTTTTGGAGGAATCCCTGAACTTGTACCATTTTGTGATTCTAAAGGAATCTCTGAAGGACACCTGAAAGAACTACACAAAAACTATAACATAATTCTTGGAGAAAATCTTGCTTTGTTTGGAGAAATCTAAGAAGAATGTTTTGCATGAATTCCATAATCTGATTTATTTTATTCTGAATTTCAAAAAATCCGCAAGGGGTTTTGAAGAATTATTTTTTAAATTTTGTCTAAGATGTCTGAAGGCATTTTAACATATAGATCTCCAAAAAATACTTCAATAATTTTTTCAAGTATTCCGCGGGAAAAGTATTTTTCTTAATGTTCCTTAAGAGAATTTCTTACAGAGATTTCTACAAAAAATACTGTTCTTCCAAGCATTTTCATGCATTCACTCAGAGGAATTTTGGAAAGTTAGAATAATGTTCTCGATGGGTATTTTTGCTATCCAACGCATTGTTGTTTCGAACGTGATTTTTGGTTATCTTTAATGAGCTTTGGATCAGAGGGAGCATCGGTAAAAATAGGTTCTAACCGATCCGTCCAGAAGCTGCTGAAACGTAACTGTCCCCATTTTGTAAATATCAAGTGTACTGGCTCCTTGTGCAATCTACGCATACGAACAGCTGCCATTATACCTGGAACAGTAGATCCGTTCCGATACAATCCAAGGAATAACAGATGATACAAAGTATCTTTGAATTAAAACCTTTAAAAGTTCTGCATCCATTCACCACCAGATGGCTATCGTTGGAGTCAATTGTCAAAAGGAGTTTGGAACGGTTTTCTGAGCTCGTGTGTTTTTCTCCTTCCAAGCCAACTGCGACAACAATCAAACCACACAGCGCATTTTCTGTCGAACCGTATCCTCCAGTCAGAAGTTCTGGAATTCCCGAACATATGCAATCAGCTGAAGTCTCACCAATGGTTCTCCTTGTAAAAATTTGTGAGGATGATTACCTAAGACACTACTGTTTTTTATTTAGAGAAACATATTCGTGAGGAATCAGAAATATATATATCAGGGTAGCAGCAGGCGAAATGCTTAGTTCCGGAACTTTTGATGATACCAGAAAGCAGGTTTTCTAGAATCTGCTGTGCTGCCTATACCGAGTTGGTTAAACACATCACTAAGCGCATTGATCTGAACGAATCCAGTTCTGATTACTGCATCAAGCGTTGGCCCCAAGATGCTGCACAATTTGAAGGAGTTCTACTGGATCCGATCTTCTTTGAAAGCGGTGATGAACAGGCCATAGAAAATGAGTTTCATGAGCTGAGGACGGCAATCATCGGCAAGCAAATTGAGGTGGAAGAATCGGATTACTCGAAACCTTGTTGGAGAAAACTGCTGTGTTTCAAACGAGCAGATGGGAAGAATGCTTTTCACTTGCTAAGAAAATTCATTGCGAACTTTCTACTAATTCCTGTACTACTAGCAACTCCTGTTTCCTTTAGAAAGAATATCCGTTTGTTGTGTTGTGATGTAGGGAAACCGATAAATACACTTAAGCCCTATTGAAAAGACCGTTTTGTATCGGCCAATCACAATAAATGTGTTCTGATGAGTAGGGAAACTGCCCCCATATTAATCTCATTGTTCCTATATTCATCCTACGATGAATCAAACAATTGGGCAGTTGAAGGATTAGTTAGTAATGTTTGTTGTAGTTATTTAACGTAAGCAAACATTATTAGAAAACGAAACCGATCCTTCAACTGCCCAATTGTTTGATTCATCGTAGGATGAATATAGGAACAATGAGATTAATATGGGGGCAGTTTCCCTATATATCTGTTTTATTTCGCATTCAACTCAATAGCAATTATAAAAAAGAAGTGCATAAGCAGGCACCTGAAAAGTTTTCTATTCTACTTTTACAGCACAAAGTTTAAAGTTAAGATTTTTGCCAAGATTTTCTGCAGTAAAACACAGATAAACAAGATTTGTTTGGTAATTTAAAGATGGGAACGAAAAATAATGTGGCAACCCTGCTCACAACGATCAACGGCTGTCAAAATAACACAGCGAATCATAACAAAAACGAAGATTCTGGTATCGGAAAGCGCAAAAATGTATTGCAAGATGCAAGGTGTACTTGATACCAAGGGGTTCTAATGCAGTGAGCCAATTTTAAATCGCTAGTTTCCTACTGACGGTTGACGCAACCGTCATCCAAAACTGCCCCTTGATTATTGTGCTTGATTCGTCACTGTAGGAAACCCACTGCTGCCGCCACCTAGATGTCAAAACTCAAACCATGCCCGTTATTCTTCTTCCGTTCCCTTGTGCAGAGCGCATAGAACAGTTACATCCTCATGTTCCAGCTCCGCAGCAGGTAACGGGTTCTACCGTACAAACTGCAGTGGGACAATCTTTCATGTTGACTAAACATTGCCATGAGTGTATTGGTGATTCTTATTGGATTAATAGAGCAGCTCTTGGACTCGTTCTCTCATCTCGTTTTGCCAAAACTACGAGTTGTGTTCTATTTGCTATTTGGGAGATATTATTGCCTAATTGCGTTTACTTTTATGATTGTAGGTTTATATGAACATCCAAAATGTGTGTTCCAAATCTAATTCCAAAAAGAGTTTGATACTCCAACCCACTGACAAGGCCGAGATTTAGAATTGACAATCGGCACCAAAACCGTCGCCATGACAAATTTGTAATTGTAATTCACTCGGGGCCTGTGTTTACCACGGAACACCAGGGCAGACGAGATCGAGAGCGAACGGAGTTAAATGTATCACCCACACATAGAAACCGGTTCCAGCCAGTTTTTTTTTTATGAATCTCAACTGAATGGATGCAGCCGCAAGCAATGCTGCTCGGAAGCCAGTAGGTAGTGTGCGAGTGAGAGTCCCCAAATGTAGGTAGAAAACAGCAGCAGCGAAATTAGAGACTGAGTTGGAAAAACTAAGGAGAAAAGCCCCACCTTCTCATAGCAGTAGACATACGGGACAGTTCGCGCATCACGCAGGGGACACTTTGTCCGTCGAAAATCGGTTCGTTTGCCAGTGAAAATCCGTTCCGAAATGCTATTCGCGAGTGGCAAACGACGGCTTTGTCGTTGATCTATCGAGTACGAAGGCATTTAAACCGTCGATGATTGGGTAAAGTAGGAATACATCATTTCCCTAAGTTCGCCTAAAGCGGGAGTGTGGTGTGTTGCAGATATTCAAGATGTGATGGCTTCCTCTGGTGCTTCTGTGTTACTGCTATAAGTGTATCAATCATGAGTCTCAGTGGAACTTAGAGGCGCTAGTGTTACCGAAAAGCATTTCTGATGTTGGAAGAAAGTCCACGTTGCAAGTGCCTAGTGATAAAAATGCACATGGAAGTCGTCATTCTGTTGTCCCAATTTTGGATCATTGCATAAAAAAGTGTCAAAAAACGGTAGAACAAAAATCGATAAATCCGTGCCCTGTAACTGTGTGCGTGTGTGTGTTCTACTTCCTTCCAAAACCGTACTCACTTGTGTTAGTGCTAACCGCTGACCGATGTTTCGCAGCTGGAACACGGTGTTACCCTTCTGATTATGTGCGTTTATGCTTGTGCTTCGCAGTTTTCGCTCTCATTCTCATTTGTACACGGGTTCCATTCATATGTTTCCACCTCATTGATTGTATCCACAGCAGCATGGCAGTATGTTTACATCCTGCATCGGCAGAGAAAGATGCAATCTCCGCTGCACGCTCACTCTCGCACATCGTATACGCAGTGAACTCACACCACCCCTCGATGGCGCTGCTGTGTGTGAGTTGTATTTACATTGCAGTTTTCTATCAAAACAATATCAATAATATTAGATGGGCTGCGCGGTATCCCCCAGTAAACAACAGATAGGGAGATAAAAAATTTCAGCGAAAATCCATGACACGAAAATTACACCAACTTTTCATATCGTATTATGAACGTTTTCCATGTGCCGAATACTCTACGTTAAACTACTTGACAACGAATCGGCAGTTTATTCGCTGTAAAAGAAAGCTACAGTAGGTAGCAGTATTAACAATTTCTGGCTTCCTGTTATTAGCTGGCATGAGTCATCGCTTGTCTCACGTTGGGATGATGCCTCGTTTGTAACGCAGAAATACGAAGCAATTTTGATCTTTGTTGGATCTAGAAGCAAATAGATTTGATAGTTTTGAAATCATTTGAAGTAGAAACCGATAAGTCAAATACCTACGTTAGGCAGGCAGACATTAGGCGTTATAGACGTAAGGCGGTAAGGCGTATGATATCATGCTACTAAAGACTGAAAACTCGTTTCGAGCATGGTAGTTAGTGAAACAAGTTGCAAAACGAAGACTTTGTTTCAGTGATTGATGATGCATTTCTCCTTAGAGTTTTTTACTTTTATCGACTTTCCTCTTTGATATCGAATATCAAACAATGATGATAAGAAAATAAGCTTTAATTAAACTTCGATCTTCTCCGATTGAAGTGTAGTCAATTAACCAAATCTCAATTCCGTTAATGACAATGGTTAATGGTGATTTGTTACCTTTTCGATGGAAACTAAGGCTTTTTTTTTCACGGTACTCATCAAGATGTAATCCGGTTAACTGAAGAACCTAATGCAAAACTTAAATGGCATGCAGCCAAATAGCTAAAAAGAACATTAAGTTTCAATCAAAGTTAACCTAAGACTAAGTACTAAGTATAACTAAGACGAAACGAAACTGTTGAATTTGGCTAGAGAAAAATTATCCGAATTGACTTTTGGTATTTCACAAATTAAGCTCGATGAATGCTCGTGAGGAGATCTACTTGAAGCATGTTGGTAGAATGGTTAACATGATGTTTCGCGATTTCTATTAAATCTTGCTCTAAATGACCTCTAAATTGACTGCCGTTCTGCGCGAAATTGTGACATACAAACTTTTGACAGTGACTGCATTTTTAAATTGACATCAATTGCATTTTTCTCAGGTGACTTATTTTAAATATGGAACAATTAAGCGTAGAATGGCAGTCAATTAGTAGTAAACTTTAGTCAACGTAATTGTGACAATATTCAAGACTAGATTGTTCAAACCGAGACTTTTTGTCAAAATTGAGTACCGTAAAACGGGGAAACATTGATCAGCCGGTTAACATTGATCGTTTTGGATTGCGTTCTAAGTTGATGCACAGAAATAAAAGATGCTTTTCTGTGAAAGAGATCAGTAATAATCTTCATGAAATTGTATCATATGACGCCATTAAATGGTTTAATACCGCTGCGCGCTGCTATAATGTTATCGTCCTGATCGAGGCTTGGCTCGATGGTCGCACACTTTCCAACCAAGTATTTGGACCCGATTATGAGGTTTTCCGATGCGATAGAAATCCCAACAACAGCAGGAAATCTACTGGAGGTGGTGTTCTAATAGCGGTTCGTTGCGGATTGAAGGCGAAACCTTTCGAAAATAGTGAATGGGAGTGTTTGGAGCAGATCTGGATCACTGTTAGACTATTGGATAGAACACTGTTTCTGTGTGCTGTGTATATTCCACCTGATCGGACACGTGATACCGAATTCATTGAGGCGCATTGCCGCTCCGTTTTCTCTATAGTTGAAAACTCGGCTTCAACGGATAAGTTTATGGTGCTAGGTGACTTCAATTTGGCCGGTATTTCGTGGAAATCGTCTCGCAGAGGCTTTCTCCATCCTGACTGCGAAAGATGCCTGCTCCATTCAGAAGCATTACATCTTCTCGATTGCTATAGCGTGGCAACACTCTCCCAAATTAACCACGCAGTGAACGAAAATCGCCGCAGCTTGGACCTCTGTTTTGTAAGTGTTCAAGACACCGCTCCGTTCATCTCTACGACCCCCGCCCCTTTGGTTAAGCATGTCCAACATCATCCACCTCTAGTAGTTTCCATTCCTGAAAGAATGGACAACGACTATGTTGACTTTCCAGCGCCTGTGTCGTATGATTTCCGAAAAGCGGACCATCGTAGCATAACCGAGGTGCTGGCCAACATAGACTGGGATACAATTCTGGACGCTGACGACGTTAACAATGCCGCTCTCACATTTTCTCATGCCTTGGCATACGTCATTGATAGGCATCTGCCGAAAACTATTCGCCAGAAAGACTCTCTTCATCTGTGGCAGACGAAGGAACTAAAAAAAGCTTAAATCGACCAAGAGAGCAGCACTAAGAAGATACACTAAATATCGCACGCTTCCCTTGAAACATTTCTACGTGAGGCTCAATTACGAGTTCAAGCGGGTTAGTCGTCTATGCTACTCTCGATACCAACAAAATGTCCAAAGAAGGCTGAAATCACGTCCGAAATCTTTTTGGAGATATGTTAATCGGCAGGGCAGGGAGTCTGGACTACCATCGTCCATGGTCTTGAACGGTGAAACCGCTTCCATTCCTCAGGATATTTGCCGCTTGTTTTCGATCATGTTTGCCAGCATATTCACTGACGAAAATGTTACTGACGATCAGATAACTGCGGCTACGAACAACGTTCCTCTGCATGGTCACTCATTTGGTGCAATCGATATCAGTATTGAGATGATCTCCAACGCCGCATCGCAGCTCAAGTCATCCTTCAATCCTGGCCCAGATGGAGTTCCGTCGGTATTTCTAAAGAAACACATTTCTGCTGGCCCCCTTGCATCGTCTGTTCCGGATCAAGTGGCATAATTCCCTCGTGTTGGAAGGTTGCTCACTTGTTTCCAGTTCACAAGAAGGGAACCAAACGAGATGTGGATAATTACCGAGGCATTTCGTCTTTGAGCGCGGTATCGAAACTATTTGAGCTCGTTATGATAGACCCTCAACTCTCCCACTGCAAGCAATACTTAAGTGAGGATCAACACGGGTTCATGGTCGGCCGTTCCACTACCACTGATCCGTTGTGTCTCACTTCGTTTATTACGGAAAATATGGCCAAAAGAGCGCAAACGGACGTCATCTATACAAACCTTTCAGCAGCTTTTGACAAGCCTAACCACGACATCGCTATCGCAAAACTAAATAAGCTTGGAATAAATGGAACAATGGTTTCGCTCCTACCTCACTGATCGTCTGCTGACAGTTGCTGTTGGTGATTGCATGTCCGACGTTTTTCCAGCCACTTCAGGAATACCTCAAGGGAGTCATTTAGGGCCGCTGATCTTCTTGCTGTACTTCAATGATGTGAATCTAGCCCTCGTATGCCCCCGTCTTTCGTATGCCGATGACCTGAAGATCTTTTTACGAATCCAGTCTATCAACGATTGTCACCTCCTACAACAGCAGCTACAAATCGTTGCTCACTGGTGCAGCCTCAACCGCATGGTGGTTAATCCGGCGAAGTGTTCGGTGAACACTTTCTCTAGAAAAAAGGAGCCGATTCTCTTCGACTATAAGCTTCAAGGCACGGTAATCAAACGTGCGACTAACGTCAAAGATCTAGGAGTTATTCTGGATTCTCAGTTGACGTACAAGTTTTTCACATCTCGTACATCGTGGACAAGGCATCAAGAGCTCTAGGCTTTATTTTTCGGATGGTTAAAGACTTCTCCGATATTTACTGCTTGCAGTCCCTGTATAGCTACTTGGTGCGATCGATTCTGGAGTATTGCTCTGCCGTCTGGAATCCGAGCTATATTAATGGCGGGAATAGAGTCGAATCTGTTCAACGCAGGTTTTTACGCTTCGCTTTGAGAAGGTTTCCTTGGAGAGACCCTTTTCGTATGCCGAGTTACGAGAGTCGTTGTCGATTGATCGATCTTGCACCGCTTCGGTTTCGTCGTGACACATTCAGGGCTCTCATTGTTGCAGACATCGATACAAGGCCGAATCGATTGCAGCGCCGTCCTGGAGCAGATTAATATTAACGTTCAACCAAGGGCATTACGCAATAGCGTAATGCTGAGGATGCCAATTCGCCGAAACAATTAAAAGCATGAACGGTGCGATCGGAGGTCTGCAGCGTGTTTTTAATATAAACTTGACAATGTTAGACTACCATGTCCCACGGCAAACTCTGCGCAGACGCTTAACGTCATATTTTTCTGAAATGTAGACTTTTATGAACAAGTGTGTTGTAGTTTGTTATTTATGTTTAATTGTTTATGTTTATTGTACTCGAAATATTTTTAATACCGCCATTAGGGCTTTATTAAGACTGTTGGTGCTGACTTAATTTAATAAATAAAACTTATTATTAGCTCATCGTCTTAGACATTTTAAAAAAAGGTCTTATTCTTTTGCTAAAAGTTATGTTCGTTACATTGAAATCAAATCTGTCGATAACTTCGTTGAACAGCCTATAGATAACAGCAAATGGCTCAAAGCAACCGTATTGAGTGCGATGAGCAGGAATCCGCAAAAGGGGAAACTATTGCAAAGATTACGCGCAGCAACATGAAGACACAGGATTCTTAACAAGTGACTACAATCAATCCGATCCGTAACTAGGTCGAATATAAACAATCGTCGCAAATTCCTCCTACACATAGCCAGCGACTCTAAATTAATTAGCCTACAGCGATTTTCATATGCCGGTAACTCAGTGGGATTGGACTATGGCAAGCGGCGCAGCGCATATCTTAAGAACGATCTCTGAACACTTTCGATTCGGATGACTTGCTCTCTATGAAACGGTGCCCAAACTTGAACGGCATACTCAGCAAAGGAAGTCTTTAAAGCATAGACATCCACGAAGGCAGCCGTGTTTCGTCTAATGAAAGATGTGCTTTGGCAGTTATCGTTGAGATATGTTCATTGAATTTGGCTCTAGAGTCAATCAACACACCAAGATCCCGAATTTTTGTTCACACGTTCTAATATACCTGAACCCATTCTGTACGGGAAATTGGTTGGAGAGCGCTGGCGAGTGAATGATATTATTTAGCACTTTGTCACAATTACCTGCATACTATTTTTGTCGCACCAAGCCAGCATTGTGTCAAGATCTTCCTGAAGTGCGCAGCACTCCTAGGCTGAGAAACCCGAGCGATAAACATTAAGGTCATCTGTGTAGATCAAACAATCACAACGAAGAAGACTACAAATGTCGTTGACGAACGAACAGAGGTGGCTGCCTTGCGGCACACCAGAGGTAATGTTAAACGTATCGGGACATGTATCCACCATTTTCACAAATCCCAAGCGGTTCGTCAAGTTCGAATGCGTCCAGCAATCGAGGATGCTTGTCGAAGGCTTTGGAGAAATCAAAATAAACAGTGTCAACCTGTTGCCGCTATTGGATTTTCCCGATTAATCCATTGACAAACGTCATCAAGTTCGTAGATGTGGACCGCTTCTTCATGAATCCATGTTGTCTATCCGAAATCACATGCCGAACAGAGCGATAAAGATCCTCATGCACCATTTTCTCAAGAACTTTATCCAGGCAGTTAAGTAACGTTTGCATTAAAAAAATTGACTTTTTTCGGATGGTGATAAAAAAAAGCTAAAACAGATATTTGCTTTTGATAAATTTCCCATGGAAGTTAATTATTTAAGCTTACTTGCAAAAAATTCTACGCTCTTGCGAGCGGCCTTCCGGCAGTTAACCGGAACATTCGCCATGGCGGACGAAAACATGGCATGTTTTTGAGTTCTTTCTTCGTTTATTTATCAAATCCTCCTCAGTTTTCGTGACAAAATTATTGGAGTAGATCTTACGCTTCAGGTTGGCCCAGAAATTCTAGATGGGACGCAGCTGGGGGGCGTTGGGCTGGTTCGCCGACTTGAGTACCACATCGATGTACAGCCGCTTCATCTCCTCCAATGGTCGCTTCGAGTAGTGGGTCGACGCCAGATCCGGTTTGAACACCGCGTCTTCGCCCTCATGGTATTTCTTGATGAACGACGCAACTTCCGGCAGGCATTTCGTACTATAAATTTTCCCGCTCACGGCCAGTCCGGAGTGAAAAAAGAGCCGCTTTGACATTCCCTTTTCACTGATTGTCAGCCACAGCAGCAACTTCTTGGTTAACTTGGTTTGTGAAATGAACTACACATCGGAGCTCAGTTCCTTCGTGGGGGAAGTAAAATACGAAGTGCCCTGCCAGTCGTTGCCATCCAGAGTGAGATAGGTCTCGTCGTACATCACCACCACCACGTCGTGATTCACCGGGAAAATCGAGTTGACCATCTTATTCAGCCGCTTATTCCGCTTCCTGACATGTATGTTCATGTTCGCAAGGTAATTTTTCACTGTTTGGCCGGTTGAACTGGCCTCCCGGCCAAGCGCACGCAGTGGTGCAGCCACTTTTCCCTCGGTCTTCCTCTTCAGCATCCTTTTCAGCATCCTTTTCTTTCGATGCTCTGATTGTTGTCTAATAGTGCCAAAATGTTGTAGATGCTATAACGGGCGTATCCGGCGTCCACAAAGTGTCGCACGATGTCCGCGGCGGGGTGCCGTTCTTTGAACGCGCACACTTCTGAACGGAGTTGCTTCACTGTTTTTGCCATCACGGTTAGAGTTCGACTGATAGAGCTGTCAAATTTTGTCTGCTGACTCATGGATTACTATGATTGATGCTGCATGGGTAGTGTCGTCAGTGCAGGTGAAGGTAAACCCATGAAAAATCGGCAATTTTTGTCCATTTTTTTTTTAAATGCGAACGTTATTGAGGTCGTACGATAAGTCTCGACGTGGGCATTACCGCTTTTGAAATTGCAGCTATCTTCCGAGCGTCCGGGAAAACAGGGAGTGATGATGCGCACTGCTTTAAGAATGCCGGTTCCTATCCTGTTGTGAAATGCAGAGTTTCGCTGTCCGTTATAACCATATTTCGCGTTCACAAGAGATAGCTTGTTTTCCGTCGACCGATTCTTAAAGTAAGAAGAAGTTGATCCTAATTCTTTGCTCCACCAAGGGCACATGTGGTGAGAGCGCAAAATTTTCATGGCTAGAACTAATTCTGCTACTGCGTTATGTACGAATTCGTAGAAACGTAAAACAGCAGTGTTGACTGGGCAGTCTGATAGAAGAGACGTCCAGTTCACAGTAGCCAGATAATCATTTAGCGCCACGTCATAACAACGTTGAAAGTCGTAACGGAAGACATCGTCATGTGCATAGGAGGAGGTGGGTGAAACATCACAGGTTAAAACGAACGGTCTATGATGTGCGTTAATTTTTATCAGCGAAGAAGGAGGCTCCAGCGTTAGTATCCGTTGGGTACCATTCACAAATGACAAATCAAGCAAACGGCCATTTGTATTAGAGAGGCTACTAATTTAAGATAGTCCTGAGTCAAGAATCGTTTGCGTCAATATTATTTCCTGCTCAGCGCTGACGTTGCCTTCAAATCGTCTTTGCAATTCCGGCAGATAATAATCGCCCAGAACGATGACCATGTCGGCATCGTTTGCGATGCCTGAGCGCTGCGAGAATGCCGTCTGTATATCCCCGGATCACTATTTGAACTTATATAAATGTAAATAGATGTAAATCGATAAGAAGTCTTTCAATTCTTTAACAGTGACTTCCTCGAGATGAGTTGCGTTTGGAACTTCGATGGTGCTGCACTTCAAGCACTTGCGTATGCCGAAAAGCATGCCACCGCCCCTCGTCAAGTTGCAAGTCGAAGGGTTTCGATCGCAGCGATAAACCGCGTAGTCAGTGACCAGTTCAACGTTGAAGATGTCTTCTCGAGGGCATGTCTCCGTGACGGCAATTATTTCGTAGTCGCACGAGCTTCGTTTGAGGTGAAGGTCTTACGTTTTTGCTCGCAGTCCGATAATTCGTCGGACGGGTGGTGGAAAGGTCATGAGGCGTACCGTCGTGAATTACGTCAGTTGGGCCGTTGGAAGGTTATTCCTGTCTATCCATAACAAAAAACGGCTGGATTGAACCGATAGATTCAAATTCACTGATTTTGAGGCCAATCGGCCAAGTTTTTTAATGTGTGGAAGACGATGAGCAAAAAATAACTTGTTTGTGATATCAAAAAGTAGATTCCACTACAACAGTTATATTCTCATTCATCAGGCATTCAGAAGCACTCAAAACAAAAAGATATAAAATGTCAGTGACTGATGCCATTAACTTCAAAGCCATTTTTTTATTGTCTATCAAACTGAATCGGTTGAATAATGTCTGTTATATGTTCCCATTCCAGAGAAATTATCTGTTCTTTGAGAAATAGTCAGTACTTTTGACCGTAATTGCCTACATTTAGGCGTAATCATGGATTTCATGAAACCTGTTTAATATTTTCTGTAGATATTGCAGTTCATATGAGGATTTTAGCATAAAATTCAGATTCAGAGAGCCCAATTTGATCATAACTGATCTAAAACTTTACTTTTAAGGCACTTTTAGCTGTAAATGTAGGATCATTCTTGAATATATTTTTGTGTAATCAGAATGTCTGACAATTTAGTAAAATCTAGACAAGCCAAAATTGAAGCCGCTTCTTGTTTAGTGAACCCCTTGCCGTGCGATTAGTAAAATCCGTAAAACGAGTTGATCGCCAAACCCTTTGATTTTCGTATCTTAAAAATAAACTCTTATTCCCGATATTGGTACAGAACGCTTTGTGAAGTATTCATCAAACGGTTAAATTGATCCACAGTTCCACGATAGGTCAAAAAGATCAAACACCCAAAGTACACGGTGTGCTCAGCGAACGAACCAACGAGAACCGCACACCGTTAGCCTGACAATGTTGAGCACAAATCTAGCACCCAATAATCACGCACACTCAACTATAAAGCTAAAACAAGAGCACCAACGATGACGAATCTGCGGTCATACATTTGTAGGTATAAAATCCAGCTAGAGAGTGCGCTAAATTGATATCAATTGAAGCTGACATGCTGGTGATGCGCATCTTCTGCTGCCGCCAGACTCCTTGGTCTGCTTTCCGCCAACAACTCATCACCACGTTGTGGTAAATAGAGTCAGAACTGATCAGGCGCGACAGCTTCTCCAATTATGCAAAAGGGAGTTTATCTTGCTAGAGATTTTCCGGATCCGCAGAATTAGATGCTAAGCCTCTTGCAGGTGCTACCGTGGTATTTACTAAAGCTTAAGCAATTGGCTCTACCACTTTGTCGAATTTTCAATCAATCGTTCAATCGATTTGGAAGCAGTCCTTCATGGTCCCGATTCATCAAAAGGGTGATAAACGTGACGTAAAGAACTATAGAGGAATCATAAGTCTTTCGGCCGCGTCTAAACTGTTTGAGATGATCATGAGCAGTGTTGTTCTAGAGCAAGCCACGTGCTACATCTCTACCGATCAGCAAGGCTTCACGACGTTCTGTAACTGCTAATCTGCTTGATTTCACCACTATCTGTTTGAGCAATTGGAAAATGAAGCGCCGAGCAGCCTTTGACTCGATTAACCATGGCAAAATTAACCAACCTGGGTGTGTCGAACTGGTAAGCATAATGGTTTCGCTCTTATTTGGCTGGTAGAACGCTCCGTGTCAAACTCGATTCCTGTGTATCCTCAAGTTTCACGAATTCATCGGGAGTGCCTCAAGGAAGTAACCTGTGCCCGCCACTGTTTCTTCGGTTCTTCAACGACGAAATGCTTTTTCTCGGTACTATGCGGTATGAGTTAGGAACACACCCAAGTAACCACAAGCATTATAACACTAATTCGACCGACTATCAGCAACAGTAATGCCATATCACATTTTTTCAACAACTCCCATGCTATGTTGCATTACCTTTACATTAAAAATGTTATGATGCATAACTATATTTCTGCAAACAACTTAACGTTAAAGACGCATTAAATGATGCATTTTTGCATTATCTCAATAAATGCTTCATTGCTAGCTAAAAAGTAGCATTGGTGCAGTATCATCACAGAGAACAGACGTTCATCTTCGGTCTGCTACTTGTGTAAAACTTTAAACCGACATTTCAAATGTATGTCGTTATGCTCCTGGTAGGCGGCGCTGCAGTTGTGCGATAACTGTCATGTAAATGTTAATAAATAAAAAGCCTAGCACATAACCTGAAAAGTTTTTTTTTTGTTTTTCTCTGCACTTGCTTCTTATAGCGGCTGCCCAGATTAACTTTTACACACGTTTTTCAAGAAAAGGTATATGGACATCAATGTCTGTTCTCTGTGGTATCATCTGGATGACATTTCCAATTTGACTTTGGATATGAGAAACATATGATCGAGCTGAGCTGCCTGTCAGATCAAGAATCGTCATCTTCATTCTCCTTAACCTTGAACTTAGCAGCAAAAAGTTTGGTTCCTAAAATTTCAACAAAAAATATGGATGCATTATGGGGAGCCGCAGGTTTTTCTGGTTGTTGATATTCAGAGGACTGAGCTGTTTTTTCAACGAAGAATCTGCATTCTCATATATATGATATATCATTTTCAATTATACAGGGTGCGGCAGAAAATAATGCGAAAATGTCCAAACTTGAGTATTGGGTTAGTTCGTGTAGCTAGTGACTAATTTCTGTCGAAAGTGTATTTGTTTATGTTTACTTTCAAGTGCTGCACCCAAACATTCTATTTGTTTTATTGCAAATTCGTCAAAATGTTCGCGAAAGAAGTGATCACCAGTTTGTTGCTCGCCCAGAAGAAGCCGAAAGAGATTGCCAAGGTGGTAGGATGCCATTTGGCATAAAAAAGTCCCTGCAGGATGGTCCTAAACAGCGGAAGCCGGGAAGCGGACGTCCGCGCTTTGCACGCACGCCGAACGTGATCAAATCGGTCCGTGCAAAAATTGCTCGCAACCCGGTGCGTTCCATAAGAAAACTTGCAAAGGAAGCCAATATTTCGGAGAAATCCATGCGGAGAATCATCAAAGAAGACCTGCATGCATCTTCCAGAGCCAGAGTGAAACGCCACTTGATTACGGACCGGGTCAAGGAACTACGATAACTCGTTCCAAGAGATTGCTTTCCTTTATCTCGGCAAGACGGTGGACCTCAGTTGTTTTTACCTTCGGAGGGGTATTAAGGATCATCCTGAGGAACTTGTTTTGAACACACTGAAATGCCGTATTCAATGACCGGGAGTGTGACAGTTTAGTCAACTTGCTTCCTGAAAATCAGCTTGCTGTTAAGGGGAAACGCCAAGATAGACAGCTGAATTGTCCCATTCCACCGTTGCGTTGCTTAGGCTAATTTCACAATCATCAAGTGGAGCAATTCTGAAGAATTTGAATTGGCAGAGGATGGCCTGTGTCTTCTGCGTTGATACAGATCTTCCATTCAGTGAAGTATTCTGACAGGACAATCAGGTTTTGCTGCAGTTTTGAGGTGACCGCTCTTGTTACCCCTCTTGTAGGTAAACAACGACAGAGATCCATTTTCAGGAATCGGGAATATGTTCGAGGTGAACAGGTTAAACAGTAGCGGACTTAGTATCCTTCCCTGTGGAACACCGGTGGAGATGTCTTGTGCATCGAAAATTGCGCTATACAGCGCAACACGGAATGTCATGTCCGAGAGATAATTTTTAATTATCTTCACCAGGAAGCTCGTCTAAGTTTGAACACCAGGCCTTCATGCCAATGTTATCAAAGGCCTTCTCGATGTCGAGAAATGCCACGGCTAATGATTTCGATACATACCTGTCCCGCCTTAGGATGTCGATGACTCGGTTTAGTTGATGAACTATAGAACGACCACATCGGAAGCCAAATTGTTCGTCGAGCAAGATGTTGAGCTGTGAGAAGCCGGGAGAGGAAGGGTCTTTCCCAGGTTTCTGGATGGGGAGGACTTTGGCTGACTTCCAACACGAGGGAAAGTAGCTAAGTCTCAGGCATTGGTTTAAGATCAACGCCAGATGACCGTAGAACTGGGGGCTCAGTTGCTTGAGCTCCAAGTTCAGGATGTTGTCGAAACCTGGGGCCTTTTTTTTTTTTTGAAGGTTTTGATATAGGTCAACAGTTCGACAGCTGTGATCTCCAACTGCTCAGAGAAATCGTTGAGGCTTAGATGGATGTTGTTCGCAAGCTCGCTAACGGTTGTGTCGTACGGACTGACGATGTTTTGTCCGAGATTGTGGGAGCTGACTAAGTGTTGGCCCTTGTCAGCAGCCTTTTCTGCAGGCGTTATCAAGCGATCCTTAGAGCCATTACTGTCTAGTGGGATCAACGGTGTAATGAACCCGCTTAGTTTTTTAAATTTTAGTCAACTTCCAAAAGGGCTTTGCACAATGTCGGAAAAATCATTATTTCTGAGGTCTACGATTCTGGCCTGTATAATTTTAGTAATTCGATTACAATGACTTTTTAAGGTAGGTAGACCAGCTCTCTGGTGTTGCCTTCGGATGACGTTGCGCCATTGAATCAAATCTTTAATCGGTCTATCAGTGGGTACATAGTTGTTCACCTGATCTATCACTGGGATAAGTTGCTCACGGGCCTGGGAGATCGATGCCCTGCAGTTGCCGATCGATGTCATCAACCGACATAAGAGGCACGTCGAAATCGATGCTGTCGTCGACGTCCTGTCGGAAGCTCTCTCATCTGGCGCGATGTTAGTTCCGCCTGGTGACCACCGGATAGTGGTCCAAACTGAGCTCCTGGTGCACGACTAGTTGGGTGATGTTGTTCCCCATGTTGGTGAGGAAGATGTCGATCGATGCTTCTCCGTGACGATGGCGATATCGATGCTCTTCCTGTTGAGAAAATCACCGAGCTCAATTACTATGTTCCGGATGGAACAAGTATTCCAATTTAGGATGCCGATGGTGTATTCACGGCCCATACGTCATTGTCACGGATGTGGCGGCTTCCGGTAGGATCGTAGTTGGCGGTGCAGGTTTTGGACAAACTCCACCAATTGCTCCGAGTCGTAGAGTTGTGCATCGGCGGGCGGTTGCGTGAAGGTATTGTAACCCGGAATGCACCAGCGTGAAGGGGGAGCCGGTGTAGCGGCGGTGGTTGCTGAATGGAGGCTGACGGGCGATTGGTATGGCGGTGGTTGGATTAAAGCGGCGGCAGGTTTGGCACTTGGTACCGAAATGCGCCTCGTTCAGCCATTTTTAGAACCTTTAATACTGAGAGCACGGCATACTGGTTGCTCGCTAATAGTCGAGTGTCAGGGTCCGATGGACCGGCGTCGTCGGAGAACAGCCGCTTTGCAATAGTTCAAGCGGGAAAGCTTGCAAAGTTTGCAGCGCTTCCTTCTGGCTGGCAACCACTAGTAGATGGACAAGCGCAGGCAATAATTCGCAAGCCAGACGCGCAATCGTGAGAAAACGGACGAGGGAGGAAAAACAGGGAAAAACTTCGAAAACAGGGAAAAAAGCGAAAAATACGACTGTACATGCCGCTTGATTGAACTTGATGAAATCATTTCGGTTCGTCTCGCGTGCTATATACTAGCGTTAAACAACATAGCGCAGAATGAAGTGAGTCACGAAAATGCAGTACGTAGCAAAATTCATAAGAGAAGACGGGCCTCAGTTATAAAATCAGACGCCGACAATAAAACATAATTTTTTTGCAGCTGAGGGATGTGGCTATTACTGTATTAAACATGGAATGATAGTTAATGAACTAAAAAGAAAAAGACTATTTGAACCAATTGCTACCCGTTTTTGAGGACCCGGAAAGGGAAAACCATATTATCAACCTGTTTATATGCCAATTTGTTTGGGAGCAACAGTAGCTTATTTTTTAGTAAAAAAACGAACAGTACTTTGTTAAAGTTAAAATGCAAAAATACTTGTTTTTCTGATCAAACGGTGTATCACTGAAGTAATTCTGTTCATTCAAATGAAAGTTATTAGCGTTCAAAAACCTTTGACCGTAACACTCTCAGTTTTCAAAATCCAAACGGTTTTTTTTTTTCAAATAACTCTAGATCAAAAATTAAAAAGAGCATATTAGATTTTAGAAAAAAAAATAATGCGAAACTTTTTTCATCCAACTTTTGAAAAAAATAATAACTTTTCCCATATTTTGAGGAATGTTGTTCTTAAACATTCTTAACCCTTATCCCACCCTTATTTTTTCCGATTTAAAATGTCCACCTCCGTTTCTTCGTCTCTTTCCGCGGGTCGTTTATGTTGCTTCGCTCTCCGACAATCAGTCCATTATAGCGTCACGCTTCAGGAAATGTCTCTGTTGGCACTGGCACGTTCTATTATGTCGAGTGGGGTTGACCGTGACGATGACCGCCTGATTGTCCCGTGCGAGAGGTCAGATTGCGGTGAAGACGCTAAATAGAGCCATGTCCAACCAGAAGGGGCAGTGGATTTTTGGAGTTCTGGACCTTCTGTGTTCTCCTATACATGAAACAGACAAATGCAGAGTGATTTTGTTCCATGTTTTCCGAATCGAAACGCACACGTGGAATAAGCGTCGTTCAAACTGTCTTGATATTGGAATTTTGGTGATGTCAGTGCGATACGTCATTAGTTTTTCAGAAACAAGCACAATAATCGCGCCAGTCCACTGGTAGACGGCGTTGAGAGCTTGTTCCTTTTTGGCAATTACGACCTTAGCTATCCACTTTGTGCTGTCTAAAGAATACATTTGATGAATTAATTTTTTTCCCGCGGTTGTAGATTCTATGAGTCAGCGAATGTTGATAAAATTGGTATTCTTCAATGACCTACCATGTTTTATCCAACGACGAAACGAAGATTGCTTATACATTCCAGGGAGCGCCTCCGCGTACAATTGAGATCAATTGAGAGGAAGTAAGATTGAAAATTGTTTCCTCCTACATACTTTCAATTTTGAGCATAAATTGTCTCCATGATATGCGACCGGTAGTTTAATGACGTACGTGGTAATACATCGTGGACGATTCAGTTTTTGTCTGAAGTGACTTTTATCGTCATGAATCTGGATCACTAGAATGAAAGCGAAAGACAGCGTAGGCCAAGGCACTGAGCACACAAACAGAAAATATAGTAATAATCACACATATTTTCAGGCTGCAGTCGTGCTTTACGAATCGGGAGTAATAAATTTTCGTGATTTGCACTTTAATTTTGAGTTCCCCCCTCTGTAGCTGGTGATCGTCATTGGGTGAAGGCAGCGATAAAAGAGCCTGAATACGCGAAACAAATGAAGTGAGGTGAGGAAAGCTTCTCCGGAAAAAAATGATGAACGTGAAATGGTACTAGAGTGGAGTGGTTGGTGGTGTGAGGCAAATTAATAGATAGGCGTACAAGCAGAGATAATTATAATTAAGAGTGAAATTGGTACAAATCACGGAAGTAGTGTTAGAGAGAAGTACAATAAGAAAGTGATTCAAACAGAAACAAGAAAAACAAACATTGGTAAAGGGGAGGCAAACCATGAAAGCTCGCCCGCTGACCACGATCACGTGGTTGGCACTGGTGCAGGTGCTAGTGCTGGTGAATCATAGTTTTAGCGCATTAGCAACTGTCAATCTCACCGACTCCAATGGAACGACGCCGTACGTGGTATTGGAGCCGGAGATTCCCTACGAGGAACTTGAAGAGCCACGAGTGCTTCCCCTCCAAGCCCTACCAATCACAGTGAAGGCTTCGACTTCGATACCATCAGCCGCAACGGCTAGTGGTTTTGAGAATAGTCAGGAGTTGTTTGAGCAACGTCAACATTTGCTCAATGATGCTTCAGATCAACCACATGCAGATATTAACACCGTTCTCAAGGTGATCCTGGAAGAGCCCGAATTTAACGACGAACCTTTCACCACCACTCATGGGTATCCTACATTTTCAGCAGAAGATAACATCGGTAATTTTCATTCGTCCACTTGTGCTAATATGATCATCATCATTGTTGTTTTTCTTGAATATTTCAGAATGTTCCGTAAAATAAAACCTCATTAAATCTCTACTCTTCTTGTCAATTTCAGCTCCTAGCAAACCGTTGAATTTAAGCGTTCTGGAAGTCACATCGACAACTATAAAAATCACCTGGCGGGAGCCAGAAAAGCTAAATGGCGCCATCCATGGCTACCGGGTGTACTATGTACATCAAAATCAAACGATACTTCATCTGCCCATCCTGAAGGCGGATGCTGCAGTCAACTCCGTCTACACGTATACGCTTTCAAACCTCAGTAAGTTGAAACATTTGAATAGCACATATTGCATTGTAACTCGTGTTTACTGATTTAGTGAGAGCTTTTAAATATTTTTCGCGTTTAAGCCAACAAAGATAATTTTTTTGTTTATGATACACAGTGTTATAGTCAGTGCTGTAAAAAGTCATTTCAATCCAATGGGATTCGTTTGCTGATAACTTGTTCCAGAGGCTTCCCGTTCAGAAGGGTATAATGTAAAAATAACAAAATTATAACAAACCTTGTTACGACCAACTGATAATGATATAAATTTGTTAAAGACGTTTTTATCTGGATGGTTGTAGAACATAATTATAACTAATTAAGATATAAGGCCCCACGAGGCAAAATCTGTGTGAAGAAATAAATTAACTCTAACTAAATAAAATTAATTCTAACGTATCAAAACTGTTACAAAGTTTGTTTTGTTAATGTTATATCTAAATCATAGTTTGCTATAACTTTGTTACCTCTTGAGGATTTTTTTGTTACAGTTTCTGTTATTTTAACAACATTCACGATCTAAATTCTAATAACCTCTGTTATAAAAACAGCGTAACTGAATAACAAAACCTGCAATAATTTTGTTATTTCCTTTTGGTCGGGTTATTTTCGGATTGTCACATGCGATGGAGTTGTTGTGCTTGTTTGGTTTCATAGATTTGTCTCACAGTGTATTGCTCAAACTATAAAACCTAAGACGTTAGGCCGTTTTCAGCGGTCGCGGTCTATTCTAAATTTTGACATTTAAATAGACCAAACCAAATTTTCCATTTTCACCGGTGCGTTCTAATTTTTATTTTCGAACAGTTATGGTGTAAAAAAAGTAAAACTGTCATACGCTTTGTTTTATTTTGTGCCGAATTTGGAACGGAATCCAGCGCGTTCTAAATGTGTTAAAACAGTTGGAAAAACGGCGTAAAACAACAACAAGGGCAAGGTACACAAACGCGTCGATCGCTCGCTCGTTTTTTGGTAACTCTGTTTTCAGCGGTGTACGTTGTGTTAAACTATTGTTGTGAATGCGACAATTAGCCATTAATTTGATAAAATAATTTCCCGATCAATTAAATCCGAAAGTTACGTGCCGTTATCAATAGTAGGGGAAAGTGCTCTAATGTGGGTCTATAGAGCTAGAATTTGGCACATATTGACACTGATATAAAAGGTTGTTTAAACAAGCCTAAAATGCTTTTACAGCTTTGTTTATTTTTATCATGCATGATTTTTGTAACAAATATTTTTTACACTTTACTTGAGTCTTCCATAAAAAGATGTATTTCCCATATATTGAGTTCTGTGCACTAGGGAAGCATATGAAGGCTAGTAAGAGAGATGCTTTAGAAAATTCCAGTCACAAATATGATTTTTCGAAGTATTTGAAGCATTTCAAATAGCAACACAAGTTTGCACTCCTGGAAGTAAGTACACAAAAGGAAGAGTGACACAAGTTTTGCCAATCTGAAAATCCCAAACATCTTGCACCTTGCGCAATCAGATAATAAGCCTAAAAAAGGCTTTTGAAATTTATGCGACCTTTAAGGGGTTGAGCGAGCTTCGATGCGGGATATTTGGAATTTTTCAGCTCTGCAAAACGTGTATCACTTCCTCTGCTGAGAAATTACTTCCAGAACCGGGTGTTGATTCACGAGACAGTTATGGGTCAAACAACGTTGAAGATCAAGACGGAAATTTTGCAAGGTTCCATCCTCTGGATCGGAATGTTCAATAGTGCTAATGTTGGCGTAGTGATCGTTAGTTTTGCGGATGACATCGTATTGTCGATAACAGGCTAGTGGAAAACGGAGGTACCGTTGGTCGGCAAATGAAAAGTGTCATTGCTCCGAAAGGATTGATGACGAACAAAACTTCAATAGCTATGTGAGCTATGCCCAGGAGAAGGCGGCGAAGGCAATCAACGGGGTGGGTAAGACCATGCCAAACAACGGTGGACAAGTTCGTTTCCGTTTAATACTTTCTTCCAGGACAAATGTAGTGCTCGATGACGCGATGCTCAACTGACTGAGAAACGCGAACCTTTTGTAGAGGGGCTTGTAGAAAGTCCTGTCGTAGGAGATCTGTGGGTGTTCGAAATTTAGGCACACCTAAAAGTCGGAACTAACGGCGATCCCGGAAGAGGTACTGGCAATGGAGTTTCAACTCAGGGTTTTCAACCGGTCAGAATGCTTTATTCAGGCCTGAAATCGTTATCAAAACAGAGTTGAACTGAGGTCGCAGATTACCCAGCACATTACCGATGGTTGGTAAGCTAGTGTCGTACTCTCGTCCAGTCAAACATAATAGTTACGCATATGAAAGCTTCCTCCGTGTAAATTAATTTTTATTTTCAGCTGTTTCAGCAAGAAGGAAATCCTTCACATCGTTTACCATAAAACGGCACTTAACAACCGCTCATCTTAATATTCGCCCAGCACTAACAAGTATTGGACTACCGGTAAAGCACTCCTCGTATTTTCTCATGAAAATACAGGAGCTTCTAAGTGCTTTATCTTCGCGTTATTTTATCATCACCTTTGTATGGGTCCCATCTCATTGTTCAATTCCGGGCAATGAGAAAGCGGACTCGCTTGCAAAGGTGGGCGGTATGGAAGGCGATATTTGTGATCGACAAATCGCCTTCAACGAATTTTTTCCTATTTTTCGTCAACAGTCACTCGTCAGCTGGCAGTATAAATGGAGTAAAGGAGATTTGGGGCGATGGCAACATTCTATCATCCCAAAGGTGTCGAAGAAATCCTGGTTTAAGGGGATGGATGTGGGTCGAGACTTCAATCGTGTCATGCCTCGCCTCATGTCCAATCATTATTCTTTGAACGCTCATTTATACCGGGTTGGGATGAGCGTTAGCAATCTCTGCGAGTGTGGACAAGGCTATCAGGACGCAGATCACGTTATTTGGTCTTGTGCTGAACATCGTGGAGTCAGATCGGAGCTTTATGATTCCCTTCGGGCTCGAGGTAGACAACCCAATGTGCCAATTCGAGATATTTTGGCTGTACGTGATTTGGAGTACATGAAACTCATTTATGTGTTTTTGACTAACATTAGCCTTAGATTGTAGTTAGTTTAACCTGTATGTTTACTATAAGTTTTTTTTTTTATCTGTGTATGTGTGTTTTTTTTTCTTTTTCAAAAAATGTTCAAGTCAAAAGTAAACCATAAATTGTATAGTTATAAGTTTTTAGATAATTTAGAATTTAAATTTAATGTGTTATGTAAACCATACCTTAAATTCCCACCCTCTTTCCCATCCGTAATTTGTAATTCCTTAATAAGAGGTTAATACCTCGAGACGGCCGCGAGTAATCGGCTATATCCTCCTAACTTTAGTTTTAAGATAAATGA
The DNA here is from genome assembly GCA_024533555.2 of Aedes koreicus. Classification (NCBI taxonomy): domain Eukaryota; kingdom Metazoa; phylum Arthropoda; class Insecta; order Diptera; family Culicidae; genus Aedes; species Aedes koreicus. The sequence goes on from JAHHFK020003840.1 coordinate 537,401, forward strand.
TGTATATAAATATGAAAATTTGGCTCTGTAAAGTTGATTCGATTGAGCCTGTACAAATAAACGATTATTAAAAAAAAAACAAGTATTGGGAGGAATAGATCGCGATAAACTGGCACCTTTTGACTCGGAAAATTCGGAAACTTTTTAGAATCGTTTTGAAAAGTCGAACGAGCTTAACACCAACCAAATTCAAACGAAGCAGGCGAAGTTCCAAAACAAAACAAACGAACGGCATCACATAAAATTTAGAACAATGGCGGTGTAACTGGAAAACAGTTGATCTATTTTTGGTGGTCTATATTTTTGGAACTGTTATAAAACTAGACCAAAATAATAGAACACCGCTGAAAACGGCCTTAGATCTCAATATTGGAATATTCAAATGATATGCATAATTGAAAATCATTTGAATATAACAGTGAATATAACACTTTCTATATACCAGTTAGGGCAATTCACTGTTGGACAAGGTTGTAGAATTGGCCAAGGCTTGCAATTTTGTCATACTCCATATTTATAGATTCAGTTTCTGAAGCGAGTTGTCGGTAAATTTATCCAAATGAACGCAATGACTTTTTACTGCACTGGTTATAGTATTAAAGGTTGTCCACGTTAAAATTGCAACACGCAAAGCGATTTTCCAAAAGTATTTTCAATTGTCTTTAAATTTTTGGACATCTTCGCTAAGTTTTGCCGTGTTAACTTTAGCCAACTTGCTATACTTACTAATTATTCAAATTCAAATGGTCTAACTTTTCGTTTAACAGCCTCCATGAAATTTCCTACAACCTCAGAACCGACAAGTTTTTACCCATGCGTAATTCCTGCGTTATAATATCCCAATATTGGTCAATTGTCCTTAACTCTGGGGTGTTTGGAGGATTAAAATCCTTGGGTACGAAGATGACCTTATTTTCATCGCGTAATCATCCACCACTATGACCTTATGAGATGGGTCGCAAAAAAGCCCACCAATTTTTGAAGTCGTCACGAATGGAGCACTTTAAATCCCGCACGTACAAACCGCTTGCCAAACCATAAATTTCTTGTAAAATTTTGAGGTTGTTTGCTTCGTTTGGTGCTCTCGGATATCGAACTTGTCTCTTGCTGTGAAGAAATGTTTACCTGGCCGCTACTCCAAGTCTGCCTCTATGTAGATTTCATAATCCATTGTGCAACAGGGTTTTTTCGTCAGCATTTGCGTATAAAGCATAGGTGCCCGTGATTTCAGTGATTCTGCTGGTCGTTACGATTTGGTGTCTTCTGGACATGAAACACAAGCAGTCCAGTCCGATTTTCGACCATTTGTACAAAATGTTTAGTCAAGGTTAACTATTTTGCAATATTCTGGACAGAAGCGTTTGTTTTGTGCCTGAAAGCTTCAACTACCCTCGTATCGTCGTTAGTGCTCCTGTGGAGATTGTTTAGTCCTCTTCCTTTTTTCCGATTGGTGGACAGACGTTCTCTCAAACATCATTTCTTGTTTGTCCGCACTTTTATATTTCATCCTAAAGGCAAATAAATTATAGCTTTTGCGTGTGTTTCAATTTTAACGTGGATAACCTTTACTGCAGTGAAACGCCTATCAGTCCCATATGACTTTACGGTCGTTTTGAGTTATGATTAATAATAGTTCTAATCGTTGTTCTTTACGTATTATTGAAAAACTCGGCCGAAACATGAAAACAACATTGGGCCAGTTTGTCCCATCCTCAAAATAATCGCATAACAGCCCACCATACGAAACAAGCCCTAATAACGCTCTTTCCTTAATGATCTACTCGAGGTATCATCCAAACCATACATCGTTTAGTTTATGCATTTGGGTTATCAAAGATTCATCACTGTTTTTTCTATTCGATGATTTTCCATATGGGACCGATATGCGTTTCACGGCAGTTGTGGAAGAAATCAACTTTCTTCGAATCTTTTGGTAATTTCCAACGATTCTTGTTTCGTTACGAGAGATCCCATGAATCTCATTATATCGAGTGAGAGTTAAAACAGACCAATGAAGTATGGTTGAGTGAACTGGGGATCGAGACTATGCACAGCTGTCAAAAGGAACCCAAAATCCAACTCTTTAGTACTCAATCTGAACTTGACAGTCGGAGAGTACATTCAATACTCAATCCAAACATGGAAGTTCAAGGAAAGTACATGCAACTGCCATTTAAGTGAGTTTGGTCCTGGATTACTCAGCAGAGGTGTTTTTATAGAGTTTTTGGACCAAATCACGTGTGAGAGAGTCGCAAATTACAGCGAAAAGACTCCACATTTTTCTGTTTACTTTCATACACTCGACATGGTTGAACCGACAACAATAGAAGTATAGACAAAATAGTCAAAAGGACAAAAGTAACATTTGTAAACAATGACTTCTAGCGTATTTTTCTGGGATCTGCTTGCTCCCACAAACAAAATAGCACCAGAAACAGATGCAGGGAGTTATTATCTTCCCGTCGGTAGTGTATATAGATGTTAGCAACCTGGAATATCTGGGAATTTTACGTTTTTAATCATTGTTTACAATCGTTACTTTCGACCTTTTGACGATTTTGTCTAGAGGTGTAATATGAGTCGTCCTCCATTTTGCCTGGAAGTGCGGTTTGCAGCCACGTGGCTGAAAATTCGGTATCAAACTAGTGTGTTGCTTGCAAGTTACTCTTTATTTTCGCCGGTTCATAAACTGTCCATTTCCCAATGGTGGTCACATCCCACTACCCCACGCATCGGCCAGTCTCTTGACAGGGCGTAAGGGTACTCTTCCCCAACCGGGTTCAGTGGGACGGGTTTGCAGGCGCAACATTTCCGAGATGGGGCGACCTAAAGGGAAACCTCCCCAACAGACCCTTCCTCATCAGGAAATTGGTTGAAAGCTTCTTGGGAACCAAAATCAAAGAAGCTACGTGGCATCAGCTACATTAAAATAATAAGGAACCAAATGAACATCCACACCCTGAAAAATCTCCACCAGCTGATAGTTTCCTCGTGATGATAGAGGAACACCCGTCTCTCAACAGCAGCAAATGTGTTACTTATCTAGAATCTACCGCCTTCTCAGATTACGAACTGAAGGAATCATTTAAGGTCCAGGGTATTAGTAACCTTCGGTTAATCAACAGGCGGCGAAGGTAACAACAGGATCTTCATCGCAACGCTGATACTTACCATAAAAGGAACGGTTATACCCGAAAACGTCAGCTTCGGGTGGATCCGATGCTGCATAAGCCCATATTACGCATCCTCGCTTCACTGTTTCGGATGCTTTGAATACAGGCATACTAGGACCCGATGCCAGAAGACCACTCCGATACAATGCCCTGTGGGGAGACAAACTATTGCCGACCATTCAAATCCGACGACAACGCAATTTCGAGCCGCAAGTGCTGTACATACGAAAAAAAAGTAACCAAACAACATATCCGGGTTGACATGGGAGTGTCGTACCTTATCGCGCAATGCACCTTTGAACAACAAAACCGACAACAGATTGTGGCAACAGTAATCTATGCGGACAACGTCAGGCGCTTTGCTGACTTAAATAATAGGGGTTATGCGGAGAATCGAAGTGACGTTTGTCACTAGGTAAAGCGAGAAAAGTCATTTAAAGTAACGTGACTGTGCATTTGATTTGGCCAGAAGAGTCACGTCACTTTAAGTGACTTTTCTCACTTCACCTAGTGACAAACGTCGACTCTCGGAATAACTCGTAATACGTTGGATAATCTCATTGCCGAAGTAGTGAAACCTGACGAAATAGTCTCTTCGCTGAAGGCTAACATGGCTTTAAGTAAGGCAGAACTTGAGTTCTGCTACCTTAAGATAGCAGCTCTTGGAGCGAAACCAGGACTCACTGCCAGCACCATCACATGAAAAACCGTCGGAAGGCCGGGGGGGGGGGGGGGGGGGGGGGGGGGGGGGGGGGGGGGGGGAGGGGGGGGGGGAATAAAAAAAAAAAAAAAGAGGGGGGGAAAAAACAAAAAAAAAAAAAAAAAAAAAAAAAAAAGCACCCAAGTAACAAATTCAATTTTAAGGTACACTTGAAGAAGTTCTCAAGACTCATTTTATAAAACCACGCATAAAACTAGATATTCTACATGACATCGATAAAACAGCCATAAAACCCTCATAAGTTCAAAAAGGCCCATACTACAGGAGGTTCTCAAGACTATTTCCCAAGATTCGCTTAAAACTTGATAGTTTTATCGGTACATACTTGTAATGACATGCAGGACATGCTTAAAACTATGATAAAACTACCACAAGTTTTGGTAGTTTTATAATTTTCCTCTTTAAGAACACTTCCAGTCCGTCACAAATATGTTTCGAAGATTCCATTTTTGGATTCGTTCTGCTGAATGGGGAGAAAGAGAGAAAAGAAAACATCGATATACATATGATGTTTCTTTTCCAAAGTGGATACGTATTTAACTTAATTGTAAAATTGCCCATTAATGCTTGAGTTTTTTATCCTGCAATTGATGAATTTTTCATGCGACGTTCAGTTTATTGGTGTTTTATAACATAAAAGTTCGAAAATTTTAATGCGCCACGGAATCATTGCTAGAACATTGATTTATTTGAATAATAAAAAATACTTGACAATTCAACAATTAGGTGACGAGGCTGATAAATTATTAGATCTTGAATAAATTGTGTCTACAATCCATTTTAAGTTTCAAAATGTATTTTAAACAGCAGAAATTGTTCGTAGCATTGGAAAAACGAAAGTTTTGCTGCATATAAATGAAAATGGCTACCATTCGGAGGGAATCCAGAATAGCCACGCTCGCCATTTTTTCAATGGTTTTATCTAAAACTACCATAAAACGCATATAAAACTAATATTTCTTGCACAAGACTAACAAGATTTTTTTAGGAGCGCGATAAGTTCATCTTTACTTGTTCTATTCTTGAAAAAGAGGAGTAACGCTTGAATAAAACTTGTTTGAATTGCTCAAGGTAAACAAGTCTTTCGTAAGATAGCCATAAAATCATTGTGGAGAAGGCACATCATAAACAAAGAAAATGTGAACGTCCAAATCAAAAGTGCCTATGCATAGTTGTTGTTCATAATTACAGCTTATAATTTGATGTTTTTAATCACCAGCGTAAGTCGATTAAAACATTTAAAAAAAAACTCTAACTTGAATATGCTAACAATGGATTTGGGAAGAAGAACAGATAATAATATTGCGTCGATGGCTGAAACATCAGTTGAGCGAAAGATGATTTTTCTCTTGATCTGTACGCCGAACCTAACGTTGGAAGAAGTGCACTGTGTAGTGGATCACTGAGCGATTCCAGCGCACTACTTCCGACTTTGGATAAAAAGTGCGGATTATGGGAAAAATCGATTTTCGCTCAGATGATATACTAATTTTTACCTGCAACGAGTAAATATTGTGTAGCCTATTGGGAACTGAAATGCACGACTCGGGAGAATTCAACATTAACATAACATTTTACAATCGAAGTGCACATTAAACCTTACGTCAAAAGTACTGCGCTGTATTTCCACGGTGGTGCGCCATATAACACACTACCTGAGATGTTAGGTTTAACTTGCATAACTGGCATAAAATCAAATATCATGAGTTATGCATTTCGGTTTTCAACTGGTGACACATTGCACCATTTTATTTTATTCGTTTTACGCATAACGCATGGACCCTTTTGATAAGTTAGCCTCAGTAGGCTGCGAATCCAATGGAATGGTCAAAAAAAAATTGTCGTTGGTGGATGAGATGAAGGAGTGTTTAATATATTGAATAGGTTTTTATTGAATTTCCGCTTGAACGATCCGCTGGTTTTTAATTTGTTCCACCTGTGGGCGTCCATTGTGACAGTTTGTTTATTTTTCACATAATGTTCTTTCTCAAGAATATGTGCTCTTATTTAAAATCAAATGGTTCTAAGAGAGTTTTATGGCAGCATTTCCAAGATACATTCATCTTAATGAAGAATGTCATAAAACTTTTACAAAACTTTTATCAGGTTTTATGCAAGTTGCGAAACAATGTCTTGAGAGGGGGATCAAGTAACTTATAAAACTACTGATAAGGTGAATTACACTTATAAATGATGTAGTTTTATGGAGGTTTCTTCAAGTGTTCTTTAATCACTCTTGAGAACTGTTAAGGAATTAAAACCACCTTAACTTGGAAAATGCCCCGATAAAACCGGATGAACTCCATAATGCTATGATAAAACTACCATAAAACATGAATAAAACCAATTTGCATTTGAATTGCTACTTGGGCTATGCAATCCAGTGGCACATTTCAACAACCTGCTGGTTATTTCAAAAACCTCGGCGATTTAGAAAAGCTGGTGTATGTTTTCTCTTGCTCAACCCCATCTAGGAGGTACATCAAACCGACGGTGGTCGCCTCAAACGATCCTAGTCTGTCATCAAGAGCCGGCAGAACATTTTCCAATCTATGGCCATGGGAGTCCAGTGCTCTATCGGCTTCGAGGCTATTGATAACGATACCGACTTGCCAATCCCAGCTGGTCAGCTGACGCATCCGCTCGATGTCATTGTAATCTCGGCATACCTGCCCACCGAAGGAATCGCCAACCTTCAAAACTATTTGACTGCTATCCTGGACAGAATCTGGACCCAATCCTCCTGCTTGGAGACTTCAACGAACACCACGAGGTGTAGGGCAGCAGAAAGAATAACCGGCGAGGAGTTGAAGTTCTAGAAGCAACCGAGAAAGTGGACCTTATCCTCCTTAATGACGGTTCTCTCCTTTTACCATTGGGCAGCGGTCATCAGCTCTCGACCTCTCATTCTGCGGCCCGGGTCTCCTAATATACCTCTACTGGCAGTGAAGATCCGTTGGGAAGCACGCCTCAAACAGATCACGAAGACCACGACCACCAAGCCGACTGGAACACGTTTCAGGCCTCTGATGGCACCATCGGTGACTTCTTCCAACAGCTCAACAGCGCGGCTAAATGTAGCAACCCAAAAAACCCAAAAGAAAGCACTGGTGGTCTGTGGAAGCCAAAGCAGCCGTCAAAGCTTGGTAAAAGGCCCTCCGAGCCTCCAAACAACAACCATCGGGGCACCCCGGGAAAGAGGAAGCCTCTCGCATGTATAGAGAGAAGCGAAACTAATCCAGTGACACCATTAGGTCTGCCAAATTCGCCCGCTGGATGGAATTCATTAACGGCTTCAGCCCCAACCAGATGGTTGTGGAGCTCGGGAATAGGATGAACGCCATCAGCGGTAAGCGAAGCCACTTAAAGCCAACGGACCTAGAAGCCGACCGCGTCGCCGACACTCTTTGTGAATATTTTCACGGTCTCTCCGGAATCAACACTTACCCGGACGATTTTCGTCGAAATCTTTTATGCTCTGAGGGCCGTAGACAGTAATAAAACGGCTTATCGGTTTGGCTGGGTTTTAATAATGAACAAGTTATCTCTTTATTGATTAGTTATAAACACTAGGTACTACTATGAACCAACGCCTTCTTCAACAACTTTTACATGCGTGGTACGATTTTCAATAAATTCATTGGTTCATTTGCTGGCAACATGGACATTGTCGGAATAAGGTTCTAGGCGGTTGCTGATCAGTACACCAAGCCATAAAGTTAAGCTGAAAAGGAAGGATTAAAGGTGAATACGTCGTATACTAAGTATTTGTTGGTAGGAAGAACCGAGCGTGATAGAGCTAGCATAGACCGAACTTTCATAATCGACGGAAATGAGTTCGATTTGGTGGATCAATTTGTGTATCCCGGATTATTTGTGACGTCAAACTACAACTGCAGCAGACAAATTTGGAGACGCATTTTTACCGGAAGTCGTGCTTACTATGGACTTCACAAGACCCTGGGGACTGATAAACTTTACTCCAGCGCTATGTGTACTATGTACAAGACGCTGATAACACCGGTAGTTCTCTATGGACATGAGACGCAAGCAATGCTCGAGGAAGACTTGCAAGCCCCCTCTGCAACTACGCTCATGGTATTGAACAACTGTTTATGGATAATTCTTCTGAACATACTAGACAAGGATCCACTACGTTTTTTCAGATTGAAAGAAGGGAAGGTGAGAAAAAAAGAGAAAAAAGAATCAGTTTAATTGTTTCCAAGAATATCTGGTCTTCCTAGGAATCTAAGAATGAGAAAAGTACGTTTTCCATTCCTACTAATTTCCATAAAAATTCAAAGAATGAAAAATCGGACTACAACAATCAATTTTGAATTTTGCAAATATGTTTGTGAACAGATGGATCCAAAAAGTGTTGTTCTTGCTTGATGTTGGGTTTAATTTTTTGTTTTTTCATACAAGTCTCTGTGTTTATGTATATTTGTTGCTAACGTATAAGAAAAATTATAGAGAAAAATTCGGTTTTCTTCTGGATACATTTTTGTTTCAAGGTATTAAATCGAATGAAAAGAGTTTGTTGACCTGTAATCGAGTTATGATGACTTTTTACAAACCTGATTATGCAATATCTTTTACTTGTATTTATCGCTTGCATAGGTTCCCGGCAGTGTTGAGAAAAAAGAGAAAAAAGGGTAGTGTCGGCAATACTGGGGCTAGGGGCAACTAGAGGGGAGAAAATAGTCATACTATGCCATAAAAATTCCAAACGCAATGCAAAAATCCGGACTACAACCAATCAATTCTGAATTTTGCAAATATGTTTGTGAACGAGGGGGAAAAGGTGGTGTTTGTGTGGGTGTATATATTTGTGTTTTCCACAAGTTGGGGTTAGGTTGGCTCACCGGAGGCCAAAGGGGTTCGGGTACTTGGGCTGGTGTTTAAGGGGAACGGTGGAGGGGCTGGTGGGTGGCGAGTTATGGACCTGTGAGCAGTATCATGTATTTTATAAGGAGTGTATCGAAAAGTAGTTATAAACTTCCAAATAATAAAATAGGCATGAAAACATGGTTAAAATTAACATACTATTTCAGTTTATTATAGCTTAACATGTTTACAAAAGATCCAAACGGAAAAACTAGTCATCATGTTCATTTCTGTAGAATGCCCGTACCTTTGATTTGACACCTGCCATCAAATTCTGCACAGTGACCTTTGTGCACTTCCTGGATGCCGCTGCCCAATTTTTTCTTAAAATCGGTCATGTTTTGGGACACTGTACCATCCTTCTTAAATATACGCTTGACTATTGCCCAATAGCGTTCGATCGGTCGCAACTGGGGACAGTTTGGTGGGTTGATGTCTTTTTCTACGAACTTGATGTTATTCTCCGTCAGCCACTGTAGAGTGGATTTGGCGTAATGTGCCGATGCCAAATCTGGCCAGAAGAGAGGAGGGGACTGGTGCTTTCTATACAATGGTAGCAACCTGTTCTTCAAACATTCCTTTTGATAAATCTCAGCATTTATAGTTCCTTTTGTATAGAAAATTGAAGAACGCAAGCCACATGTGCAAATAGCTTGCCAAATGAGCACCTTCTGACCGAATTTCTCCATCGCAACAGTCGTATCTGCGGTTGGCACACGTTCCCCAACAGATTTAGTATAAAACTGCGGCCCCGGTAGCGTTCTTGAATCTTCTTTAACGTATGTTTCGTCATCCATCAAAATGCACTGGTCGACATTGTCCAAAATGCAGCTGTACAGCTTTCGAGCCCTGGTTTTGGCACGAGACTTTTGTTCGGAGTTTGTTTGGGCACTTTCTGCTTTTTGTACGTCTTCAAGTCATTCCTGCGCTTGATTCGTTGAATCATTCCGATGCTGGTCCTGAACTTCTTGGCTAGATCGCGAGTAGAGGCAGATTTGTTCCGTTGAATATAATCCACAACTTTTTGGTCCAAATCGGGGTTGCTGGAGCCGGGTTTCCGGCCACTTCTTGGTAAATCCTTGAGGGAGCACTCCTTACCAAACTTTTCGATTATGCGTTTTACACTTGCCGGGTGAACATTTACTCTTTTCGCAATCTGGTTGTAAGTAACACCCTTTTCGGTGCACCAAGTGTGCAGAATTTTCTTTTTAGTCTCAAATTCAATTCGCGACATTTTGAATACAACTTTATCAACGGAAATGAATGAACCGAATAATCATTTTTGACATGTAAACAAAGCAAATGGCGCTTACACGCTAAAAATATATACAGTAGTTTATGCGTAATAACGCATCGAATGTTTATAACTACTTTTCGTCCCGCGTATCAATTCAATAATCCGTAAAATTTTCCGTTAACAATTTCCCGCTATTGAAAATAACCAAAACCTAAGGTGATGTCTTATAATGCCGATTTTTCAGAGTAAATTTACTAAATGCATCACTTTTTTACTGTCACAGATTTCAAATTTAAGCAACGGAGGGCCTATATGCAGCACTGAACGATATAAAACGGGTACGCCTTCGTGGGCGCCACCACGAGGAGCAAAATAAGGTGCTTGAGTTTTTGTGTGTGTGTGTGTGTGTGTGTGTGTGTGTGTGTGTGTGTGTGTGTGTGTGTGTGTGTGTGTGTGTGTGTGTGTGTGTGTGTGTGTGTTGAGTTTGTGTGTGTGTGTGTGTGTGTGTGTGTGTGTGTGTGTGTGTGTGTGTGTGTGTGTGTGTGTGTGTGTGTGTGTGTGTGTGTGTGTGTGTGTGTGTGTGTGTGATAGCCATCTATATCTTAAGTACAACGTGCACGGTAGAAATCACCCGTTTACTCAGAAACAACGAGAAGGATTTAATTCTTATGCGGATTATTTCAAATCTTTCCTTTTCAGGGCGACCAATCCAATGTTGAGAAAGTTTATTTAATTTTGAAAATTTCTTTTTTCCCACCAATTGGCAGACAGCGGTGGCTGTCCACTCGCTTTAAATTTTCTCTTCGTTGCATACCTTCAGCATTGTGCATAATTCAAAAATGGCTGCCGTCACGAAAAATTGAAACATCGGTCGTTAATAATTCGATCGTTTCTTGATTGATTTAATTTTGCCGAGTTTTTGAAGTACGACCCAAGTATTTAAAAATGGAATAAAAGATGTATATTCTCGCGTACATATTAAAAAATCGGTGTTGGAAAATTTTAAAGAATGTTGCGTTCCGGCAAGTATCAAGACATTTCCTACCACAGACAACGCTTTTGATTTTCAAACATGATTCTCTGCGCTACTCCAATTAGTACAGTTATGAATAGTTATTCTGTTGTGTTAACGATTCGCGTTGAATAAGAGTTTTACTGCTAAGAAGAAATAAGTTTTGAGAAAAACGTGAAAGTGAGAATAAGTACGATGCCTAATCGACTTGATGCTAACTGAATATATTCTCAATTGTTTCTTTTATATACAAACTAGTATATTGAATATGATTCAACTTTTTTCCCTCTACTTATTTCAAAGATAAATTTATGATTAATTGATTTTATTATCGAGATTTCAACACTTTCTGAAAATGTAAATGATATTTCCTAAAATTCATTTTCTTGCATTTGTGAGATCTAAAGGTCAATATTTGAATGATCTGCCTTTAGAAGCATAATTGACTATTTTTCATAAATCATTTATTTGTACAGGCTAAATCAAAGCTACTTTACAGAGCCAAGCTTTCATCTCAATGTACCTCTTATCTCTTACTACCGATAGGGGAGAGACAGGACCACTTGCGGGCGGCTGGCGGGTAATAGAATAAACATTTTTGGGACGGGAAGATGGGCGGAGAAGCACAATTGCACCTTATGAATTTCTGTTCCCCGTTCATTGGCCTTCCGGGGCCCTCAATGCTTCTAAGGAGTGTACAATAGAATGTTCAAACACACTTACTATCTTATGCTGGTCTAACGATATATTAAGACCACAGCCACACTATTTTGATCACACTACGCCTTACGACAAGGATAGGGGTCAAATGAAAATTTGGAAATAACTGAAACACTTTACACGCAAATAGCTTTATCATTTATCTTGATAGATTTTCGTGATTTTTGCTTTAATGAATTGGAAATTTTTGTGACTGATAACTATCAAAAATGTCATTGATAATTTACTTTGAATTCCCAAACAGACCCTGAACAATCTATAACGCAATAAGGATAATGGTCTCCAGCTGGTCGGTCATACACACAATCACTACAGCCAGCACAACCGTTGCCCTTTTATCATACCAACATTCAAACCAAGTGTCCCTTTCCACGACTGCCAAATAATTTCTAAGAAGCAAATCATAGAATATTCTAACATACTTACTCACTTACTTATAATAACTTAACGTCCCATTAGGACAGTACCTACGTTGCAATATTCCGCTACGAAACTAACGAAACTAATCAAATGGTTTAACGTAGTCTACGTCAACCGGTCGTGTGTTATACACAACCCCACTGATTTTTTTTAATACAAATTTCCAACTTGAATGCTGTACATGGAATTTTAAGAGACAATTAAATTACTTGACCACGTAAAAAAAGCGGCTACACTAAGTCAATACGAGAACACAATATACAAATGAACCAAATTTATATGACATCCACTGCATAGTAACTTAAAAAAAAATAGATATGTATTTATATCCCCAAATAGTCCTGAAAAGCTGAAAACAGAAAATATCATTCCAAATATCAAAACTATAATTTCAATAAAACATATTATTTTATAAGACATGTTGTTAACATGTCTTTATACTGGTCTAGTTAAGCATTTCTATGAGAGCAATTGTAGTGATCCAAGAGCCCAGTGTGATGGATTGAAATAAATGGCTTATCTAATCCATAATAATTCTAACACAATATTAAAATATAACCCTATACTACCTTATAAGCACATGCCAGTGAATTTAAGTTGAATATAGTGCATCATGTAGTTAATGAATAAGCTCTCGAAATGCTGAATAACAAATTGATGAAAGATGATTCCAAAGCCTGCTGAAATTATTAATTGAAATGAGAATGGAAAATTATATGATATGATTTTACATGATCTTCAGTCGCACCCCTCACTTCGCTATTGTCAGAATGACAACATTGTCCAGGCTACGCCAACCAGCGTCTCCATGTTTCAGCTGGCAGTCTTTTGTGATCATATGACTCGTGGAGGCGTGAGGTAGGAACTTGTGAGGACTGGAGGTCGGTCGCACCCTCCTTCGAAGTTGTCAACTCACCATTTGAAGCCCATCAAGATTGAGTCGACTTGTTGTGTGTTAAATGTCGGTGTGTTTGTCTGCATTTGTAACGGGTATGACGTATCGGGTTGTGGTTTGCGCTGACAATAAGTTCGAGTATCGCAGGTTGGAACTGGTTCTAACCTACAAAGAGAAAAGTTTGGTAGTAAATTTATTAAGGGTCACCCACAATTGATACGTTGCGGATGCGTTGACGTAAATTTGACAGAAAACCTATGGGAAAACTGTCAAATTAACGCAAACGCATCCGCAACGTATCAATTGTGGGCCAGCCATTAGAGCCTTACGCTTGACCCCTGCCATCAGATTTTGTACAGCCACCTTGTCCACCTTCTTCGCCGCAGAAAGCCAGTTTGCCTTGAACTGCTGCTCGTCCTTAGCAGTTTTTTGGTCTTCTTTAGGTTCCGCTTGACAATAGCCCAGTATTTCTCAATTGGGCGGAGCTCTGGCGTGTTGGGAGGGTTCTTGTCCTTGGGAACCACCTGCACGTTGTTGGCGGCGTACCACTCCATGGCCTTTTTACCGTAATGGCAAGATGCCAAATCCGGCCAAAACAGTACGGAACAACCGTGTTTCTTCAGGAAAGGCAGCAGACGTTTATTCAAACACTCTTTCACGTAAATTTCTTGGTTGACAGTCCCGGAAGCTATGAAAATGCTGCTTTTCAAGCCACAGGTACAGATGGCTTGCCAAACCAGATATTTCTTTGCGAACTTTGACAGTTTCGTGTGCTTGAAAATATCTGCTACCTTTCCCCTTCCTTTTGCCGTATAAAACTCCTGTCCCGGAAGCTGCTTGTAGTCGGCTTTGACGTAGGTTTCGTCGTCCATTACCACGCAGTCAAACTTCGTCAGCATCGTCGTGTACAGCCTCCGGGATCGCGCTTTGGCCGTCGTATTTTGTTTATCATCGCGATTTGGAGTCACTACCTTCTTGTAAGTCGATAGTCCGGCTCGTTTTTTGGCTCGATGCACGGTTGTAGACGATACACCCAGCTTATTTGCGGCATCTCGGAGAGATAGGTTAGGGTTTCGCTTGAAACTACCGGCAACTCTCTTTGTCGTCTCAGCGGCTTCCGGTTTTCGATTTCCCCCGATCCAGACTTCCTGGCTGTCGACAAACGTTCCCCAAACACTTTAATTACATTTGTAACGGTTGATTTGGCAACTTTTAGCGATTTTGCCAACTTTGCGTGCGAGTAGCTCGGATTTTCGCGATGCGCGAGCAAAATTTTGATACGCTGCTCTTCTTGCTTGGACGGCATTTTGACAACTGAAGAGCTCTGGACTTATTGATGTGATTGTTTCTTACCATCCATGTATAGTTTTCAGTATCTATCTGATCTCCTAGAGTATTAGCTTCTTGTAGTACTGCAATAGCTACATCGTTTGCTTTCAGAATTTCATCAACTTCATCTCTTTTTTGTCTGTTCCTACATCCTTTCACATTCCAACTTGAAATTTTCAATACTTTTGGTTCATTAATTCCCTTATCTTTTTCATCAATCGGATTTAACCCTCTAGCTTTCACAACTTTTTTTCGCGGAGTCAAATCCTGAATGTCTTGTCAAAGTTTTTGGTGATTTATATCTCTTTCTCCTACCGTTGTTTTACCTTCTTGCATTTGACTTATATCTTCTATCGTTTCTTTTATTTCCTCAATTTCCTCATCATCAATTTTTATGATACTGTCATAGTGATTGCCTGTATAGTAGACCTTCAACGACAAATCGTTGTCCATGTACTCTCCTATTTTAATACACAATCCTTCCGTATTGTAAATTTCAATTTGTTTTCTGCATAATTCGGAAACAGTAACTAAAGCTTCATGTCCCACCCAGAATCCATATTGTGTTAATTTATCAACCACTAATTCAAATGTGCCGTAGAGTTCTAAATATTCAATCAAATATATCTCAAATCTTTCCCTTTTCTGTTTTATGAAGTTTGCAATAATATTTCTTAGCTTTTGAACATTGTAGTCTGACATGTGATAAGAATCATTTACCCTTCTAATTTGATCCAACAAGGCCCTGATAAGACAGTTACCATCACCAGCAATTCTTTTAATTTTAAGTACTTTTCTCACTCCCCTCAATTTTATGAAGTATGTCTCTTCCTGAGGTTTTCTATCAAATATATCTATTGCTAGATTTGCAAAGCCATCTGTTGGATTCCTGTTTTCCCCTATTTTTGTCATTTTAATAGCATGATAATCGGAACAATTTATTCTTTCTACTTCAACTAATTTGAGAGGCGATAATTTAATCCTTTTCTCGGTAACTCTTAATACTATTTCTCTTCTATCCCTCCCGATAACAATTATTTCTCTATTGAGTCTATCTGCTAGTTCACTTAAAATTTTCCATCCTTGTTGCAAATCATTTAACATAGCGTTTCTTACTTGCTCCCCTTTTTGTTCAAAAAACGTATCAATAATATCTGAAATTGTTCTACATTCTTACTCTCCTATTTCTCCTTCTTTTCTTCCAATTTCTGTTAGGCATTCTGTATCAATCCCTTCTGGATGCTTTCATTCTCAGCCCAGCTAACTTCTTCATTGGTTTCGTTATCTACTGATGTACACCGTTGCAACACGTTATCATTTTTATTTAAAATGTTATTTATGTCACCTGCCATGTCAAGTTGAAGCAACATTTTAAGTGAATTATCACCAGTTCCTTCAATTTGCACTTTATCATTGTTAAATTTATTTGGGCCAATATTTTTCTTTTCTGGTGTGATGCAAATTTGCACAATACTTTCAATTTTTCCATTATCCCCAATGAAAAAATCCAGAGTACCAAATAATTCATTGACTTTTCCTTTTCCTATAACCTCAACTTCGCCTCCTGCTAGAAATATTTTAACTTCGCACTGAAGAATGAGATCAATTACCCCTAGAATTATTAATTCATCTTTGTTCATACATCCACCAATTATCGTTTGTTGCTTTTGAATATTGCTTAATGTTTCACCTCCATTGATCCATTCCGAATCCACCAACAATCCGTATATTAATACCTCAAAATCTTCTATATTTTCTATTGTAACTATACCTCTCCCTACCTTACTAACGATTTGATCCAATGTCTTTTTGGTAATCGAAGTATGATCACGATAAATCTGTGTTGTCAATATTAAGCCCAAAGGCCGTAAAAGTATTTTCTGAAAGAACCACCCCATGTTCCTATCATTCTGTGTTGTCATCTTGAGACCAAAAACCAAATAAATTTAAATGTGATGTGAGAGCAACGACTTACCAATACCAATACTACTCATCTCCGCAACCACTCTTCACAAACGCCAGACAATAGTAGCCCACGATACGTATGGACTTCACGCTTTTTGTTCTTTCTCTTCCTTCAACCACTCAAAACAAATTGCAGAATTGGAATTGATTATGCTTAGAGGGCTTCGAGGTACCGATGCCTTTTGTGGCACTCACTCTCATTCTATCAGTTGTTGATATCTTTTATTTTCCTCACTTCCTCTACCACTATTTTCTTTTGCCTCTCTTTCTATTTCTTCCACCATGCAGTGCCACCACTACTACTACGGATACGCCGACACTTTCTCTTCTTTCCTCTTGCTCAATGAACTCACTTACACGCTATCGCTTGCCGCTTTTTTGGTTTTCCTTTTTATAACAGAGGTTCTTAGAATTTAGATCGCGGATGTAGTCAAAATAAAAGAAATTGTAACAAAAAATATCCAAGAGGTAACAAACTTATAGCAAACTATGATATAGACTTAACAAACTTTGTAATAGTTTTGTTACGATGTAGCAAAATCATATCAGCTATTGCTAGAATTATTTTATTTCTTTACACAGATTGTATAAAAAAATAGATTAATTTATTTATTTGTTATAAGTATGTTATACAATTATCCATATGAAAACGCCTCTATCAAATGTATATCATAATCAGTTAGTCGTAACAAGATTTGTAATCTTTGTGTTATTTTTATGTTATACCCTTCGGGCACGAACACACCACAAGGATTAGAAGGGGCCAGAGTTTATATAAAGGGTGATACGGTCAAAATTTGGTCAAGGGAAAACGCGTGTAAATCGGTGAAATCGTTTATTTAAAAAATGAAATTAAATTTCTTTTTCAAGTTCAATTAGTATAAAATTCAGGAAAAATATTCAGTTAGGCTTCCGCTTTTCCAAATCCGAATTGCCGGGCCTTACGCTTGATCCCTGCCATCAGATTTTGTACAGCCACCTTGTCCACCTTCTCCGCCGCAGAAAGCCAGTTTGCCTTGAACTGCTGCTCGTCCTTAGCAGTTTTTTTTTGGTCTTCTTTAGGTTCCGCTTGACAATAGCCCAGTATTTCTCAATTGGGCGGAGCTCTGGCGTGTTGGGAGGGTTCTTGTCCTTGGGAACCACCTGCACGTTGTTGGCGGCGTACCACTCCATGGCCTTTTTACCGTAATGGCAAGATGCCAAATCCGGCCAAAACAGTACGGAACAACCGTGTTTCTTCAGGAAAGGCAGCAGACGTTTATTCAAACACTCTTTCACGTAAATTTATTGGTTGACAGTCCCGGAAGCTATGAAAATGCTGCTTTTCAAGCCACAGGTACAGATGGCTTGCCAAACCAGATATTTCTTTGCGAACTTTGACAGTTTCGTGTGCTTGAAAATATCTGCTACCTTTCCCCTTCCTTTTGCCGTATAAAACTCCTGTCCCGGAAGTTGCTTGTAGTCGGCTTTGACGTAGGTTTCGTCGTCCATTACCACGCAGTCAAACTTCGTCAGCATCGTCGTGTACAGCCTCCGGGATCGCGCTTTGGCCGTCGTATTTTGTTTATCATCGCGATTTGGAGTCACTACCTTCTTGTTAGTCGATAGTCCGGCTCGTTTTTTGGCTCGATGCACGGTTGTAGACGATACACCCAGCTTATTTGTGGCTTCTCGGAGAGATAGGTTAGGGTTTCGCTTGAAACTACCGGCAACTCTCTTTGTCGTCTCAGCGGCTTCCGGTTTTCGATTTCCCCCCGATCCAGACTTCCTGGCTGTCGACAAACGTTCCCCAAACACTTTAATTACATTTGTAACGGTTGATTTGGCAACTTTTAGCGATTTTGCCAACTTTGCGTGCGAGTAGCTCGGATTTTCGCGATGCGCGAGCAAAATTTTGATACGCTGCTCTTCTTGCTTGGACGGCATTTTGACAACTGAAGAGTGAATTCCAAAATCAAAATAGGAACAACATTCTACACACACACACCTTCAAAATGAGGGGTGTTCAGGTTTTTTAAATGCAAAATTGAAAGAAATACGTCAAGTTGATATTGACCAAATTTTGACCGTATCGCCCTTTTCGTAATTTAACTTGAGATAACAGTGAAATCATAAAATCTCTGCGAAAATTGTGTAAGCCGTAGTGAATATAATCGATTCCCTCTCGAAATGTGTGAGTGTCGGTAGTGTTTCCCCGTTTTTGTTTTTTTTTTTTTTTTTGTGCTTCGCCCCCGCACCCGGAAGAAGAGTGAAATCAGCTTAGTTTTGGTTATTAGTGGTAATATTGTGACACTCGGGCATAATTTATTAGTTAGAGGGTTTTTGCGCTTTGTCGCGAGTGAATCGAGGATTATTAGCAGTTTTGAAGCTCGATATAAAGTCGCCACATAACGCGGATTTGCATTATTGGCAGAGTGTGGAGTGAAAAAAGAAGACTAGTGCAATGTAGAGAACGGCCATTTGCTGGTCAGAAGCAGCAAACGAAAACAACGCGCATGGGCGGGTGAAAAGCTTGCACATAATTTTAGGTGCATTCACCACGGGGTGTACAGAGTTGTGTTATGCAGGTTTTGACGTAGACTACGTCTTACGGCAAGGGTAGGGTGTCAAATGAAAATCTAAAATATTGCGACCGTCACGAAAAACCGTACGTTTTGTACGCGAATAACTCAAATAATCCACAATAGATTTACATGATTTCTTCCTCAATCGGTCGGAAATTTTACCGCGCTCCTATTCAATTGTCAAACAATATTCTCAAACAATAGTCAACTATTGAAAATAACGCAAATATAAGGTGATGTCTTATAAAATCATTTTGCAGGGTAAATTTACCAAATTTCCTATCACAGTTTTCAAATCGAAGCAAGGAACTTCTTGCATTATCTTCTTCTTTTTTGTATTACAGAGGGACTTTAACCAATCATGTCATTCGTCTTTCCATGTACGTCTCGCATGCAGCTGAGAACGGTATAAAACGCACACTTAGGAAAAATTTGCCTCTTTCGTTAGGCAGCATTGAAGCTGTGCGGAACTGGTCGCTGGTAGCTGGTCGCAGGCAGCTGGTCGCAGCTGCTTCATTCGTCCGGCAGTTGGTGGTCGCGTCGCAGCTGGTGGTGGTAAGTACCAAGGCTCTCCCAAACAGCGATCGTCGCGATGAGGTAAAATGGCGGATTATGGGGGCGCACAATCGCGTCGGTTTGTGCAAGCCGCCATCTTACCTCATCGTGGCGATTGTTTCACCGCGACTTCGAAAACGCTGCTGTTTGGGGGAAAGCGTCCTTGGGGGCGAGCAGCAGTAGGTGGAAATAATCTGTCCTTTTGAGGACAATAAATTAAAATAAAAGAGTTGTTTATTAAAGAACTAATCTTAAATTTAGTTCGGTGCTCGATGGAGGGCGAGCCGTTGGTAAAAATTTTACCAAGCTGGTTGGCGCAATCCATAAATTGATAATCTGTCCTTTTGAGGACAACCAATTTAATTAAAAGAGTTGTTTATACAACAATTAAACTTTTATTTCGTTTGGTTTGTGCGCCTAATATCATGGTGCCGATTCGTTCGCCGTAACTGCAAAAACGCCTCCATGGAGGGCGAGCCGTCGGGAAAATTTTACCCAGCTGGTTGGCGCAACCCACTAATAAATAATCTGTCCTTTTGAGGACAACTAATCCAGTTCAGAGAGTTGTTTATATAAGAATTAAATTAATATTTCATTCGGTTTGTGCGCCATTTAATCTAGTGCCGATTTGTTCGTCACGACTGCAAAAACGCTACTGTTTGCGGGAGAGCCTCCGTGGAAGGCGAGCAGGACAATTCTCCGTCGGTGAAAAAATTTTCCTAGCTGGTTGGCGCAACCCGCGATGAATCAATTAATCAATTTAAGTTCTTATTTAAGAGAGTTATTTGAATAAGAGTTTATCTTACATTTCGGTCGATTGGCAGTCATATTGGATTTTGCCAAGTGGTTATTAGGCAACAGTGTGCTATGCAGCGGATCCATAAAATCAGTGAAAATAAATCAAAGCCTGCCTCAATCCATCTTTGCTACTTTCAATTTAATATTCTCAGCTTGAGAGTTTGTTTGATTGGGATTTTCGTTTCAAATTGTCGATTGGCAGCCAGTGGTATTCGCAAAACTTGTTTTCCCTTCGTCGCATACCACACATACCACCGCAATCACACAAATTCCCTATCACGGACACCATTTTCGATGTCGAACATGATATTCCGAACCAACATTCTCTGTAAATTCCAATTAGCAGTGTGTTATAAACAGTTGTTCTGTTGTGTTAACGATTCGCGTTGGATAGAGTCCTACCTTTAGGAAGAAAAACTTTTTGAGAAACATAGTGAAAGTGAGAATGCCTAATCGATTTGATCCAGAACGCTTGCGCAGATTCAGGAAGCGCATAAAGAGCGAACATACGGGAAATCCTCCGAAACAACCATGCACCGATGCCGAGCGAGCTCGTAGTTATCGGGCGAAATTGAAAGCAGCAAGAGGTAATGCGTTGCCAATAACTAATTGGGACGCTGGAGAAGGTCCTTCAACTCGAGGTAGGAAATTGATATTTATTAAAATCAAATCAATTTGACAAAATGCATGTCATCATAGCAATTGAATATCTCTCTATGTTATCGCTCCCTGTCTTAATAAATTTCAACATAGTATTAATTGTATTCTTGCAAAGAATAATGATATTTTATAAAACTCACTCTCTTTCATCTGCGAGATCTAATATATTTATACATATTTTTCGATTTCCTTAACGTTTTAGCCATAATGGATTCACTAATTTACCTGATATTCCTGAAAACCATAGACCATATTTTTGATACGCATTCAACTTTATATTTCCAACTGTGGCCTAATGTATTCATCACATAGTAATATGTAGAATATGAAAGTTTTCAATGGAAAAGTAAGAGTGAGCGGTTGTGTATTTTTCGAAGGGCTTATTCATACCAACACCTACATAACTAAATGAATATAGTGGGAATTTTAATGTTTTGAAATGGAATGGTCGCTGGTTACCTGAGAAAGTCATTTAGATATTATAAAGCAGCTTTATATTCCGTATAGTATACCGAATATAGCCGAATGCCCGGAGCGATAATATGAATAAATGCCCGGAGCGATGAAATAAATAAACTTAACTGAAATTCGTTCTAACAAGAATCCTTAATGGTATCCATATCCATCGAAAGTTTTCGACTCAATAATGTTTGTTAGGGGAGGTTGTTAAAACTAGTTAAAATTATCATTAATTTAATCATTTTATATTCCCTAACAGATCCTCAACTATCTTCTAGGCCTTAAAGATAGTCCATCGTAAAACGTGCAACCTTGGCCGTGTCATCATTTAAACCAAAAGGCCCTTTTCAGGGCCACCAAAGAGTTATAAAGAGTGTACAAGAGAATTTTCCCACGCACTGACTTCATAAAACCAAACTGCCCTTTTCAGGGCCACCAAATAATATCTCAAGAGTGTACAAGAGAATTTTCTTACATACTGGCTTCAAACTGCTGGTCTAATGTCCCATAAGAGCCGCACCCGTCATATTGTGACTTAAACTGCTTCTATCGGTAAGGGTAAGCGACAGGCACGAATAATTGAAACCCTTTTAACGTTAATAATAGCCACACAGAATTTCTCCGACATTATAATGCATCACTTGGTTTAACGTAGTCTACGTCAACCGGTCGTGTCTTGTACACAACCCCACTGATTTTTTTGCTATAGTTTTTACTTTATCCAAATCAGCCCCAACAACAACAAACAAATTTTTTCTTGTGTGAAAAAATATTCGATCCCCTGGGAAAACCCCCCCCCAAAAGACTTGTAAGACAAAAAACTGAAATAATGGGGGTCTCGGACTGCTTAACAAGTTTTCGAGCTTTTCCGCATTTGTGAGCAAAATTTGATCACCTTCCTTAAGCGCTGGTATATCCTTTTGGGATTTTTTCAATATTTTAGAGAGTTTCCAGAAAGTTTGGGAACTCGTATCTAATTTTTACACATTATTTTCAAAATGTTTGTTCCTCAGGGCAGAGAAGCGTTTTTTAATTTGTTTTTGTAAATCTCGCCATATGACTTTCATAGCGAGATCACGTGTTCTTTGATATTGACGCCTACGTAAATTTTTCAGACGAATCAAGAGCTGAAGATCGTCATCAATTATAACTGAATCGAATTTAACCTCGCATTTTGGCACTGAAGCAGCTCTTGCTCTATTTATTGAGAAAGCTAGAGATTCAAGAGCATTATTAATTTCATTTCTTGTTTGCAATGGAACATTAGGATCAAAGTTGTATTCCATAAATGTTCGATATTGATCCCAATTAGCTCTATGATAGTTGAAAGTAGAACTGAAGGAATTAGAAATGATTTCTTGAGATATTTCGAATGTAACTGGAAAGTGATCAGAACCAAAGTCAGCATGGGTAATCAATCGACTACAAAGTTGACATGAATCAGTTAGGACCAAATCAATAGTTGAGTGGTTTCTGTCTGAAGAAGAACAAGTTGGGCTGTTGGGTATTGAATAGTGTAGTAGCCTGCGGAACAATGATCAAAAAGTATATTACCATTGGCATTGCTTTGCGAATTATTCCATGAGCGGTGTTTTGCATTGAAATCACCAATAACGAAGAATTTAGACCTATGACGGGTAAGTTTCTGGAGGTCACCCTTGAGCCAGTTCTTTTGCTGACCAGTGCATTGGAAAGGCAAATAGGCAGCTATAAAAGTAAATTGGCCAAATTTTGTTTCAACTGAAACCCCCAAAGTTTCAAAACTTTGGTTTCAAATGAAGAAAGAATGTGATGTTTGATACGCCTATGGACAATGATGGCAACGCCACCACCAGCTCCATTAAGACGATCATTTCGGTAGACAAAATAATTTGGATCTCTTTTGACCTTATGGGCAGGTTTGAGAGAAGTCTCAGTTATAACAGAAATATGCACGTTATGAACTCTTAAAAAATTAAATAGCTCATCCTCGTTATCTCTGATGGATCGAGCATTCCAATTCAAAACATTTAATGACTTAAAATCCATTGCTGAACTTCAATGTCATGACAATATTATAGGCAAATTTAATACCAGTTTGGATAGCCTCAAACATGGAGTTAGTTTTTAGCATATCGGTTATCATGTCGATTAACGATTGCTGTAAAAATTCTAATTTAGGAGCGGATATGTTACCTAAATCAAATTCATCAGAAGTCTCGTGGGAATTTTGGTTTTGATTTCTACCCGCTGCAACGGCAGGGTAGGTAGGTCCATTTACATGTTGAGCATTGTTAACAACACGGTTGGGTAAGAATGTAGGGTTTGAAGATTGAACCCTGTTGGTACCTGCAGGTATCGAAATAGTATTTACTCCTCGTTGAGCGTTTGAAGTTACAGTTGCGGATGGAAAAACCTGTCCGCTGTTTCTATCGACGGTTTGGTAGGAATTTGTTCTTAGCTGATCGTTGTTAACAGCTGCAGAATGGGTAGTAGCTGGTCGGGAACGTATATTGTTTCCTACCTGTCGTTTAGTGCGCGACTGCGAAATTGTTCTTGCGAGTCTTGCACTCCCAAAAATTTGATTTATGGTTTTCACCACAATTTGAACATTTTCGAATTTTCCTTCACAGGACAGTCGTCTTTAGCGTGCCCAACAATTCATGCATTTACAAATCATATGGCAATGCTTTGTTCCGTGACCCCGTCCCTGGCACTTACGGCTTTGGGTGAGGCTTTGAAAATTTGCTCCAGTCTTCCTGAAATGTTCCCACTTTACTCCGGACATGGAGCAAAAGGCTTGCTTTTTCTAAAGCCTTATAGTTATTAAGTTCACTTGCCTTGAAGTGAACTAAGTAGAGATCGTTTGAAATCCCTTGCGAGAATCGCCAGGCCGGGATTTCATTTTTCATCTGGGCTAGTTCCAAGTAATCTTGGGATACTACTAGCGCCAATGTTTAGAACAGCAGGGTATATGAGATTTTTCATGTGGGGCGAGAGAGAATCGGGTAAAATGGACCCTTTCCCGGAAGTCAACCTTGAAAGAAACCACCGCCATTCGATTATCCGGACGTTTTTACGTAAGTACAGTGCAAGTAAAATTACTATTACTGGCGCCAATGTTCAAAGAACCGCAGGGTATTTGAGATTTTCTAGTATGAGAGGAGAATTGGGTAAAGTGGACCGTTTTCCTGGCATCCGATCAAAGTAAAATTGGTTTCATTTAGTTTTTCAGCTTTTTTTCTTGCAAATTTACAGTACATTTTGGGTTCAATGGTAGCACTCCAGTTAAGTTTTTTGGGTAATAATTCTAGTTTGCATCCAAAATGATGGGAGAAATGGGCAAAATGGGACACTTGCTGTGTTCAACTCTAAATAAAAACAACACCATTCGATTTCCACATTTTCTCATCAGTAAAGCAAATTTTCAAGACTCCTACCCTGCGCCGTCTAAATTAATGAGAAGCCCATTTTGCAGTGGTGAGCTAGCTGCGTGCTCTGAAAATATTGATAACCAAGCCCCTTTGCTGAGCGGCCAGGGAATATCCTGATGGTGTGCTAAATGATCGGTTGTCCAAGCCGGTGATAATTTGTTGCCAGCCGGTGGGCGCCACCACGAGGAGCAAAATAAGGTGCCTGAGAGTGAGTGTGATGTTTTCGGTAGCCATCTTTATCTATAGCACAACGTGCATGGCAGAAATAACCTGCTTGGTGATTAGACCAGGAAGGTTTCAATTCTAATACGGAATATTTCAAATTCGTCCTTTTCAGGACGAACAATCAAATTTTGAAGGGGGATTTTGCTTGATTTGAATTTCTTGATAACGACTTACCAAATGGCGAACTGGCGATGGCTAATACAAACGTTTGGTTTTCTCTTCGTAGTATACCTTGAGCATAGTGCACAATTTGCAAATGGCTGCCGCCACTTTGCAAAGTTAAACACCGGTCATTAATAATTCGATCGTTTTCTTGATTGATTTAATTTTGAGCGGAGATTTATGCGCCAATCCTAGATGTAGGGAACGTCCATTAATTACGTCACGCAAAAATTGACTTTTTGTAACCCCCCCCCCCCCCCCCCCCCCCCCCCCCCCCCCCCACGTCTCCGTTTTTAGTGTGGACCTTCAAATTTTTTTGCATGGATCGTCACGTTTTTCGAACCCCCTCCTCCCCACTGCGTGACATAATTAATGGACCTTCCCTATTGACTGATATTGCGAAAAATTATCCGGCAACTCTACTTTTGTTTGCGCTGGTAACCCGAGCAGAGTCTGAGATCAAATAGAAAACTAAATATGTTGTTGTGATGTTGCTGATAATGTTTACTGAGGTTGCTGTCGTTTTGGTCGTTTTAACGGTTAAAAGATCAAAATTTAAGCAAAATTTATTCCTGTGACATCAAATTTAAAACTGATCCTGCTATCAGTGGAAGCAAATTGAAAAGTCATTTTGCTGTATATTTTTTAATGTTGATGTTCAGTTGATGTTCTGTCAAGACAATGGAAACAAATCTACTCTTCTCACAGAAAGTGAACGCAAGATTACAGCAAGATGAAAACTAAATTTGATATCAAATTTGACAATTGTCAAGCGAAATCAAATTTTGATTTTAATTTGAAATTGATATCAAAATAATTTTCAAATTGCTATCTTTCTGATGTTACACTTTACTCGGGAAATAATCTACTGCTAAAAAACATCAATATCAACGTACTGCAACAACTTCGATGTGGTGTGTTCCCAGAAAAAGAATCAAGACAAAAACCACCCACACTGCGTGCGGAAAAACTGTGTGATCATTGAAAATGAACACCACTGATCCTCTTCTTTCTTCTCTTCTTAGCATTCAGAAGCTTCTTGCTCATCACAAATAGCCCTATTGCCGACTCTCGCCATTATGGTCTACACTCTGAACCTGCGAAAAACTAGTTAATTTTCCTAACCCTAAAAACCACTAGACCGACCCAAGAATCGATCCCCGCCACATCCAGCAGTGCCTTGCTTTGTAACCCGCACCTTAATCGACCGAGCTCAGGAGGGCCCTCATCTTGAGCCGAGATTTTTCCTCCTTGACGAGTCTACTGTGGCTTCATTGCTCCTGCTGATCTGAAGCTCGTGAAATCTTGATGCCGAGTACATGCCCCCAGAGGAGAGGGAACAAACACACAGCATCTTGACGGCGGTACTACATACATCAGTTTACTGATATGCTTCGCAAGAGAATGGGAAGAATCATTTGGCAGAGATGATTATTGTTTTGCCCGTTGATAAGTTAGTAAATAAAATTCAAAGGAACTGTGAAAGATATTGAATCATTTTAAAAGTGTGTCTTAGTAGATCAAATCTATTTGTTGAAATTTCATGAACTTTGCAGAGATTTTCTCTATATTTCTTTCTTAAGACTACTTTTTCGAAACATTTGATACAAAATTTCAATTTTGCACAGTTGTTTCCTTTACTAATGACCATAATGCCATAGTAGTTACTCTTTTTGGATCTACGTTTCCTAAAAGGTCTGTGTAAAAATTGTATTGATGGTTAAAGAAAATTGTAAGACCAAAACGGTTAGCTAACCAAAATTTGTAGATAATAATTTGACCATTCTGGTTTTGATTGGAAAGCTTTGAAAAAATTTAAAGACTTTTGTCACATGTATAGCGCTAAAAACTTATTATTATGACGGAAAACTATCAGCTTATTGTTGCGTTTATACTAATTGCCATTGCTATTTTTGAAAGTTTTACCGGTCACTTTTGAATTATTGAAAATGTATTATCAATTTCTCATTGCTATTTTATGTTTTTCTAGTGAATTGTTATTGTTTCATTGGCACTGTGTTTAATAATTTAGTGGCAATTTTGTCAATTTTCATTGCTAAATTTTCATTAATTAGTGCCAGTATATATTTTAGTCGTTTATTAATAGCCCCTTACAGATAATTGAAATCAGTTATCTGCTAATTACTAGTAACTGGTCAAGCTAATGTTGCTACTTAATGTACTTTCTACACACATTAGCGATGATAATGGTGGCTGGCTTATACTGTTCATACTACTTAACCGCCTTACCGAAAGATGCCCAGCAAACACAGGATCGTGTATGATAGCGGATATAAATACAGCGGGAGGCGATATACGTACAGCTTACTATGAGTCAAATGGACACACGCGCGCATATCGCCTCCACTTTGTACTTATACTCGCTATCATATACGATTTTGTGTTTATTGGTATTGCCAATCTAGATCACACTTATTTGTTTGAGTTTGCGCCAACCCGTTGTGCTACAATCACCACTTCGGCTGGTTAACTGACTGCATAAATCAATACGTTTAGCCAAAGGCGTAGAGCCATCAGGTACCGGCCAATGGTTGTTGCCAAAACACCCTCCAGTACTAGTCACCAGCTGCCAATTCAATATTGCCTCTTTGCCGCTCTGAACAGCTCTAAGGCTGCCGAGCGAATGAAGCATGTTGCGTAGGTGTACTCTTTTTATATTGTTCACTGCTGCACATGAGATCTTCCTTTACATTTGAAGTCTGTGATAGGAAAATACTTAGCATTTAATGTGCAAACGAAATTATAAATTACCTATAGTAGTTATTTTGTAGTTCAATCAGTATTATGGGCCAGTCGATGCTTTATATTGGTTTTAAACATGATTTAATAACTTTCAACCTTCACATTTAATTTTAAAGGATGCGAATAACATTCTTCTGCATGCTTGTCAGCGAAACACTCAGCGCAGGCATATGTAGTTTATCAATTTTCCGATAGATGTCAGTAGGCTCCCGTCAGCTATTAATTTGTTGTTGTTTTTGCCGCAGCCACAAAACGTCGGTCTTTCAAAATAAGAAAAAAAAAACCGTGTAAATAGTTATTTGTGTGAGAAAAATGGATGAGAATCGAGAGAATAGGTATGTATTCAATCAATTTCATTAAAGTCATGCCACAATATCAATTTTTCGCGTAAATATATGAAGTTTATCATTGACCCATAATGCTGGTAGAAGAATTCACTTTTCCCAGTATTATGGGTCAGACACATGGATTAACAGTATTTTGCTGATTTTTTATGTTACTATTTTAATTTGTTTTCAGTACAACTAAAAAACGTTAAAAAAAACACGGAAAAACAAAAACGGAAATTTTATGAAGCTAGTGCTTTACATCGTGCTCTTGATCAAGCAAAACAAACGGGAAAAGTCCGCGAAGCTGCAAGAGATCATAAGCTCCCCAACAGTACACTTCAACGGTACCTTCGGAGGCCACCAAAAACTAATAAACCAGGACCCAATACTGTTCTTCTTCCTGAAGAAGAAGCCAAAATCGAGGAATGGATTCTTTACATGTCCAGAGCTGGATTTCCTATCAGTGAATCTTATCTTACGCGCACAGTTGCTGAGTATGCAAAAAAGATCCGGAAAACGCGAGAATTGCCAGACTCATTCCCGAGTAAGTCGTAACGGGAAATTTTCTAAAAAAAAAAATAATGTTTACGTTATTCTATTTTAGGCAAAAATTGGTCACAGTACTATCTGAATCGACATCCCGCTATCAACAAGAAATTCATAACGAGACTTCCGAACGCTGGTGCAAAAGTGACCAAGGATCAAATTATTGGATGGTTTCTGGAAGTGGAAGAAAACCTCAATGATGTTGATGTTGACCTCTCGATCTTCAATGATCCACAACGTGTTTTTAATTTTGATGAATCGGGCTTCCAGCTTGTACCAGCAAGGTTTAAAGCTCTGTGTGACGCTCACGCCAGCAATGTTTACTTCGTGAACAACAACTGTGACAAAGAGAATTTCACAGTACTTTTTGGAAGCAGTGCTGACGGTGAGCTTACGCCGCCGATGATCATCTATCCTGGCAAACGAGTAACACGTGAAATCGCTGAGAATATTCCAGCTGGTTGGTCTGTAGGAGTTTCGGATGAGGGATGGCAAACTTGCAAAACATTTTTCGAATACATAGCCAATGATTTCTACAGGTGGCTTTTAATCAAAAATGTCGAGTTTCCGGTTATTGTCTTCATCGATGGACACAAAAGCCACGTTAGCATCGAGTTGACAGAGTTTTGTGTGAAAATTATATTAGTTTCTCTTTTCCCAAACTCAACCAGATTCCTTCAGCCGCTGGACAAAGTTTTTTTCGGGCCGTTGAAAAAAATATGGTTTAAAGTATTGAAGGAGTTCGTTTCACATAATAGCGACGCAAGGGTAAACAAGGCCTACTTTGGGAGACTGATGAAAACAGCTGTCGAGAGTTTTTCGAACTCAAAAGAATGCCTCAAAAAAGGTTTTAAAACCTGTGGCATTTGCCCATGGAATGTGAACGAGATTGATTTTAGTACCTTACCGTCGAATGTATCAGAAGAAGAAACCAGAATATCCGATGAAGATCCAACCACTGCCAACGCTAATTCTAACCCTATGGTTCAAGAGAAAACGGTAGACTTTTATCAACAACAGCTTATGTTCATTGAAATGGGATTGGATGAAGAGGTTCTATCTAGGTTCTCTGACAACTATCTCAAAGATTTTTGGTATGGTCCTCTGGAGGAACTGGCGCTATTCAATTTTTGGAAAATTGTTAAGGACAAGTCCGAAGGCCTGATGTTTACGGAGCCCCTCAACCAGTACGGTAGTGTTTCTATGGACTTCACTATTGACGAAAGTGGCATTTGTATTCCAGCTGAAATGATTAATGAAGAATCAGCGCTTGGTAAGCTTTTTTTTAAATTCATTTTTTTGTTGAACTAATAAGAATGTTTTTCATAGGTAATGCATCAAATATTGAAGATTCTCTCCGAAATGCTGAATCGGCAAATGAGGGAGAGGAAGTAGGATCAAATCCTCAACCCAAGGACCCTTTCGATGATGTGCTCATTTGGCCTAGAGTGGACGACAAGAAAGGTGATCGCAAGCGACGAATTCAAGAACATGTTCCATCCGTAGCAACTAGTACCAAATGGCTAGAATGGTACAACAAGAAGGATCAGGCGAAGAAAGATCAGGAAAAAGCCAAGCAAGACAGAATCGCGCAAAGAAAGTTGCAGAAACAAAAGAAAGATGAAGGAAATCTAAAGAAGAAGTTAGCAAGAGAAGACAAGAAAAAAGTAAAAGCAAAGCCAAATGCAGGCAAGAAGTCGAAGTAGAGGATGAAAGAAGAAATCAAATTAAAAACCGAGAAGAAAAATATGAAATGTCCACGATTAATTCGTACACATTATTGATTATTAACTTCAATCTTTTTTTTTCAAAACCATTTCCTTATAAAATTTCAATGAATTGGTAAAAGTTAAGCATAGCTTCGCCTCCATGTCAACGGATGTAGAGTCACCTGCTTCACCGAGACCGACCATCAGCACCCAGACAGCAGAGTCAAGGCAACACCCAAGCTGGACAACTGGGGAATGCGGAGACATCAAATACCCTCACGCTGGACAACGTGACCGGAGTGACATCGTTGCTAGGTGCAAGACTAGCAGTTTTAGGGAAGAAGGCAGGGGCAGTTAGGCCTTTGATATAATGAATAAAGCCAGTTCGAGTTAAGCAGTCGTCGCGAGTAGTAGTCTAGTTTTTTTAAAAAGTTATCACAGCCGAATGTGATTGTAATTGGCGCAAGTCGGCGCGGATTTTGTTAAAGTGTTAGAACCGCAATCGTGCATCCACGAACGAAGGTCGCGGAGAGATTAGTGTTCCAACCG
This sequence comes from Aedes koreicus, assembly GCA_024533555.2. Classification (NCBI taxonomy): domain Eukaryota; kingdom Metazoa; phylum Arthropoda; class Insecta; order Diptera; family Culicidae; genus Aedes; species Aedes koreicus. The sequence continues at coordinate 568,492 of JAHHFK020003840.1, forward strand.
GAATAATGTTTCCGCAAAGAACCATTCCATCCTTGTTCATCCGGCGATCGAGCATCCGCGAGGGTAAATCGTAGTGATTAGTGGTGAACATAATTGGAAGCTCTAGATTAGACCCGAGCGAATATCGGAAATTAGTAGGTGAGTAATTTTAATCATAAATTATCTTAGTCTTTTTCTTACTATTACCAATATTATTTGATGACAAAACTAAAAAAAGTGACAAGTGTTGATAAAAAGTGATAAAAACGAATTGCAAAATTAAACGTTAATCAATCAAGTGCTAATCAATTAAGCGTTAAATTAATTAGTGATAATCAAAGAAGAATTTAAGAATAAAAAGTGAAAATGAGACTGGTTTTCCGTAGCCAATGGCCCTCCGCTCTTCAAGAGGAACAAGACGATCTGGCAGAAGAAAGATTAAACTTTTTAGAAGATCTCGAAGACAGTAACGGGCAAGGGAATAACATATCGACCCAGCAGACGCAGATAAATGCTCTGCAGAGAGAAGTTCAGGATATTGCAGATCAAATGCGAAGATCCACCGGGGGGGGCACGCCCCAAAATCAAGTTACACCTGTAGAAAGGGTACTGAAAACACTCCAGACACCGTCGGTGCTGAGAGATTTACAATGTTCCGATGGGACCCCCATCAAATTACATCAATTTTTAAAAAGTGTGGATAGTATTTTGCCAGTACTTGAAACGGCAAGACCTTCTCCAATATATGACGTATGGATACAATCCATCCGTTCTGAAATTGTAGGCGAAGCGGATACCGTACTAGAACTTTACGGTACCGACCTCACCTGGGACGAAATAAAAATGAGTTTAATTACACATTATGAATGACGGAGCGTGATGAAATCTCACTAACAAGAGATTTATTCAAGCTAGCTCAAATAGGCTCTATCGAGGAATTTTACACCAAAAATTCTCACATTGTATCGCTTTTAGTTAATCAGCTTAACTTAAACGAGACCAATACGCATGTAAGGGCATCAAAACAAAAATATTATCAAGAAATAGGGCTGAAGGTTTTCGTGGCTAGCTTAAAAGAGCCCATCGGACCCATCATAAGAGCCTAAGCTCCAAAAAACCATGAAAGAAGCTCTTAGGCTTTGCATGGAAGAAAAATAATTATAACTATGTAAAAAACCCTATCAAAACACCAACACCGCATTTAGGTGCCTTACCGAAACAAATATGGCACCACCAACCCCAGGCAACCATACAGAGCACCACCCCCACAACAACCATTCAGAAATTATTCAAACCCTTCACCTTTTCCGCAAAGAAACCCCTACATGACACAACAAAATACATCCCATCATCCCAATCATCCACAACCAAACAGACCACCATTCTTCCCAAATCAAAGACCAAATCCATCTCCCAATTCTTTCAGATCACAACCTTTTCCAACAACTCAGAGTGCATCCGCACCCAAAGCAAACATTTTTCCTAACCCCGTACGTCCACCTCATTCTTTAAGAACCCAGAGGGTTAACTATATGAACAGGCCCAACTTCCACGTCGAGGAAGAAGCCTATGGCTACAATTATCACTACTATCCAGAACACTATGATAATTATTATTATGACTATGCTACCCCTTATTCACATTACGAACAGCATCCTCATTGAGATTATCAACGAGCAACCAACAGTGCACGATGCACAATCGTATGTCGCTATAGAAGAGCTGGAACAGCCAGCAGCAGAAAATGCAAGCTTAACATTAACCGGTGACACACTTTCAAAACAGATCGAACAACTAACTGTTGACGATCTAAATTTTCAAGCGGCCGGAGAATCACGGCAACTAACGTAAATAATTTTATACCGTACATTACGTTTCTTTCAACTAAAGGCGAATTGAAATTTTTAATCGATTCTGGTAGCAATCGAAATTATTTGTCAAAGAAACACGTGAATTTTGAAAATTGCAGATACACTAATCCCACAACAGTGAGAAATGTTAGTGGCTCGCATATAGTGGACAGGTTTGTGGAATTTAACCCTTTTCCGCAAATACCAAATACAGTAAAACAAACCTTTTTAATTTTTGATTTCCACCCCTTTTTTGATGGCCTCATAGGCTATGAAACATTGAAAAATATGAACATAGATATCATTACTTCTAGCAACGAGCTTAAATTTCCCACAGGCAAAGTCATGATGAAGCGTAAATACCCCGACGTAAAGTCACTATATTTAAATGCACATGAAACCAAGCCAGTGAGCTTGACTACCGAATTAAATGGAGACTTTTTCCTGGAAAATGATCTCACAATTTCATCAAACGTGTTTATACATTCTGGACTGTACACGGCAAAAAGCGGATACGTCCAAGTATTTATCTCGAATTATTCTTCAGAACCATGTAAAGTGGATTTAACTCCCGATATCTTAGAACCAGAGATCAATAATTTTGAAACTGGTACACCAGATAATTGTCTCGCTAACGAGCCAAACCTGAACAGATCACTTTACGAACAGCTTAGGATTGACCACCTTAACGCTGATGAGAGAGAAAAACTCTTGAAAGTAATTTCTCGGTACAGTGACACATTTTTCCTTAAGGGACAACAGCTTTCATTTACAAGTGCTGTTAAACACACTATAAAAACGAAAGATGATAATCCCATTCACACGAAATCTTACCGCTACCCTTTCTGTCACAGAGAAGAGGTTAAGCGACAGATTTCTGATCTCTTAGAGCAAGGTATAATCAGGCAGTCAGACAGCCCTTGGACTTCTCCTGTATGGATCGTCCCAAAAAAATTGGACGCAACTGGCAAGAGAAAGTGGCGGTTGGTCATTGACTACCGAAAATTGAATGAGAAAACGATAGACGATTGTTATCCCATTCCGAATATCACAGATATCCTCGACAAGCTAGGACGTTGTATGTATTTTACAACCCTAGATCTTGCATCAGGATTTCATCAAGTCGAAGTTGATGAGAAAGATATTGCAAAGACAGCTTTCAGTGTCGAGAATGGACACTACGAATTTTTAAGAATGCCATTCGGGCTCAAAAACGCGCCGTCCACGTTCCAGCGCGTTATGGATAATGTGCTGCGAGAACACATCGGTACCATTTGTCTTGTGTACATGGACGATATAATCGTGTTCTCCACCAGTCTAACAGAACATATTGATAATTTGGCAAAAATATTTTCCACCTTGGAAAAACACAATCTAAAAGTGCAGTTGGATAAGAGTGAGTTCCTACAAAAGGAAGTTACCTTCTTAGGCCATATCGTTACGCCGGATGGTGTTAAACCAAACCCGGATAAAATTCAAATTATCAGAGAATGGCCGTTGCCATCTAATGAAAAGGAACTGCGTGGCTTCCTAGGAATTCTGGGATACTATCGCAAGTTTATAAGAGATTTTGCAAAAATTGCAAAGCCTCTAACCAACGCATTAAGAAAAGGCGAAGGAATTTCTCATTCTAAGGCCTTCATCGATGCCTTCGAAAAGTGTAAAAGCATTCTATCAGGAAGCAATATACTGCAATACCCTGACTTTTCGAAGCAATTCATATTAACTACAGACGCCTCTAATTTCGCAGTTGGCGCCGTATTGTCCCAAGGAATCATCGGAAACGATAAGCCGATAGCTTTCGCTTCCAGAACCCTAAATAAATCTGAGGAAAAATACTCAGCTATAGAGAAAGAGCTATTAGCTGTTGTATGGGCATGTAAATACTTCCGCCCCTATCTTTATGGAAGAAAATTTGTCCTATACACGGACCATAAACCCCTCACATATGGACTTAATTTGAAAGACTCGAATAACAGATTGGTTCACTGGCGTCTTTCACTGGGAGAGTTCGATTATGAGATCCGCTATCGTCCTGGTAAACAGAACGTAGTGGCAGATAGCCTATCTAGAATACGTAACGAACTCAATGTTAATGAAACCACATCATCTAATGACAGCACATCTGCTCAAGATGCTGACTCAGATGATGAGGTTACATCGTCTGACGAGCAAACCGTTCATTCTGCAGATACAGACGATTCTGAATTTATAAAATGTACAGAACTGCCAGTCAATGCATTTTGTAATCAAATTGTCCTGAAAGTTGGCCCAGACTCTCAAGACAATTACGAAGAAATTTTCCCTAGAGTGTACCGAAGAACGATAACTCGACTCGTTTTCGGTGTACCTATCATCTTTAACATTTTTAAAGATTACATGGATCCTAAAAGGACTAATTGTATTTATTGTTCTGAAAGTTTGATGAATTTGATTCAAACAACCTATAAGAACCATTTCAGCAGAGGTAATTCATTTAAAATATTCCTCTCACAGAAACTCCTTATAGATCTCAGAACCCCAGAGGAACAAAACCTCATAATAGAACAAACGCATGATCGTTCCCATAGAGGCATCTGGGAAAATCATCAACAAATCTCAAGTAGATTCTTTTTTCCAAAGTTGAAAATGAAAATCCGAGACTTCATTAAGCTCTGTGAAACATGTCACAAAAACAAATACGATCGACACCCGTACAAAGTCACATTAGGTTCTACTCCAAACCCGGAAAGACCTCTCGACATAGTGCACGTTGACATATTTATAGCAGAAAAAACATACTTTCTTTCTTTTATTGATAAATTTTCGCGATACAGTACATTAATTCATATTAAAACTAGAAACATTCTTGATTTAAGAAAAGGACTGACAAAGTATTTTAAAATCTTTGGAACTCCTCGTCTTATAGTTTGTGACAATGAACCGGCATTAAGATCAATTGAGGTACGTGGACTCCTCCATGATCTTAATATACAAATATTCTTCATACCACCAAACCATAGCGAAAGCAATGGGTTAGTGGAAAGGTTTCACTCCACTATTGGAGAAATATTCAGATGCATCAAACCAACTTACCAGAATTTGAGCATCAAAGAAATTTTCAACGTTGCTTGTACACAGTACAACAACTCGATACATTCAGCAATTAAGTTGAAGCCTAGAGAAGCTTTTTATGGTTTGAAAGACAACCAAGAAAGACCTCTAAATATGGAACAAATTATAGAAACTAGGGATAAAGTTTATGACGAAATCATATTAGCACACGACAAGTCGAAGACACGGAACCTAGAGTATCATAATAAAAACAAAGAACCTGCACCAGTTTTTACCCCAGACCAGGTTGCTTTCAACAAAGTTCAAGGCATTAAAAGGAAAACGAAACCAAAATATTCACCAATCACCGTTGCAGAAAATAAAGGCAGAATTCTAATTGATGACAACGGGAGGGAGATACATAAAGACAATTTAAAACGGATCTAATATTTTTCTACTTTCAGAATGAACAATAAACTTAGAGATGAAATCTTATTTAGTTTGTGCTGCATGCAACTTCATAGGATCAAAGTAGTCTCGATGGAGAATGTACAATCAAGAGAAGCAGCCGCAGCAAGATTCATCTTAAGTGAGAATCTTTTCGAGCTCGCTGCAGCAGCCGCAGTCCGAAGCCACATAAGAAAGGATTCAACGGATGCTTTAGTGGAACTTATGAATGAAGTTCGTGATCATTTAAACAAATGAACACGAAACACCACCAATAATTATTTTTTTATACATCCCACACCCCATAACATACCACTTATACTAACTAACAAAACCAGAATAATAATACTAAAAAAAAAAAATGTCATTTCAGAAAAAAAAACAACAGACCGAATTGCAAGGAACCAAAACACGATGACCCCAAATAACTGGATCCCATTCATCCTCACCGCACTAATTATACCCTCACCTACATTATCCTCAATCCAAATCCACGATATCACCAACAACGCAGGAGCGTTGATTCTTCAAAGGGGGGAGGGAAGAGTAATTGCCGGATATGATAGGCTACTGCATGTAATAGACTTTTCACAATTCGAGATATCAATCTTGATAATCGAAAATGCTGTAAACAAATTAAAAAATTCATCAAGTGATTTTTCCAACATTATAAAATTTAAACTTAATGAAATTAAATTTATATTCAACACACTTAACGCAAAACCAAATAGAAGCAAAAGATCCATAAATATTTTAGGTACAGCAATTAAATACGTTACAGGCAATTTAGATGCCGATGATTTGCAAACAATTAACTACAATCTAGACAAAATTAGAAAATCAGGAAACGTACTTATTGACGAAAATAACAAACAAATCAAAGTAAATTCAAAATTTGAAAATAGGCTTAACTTGATCAATGAAAACATTAGAAAGCAGGAAAACATTCTCAATAGCATTCTGAAAAACGATAATTATATCCTAACGGAAAATCACAAGATATCCATTATATTTCAACTAGATACATTCCTGGAGAACTTTAAGAACATAGAATACGCAATATTGTTAGCTAAAGTAAATATCATCAATAAATTTGTAATGACACCCAAAGAAATAGAAACTATAGTTCAGGAGCTAAAAAGTCAGGGATTAGATATCAACGGCCTAGACGATGCCAGCAGTTACATGTCAACAACCGTACTCCACCGAGGGACATCAACCATCATCTGTGTGAACATCCCAAGGCTCACCCCAACAGTCTACAAAAAAGTAATCATCGAGCCTTTGCCGCTGTCCAACCAAACGGTGAAACTAACACACAAAGAAGTTTTGTTCAATGCAGAGCAAGTCCTAGCCATCACATCAAAATGCCAGGGGGATGACCAAACTACAATCTGCGAAAGAAGACAACTAATGGTAATCAACGAGAATCCATGCGAGACCTCAATTCTACGAGGACAAAAAGGACAATGTTCGTTTTTGGAAAAACCGCCAACATTGGAAATCAGAATGATTGCACCAGGAACACTATTGGTGATAGCCGTTCAACAAGACGTACCCATCAATAGCACCTGCGGCATCAAAACAACAAAACTAACCGGAATTCATCTGGTAACATTCCAAAATTGTTCACTTTACATAAAAAACGAGCTATTTGAAAATTACGAATTTCGGTTCAAACAGGCATCAATTCTGCCATTACAACTCACAAGAATAAAGACGTTGCACATAGAAAAGCACGTTAACCTTTCAGCACTGCACGAACTTCATTTGGAAAACAGACGTCAATTGGAAACAGTCAACTTCAACCACAAAATTGGACTCGCATCGATCAGCACAATTATCATCCTTACAATCGCATTAGTAGTCTTTGGATTCATCAAATATTGGCGTACCAGAAGTATAGTGGATTGTTCGGGACGAACAATACTTGAGGAAGGGCTAGTTAAGCATAGCTTGCCTCCAGCGTCAACGGATGTAGAGTCGCCTGCTTCACCGAGACCGACCATCAGCACCCAGACAGCAGAGTCAGCAACACCCAAGCTGGACACCGTCGGGAATGCGGAGACATCAAATATCACCACGCTGGACAACGTGACCGGAGTGACATCGTTGCTAGGTGCAAGACTAGCAGTTTTAGGGAAGAAGGCAGGGCAGTTAGGCCTTTGATATAATGAATAAAGCCAGTTCGAGTTAAACAGTCGTCGCGAGTAGTAGTCTAGTTTTTTTAAAAAGTTATCACAGCCGAATGTGATTGTAATTTATGTGAGCAAACACATCGTATATAATGCAAACATATGGCTTATACGTGCAAAGGCCATGTACGTAAATTTTTTTTCTTGAACTAGTTGTTTTAACATCGTATTCTATTCATTATGTAATAACAAACTCGATTTGAACAATTTACGAAGCAATCCGATCTAGTTGGTGATGCTATACGGTGGAAAAATTACACATCGTAAATAAGTTGAAAATTTATACTCTTCACGATTTAATCTAAACTAATATTTATTTATTTTATTTTATTTATTTATTTATTTATTTAATCAACTTAGTTCATCGGACTTATTGTCTACATGATACAAACTTAAAACTAAATAAAAAGAGCATTACAAATACGAGCCAAAAAGTGAGCTGAAGATTCGCCAAATTCAAATCCAAATTAGAGGTTCGTTGTTTCCAAACGCTGTTCGATGGAATCGGGGTTGGAGGAGAGTACCACTCCGTAATGCTCTCGGAGGAACTCGGATGTTCAGTTGAGAGAGAAGCCTCGAGCAGTCGACCTCTCCATTCAAAAGTTTAGCAACAAAACCCGCTTGTTGTTTTTTCCGTCGGCGTTGCAAAGTATGCAATTGCAGGGGATTGCAGCGATCTGAATGGGGGGGGTGGTTGGGGGGGCCCCGCGGGGGTGGGTACGCAATGCCCTGCGGACTAAACCTGGGTTTTTTTTTTTCTTTCTCCAGGCTCGAAGTTAGTTGGAAGGGAAACCAAACCGGGGCGGTTTTTTGTGGGGTCGGGGGAGCGGGGGGGAGAGGGGGGGTTTTCGGGGGGGGGGGGGGGGGGGTTTTGTTGTTGTTTTTTCAAACCCCCCCGGGGGGGGGGTTTGCGTTGGGGAGACAGGGGGGGGGGGGGGGGTAAAAAATTTTTTTTTGTATTAGAAAAAAAACTTAATTGTGCTATTCTTTTCTTTTTTTTTAGAGATGGGCATTCCGCTCCTGAGCTGTTCCACTGAATCGATTCATTTCAGTGAGCAAATGACAACCAGCTCTTTAAAAAAGAATCGCAGCTCACCAGCTCACCCGTTCTCACCGTTCTCACTGTCCGCTTTGCTTTCCGGTGAGCTGATTTGTTCATCGACTCTGTCAAATCAAAATGCAGAAGAGAAAAAGAGAAGAGAGCTGTGTAAAGTGAACTGATTCGCTTTTGTTTTCTTTTTTCCACAAATCGTCGAACCGGCTGTCACCTGACTAAGCACAATCTCACGCAACGCAAACAGGAGTAAGTTTCAAAACAAACGAATCTAACTGGTTCTACTGTGTTGGTGCTAGTTTTTTTTTTTCTGAAGAATCTAAAATCCATGTTATTTTCGAATAGTCATTTAAATTAAAGTTGAATCCTTTTGTTATTTTTTTAACTGAATAATAAATGCCTGTCGAATCTTACTGAGTGGTGAATCAAACATCTCGTTTATAGTTGGTTAATTGAATAAGTAAATCTTGTAATCTTATACTTCACGTGATCAGATCACATATTCAAATCGATTAGACTAAAAACAAGTTGTGAAGTATTTTCTTTGCTAAAGCTTAATTTTATCCATAATGGAGACCAATAGTAACTTAGGATAGTCACTTTCACACTTGTGCGTATGTTGACGTCACAAAATCAAAAGAGCTGGTCAAAAGAATCGATTTATTCCGATGAGCTGATCGGCTCAGATCCGCTCTTTAAAATGAGCTGAATTGCCCATCTCTAATGTAGAACGACGCCATTGATGGTATAGTCGAAAACAATGCTCGATGAGGTAATACGACATGACCATACACTTTGAAATGCTGATCATAAGTTTTTTCCGGCGGCACCAATCAGTGAATCGATCCAATAATGGTTGGAGGAGAGGAAACCGCGGGGGGCCGTACCAAAAAAAAACATATTTTAATGTAGGCGGCCCTCTGAGAAAAATTGTGAAAAAAAAAAAAAAGGGGGGGGGGGGGGCCGGGGAGAAATTGTTTGTTTTTTTGCAGAGACCTGTCTGTTAAATAAGAGCACAGCCATGATGTCAATCTTTCCGATGTACCGAGTTTTGATAACTTCGCCAGCAGAATTTCGTGGTTGATTGTATCAAACGCTGCTTTTAGATCAGTATAGACGACGTCTACTTGTGCCCCTTTCTCCAATTGATCAAAACAGGTCGTGGTAAAATCTAAGAGATTGGTAGTAACCGAACGTCCAGGCATGAAACCATGTTGGTCGCCAGAGATGTAGCATTTGGTGCGCTCGAGAATGAAACCAATCACTATTATCTCAAACAATTAAGAGGCAGCCGACAGATTAGTGATTCCCCGATAGTTTTTAACGTCACGTTTGTCTCCTTTCTTGTGTACCGGAACCATCAAAGACTCCTTCCAGACTGCGGGAAATTTCGATTCGGCAAAAGACTTATTGAAGATCCTGCAGAGCGGCTCGACAGGAGCTCTTGTATTGGTGCGACAATGATGAATATGTGCGATTTTGACTTAAAATGTAGTAATATACGACACTATCGAAACACTTTTATACGACTACTGGGAGCCGGGCGGTCTTCGGTACACCATTTATCTGAAGCCGGTCTATCTCTTTCAGTGATCTCTGGGCATAATGGGCCGAGGCCAGGTCCGGCCAAAAGACCACATCCTCCTTCGCATGATACTTTTTGATGAAGGCGGCAACATGCACGGCAACTTCATACTGTATATCTTCCTGTTCATCGCAAGCCTCGAAGAAGAGAACAGCGGCTTGGGCATACCCTTCACACTGATCTTCAGCTACAGACGGACCTTCTTTGGGAACTTGGTGTGGGAGATAAATAAAGGTCTAGTCATTCGTTATGAGCACGACGTCGCGCCTCGCCGGAACGATTTTATTCACCAGTTCCTTCAGCCGCTCATTCTGGATGATTGCCTGCTGTTCAGGCACGACGGAACGCTGAGGCCACCTTGCTCTTGGCCTTCTTCTTAAGCTTCTGCTGCTTTTCAGGATTGCGCAGTACTATCTGGTAGTCAGGTTTCCGTTCGAAGCTCTCGCCTTTCTCCAGATGTGAGAGGATGTCGTAAATGCCGGATTGACTAAACCCGGTGGGCACGAAGTGCCTCACGATGTCCAACTTCTTCGCTCCGGAGTGGAGCTGGCAGTACGAACAAACCATCGAGCAAATGAACTGGCTATGCTGTCATTTTTGTTCTGTACACAGAGTGGTACGATTCCTACTGAACGTAGTTGTCGCGAACGGTTCAGTGTTTAATCTTTGTGAGTTGTTATGCTCCGATAACAAATGAAATGCAATCGCATTGTCTTTTGTTATCGGGCATGACCGTGATCGCGCATTGTTTCGTCGCGTGTGCTATGCACAAAGGATCCCCAAGATTCGGAATGTTGTGATTAAGGATGCATTGGATACATTATGGTAAGTGATGGAAATAGTAACATCTGTTTACATACATTATAGCGGGAGGGAGGGTAGCCTAAGGGTGCTGAATGAATTTCTGACTGGACAAAAGTAAGTGTGGTAGCCAGACCTTTGTCACGAGGCCCAACCCAGCATATTGTTTTCCGAAGGATTTCAGCGATTTCAACTCACCCTGTTACAACAATCCATCAGGTAGAACATTCCATTCCGGTATGTTTCTACAGACATAGGTAATCCTTGCGCTGATGGTGGGTACGCTTTAATCATCATCATCATCACAACAGGGTTTCTACGATTGGCAATGTTTAGGTGGATTTTTCGTTTGAAAAATCGCTAAAATCAGTCGTTTTTTTAATGCATACTTTACTATGCCACAAACTAGCACAGCTCTTGGAGGATGCTGTCCAAAATGATAATTCATGTCATCCAGTGTTAATTAAACTTCCTCTTCACGTAAAGAAAGTTCACTATAGTGCCCGATTCAGTAGGTGAGGTGCAATAAGGAAAAATAACACAAATTCAATTGCATACCAAGTAGACGCGACAGAAATACGCGTGTTCAAAGAAATCCTTTCATGATGAAATGTTGATTTTATTCATGGAACGACTGCGTTTCGTTTTTGATTGGACTGCTTCCATCTACTCGGTACGCTCGTTCCATTTTTTGGATTTGCTTTTGCTGCTATTACTATCATATAGCTCAGCGAATAGTAATTTAAACTTCCGGTTTGGGACGCAGATATTCAACCGTACGTGAGGATACGGCATACATTCAGATGTGGGTAGGATAGAAGCATTACTTCTCCCTGATTGATTGAATGATTCCATCCCCTGAGAAAACATCTTGACGAGAAAATCAGAGGAAGGTTGTCTACAATGTTTCCCCTGAAAGGATTTCGATTGCTCCGCTTGATTGATGAGTTTTGCTGTGAAAGTGGAAGAATTCTTCAGAACGGGATGCTTCACAGGTGCTTGAACGGAAATGAACGATTAGAAGTGACGCATCAATCAGCAAGATAAATGGCTTCTGAACTGCTTTAAAACCTCCAACAGGTTGGGAAAGCAATGAAGTTATGCATAAATCACAAGTTAAAGTCAACCAATTTTGACGTAGAATGTTATTTTCATGTGAATGAGGTCTCTACTTAAAACAAGTTTCCTGCACGTGCTAATATTAACATATAACGCGAACATCAACCAGCTCATGAATCCTATAGGTAAAACGAAGAGTTGAATTTTCAAGCCATAACTTGCGGAATAAATTTACAACTATCAAGCACCCCCGCAAATCCCGACAACTGATTGCAGGTTGATGGAAACCCCTTCATTAAAAGAAGTTTTCCCAACATTCAAAAAAGAGCTCAGTTCCGACTAACAATGAGCAGTGGCGAGCGAGGAGGAACGGTGGCGAACATGGATAAAGCGGATTCGTAAACCTGCAGGAAAATTACGCTCAGCACGGCGAGTACAGTGCTGTTCGATATAATTGCAACATATGCCGGACAAGATGGTTTGACATAAGGAGAAATTTTTGCCACAGACTTTCAAAATGTTCAAATAAGTAAGGTAAGTAAAACTTCTACAAACGATGGCAAAACTGTTCAACATTTAAAAAAAATATTCTTTCCTTTATTATCGAGATTTTCAGCCCTGGGCTGGTTCATCTCCCGTCGTAGTCACTCAAATACCTTTGGGGTATTTTCGTAACTTGTCCGGGGCTGAGATTCGAACTCGTGACTTTGGCGTGAGAGGTATGGATGTTAACCACTACGCCGGGGTCGCCCCGCATTTTTTAACATTCCCATCTTTACAAATTCGGGGTCTCATAGCGTAGTCGGTAAACGTGTTGATATTTCAATCAACGATTCGAGGTTCGATTTCCGATACAGTTGAATGTTTTTTTCGGGTGAGAAATTCGTTCGACTGCCCTTAAGCATTTACATATCATTGTGCTAGTCACACATCATACGATTGGATGCTTTAGGCGGCAGAAAAACCTACAATTAAGATACGTGAATGTGCTTCAAAGAACACGGCATGCATGAGTGGCAATTTTAGTTTTAAATGACTTTTTTAAAGGAATTTTTTATTTTTTTTGAGATATTTATGGGGGTTTTTTTTAAAAATATGAGGGGGTTCTAAAAATATATTTATGTTGTTGTTAGATAGATCAAAGAATGTTGAAAAAAAAAATGTGGATTGTTTTTTTTGAGATTAAAATAAAAAAAAAAAAAAAATAAAAACAAAATGGGAATTGTTATTATATTTATTTTTAATAAGGATAAAATTTGATGTTTGTTGAATGTGGGATGCTTTGTTATTTTTTTTTTCAATTTATGCGACCCACCACTAACTCCCACACCAAAAAGCTCGTCTACAGAGCTCCCTGGAAGTGGACGCATCTAATATTTTCGTAACTAACAAATACAACACTGAAAAACAAGTAATTTAGATACCAATAGATATAAAAAAAACGGATGCTAAGGTATGTGTGATCAAAATTTAACAACAAAACTTAATCTAGGGTATACCCAATGAAACTCAATTTCTTTGAAGGGATCCCTATTACATTACTGATTTAATTTAATTTAGTTGATAACATGTATAGCCTTTAAAAAGTGTAAATATTTCAAAATATACTGGCAGTTGATACGGTGTTACAAAAGAAAATCACTGATTTTTCATTTGAAATGTTGTTTTAAACTGGTTCTAAATAATAATCGACTATTAAGGTTTTTTAAATATACTGGTAGCAAATTATACACAAATGGACCATTAAAAGACATTCTTAGTTGGCCAAGAGATGTGAATGCCCTGGAACGCAATATGTTACTTGCGTAACGGGTGTTTTGAGCATGAATGGTTTCCGAATATTATTCGTACAGCAAAATGGTGTTAAAAAATGTTTGCAAATTACAAGTTTTATTTGTTCATTTCAAAATGGCCGCCTCGTGCTGAGATGAACGCCTTCAAACGTTTCGGGTATCGGTTATCCACAATGGCCGCGAGTTTTTTGACAGATATTTGTTCCCAAACCATTAAAAGATACGATTTTAGATGTTCTAGTGATTTATGTGGTGTACTGCAGGCTCTTGACTCCAAGATGGACCATACCGAATAGTCCATCGAATTCAAATCCGGTTAGTTAGAAGACCATTCATCTTCCGTTAAAAAGCTTGGGAAAATGCGTTCGCAAAGACTAATAGTTTTTTTTGCCCCATGGCGCCTAGTCTTGTTGAAGAGTCCATTCAATTTTGCTGAAAGGCTGCGATGCCCAAGAAGCTAGTGTGTCAGTAAGTAGCTTCTGATATACCGCTTGATTCACTTTCACCCCGTTATCGATGAAGATCAAAGGGGTTTTGCCGGAATGAGATATTCCAGCCAAAACCATGACAGAAGCGGGATGATGACTCCCTGAAATACTTCCACGATTTTTGGAAGCAGCAGGAAGCAACTGCCGATCATTTTGGTGGTTGTGATGCTGCTCGATTGTGAAAACTTTTTCATCGGTGAACAGCACTGACCGATAGCGGCCCTCGGATAAGCGGTTTAGGAGAACCTTAGCTTTTCTAAACCGGTTTGCTTTCATGGTGTCATTCAAGTAGTGATTCTTGCACAGTTTATATGACTGAAACTTCAAATCGTTGTGAACTATGGCTCCAACGGAAGATTTTGAAATTTTCAGTGATTTCGCCAACTTTCGGATGGAAATCGAAGAATTTCGCTTGATTCGTCGCCGGATAATCTCGCGCATTGGATGCAATATTATCAGGGCTAATATGATAATTGTGTGATTATTCAATTTTTCTTCCGAAATTAAGGGAAAATCAGGCAAAATGAGCCACTTTCCGGGATCTGCCCAAGATGAAACCATCACCATTCGATTCCTCGCATTTTTTTACATAAGATAAGCTGTTTTACAGGGCACTTATCCAGCGGCCTTTAATTAGTTGTGATTTTGGGTCCCATTTTTCCCACTGTGCAACGGAAGAATGCTATGTGAATCGTTGTTGAAGAGCTGAATAGTAGGATATAGTTGGGGTAGCGTATAGACAATTTTTAAGCATCTATTTTGAAGAATTTGTAGTTTCTTTAGATTAGATTTACTGGAATGACCCCATACAATAATTAAATACTGCAAATGTGAATGTATACAGCCATAATAATAGTTATGGAGTGCACTTCTTTGTACAAACTCACACGATATATAAGGCCACATTGAGAAGAGATTTTCCGCCGGACATGCTCTATATGATCTTTCCATGAAAGTGTATGATCTAAAACCAAGCCGAGATATTTGAAGTTAGTCACTTTCTCGATCTTTGTAGCCCCAATTAATGGATTATTGGACTGTGTAATTTTTTTACTCGGTGAGTGAAATAGCATGTACTTAGTCTTTGACAACTTTATAGATAATAAATTAGTATCAAAGTACCTAATAAATAGATACAAGTCATCATTTATGTGGGTGATAATGGTCGACGACTCAATATTTGGATAAAAGAGCGCTGTATCATCGGCAAATAGTTTTGGTATTCCTTTAAGGGATACATTTCCAATATAATTTATGTAGATTAGAAATAGAAGAGTTTCGATGGGTTTCAAATGGTGAGTTGACAAGTTTGAAGGAGGGTGCGACCGACCTTTTGTCCTCACAAGTTCCTACCTCACGCCTCCACGAGTCATATAATCACAAAAGACTGCCAGCTGAAACATGGAGACGCTGGTTGGCGTAGCCTGGGCAATGTTGTCAATCTGACAATAGCAAAGTGAGGGGGTGCGACTGAAGATCGTGTACCTTAAGTCATATTGTATATTTTACATTCTCAATTTATTAATAATTTCAGCACGCATTAGAATCATCGGCTTCGAAAGCTTTCAATTAATAACTGTGGAAGTGCATTTGGAACACTGAGTTGAGTTGAGAGCAGGCAATAAGCAATTTGTGAAAGCAATAAGCTTGAAATGCTATGTATAATAACGCTTTAGAATCATATTTGCATTCCAAAACCATGTAAGAGCCTGGAGCAACATGACAGGCATCAAAGGCTCAATTTGTTTTTCAGCATTTCAGCATAACATTTAATTTAAAATTGCACTTCTAAACTTCAACTACTATAATCATAAAAGATTGGCATGTGCATATAAGCAATGTAGGATATTTTAATATTGTGTGTAGTGATGTCTTATAAAATAATATCTTTTATTGAAATTTTATTTTTGATATTTCGAATGATCTATTCTGTTTTCAGCTTTTCCAGGGGCTAGAAGGATATTAATACATATCTTATTTTTATTTATTTTTCAGTAACAATCCATTGGATGTATCATTTAAGTTTGAAATTTGAATAAATTAGCTTTCTTGTCTATAATGATATCTTAATTTTTCTTGTGCAAAATATACTAAATATTAAATAAAATATAACTGGGAAAGGGAGGGACCATCAGGGCACCCAAGTAAAACGATTTGGATAGGGAGCATGGGACTGCCTACTTCTTATTGTTAACATTTCGCGGAACGAGGGCGGGCTCTTCGACCCCATCTATTGGGTTTATTCTGTCAATCGAGGGCTCGATTCTAGTACTGTCTGTGTGACCTTGCTTTTGGAAGGAGATTCTTTTCCCTATATTCGCGGGTTTCGCGTAAGTGTTTCTGCTGACGGGCCCGTCCAAACGTTTTTGGCCCTTCATACAGGAGCTTGATGATCACATACAATAATAGAATCTTGATCAAATCGTTTCTCAGATTATTCCACTGCTATCATATCATCATCATCATCATCATCATCATCATCATCATTAGAAATAGAAGAGGTTCGACATTTCTCCCTTGAGGACCTCCAGTGTTAATAGACTGCAGAGAACTTAGTGCATCTTGTAATGCTACATATTGCTCTTTCTATCACTCTAATAACTGCGAATAATATGATTAGTAAATCCACGTATACCATAACTTTCTAATTTTTGCAACAGAATATGACGATTCAAGGTACCGAACGATTTTTTGTAGGTCAATACAAATGCCAACAATGCATTTATTATCAATATTACTTATAAAAAAATCAACCAGTTCCGCGATGGCGGTTGAGGTACTACACCCTTTCCTGAATCCATTTCAGGAGATCAAATTCGATTATCCGTTCCCGCGTATAGAGCTTGCATACAACCATACAGCAACAACAACAACAACCCAATTCAGCAACTTAGCAACCACCCAGTGGTCATCATTACTGATGGAGCTTTATTATACCAAAAAGTTTTTGCTTTTTTCACCACTTTTTCCGAACAATATCTACATCACTGATTTTGAAACATCTACGAACTATTACTCACGATCAAATCAAAGAACTCAATATAATTATTGGAATGTTTTACACTTTATAAGTACTATTCGAAAATGATTGAATCCAAGACATGTATCAACTATACAACAGTGTTGCCAGATCTTTTTTTTGTGGGAATTGGGGAATTTGGGAAGGTTTAAAAAAATTAATCAAAAAAAAAGGGAAATATTTGGGGGACCCGTCTCTTTTTTTTTTTTCCATCTGGGTGAAGAAAAATGAAATTGTAACATCTACATCAGGAACCGTCAACCTTCTATCCATCCGGAGGAAAGTTTGGAAAGTACATTCACGTCAAAAGTCAGTCAATTTCCTTTTTGACTTCACGAAAGCCGCTAATTGCTTAAAAAAAACTCGTTTGGTTAATCTGATATGTATGGAAACACACACATTCTTCGAAATGACATCCGCATTAAATATCCGTAAAACGGTTCACCGTCTTTAAAGAAGAAATATCATTTCCTGCATAAGTAATATTTTACCTAGATCAAACGCTACTGTGATGAATATCCGATGGAAGGAAGAAGCACACTCTTAAAAAGTTGAGAGTTTCAAGATTGAATTGAGACAAAACTCACATTTTTTTTCACGACGATGACTACGAGCTCTGAGAAGACTTATCAATCAGAGTGAGATGATGTGAACAAACTTATGTTGATTTGGGTTGGCATGCCTTTTTTTCCCTTTATGAATGATTTGCTGTACCCATCTATCCGTCAAGGTAAGGAAGAGTTCCTTTCCCAAGTTCATTTTTCATTCGTCCGTTCCGGCCTCCGAAAGATCAATGCAAACTTCTTTTCAAAGGGATTTCAAGGTGGCATGTGGGTGAGAAATAATGGTATAATGTGGAAATCCTCAACAGATGTAACTGATGTAGGGAATGTTTAATGGTTTCTGTTCACTTTTCGTTTCTTTGTGATGCTAAGGAGAATAATGTAAGCCGTACTGGAGATGAGCAAATATACACCTAGATTTATTTTTGAAGCACTTACT
The DNA here is from genome assembly GCA_024533555.2 of Aedes koreicus. Taxonomy (NCBI): domain Eukaryota; kingdom Metazoa; phylum Arthropoda; class Insecta; order Diptera; family Culicidae; genus Aedes; species Aedes koreicus. The sequence goes on from JAHHFK020003840.1 coordinate 586,797, forward strand.
TATATGTGTGTGTATTCATATTTTTGAAGACATGATTTCGTTGTAATGGACGACAGAACTTAAATCACGGCAGACTTCGAATATCTTCCAGGATAGAAGCATTCCCCTTCAAAATAGAATTTTTAATTTTATCAAGGTTTTAAAGTATTCTTCAAGCTTAAATCTTGATTTTCCGAACCTAAGTTCCAAATTTGTATCTTGAGACCGCAACTTCAAGCATATGAAATTGTCGAAGTTCGCTGTGAAATATCTGGTTTGGCAGGCTATCTGTACCTGTGGCTTGAAAAGCGACACTTTCTTTTCAACTGGGGCCGTCTGCTGCTTTACCTGAAGCAACACAATTGCTCCGATTGGCAGTATTTGGCATTCTGCTATTACAGAAAAAAAAGCATCCCACTATTTCTAGCAACGTGCAGGTGGTTCCCAAGAACAAGAACCCTCTCAACACAACAAAGTTCCGCAAAATCGAGAAATATTAGGGCATAGTTAAATGGAACTTGTAGAAGGCCAACACAACTGTTGGGAGCGAGAAGCAGTTTGAAGCATTTTGCGGCACAGACAGTAGACGAGGCGTTTGCACAGAAACTGATGGCAGGATTTGAGCGAAAGACCCGGCAATTCAAATTAGGTCAACCGGAAGATTCACTGTTTTTTTTGTATTTTATACTGATCGAAGTTAGTACAAAAGTAATTTAATTTTTGAATTACAATAAAATAATCGATTTAAACGCATTCTTATTTACATTCATATTCACCGAGCTTTTCAATCGATATTCAAAGTTGGTTTTTAGCTTTGACTTCATGGACAGTAGAGTCAGGGCAATGCACTGTACGACAAATTTGTGCGACTGTCTAATCAAGCACAACTAGTCATGTTATTATGAAATTCAACTTCTGAAATGAGTTAATGAAATGAGCAAATGAATTTAATTGAGTCAAAATTAGTATTCACATCATGAAAAACGGTTGACGAAAAACTACATGCTACATGTATGAAAAATTGCTTGGAATAATTCATTTACGTTATTTTAGAACCTGACTCTACTTTAACGTCGAAAACTTGTTTCGACATGCGTGGAAATGTCAAATAAAGCGTGAGCGCCTCGGATAAAGCTTAAAATATGAGCATAAACAAAAAATGTTCTCTAAGCAAACGGCCGGATTTGCGACTGGGACGAATCATACGAACGCACCACTGCATTGCGGCAGATGAACGTAAATATATGCTAATTCGCTACTAATGTTTCTAATAAGAATAATTTGAATAATATACCCAGCCAACAAAAAGTCGTATATGAGTGTGGTATGAGTACGAAGTGGAAGCGATACACATACGTGCTACATCCAACAACAGCTACATCCAAAATGGGCGTATTTCACCCCCAATTTGTTCTCATATTCGCTATTATATACGACACTAACAAAGCCCAAGAAAAACAACATCAACATCAAAAATTAGAAAGCAAGATTGTTTTGCGATTTCACATGATTTATTTCACTTTTCGCTATCCATCGTGACTTGGAGAAACAAATGCAACATTGGCTGTGGGCAAAAATGCAACACATCAATTAGCTTCGAAAAATTCAATGCGTGCGTGACGTGGTGCAGTATATTAGTTGATGAGTGTGGGATTGCAGTCCGATGATGGCTCATGTAAGGAACAAAAACCAAATCAACAATGGTCATCGAGGTTCGAGCCGTGGCCGACAGCGTGACGACTCCGCATGATAACTTCTCAGCCATATTAATTTGAATAACAGAATGATGAATCTAGAGGCATTCCAAGCATCTTCATGAAACGATCTTGATCGACTATTTACAATTGAGCTGAAACTTGGCAGGCATTTTCCTTTCTTTAAAAGATGTCACTTTGCCATAGTAGCTCCTTATTTTGGATCACTACTACGTTTCCAAAAGGACCTGTGTAAAAATGGTATTGATTGTTAAAGAAAATTGTAAGAGCAAAACGTTTAGTTTGCTTGATATGATGTCTTTGGTAAAGTTGTAGATAATAAATGGAACATTTTGAAAAAAATATACACTGTAAAAAATATTATTTTATCAAAACAAAATTGAAAAGAATCAAAAAATTTACCAACTCAACTTGCGAATATTTCAAATTTTTTTTTTTTTCATATAAAAGCCCATAATGATTGCTTAAAACTGGTGGTTGACTGGAGAAACGAAATACATAAAAGTTATATTTTTTTTAAATAAAAACTTTGCCTTTTTTATAGTTTAAACGAAAGCAATTGTCACAGTGTATATTTCTCTCCTATTTTTTTTTTTCATTCCAACACATCTAAACTATCCGACTGGATCTGATTTTTGACAGCTAAATTTTGACAGCAGAATCTGCCAGACTATGAATTTACCAAGTGTACAGCAGACCTCAAACATAATTGTTTGTACTTAATATTTTCAAATTGTAAGGTTGGTTATATCCGCATATATTCTGACACAAATAAAAATTTGACATTTCAAATAAGCGTTAACTACAAAAACGATAAAGTAGTTTCAATGATAAATATTTTGTGATATTAACTTTATAATAAAATTATTTGTTCTATTTTTAGAGAGACTCATCAGAAGCAGAGCATATCGTATTCAACCTATTCATCCTTTCAATAAAATTAAGGGTTCGCAAGAGATACGGAATCTTTTGAATAGTACCATTCAAAACTTGAAAACGAGTGCATATTCAAAAGCATCAGAACTGAGTACTCAATTCCGCATTTGTTCATCATGTCGTCTACATACAAACAAACTGGCAACTCGGTACAAGAAGTAGTCTGCTGCAGGAGCTTAAACGTGGCAACTACTACTGCGGAGTTACCCGCCGTAACAAGTTCCGATAGGCTTACAACAATACCATCAGCGACGTCAGTAACTTCTTACAACCAGTTAACATCGAAACCCCAGTTCAACCCTAATAGACTCAACGAAGCTAAACTACGTCCAATATCCTGAAAACAAATGTCGCGAAATCAATGTAGGCTTAAGAAGACATCTTTTCCAATTACAACCTGAAGATGATGATGGAGTTGACGAGTTACAGGAAGTTATACAAAAGATAAAGCAGAAATATTCAGATCCAACTACCTCAAGGAATAAACAATCGTTAATTTTATCGTTGCTGCCGTTGCTGGCCCATCAATAAAATTACGGAAGAATTTAAAGCTGGCAAATACATCGTCACCAAAGCAAAAGAGAAACACGATAAATGACTTTCGTCGAAAGTCTGCTTATCTGCTACAGCTTTAAGTGATCAAACAAAAGAGGCAGTTCTCCAATTTTATGAAAAAGATGATTTAAGTCGTGCCACACAGGGCCAACAAAATAGTGTATTTGTTTTTTTAAAACGATTGCTTTTGATGATTTTAAAAGAAACGTACATAAGTTTCAATGAAATCCACAACACTGAATTTTTTCGTAAAGTTGGAAAATATAATACCACATGATTTTATAAAAACCCAACAATCTATTTTCTTAACAACAACAAAAAAGAATATTCTTGAAGAGGAGATTTTAGTTATTTGTGATTTTTCTGCACTACTGCTTTGTATTGCAGGATGACGTTCAATCTCATCATTGGAATGTGCAACAAGCAAAAATTCGTCCTTTTAATATCTATTATAAAGAAACATGCAAGCTAAGCATTTTAGTTTCATAATAATTTACGAGGACTTTAGGCATGATTCAATTGCTGTTAATTTGTTTATCTCCAAACTGATTACTTTCTTACGCGTGGATAAACAAATGACAATCCCAGAAATATATTTCATGTCTGATGGTCTGATTATCACAGTACACGTTTTTGTTTTACACGGGGGATACGTTCCACTTTTACTATGAAACCGCGTAAAAAAGACTAAATAGAGTTGATTAATTCACATGCATAAACATTTTAAATAACTTCGATTTTGTTTGCATCTGTTACCTTTTCATGCAATGGTCAAAATACAGTTTTAAAATTTTGAGTATTTACACCAAAAATTGTGAATTTTTTGAAAGAGTGCCATATGATTACTTTTGCCCAAAACGAAAAAAGTGATTCTAATTAGGTCGATAAGTTGTTCCGTTCTGGAGTTATCGCAAAAACAAACCGTGTAAAAAAAGACCTTAGTGTATACCAACCGAAAACATCTCAAGCTTTTGAAAATTCAAATAAAGGTATGAAATTGATGTCGAATGGCATTTTTTCGCAACACCCCATGAAAAAAATCCTTGTGATGCTATTGAAGATACGTTTGAACGCATGACCACTAGAGCAAGTTTGGCCAAAGCACGCGAACATCCAAATAAAATTGCAAAGGAGCTTTTTAATTTGACAACCAATCGAAAAGGAGAGGAGTTTTCAAAATTATTCTTTAGTTTTGCCACATCAGAAGAATATGAAAACATGGCAGCAGCGCTAAACCTGATATATAATATTACAAAATCATTTAGGACCCATAAATACTTCACTGCTATTAATATAAGAACCATAATTAATATTTATAATTACTATAAATAATATATATTAATATAAATTATTTATTGTTAAATATATTTATATATATAATTATTTATACATGAATATATTATTTTATAACATTTATATATTAATATAAATTATCCCAAAAATTCCATTATTTTGTTCTTTTATTTAAAAACAAATTTATTATTCAATTATGAACTGTAAAAAAATAGGTTGAAAAACATATATAACTTTTTTTTTCTCAGTTTTTAAGATCAGTTAACCACCAATTTCTTGCAAACATTATGGTTTTTAATATTTAAAAAATAGTGCTTTAAAATGTTCGTATTTGAAGATTATAAATGTTTTTTTTTTTAATAATTTGTTTTCAAACGGTGTATATTTTTCTTCAGAATGGTCAAATTATTATCTACAGGTTTTGGTTGGCTAACCATTTTGGTCTTACAGTTTTCTTTAACCATCAATACCATTTTAACACAGACCTTTTAGGAAACCAGGATCCAGGATCTTTAGGATCCAAAAAGAGTAGCTACTATGGCAAACGGCAATTAGTGAAGGGGAAAAACTGTGCAAAATTCAAAATTTTGTATCAAATGTTTGGAAAAAGTCGTCTTAAGAAGAAATGTAGAGAAAATTTCTGCAAAGTTCATGAAATTTCAACAAATTGATTTGATCTACTAAGACACACTTTTAAAATGATTCAATATCTTTCACAGTTCCTTTATAGTGACTTCCAAATTTTAGTATTTTTTAAATCTTTTATACATTTGTTGTATAAGTACAGTAAAAATGAACTAAGTGATCACCCCCGTTTGAAAAAATTAATACTACTGCGGCGCAGTATCACTTTTTGGTTTTTTTTTGTAATCAAGTGACTTTTTTTCTCAACGACCTCCTGCCTTGATCCGCAGCTCGTTTTTGCGAAGACGGATCTATGCGTACGGTTGAAACGCCTTCCACCATGGCCTGTGCTAGAATTACTTCTGACTTCACTACCTTAATCACATGAGGGTATTTAGTCTCACCTACAGCCGTTTTCTTAGTAAACAACTGGTTCCAATACTCCTCAATTTTGTACTCTGTACTCAAGGTCAGTACCTAGCATTTTAACAAGTTCCATTCGTCAATAAGAAGATCATAGTTGACCTGAATCAACTGAAGTAACATGGCGATTTTCACAATATACTTGGAGCTTTCACTGGATGCAACGGCTGGTGGGTTGAGGCATTGGTAATATTTTATAAAAGAGTTCTGCAAACCAGACTGTTGACGTAGGACTACGTCTTCGTTATCTATACTGGGGTACAATTCATTAAAAAATCGCATTGCGACCGTCACGAAAAGTGGTCAGGTTTTGAGTATCTCAGTCATTTCTCAAAAGATTTTCAAAAAATTTACACCAAGCGATAGGAAGTATTTCTACGCATCAATTTCAATACAGAACATTGTTGATTTCGGGCCACATACTTTCATAAATGTTAAACCTTGCCTTAAAAAGTAAATTAACTCCTTCAGGCCAAAGTGGTCATATATGACCCCAAAAGGATAATGGCTGTATACAATCACAAAGACTGACTAAAAGTGTACACTGTCTTCGGCAAATTTATTTTCCATCACTTTCTCAATCTGGAAAATATTAAAAAAAAAAACATATGAGTTTAAGGCCAATTGACGACCTAGAACATCCTGAATATGAAGAAGTTCAGGAAGAAAAAAATAAATGCCTTATTAATAGTGTACACGTATTCTTCAATTCTCGTTGATAAACGTTAAATAATTTTGTATCTTTCTAGGTCATCCAAAATGTACTTGAGTTCAAAACTTCATATCTACAGTTGTAACAGTAGCTTTTAGGGCTATATCAGGTTACGATATGTATTCAAACATATTGAATGAACCTTTCGGAAGGTCAACAGTCATTATTTGATAACTTTATGATGTTCTAGGTCATCCAAACTGACCTTGAGTTCAGAACTTAAAATCTACAGAAGTAACTAAAGCTCTTTGGGCTAAACAAAGTTACGCTATGTATTCAACCATATTCAGTGAATATTTTCGAACGTAAAAAAACACTATGACATAAGCGGAGATGATCTAGGTCATCCCAACTGTCCTTGAGTTTAGAACATAAGATCTACAATAACAGTAGGTGTTTGGAGTGTGCAAAGGGACGATATGTATTTAACCATATTGATTGAATAGTGTGGAAGGCCAACATACATAATGCGACAATCTTGGGATATTCTAGGTACTCCAAGCTGTCCTTAAGTTCAAAACATAAGATCTACAGTTGTAACAGTAGTTCTTTGAGCTATCTATGGTGACCACATGTATTAAAATATATTAAATGAATCTTTTGGAAGGTCAACAGTCATTATTTTATAACTTTGAGACAAGAAGATAATCTTGGGATAGTCTAGGTCATCCAAACTGTCTTGGCGTTCAGAACTTAAGATTTACAGTTGTAACAGTACATTTTAGTCAATACAAAGCTACAATAAATATTCAAACATTTTCAATTAATGTTCTTAAAGTCAAAAAACATCGTAATCGAATATGAAAAGGTTCTAGGTCATCCAAACTATCCTTGAGATCAGAACATAGGACCTACAGTTGTAACAAAAGCTTTCTGGGCTGTGCAAAGCTACAGACATTATCAGATAATCTTCGGATGTTCTAGGTTATCCAAACTTTCCTGGAATTTCAAACCTAAAAACTACAGCTGAAGATTTTAAGTCTTGAATTTTAGCTTAAAATCTACAGCTGTTTGGACTAAACAAAGTAACAATATATATTTGACTGAATTAAAGGTTTTGAAAGGTCAACCGATATAACGAGATATCTTGGGATGTTATAGGTCATCAAAACTGCCCTTGAGTTCAGAATTTAGGATCTATAGTCGTAAAGTTAGCTTTTATAATCTATGAAAGGTGACGATATGCATTCAAACACATTCAGTGAAGCTTCTGTAAGCTCACCAGTTATTATCAGATTATCTCGGGATGTCCAGGTTCATAAAAACTGACCTTGAGTTCCGAACTTAAGACATACGGTAGTAACCGTAGCCTTTTGGGCTTTGCAAAGCTACGATAAATATTCAAACATATTCAATGAATTTTCTGAAACGTCCACATACATCATAGGATAACCTTGTTAGTTTCAGGTCATTTAAACTGTCTTTCAAAACTTAAGGTCTACAATTGTAACAATAGCTTTATGGGCTATACAAAGTTAAGTTAGTTTGTTTGACATAGAATATCCCAATATTATCTCATAATGTCAGTTGGTCTACCAGGACATGCACTGAATATGTTTGAATGTACATATCATAGCAATGAATAGCGGATAAAGCTACTGTTACAACTGTAGATCTTAAGTTCTGAACTCTTGGGCAGTTTGGACGACCCAGCACATCTCAAAAATATATTTCCTACTTTTTTCAATCATTTAATGTTATTGAGCACCAAATCAATCAGAATTCACCAAATGGCTTGAATAAATTAGGCCTGAAAAGGTCTATTCAAAGAACATTGCATTGTACCATCTAAATAACTTACATTTGGTATCGTAGTTCTACATCATCATTTCGAACAACGTAATGGGACTGTACTTTGTAATTTTTGATTACGTGCTTACCAGCAGCAACGTTATGCTTATTTGCATTGTTTAAAAAGAGGAGTTTGTCGATCTCCTTTAATTTGACCAGCTCTGCCATTGCTTCCTCCCCAACATAAACTTTTTTCGCTGGTAGCAAGTTCTCAAAATTGTCCAAAATGTCCTCTGAAAGTGAAGTATTCGCGGGCCACACATTGGGCTCACAAACTCGACCGAGGATGGTTCGCACCAACCTTTCCAGATCAGCGTACATTAGATGTATGAGTGGTTCTTCCCTCTAGAAGAATCCCTAGAACATAGCATTGAAATAGATCAGTATGCTTATCAATAGCTCATAAACTTTATCAAAAAATTTAGATCAAATTCTACCAAACAAGTTTTACAACTTTGCCAAGAAACATTCGTTTTAACAGCAGCCAATCAAAGTCAGAAAAAACTTAAATAATTGATGAATTATGATTTTTTTTTTTGAATCTACTGTATCATAAACTAAGAATATTTGTCTAAGAAATTTCATTAAAAAAATATTAAATTTCAATATACGAGTTTTAATGGAACTTGGAAATCATAACGCTTTTATAAACTGGTCGAATTGCACTATATCCCGATTTCACTTATGATCGAATTAAGTTCACTTGACTGTCGGGATACGAACAATCAAATCTAGATTCAGAATTACTAAGCGAGTAACCGAAAATAAGGCCTTTATCTGATTTACAATTCTTCCCCACTTTTCTCGACAATTTGGATACCAAACGAGTAGTCCGCTTTTGAAAAAACTGAATCTAACAAAATATTTTATCGACGGTGCGAAAATAGTGACTTTAGTGACCATTTTCCTGAAAATAGTGACTTTAGTGACTTTTGGATGCAAATAGTGACTTTTTAGTGACTTGACTAGAAATAGTGACTAAGTCACTAAAAAGTGACCTGCTACCAGCCCTGACTTCTACTATTCCATTGTAGTGCTTCGATCATTCCCCGACCTCATTGGATACATTATCCATCGAAAGATATGATCGAATCATGGCGAGGCCATTTTGAAGACAGTTTCTTTAGAAGAGGTTTTACAAATGTTGATGAGGTTTCTCGTTGCATACACGGCTTCGTGGACTCTGGCTGGGCGTTGGTTCTTCAAATAGGAAGTTTCCTGGGCGAGCCGAAAACAAGCCTCAGTATCAACGTCTTCCAGCGAGGCAGATTATGTCGCTCTGAGCGTGACCGTTTCTGAAGCAATATTTTTGAACGGAACGGAATCTAGACGATCTGAACTGTGAGGCATACAGAACCGTGGTAATATTCAATGATTCTGATTCAGAAGAAGTATTGAGAAAACAAGGCAATCGCTGATCTTCAGTACCTGACAGCAACCGATGAATATGTTAATTCCGAGTATTCCTTATCAAGTTTTCTTTCAAGAAGGACGTGTTCAAACTAAACAATAAACATTAAGTTATCGTTCCTGTCGAGTTATTATTTGTCGAATCAGTCAGCTGTCTTTGGAACGAACGGTGGGAGTTTCTCCCAGCAACTGATGAAATGATCCACGTTCCATCTTCCATCTGCACTTCACTGTAGATTGTAGGCAGCACAAAAATCCGTCCAAAGACACCAAGCATTGTCCATGTTTCGGGACTGTAGAGAACTACCGGTCTAATTAATGGCTTGTAGATGGTCAGTTGTTGTTTGTAGTTCGTCGAACATTGTTCGATCTTAGCGTCCTTCGGAGTACAAAGTAGGAACGGTTGCCAGCCATAATGCACCTTTTTATCTCTCTGCGGGTGTTGTTATCGACGGTCACAAATGCGCACAGATACACGAATTTGTATACCGCCTCGATTTCCTCACTGTAGATCTGAACTCGTAGTGGGAGGATAGCATTGTCCCCAGTAAACACAACATCGCATATGATAGCGGATATGAGTTGAAAGTGGAGGCGATATACACTCAGTGTACTTAGAGCTAAATGGACGCATGTACGTATATCGCCTCCACGTTGTACTCATATCCGCTATCATATGCGACTCAGTGTTTACTGGGTCATCTCTTAGAATGAGATGCCGAAATTAGGGAAGAGTTGAAAAAGCGTGTAGCTTCAACTGAGGTTTATTGCAAACTAACTGTTTGTGAACAATAACAAGTTCTAGTAACTAAGGGACAGGGGCGTAGCTAGGGTATCTTGATTGTCACAAATGCTAACTTGATTACACCCCCGCTCAATCAGATAATCCTAGTTCCTGTCTTAGGGTCTTGAATCGATTGAATTCCAAGGCCTTTGAACAAATATCCGCCAGTTAATCTTGAGTCCTAATGGGCTCAATGTTCAACATCCCTGATGCCACATGGTCACGCACAAAATGATGCTTGATGTCTATATGCTTTGTGCGTTTCGTCTCCAGATTCTTCGCCATATTAATTCCAGTTCTATTGTCTTCATAAATTGTGACGGGTCTGGTCGATTCTTGAAGATCGTCAAGTATTCCTTGCAGCCACATGGATTCTGTGACTGCTGCACTGAGTGCAACGTACTCCACCTCGCTAGACGAAGTGGCGACAGTGGTCTGCTTTTTACTGCACCATGTTACCGTGCACCCAAACACTTGGAAAATATATCCGCTGATGGACTTCCGATCTTCAGTGTCGGACGCCCAGACTGCATCTACAAATCCCATCAATGGACGACATGTTCGGTTCCGCTTGAACTGCAACTTCTTCGTACCTTGCAAGTAGCAAACGGTTCGCTTCAGGGCTTGCCAATGCTCGGTGGATGGCTGTTGTTGGAAACTGCTCAGGTAACCAACGGGATATCAAATATCCGATCGAACGCTCAGCATCACGTACATTAGTGAACCGAGTAATTCCCGGTACGGTTGGCTGATATTCTCTCCTTCTCGTTTTAGCACCAGGCCTTTCTCCACCGGGGTTCGCGCTGGATTGCATTCGGAAATTCCAAAACGGGTTAAAAGCTTTTTTTTACCTAGTTCATTTATTTGGTAGGCTCAATTGCGTTAGCTTTACGGAGCCGATAATTCATTGTTTTTTGATATAATGAATGACTTAATACTAGCGTTAGTATGACTTGGGCCGTTTACTCGCGGTGTGTTATAAGCTTATCGATGCTTGAATCTTGAGATAACTGCAGCTGTCCATCATCGCGGTTGTATTCGATCCTCATTCCTAAGAAGTGTCGAAGCTCTCCACAGTCGGACATCTCGAACATCCAAGCTAAATCCTTCTTCAACCTGATGATCGCCGCCAGATTGCGGCCTGCCACCATCAGATCGTCCACGTATATGATGAGCACACGCTCGTCTCCATCTTCTACCTTCGTGTACAAGCAGTAGTCGAGTCCATGACCTTTTGAAACCCATTTTGAGAATTGCTTCGTTAAACTGGTCGTTCCAGCACCTCAGGGACTCCATCAACCCGTACAGGGATTTCAGCAATCGGCAGACTTGGCCAGGTTTCGCTGACTCACCAATTTCCTTCAATTTGCCGTGAAGAAACGCTGTGCACACATCCGTTTAATGGAAATAGTATCGGCGGTGCACGCCAACTGTCGAAATGGTTCGAATAGTGGCCAGCCTGGCCACGGGCGCGTAGGTCTCTTCATAATCCTGGCCTTGCTTTTGGAGGAACCCCTTTGCTACAAGGCGGGCCTTATAGCGAACTGGTTTGCCGTTTTCATCTTCCTTCAGCCGGAACACCCACTTGGATTTGAGAGGCTTAATATTTTTCGGACAGGTCGCCAGTTCCCTGACTTGGTTTTTCTTCAAATATTCCAATTCGCTCGCAAAGCACGCATCCAATCGTCTCTGTCGTCTCGATGGGCTATCTGGCCAAACATATCGGGAACATCTGGAGACAAGGGAACACCAGAAATTGCGCCGTAACCAACGAAATAATCTAGTAGCTTACCAGGTATCGTGCGACCCCGTTCGCTGCGCCTCATCGTCATTTGTCCTCCAGACTCGTGGTGTTCTATTTGCGAAGGGAGCGCCGGTGCTGCCGGTTCGTTCTCCTCTTCATTCGCGTCGTCTGACTGGCCTCGTCTTGTACCACTTGCTCTGCTTGTTCGAGCCGTATTCTGTACCTGGATCCACCATGAGCTTGGAAATTTCTCTGTCGAACGCTGCAGTCACCATAGCCTCATATTCACGAAATTTCTCGAAAACTTGCGACTTCTTCTTCATCAGGTATACTGCCGTGAAACGCATATCAGTCCCATATGAACAGGAAATCAAGCAAAGGTCGGACTGATATGCTTTTCACGGCAGTATATCATCGAGAAATGACTGTAGTCATCGATGGAAGATACAAAATAGCGGGAACCATCCCATCGATCGGACCACAGACGTCCGAATAAATCCTTTACAAGATTCTCGTGACACGTTGACGAGTTCCGTCGAAGGGCTCGCGGCATTGCTTGCCCTGCACACACGGTTCGCAGAGTCCTGTCCTCTCCGGCTTGGAATTGAAACCATTTGCCATACCGCGTTGCACCATTGTCGAGATTGCTTGATGGTTGAGGTGGCCCAACAGTCACCGAGATTCGCCAGGGTAGTTATCAATGGGTCATATGATTCTGGAAGCGTCCCGAATAATGTGACCACCATGTCAGGCTCCTTCAGTTCCGCTCGAGCCACCCGTAGTTGTCGGATAAGGTCATCGAAACATACCAAATGGCTCCGCATAAATTCGCCTTTCTTCATCTTCAAACGCCCAAGTTGCTTTTGGATCAGGTTCTGCCTCGCTAGCGATTTCTTGGCAAATGAGTTTTCCAGCGCCTTCCACATTTGCTTCGCCGATCGTATATCACGGACAACCTCGAGGCAATCGTCTCCAAGGAAGCTGATAATCATGGATTTTGCCTTCTTGTCCGCTTCGTAGAACTTCGCTTTTTCCACCACCTCTTCTGGGGCATCTTCCGTCAGGGTGTTCTCCACTCCCATAGCGCCCAGATACATCCGTACACGAAAGCTCCAGTTATGGAATCCTGGTCCTCCGTGAAATTGAGGAATTCCGTGCACCGAATCCTTACTGCCTGGGCCCATAACCTCTTAGAACGAGATACCGAAATGTGGAAAGAGTTGGAAAAGCGTGTCAAC